>JBAJHW010000001.1:101846931-103046931 GCA_037013535.1 Intellagama lesueurii | reverse complement strand
GAGCGACTAAAATGATGACTGGGCTGGGGCACCTCCCTTATGAGGAAAGGCTACAGCGTTTGGGGCTCTTTAGTCTAGAGAAAAGGCGCCTGAGGGGGGACATGATTGATGTCTAAAATTATGCAGGGGGTGGATAAAGTTGATAGAGGGAAGCTATTTTCCCTCTCATGCATTACCAGAACCAGGGGACATCCACTCCAATTGAGTGTTGGGAGAGTGAGAACAGACAAAAGAAAATATTTCTTTACCCAACAACACGTTAGTTTGTGGAACTCCTTGCTACAGAAAATGGTGATGACATCTGGCCTAGATGCCTTTAAAAGGGGATTGGACTGATTACTGGAGGAAAAGTCCATTGCAGGTTACAAGCCATGATGGGGATGTATAATCTCCAGGCTTAAAAGGAAGGTACCTCAAAATGCCAGATGCAGGGGAGGGGTATCAGGAGACAGGTATCTAGTTATCTCATGTGCTCCCCGAGGCATCTGGTGGGACCACTGTGAGATACAGGAAGGTGGACTAGATGGGCCCTTGGCCTGATCCAGCAGGGCTCTTCTTATGTTCTTACATTCCTATGATGTCATCAGCACACTGGTGGTACCAGACCACAGAATTCTGGACAGCCAGAATTAGATCGATCAATAATATGGAGAATAATGGAACCCTAACACACTCCACAGGCTAATGGTCAAGGTGTTGAACAGGAGTCCCCCAGCACCACTACCATTCACAAAGTGACACCACGCAAGGGAAAATCTCAGAAGCTGACTCCTTTTTTCATCAGTTCACCATCTCTCACCCAAACACAAAGCAATTGTCAGGGCTGTTTTTCAACAAGTGTGAATGTTAATGAGCAGAAGAGGATATCCTGTAGACCATCTTGACTGCTGCCATTGGTGTTGTCAACATTCATGCTGCCCTTTGCCATGCAAAGCTGGGCATCCTTTTTTCTGCTGGCAATGTGGACACAATATTTTGCAGCAATATTGGGCCATTTCCTGGCTTTTTGAATCATGGGTACAGAAGCACAATATCCCACATTCATCAACCGGATGTTCTTTGTAGAATTGAATATGTATTGCTCCTGAAGGGCGGGCAGGAGCCTCTCTTCATCCTCCGATTCAGTGTCCAGTCCACCAACAGCTACAGCTTCAGGCTTTGGGACCTTCAGGAACTGCAAGACCTGGCAGTTCTTCCCTACACAGGAAGCTCTGGAGTGTTCTGGTTAATGCTTTCTGGAAACCTCCTGGGATGGGGCTGTGGCACATGTTGTAGGGGCAGGGTATGTACTCACTCTTCCACATCTTGGCTGGATGGCTCACTGGACAAACTGGACCTGATCTCATGTCCTCATCTTTCCTTGAACCACAAATGATTTCTGTTTGCCTTATGTGTGATGTAAAGCTAGGAAGCCATATCATTTTAGTTCTGTGATGTCCCCTTAGATGTAAATCCTATTAGATTCAGTGGGATTTTCTCCCAGAAAACTATGAATAAGATAACAGCCTAAATCTCTCAGCTGAACAATAGCAAGGTATGTAGGAGAATTCTTGTATTTGCCTGGGCATGAATAGGATTCTCTGTGCGATTAAGAATCTGGAAAGAAACGGGTTTCCTAAACAGACTGAGAATTCTGCTCATGTTCAAGTGAACACTTAAGTTTAGAACTTCCTTATGGTTCTTGATGTTCAACATGACACAGTCAGGAAACTCAGGTATTGGTGCAAGTGCAGGGATAGGAGTGGTGACTGTTTTCCTGGTCCCATCTGTAGTTCATTCAATCTTATATTCATAAGAATGCATTCAGAGATCTTCATCTGTATAGTAGCAGCTAAGCAGTAGAGTTGCATTGTTTGCTTGGCTCTTTTGATAAATGCTATTCTTAGCCTGTTCTATAACTGTGTTTTAAAATTCTATAAGATACATTGTTTCTCGTAGTTTACCATGTATAAAGATATAGAAACTAAAGATATAGTTTCACATTATCCAGTACTATTTGTGTCTTTTATTTAGTGCAGTGGATTTTGTCAAGCAGATTTGATGGCATATAACATTGCATGATCTCTGTAGTTTGGCAGTAAAATAGAAAGTTGTGTGAATTATATGACTGAGACCTGTAACTTACAGTATATCACAGAAGTGAGTACACCCCCTCACATTTCATAAATATTTTAGTATATCTTTTCATGTGACAACACTGAAGAAATGACACTTGGCTACAATGTAAAGCAGTGAATATACAGCTTGTATAACAGTGTAAATGTGCTGTCCCCTCAAAATAACACAACACACAGCCATTAATGTCTAAACCACTGGCAACAAAAGTGCGTACACCCCTAAGTGACAACGTCCAAATTGGGCCCAAAGTGTCAATATTTTGTGTGGCCACCATTATTTTCCAGCACTGCCTTAACCCTCTTGGGCATAGAGTTCACCAGAGCTCCACAGGCTGCCACTGGAGTCCTCTTCACTCCTCCATGACAACATCACAGAGCTGGTGGATGTTAGAGACCTTGCGCACCTCCACCTTCCGTTTCAGGATGCCCCACAGATGCTCAATAGGGTTTAGGTCTGGAGACATGCTTGGCCAGTCCATCACCCAGCTTCTTTAACAAGGCAGTGGTCGTTTTGGAGGTGTGTTTGGGGTCGTTATCATGTTGGAATACTGCCCTGCGGCCGAGTCTCCGAAGGGAGGGGATCATGCTCTGCTTCAGTATGTCACAGTACATGTTGGCATTCATGGTTCCCTCAATGAACTGTAGCTCCCCAGTGCTGGCAGCACTCATGCAGCCCCAGACTATGACACTCCCACCACCATGCTTGACTGTAGGCACGACACACTTGCCTTTGTACTCCTCACCTGGTTGCCTCCACATACGCTTGACACCATCTGAACCAAATAAGTTTATCTTGGTCTCATCGGACCACAGGACATGGTTCCAGAAATCCATGTCCTTAGTCTGCTTGTCTGCCGCAAACCGTATGCGGGCTTTCTTGTGCATCATCTTTAAAAGAGGCTTCCTTCTGGGACGACAGCCCTGGAGACCAATTTGATGCAGTGTGCGGCGTATGGTCTGAGCACTGACAGGCTGACCCCCACCCCCACCCCTTCAACCTCTGCAGCAACGCTGGCAGCACTCATACATCTATTTTCCAAAGCCAACCTCTGGATATGATGCTGAGCATGGGCACTCAACTTCTTTGGTTGACCATTGCGAGGCCTGTTCTGAGTGGAACCTGTCCTGTTAAACCGCTGTATGGTCTTGGCCACCGTGCTGCAGCTCAGTTTCAGGGTTTTGGCCATCTTCTTATAGCCTAGGCCATCTTTATGTAGAGCAACAATTCATTTTTTTCAGATCCTCAGATAGTTCATTACCATGAGGTGCCATGTGGAACTTCCAGTGACCAGTCTGAGAGAGTCACAAGTCTCTCCCTTCACACCTGATGCTTGTGACACTAACGGGTCTCATGACACCAGGGAGGGAAAATGGCTACTTGGGCCCAATTTGTACTGTCAATTTGTGCAAAATTTGTACATTTGTGCAAAAATTAATCTTGAAAGCCTGGCCATTCTACTCATATTTAGATTTGCCCAGTTGTCACCCTAAGAGACTGTGCAACCAAGAAGTCACAGAACGACACTGAGCGTGGATGGAAATGCCTTGTTAGAAAGGCTTCAGTTGAGGAATTTTCCATTTTTTTGAAATTCTTAAAAGGACAACAGCTCTCAAAATTGGGTCTTAATACCCTCTCCTGGAGTGTTGTAAAACAGAGCAGATTTCACTGGATTTAATGGTGAGCACAAATCCAATGATCAAAATAGAACACACACACCCCTTTAAGCAGACCTGCTGCTTGGTTTTGCAAGCCAGCCGAGAGCCCTGTTTCCCCTCTTCCTTCCCACCCATCCTTCAAGACAGTTTAAACTCAGTTTTTGAGTGCAAAGAACCACCATTTGGGAGACAAAATGAGAAAGAGGCAGAGAGTGAGATTTGAAATGTAGACACGTGAAGGCATCTTTTGCCGCATCTGGTTTGGGTCTCAGGGAGACAAGGTGTGGAAGGAGCGTGTTTGCTGTCTGTAAGAGTGTCAAGTGCCAGGAGTGCCCAGCTGTCTGCCTTCTCCTGTGTTCGTCTTCAGTGTTTCTAAATAAACCCAGCTATTTTAAAAAAAATGGCTTAAGTCTCTTGTGAGCTCTCCTTCTAAAGGAAACCAAACCTGAGGCAACGTTTCCTATAGACTCATTGCTTTCATCACTTTGGAAAGTGAGAAGTGCCTAATAATACAGAGAGCAATGTGAGTCATTCTTGCACAATTCTTTCTTTTTCCCCTCCTGGTTTTCATTTAGGTTACACACAGATTACTCTTCTGTCCTGAATCAGAGAAGAAGTGACCCTTGTTGGATAGTTGTGAAGCAAGACAAATATATTAGTGCTAGACAGACAACTGTTCTTAGTGTAAGAACAAGCTATGAACTGAATTCATTACTGCGGCATGAGGAATGAATGAGGAAAAGGTGGCACTCAGTAGTTTGCCAAGGGTTCCTCATAAATTTCAAAGAGGCATCTTCCCCACTCCCTTTCTTAGCAACCCAGGACCATTAGATGTTGTGTTGGTGAAGGTGATAGGAAATGAAAGAAGAAATTTCCTGAACCTGGATGTTTAATGAGCTGTCAGTCAATCAATTGGAGGTTAGTTTATTTATTTATTTATTTATTTATTTATTTATTTATTTATTTATTTATTTATTTATTTATTAGACTTCTTATTCCGCCCCCCTAGACACAGTCTACTCGGGGCGGGTTCCATAAAATTAAATACAAATCATTTAAACAATTTAAAAGTAAGACAATTCAAAAATAATAATAATTAATATTAATAGTACTCAAGATGGATAGAAAAAACTTATAGTAAAATAAAATCAAATATTGACAGGAGGGAAGGCTTGTCTGAAGAGCCAAGTTTTTAATTGGCTCTTAAAAACACCCAGCGAGGGAGCCAGGCGGATCTCTGATGGAAGATTATTCCAAAGCCGAGGGGCCACTGCCGAGAAGGCCCGGTTTCTTGTTCTTTCTTTCCGGGCCTCTCTCGGTGTTAGGCCCCTCAGCCGTCCCTCCTGGCTATGACGAGTGATTCGGGTAGATCTTGGTGGAAGAAGGCGATCTGCCAGGTATCGAGGTCCTAAACCGTTTAGGGCTTTATACGTCATCATCAACACTTTGAAATCAATGCGGAAGCGGATGGGCAGCCAATGCAAGGCAGCCAGAGTGGGAGAGATATGTTGGTATTTTCTCACCCCACTAAAGAGTCTGGCCGCCGCATTCTGCACCATTTGAAGCTTCCGCAACAATCCCAAAGGTAGCCCCACGTAGAGAGCATTACAGTGATCTAATCTTGAGATTACAAGCGCATGGACAAGAGTGGTGAGGGCCTCACCATCGAGATAGGGTCGCAGCTGGGCAATCCGCCACAGGTAGAAATAGGCGGAGTGGGCCACGGACGTCACCTGGGTTTCCATGGTAAGTGCCGGGTCCAGATGTATCCCCAAGCTGCGCACCTCACTCTTTGCGGTGAGAGTCACCCCCCCCAAAAGAGAGGGAGTTTCCCAAACCGCCGACGGAGGGGCCGCCCACCCTCAAGACCGCCGTCTTGTCCGGGTTCAACCTCAACCCATTCAGCTGCATCCATTGCAGCACGGCCTCCAGACAGCGTTCAAGGGACGAAACGGCATCCACTGAGGTAGATGAAAAGGAGATGTAGAGCTGGGTGTCATCAGCATACTGATGGCACGAAGCCCCACACCCCCTGATGACCCCTCCTAGCGGCCTCATATAGATGTTAAACAGCATTGGGGATAGGATCGACCCCTGCAGAACCCCACAATTGAGACTCCACGGGGCCGAAACACTCTCCCCAAGCTGTACTCTCTGGGGACGGTCCCCCAAGAAGGATCGGAGCCAGACGAGCGCCAGGCCCCCGATTCCTAACTCGGAGAGCCTCCCCAGGAGGATACCGTGGTCGATGGTATCAAAGGCGGCTGAGATATCGAGGAGGACCAACAAGGACATTTTGCCCCGGTCAGCCTCCCTCAACAGGTCATCCAACAGTGCGACCAGTGCCGTTTCTGTGCCATGACGCGGCCTGAAGCCCGACTGGAATGGATCCAGGGCATTGGTTTCGTCCAAAAGAGCTTGAAGCTGATCAGCCACCACCCTCTCCACCACTTTGCTCAGGAAAGAAACATTGGCGATGGGCCTATAATTTCCAATATCGTCCGCCGCCAAATTTGGTTTCTTCCTGATGGGCCTAATGAGTGTCTCCTTGAGAGCAAGGGGAACCTTGCCCTCCTGGAGAGACCCATTAATTATTTCTGTGGCCCATTCTGTTGTTATAGGCCTGGCTACTTTGATTAGCCAGGCTGGACAAGGGTCAAGGGAGGAGGTGGTGGCTCGACAGCGATCAAGCGCTTTGTCCACCATGTCTGGCGTCACAGGCTGAAAGCATTCAAATCTCGCCGGGCAGGATGTATCTCCAAGCTATTAGCGTTGCGCTCCAGTGGGTCATGTTGTAAAATTCTTCCAGTTTATTGTTTAAAAGGTGCAGATACTGTAATTTTTTTTCTGTAAAAAGTGATGCCACATTTTGAATTATGAACTCCGAAGTAACATCTATATACACTGGTAGCTTAGCATGCTGATTCTGTTGTCGTTAAGGAAACAATTGTATAATCTGTGCATCTTTTCTTGAATACTTGGAGTGACCACAAACGGTCTCTTGAGAGCCTTTATGTCTTACAGGAGCTGGATACAACCAGAGACTACTCAGGTAGTGAACCATGAGAAGTGCTTATTTTGCTAATCATCGTCATGCTCTCGCTGCCATATTCTCCTCATTGCACTAACTGTTGTAACATCTTCTGCCAACCATATTCTGTACATTAGAGACTCCTGCTTGTTACACCAGAGAGGAGAGAAAAGCATCCAAAATGTACTGCTGAGCACTAGAGTGGAAGTTGCTTCTGGGCTTCCTTGCTGCTCTTGAGCCCCTACATGCAGAATAGCCGGCCCTAGACTTACCTGTGAGTGGTTCTTGCATTATTAAACCTACAGTCAGAACTGACAGGAGATATATATCAGCCTGGCAGAATTTGCAGTGCTTTATGCCAAAGCCAGCCCCGTGACCTGCCAGTTGCTTCCCCTATCCCATTTTTTGTAGGTACCAAAATTGGGGAGGGGGGAGATTTGTCAAGCCCCTGACAGACCACTGTACATGACTGCTGTTCTGCATGTACTTAGGGGATTGGTTTACATCTTCATTCTCTCATTGAAGGAGAAGTTATAAATGGGCTGTGTTCAAGAGCTGTAGATATTGATATGCAGGGGGACAGCTTTTCTGAAGTTGGTTAGATTTCTGTTGCAAAGTGGGGTTGAAAAGCAAAGAACAATAAGTTATCCGTTAAAAATTGAAGCATCTGGACTAAAGAGACAGGCATTGTGTTTGCTGGTCACTGATGATATTTTAAGGAATGCTTTGAAGTAGTAATGATAGTGGCAAAAAGCCTTACATCAGGATACGTTCACCCAGATGCAACCACAAAGGTTCGTTTTAGGTGTTCTTGATTATGGTGCTAACTTGTCCTGATCAATAATAGTATAAACCAGGGGTTGACAACATGCAGCCTGCCATACATTCCTCCAAGGTGCCTCTGACCACTGCCAAAAATGTGTCACCATCACGACCCCCAAATCCCCTTGTTGTTACTGGGAAACATAGCCTGCAGAGAGAGCATGCCTTATTTCCCAGCATGACAGCTCTTGCAGCAGGCTCTCAAGAGTGTGCTTCTGTTGGGAAGGAAAGCATTAGGTTGTGTTTCTAACAGGAAAGCTAGTGGAATTTTGGAAGTGCTGGATTATTCATTTTTGGAGGCAGCTATGGGAGAACAAGTTCTCCCCAGATGGTTTCAGGGAGGCAACAAAGTCCTTCAGGCCTGGGGGTTTCTCATCTCTGATTTAAGCTAACTACAGTTCCTAGTTTAGGCCTCACAGTAAACTACGGTTAGTTGATCATGAAAGCCAGCGATTCTGGGCTCTTCTTTGCAACCACGGTAGAGAAAGGGAATAAGCTCATGCCTGCAGATCTTGGCCTACCTCCAAACACAGTTAAGGATGGCACAAAGTGGAGTGTGGGTACTTGACAAACTGCACATTCCTGGGATAGCAGCAGCTTGAGAAAAAGCTTGAAAGGAATAAAGCCTCATGAAGAATCTTTAAACCGATTGTGGAAAAGCCTTTAGTCTTTACAATCCATTTCCTGGCCTTCAATCTGTTTCTGATCTGTGGATTTGCCTTAGCAAGAATCCCAGTTGACACTTTCTGTCATGTCATGTTTATCCGCCTTTAACCCATCTCTTCTTAATGACAATCATTCTTCATTTGCCTAATAATGAAGTAAGGATTACTAACCTTATTATCAAAGGTCAAGCCTGGGAGGCTTTTAAAAAAGTTATTGTGTTTGTTTATTGTACAGTAGGGGTTTCTTGCAAGAAGAAATTTTTGTTGAAATTTCTAGGTGCTCTTACAAGAGTATACTATGTTTGCTGAACCATAAGAGGTGTTTTTTTTTACTATCAGTATTTCATCAAGCTCATTTAATGTACATCTGACTACATTATGATCATAAAACATTGCTGTTTTGGCTAGAGATTTTGTGTTTGTATTATTAATAGTTTTGTAATGAGGTTTTGCAAAATTCATTGCGCAATTGATCAAGTTACAACTTAAAATGTCTCTAACAAAGTATACCAGTGAACAGCAATCACTGCTAATTACATGATGGCTTTCCATTAAGCTGGATGTAATTAATGAGGCTTTGGAAATTACTATGGAGAGGAAGCTGTACAGGCTCCAAATGAAAATTTCAATGCAATTATTGGATGAAAACTTCAGAAGTCTTATGGTTCTGTTGGACCTCTCAAGCAAACAGCTACTCCTCCAATAGTTTAGGTCACACAGTATAGCATGTGTGAAAGTCGTTATATTGATATGTTGCCACAATTTGTATAAGATCAAAAATTGGCCTGTGGTATGGTCTCAGTGGAAAATGGAAAATGTATAGCTAGTAAAGGTGTTCTTAATTTTGTTTACATCATAATGAATTAATAATGTCTATGTGTAATGACCGATAGGACTATATCATGGATCCTTTCTGTGCATCCATTTTTTGTACAAGTAATGAAATGTAATTCAACAATACTGTTACTCCCAAAATGTAGAGGAACCATAAAAGAATATGTATTACCTTTGCTTTCAAGTGATCAAGTAAATGTTTGGTCTTAAATGGATCATATTATGCCCTGTTTTGTGTTTTTTTGCTTTCCCAGAAAGTAATTATTTCCTAGCATTGTCTGTTTGGTTTGTTAACAGTTCCCATTTTTTTAAAAAATGTTATGATTACAACACTCATAAATCTAATCAACTTAGCATCCCCTATCAGCCTTCTCTCTTGCTCTCCTTCCGGCTGTACCCTCCTGTATAACATCTTAAATTGGAAACACAGATAGAGAGAGCTGTTCCACTGCCCTTGTAGATGCCAAGGTCCAGTGTAAGACTGCTGCAACTCTGCAAAGAGATAAGATTCCTTTGAAGTTCAGGAAACTCTCTCATTGACCAGTGATTTTAATGTCATGTAATCTTCTTGTGAGGTCAAAACTACATTTTCTATGCCATTCAAAAGCCATTAATTGATTCCCTAATTCTTCTTCTATTCAATCATATACTGTATTTTTCTTTTTAGGAGATGTTATATCCACTGGAGCTCAGCATGGGTATTTTCATTTAATGTTGACATAGAACTGCTGGATAGCTCAGTGGATCTGGCTGCACACCTACAAGTTGGGAGTTCAATTCCCCATTGTGCCTCCTTGAGAGGGGCTGGACTCGATGATCCATAGGGTCCCTTCCAGCTGTGCACTTCTAAGATGGTGGTGGTGAAAGCAGATGGAATCTTTCAAAGAACCATGCACTTTGTGATACATCATAATTAATAGCAGGACTGTTGGGGACAGGTGTTGCCCACTACCATCTTATGAACAAAATCCTGTTGTGTAACTTTGTGCACAGTGCAACCTGGATGGGGCACTGGAAACATTTAACTTAGACTAATTAAAAGCTTTGTATCCTTAGTTTCAGCCTCAGAAGCTTCCCCAGGCTCTCTTTTGCCCTAGGGAAATCTTTGAAAGCCTTGCAATGGGAGAGGGGGCAGATCCAAAAGTCAAAAATTGCTGCTGGATCATCCATGACTGTCCCAGTTCTGGTGGTGACCCAGCTGTGAATTTTGACTTTTAAAAGATACCGACACACACACACACACCCTGAGGCTCTCAAAGACTTCTCCAGGGCAAAAGGAAGCCTAAGGGAGCCCCAGAACCTAAAACAGAGGGAGAAGAAGCTTTTAATTAGTTTAAATTAAACATTTTCAGTATCTGATTCAGACGGTGCAAAGTTACCAACAGAAATTCTTGAAGGCTTTCACGGCCGGGATCCGATGGTTGTTGTGGGTTTTCCGGGTTGTTTGGCCGTGTTCTTAAGGTTTTTCTTCCTAACATTTCGCCAGTCTCTGTGGCTGGCATCTTCAGAGGACAGGAGTCAGAACTCTGTCTGTACTCTGGTGCAGTTTGCTTGGATAGTTGAGTATTTATAGCTGTGGGATCAGCTTTTGTCCTGTTCAGGAGATTGGGTGATTATGGTGATCAGGGTGTTTTTGTTATGGGTGTATTGTTGTGATAAGGGGGAGAGATTATCTGTCACTGTGATTGATGGGTGTCGTTAGCTGGTCTTTTGTGTGTAGTGATCACCGGTCCTTGTGGCTGGGTAGAGTTAGTTGACCTTTTGCAGGCTGTATTTTTCAGTGCTGGGAGCCAGGCTTTGTTGAGTTTTAAACTTTCTTCTTTTTTGTTGAAGCTCTGCTGGTGTTTGTGGATTTCAATGGCTTCCCTGTGCAGTCTTACATAATGGTTGCTGGTGTTGTCCAGTACTTCAGTATTTTGAAATAGAATTTCGTGTCCAGCTTGTTTTAGGGCATGTTCAGCTACTGCCGATTTTTCCGGTTGTTTTAGTCTGCAGTGTCTCTCATGTTCTTTGATTCTAGTGTGGATGCTGCGTTTTGTGGTTCCAATATATACCTGGCCACAACTGCAAGGTATCCGGTATACTCCTGCAGTGGTGAGGGGGTCCCTTTTGTCCTTTGCTGACCGTAACATTTGTTGTATTTTTGTGGTGGGCTTGAATACTGTTTGTAGGTTGTGTTTTTTCAAAAGTTTCCCCGATGTATGGCAGAAATACTTTATTTGTGGGTGGCTGTTTTTCCTCTTCAATTTGGTGTTGTTTTCTTGGTTTGATGGCTCTTGTGATTTCATTCTTGGAGTAGCCATTTGCCTGTAGGGCCCAATTCAGATGGCTGAGTTTGGTGCTGAGAAATTGAGCTTCACAGTTCCGATTTGCACGGTCTACCAGTGTTTTGATTATGCCTCTTTTTTGCTGTGGGTGGTGGTTGGAGTGTTTGTGTAGGTACCGGTCTGTGTGGGTGGGTTTTCTGTAGACCTTGTGTCCCAATAGGAGGTCAGTTTTGCGTATGACCATGACATCTAAGAAAGGGAGTTGGGCCTCTATTTCTTTTTCCATGGTGAATTGTATATTTGGGTGGATGCTGTTGAGATGGTTTAGAAATTCTTCCAGTTTTTCTTCACCGTGGTTCCAAATTGCGAAGGTGTCATCCATGTATTGGAACCAGACTGTGGGTGCGAAGGGTGCCGAAGCCAGGTCCTGTTTTTCGAAATGTTCCATGTAGAAGTTTGCTATAACCGGGGTGAGGGGGCTCCCCATGGCCACTCCATCTGTCTGTTCATAGAACTCGTTATCCCACTGAAAATAGCTGGTCGTTAGGCAGTGTTGAAAAAGGGCCTTGATGTCTTCTGGAAAGACATCATCCAGCAGACTCATCCAGCAGATCTTTCCAGAAAAACCTTAAGAACACGGCCAAACAACCCGGAAAACCCACAACAACCATTACCCACAGAAAGTTGCCCTGTGTGTTACCAGCATTACCTACCACCACCACAATGCTAAGAAGTGCTGAAAGCTGTGCTCTTGTACAAATGCATTCTCTATGTTTTTTGTGCACACACTTTGAGATTCAGACTATACAAGAGCTTGTTATTTTTAAGGTAGCGAACAGTTCTTTAGATTCCACAAGGGACACCTAAAATGTGGTAAAAGTTGGATTTGAAGAAAAACATGGCATTTATAGTTACTTCCTTGCTGTGGGCACATGAGCCAATCTTGCTCTCTTGTGTGATTTTTCCTTCCCTTCCTCTGAAATGCTTTATCTTGACGTCTTCCTTGGCAGGAAATTTCCAAGGGTATCTGAGGACAGAAGACCTGCGGTAGACATGCCCCTTGTGGCCCACCCTAATCTAGCTGACCTGTTTTTGTGCACCAAATGCTTATGAGCCAGATGTTAGCTCCTATACAAAGACAGTCTATGTGCCTAACTGGAAATACTGAGGAATCTGTAGCCTAAGTCCTAGGAACAAGCAGAAAAATCTCCAAGATATCAGTCAGGATTTGTACATAAATCAAAATCTTGCTAGGTCAACAGTACAGTCAGGGAACAAACAAAGGTGTATCACAGAGCTGTCTGAGGGTGCGATTACACATCAAAATACTTCTAGGTTTGTGTTAGGTTTAGCACACTTGAAAATGATTAAAAATACCCATACAGCTAAGCACACATTTTTTGGCTGGGAATTTTTCTTTTTCTAGAAAGTGAGGTATTTTAAACAGCCTCAAGAGGGTTTATTTTAACTCAATTTTGGACACAAATTATTTTGAATCATTTTGGATAATTCTGGCATGTGTGCTTGCCTGTGTCAGAGTAAATTGTGTCTGTAGAGTTTGTCAAATAATGGATGCCAGGATCACAGGTTTCGGGCTGAAAGAATTGAAAGAAAAATTGAAACAAATATTAAAAGTGATTTCACCGGCGGACAGCAGGGAGTTGCTGTGAGAGACAGACAGCGCGAGGTGGGCATGTACAGGACAAAGCCTCAAATGCAATGAGTTTGCACAGTCCAAAACCTTTGATCCTGGCATCCATTACTTGACAAAGCCTCAAATGCAACAAGTCTGTGGTGCCTGCCCGCCCTCATACTGGCTGCCTCTTACAACCACTCACCACTGTTGGTGTTATTTTTAATATTTGTTTTATATTTCTCATTTCTTTCAAACTGGGGTAGCTCAAGTTCAGCATTATAGAGATCTGATTGCAAGGTTTCTCCACAGCCCAAACCCATGATCTTGGCATCAATTACTTGACAACACCGCAGAGTCAAACACACATGCCAGGGCGAGTGTGGGTGGGCACAGGACAAAGCCTCAAATGCAATGATTTTAAAAGCCCATGTAATCCCCTCCACCAATATACAACACATCTTAAAAACAAGTCTTCCCAAGAGGACAAATACACTAACCCAAAACCCATGTAACTACCATGTGACTTTAAACTGAATTAAGAAAAACCAGATCCATCACTCAGTTTATTTCAATAGCGTAACTGCTCTCTGAATCAAGTTGTTTGGAAATCTATCGGTCAAGGGAACAAGGGCTGAAAGTTGGAAAGCCAGAAACCAAGATTATTTCTGAGCACAACATGGGTGTTTGGTTTCTTTTTAAAAATCTGTATGCAGCATGAGTACGCCACTTATACCAGCTGTCATTGATCATTTATTCACAACTGTTGGAATGTTTTTGCTGCAGGTGCTTGATCTTTCTGTATTGCCAGAGGTTTGGTGGGAATCTTCCTCCAGGGCTTCATCTCTCTCTGGAGGGAGTGTGTCTTCTCTGGGTAGGCCAGGTTCTGCCTCAAGGGTCCCTGGACAAGAATTGCTAGTTGGGGCTTCCAGTTCAACCCTAAAAAACCTCCAACTGAGATGTGTCCTCCTCTGCAGAGGGATGTACCAGGTATGTCACGGCACCACCTTGGACAGCCATCTGAGAGGTTAGGATTCTACTATTGTCACTTCTGCGAATATGGCTCCTCAAACTCTTTCTGTTCTTAAAGCAAACCCTGTTTCACTTTGTGATGTGCACCAGAGATAATGGGAATTTTGTACTTGAATTCCTTGCATGGTAACACAGGTACTAGACTGTTTCATTCAGTAGAATTACCTTCACATTCTATAAAGAGCTCCTCAAGCTCTTTATCAATCTTGCTTTTATATAATTCATCTCTCTAATGGATTTCTTCTTTTCTCCTGTTCTTCCTAATCTGACAATATTCTTGTTGTTGTTGTTTAGTCGTTAAGTCATGTCCGACTCTTCGTGACCCCATGGACCAGAGCACGCCAGGCCCTTCTGTCTTCCACTGCCTCCCGGAGTTTGGTCAAATTCATGTTGGTCGCTTCGATGACACTGTCCATCCATCTCGTCCTCTGTCGTCCCCTTCTCCTCTTGCCTTCACACTTTCCCAACATCAGGGTCTTTTCCAGGGAGTCTTCTCTTCTCATGAGATGGCCAAAGTATTGGAGCCTCAGCTTCAGGATCTGTTCTTCCAGTGAGCACTCAGGGTTGATTTTTTTCAGAATGGATAGGTTTGTTCTCCTTGCAGTCCAGGGGACTCTCAAGAGTCTCCTCCAGCACCACAATTCAAAAGCATCAATTCTTCGGCGGTCAGCCTTCTTTATGGTCCAGCTCTCACTTCCATACAACACTACAATATTCTTAGCCATCATTATTTCCTGATCTGATACTTCTATTGAGTCCTGTATAGGATCAGCTCAGTAGAAGCTCCTTTGTATTTTTTAAAAGAAAAGGTAGGCATGATGGTAGTTCTACAACATTTTCTTTGTTGTGTAGAGGCCATATCTTAGAATACAAAATATCGGCAACAACCTGAACTTCTCAGTAGAAACTGATTTTTGAAGTTGGCCCCTTAGATTATTTTTCATCTAAATTCAGGAAACTTAATGGAACATAATGCTTGTCTGAATCACCTTGTCCTGAAAGAGTTAAAACACTTCTTTTGTACAGCTTCAGACAGACTGTTAGCCTTTAAGTATCTTGTCTTTGAGGATTAGTCTAGATTGTAATAGTCTATTATTGATGACTTTGGTCACCCTAGCTTAATTCTTTAAACAGCAGTGGTAATTCCAGCATATAAAATGCTAGCTAGTGTGTCAGTATAATTTTTATATTTTGCTTTGAAAAGGATTTCTGTCTCTACTAGTCAAGTGGAAAGAGATACATGTGGTAATACCTCTGTTGTGATTGGAGAAAGTGTATCTAATTCTTGTTTGTTTCTGAAGCTAATTGCATTGTGGAAAATGTTAAGGAGTGTTGACCCATACGCTACTCAATTTTCTTACCAGAGTTTAATATGTCTCTAATGCACTTGATTATATTACCCCTTCTATCCCTCTTTGTGATTATACCACACTATTGCAATTGCTTCATGATCAGTTGGACTGATAATTTGCAATATCTTGTGAAGTAAGTGATGGGCAACTGAAGTTGAGATAGTGGATGCACCCAAATGAGACATTTACTACAGAAACTATATTTTTTCTTTTATGGAAATTTATAGGAAGGAAGACTACACAACAGCATCTTAATTTTGGAGTCCTCCTGTGTATTGCTACGCTATCTTGTGATCCCTACTTTCACGTCATACTAGACAAAATCCATTAAAGAAAAAAAATGGAATCGCTGCGTAATGCTTTCTTCATTGTGTGCAGTAAGAGCTTTCCCACCTGGAGTCACAAATGTATCTTGCTTGAGACCACAAAGTAAGTGTGTGATAAAGGTGGAATGAACTCATGTTAGCCATAGGTCTGATCATCTGGCATCGAGAAGTCCCAGGGCAGTTCCAGTTAGGCAGCCTCTGAGATACTTCCAGACTGAATGCTACCTCCCAGGATTGTTCAAGAATGGGTGTGTGTGTCTCTGTGTGTGTGATCACTGGCACATTGTTTTCGCTGCTTTCTCAAAGCTAGCTTGTAGATGGAAGGTACTTAGCTTCTCATCTAAGTACTGTATTTCCCCAAACTCAGTGGTTGTGGGAGGCAACTGGCTTCCATGCCATGCTGTGGCAGTGTCTGCATACCTGTAACTCAACTGGGTAAAAGGCCCCTGGTTGAATGTCAAGATGGTTGGAGGAGTGGTGCCCAGTTGCTCACCCTACTCAACCTCCTAAGAGTGACCTGGAAGATTGGTACTTCTCCTTGCTGTGCTTATACCCAGATGGGTGGTACACTTCTAAGATACTCATTCCTTCATTCCATCCTAACCTCAGTTCTTATAGTGCAGTGTGGAAGCCTCTACATTGGGGGTGATCTTAGACCCGGCCCTTTCTTGGGAACATCAAATAGTGGCTGTGGCTAGGACAGCCTTCAATCTGCTTCTGCCAATTGCCCAGTTATGCACTTACATTGACGGGGGTCCTTGATGACATTGGTCCACGTGCTGGTGATCTCAGAGATTGACTATTACAATGTTTTCTAAGTAGAGCTCCCCTTGAAGCTGACTCGGAGACCTCAACAACTACAGAATGTGATAGCCAGGTTAATCACTGAAGTTGCAAAGTTCGACCATATCTCCCCAGTTCTGGCCCACCTGCACTGGCTTTCTGTGCCTTTCTGAGCCAGATTCAAGGTATTGGTACTAACATATAAAGCCCTTAATTATTTGGTCCCCCACTGTCATAGTTCCTCTCCCAAAGAACATCAACCCATGCCACCCAATTCACCAGACTGATTTTCTATGGGTAGTCACTCCAAGGAAGGTTTCCATGAGGAACCGAGCCTTCTGTGAATGCACACTAATGGGTTAATCTGCGCCTGCTCAGAGCAGTCTCGGAATCTTCTAGAGCTCAAGCACATGGTGCCGGGACCTCCCACATGCTACCCATAACCCCGCCCCGGCACCGAGTGCCTCAGTTCCGTATCTATTGCCACTGTTGCAGCATCTTGGTTCGGAGCTCCCGTGTTCGCGTTTTTTCCCTTCAACCTAATACTTACTTGGACCCCCTGATATTTCGACCTTGGACTGTTGTACGTTTCCCTCAGATTTGTGAGTTTAACAAAAGCGAAAAACTGTGTTGTTTCTTGTTCGTTCGTTTGAACGAGTTGTTTATGGCCGCTTCAGACCCTTTCAAGCGTCGTTCCACCTGCCTGAATAAGATTCCTTTATCGGACGGCCATTCCCAGTGCTTGTTTTGCCTGGGGGAAGAGCACCAACCGGCCTTGTGTGTGGTCTGTAAGGGCTTCACCAAGCCAGCGCTGAAGCTAAGGCTCCAACGCCTTCACTCCTTTCTGTGGGAGAAGTCTCTGTGCCCGGCTTGGGACTTGGCTATGGACCCACCACAGGCTCATTCTGCTAAGGCCCCTTCGTCTGCTGGCCCTTCGCCTAAGGGGGCAAAAAAGGTGACAAAAGCGTCATCCTCGGGCTCGAGGTCAACCGCCTCGGCATCGGTATCAAAGCCACCTTTGGCCTTGATACAGAAGAAGAAGGCACAGAAGCCATCTAGGCTCTTGGATGAGACTCTTCCTTCGCCGCCGCCTCCAGCCCACTCCTGATGTGAATCAGTATGCCTCAGCATACCATCAGGTGATGAGGACATACCTCCCCCGAGGCTGGTGTCTGCGCCATTGCCGCGCTTGAACCTTTCTCTGGACTGGGCAGACACCTCGGCTGAGGTGCAACTAGTGGCACAGGCCAGCCCGTCATCGTTACCGGGCTCTATAGTGGCTGAGGCACCAAAAAAGAAGAGACAAAAGACCAAGCACCTGGAGCCTGCAGCCGAGCCCGAGATATACCGATGCCGACAGCCTCTGCCGGAAGGTTATCCCCCCCTCGAGACTATTCTAGACCTTGCTGGGAGGACTATTGGCAATACTGTGAGCCCAAGGACTTCAACTTCAATCCTCATCGATACCCGGCGCCTTACGAGCCTGAGTTCTACCATCGGGGCCGACGGTGGCCGCGCTACTACGGGGGGTATTCACCTTCGCCCTCACCCCCTCGATACCATAGGTACCCCGGCGCCTACCGCTATCCGGAGGACGACTTCTTGCAGGACCCGCCGCCACAAAGGGTGGCTAAGTGGCCAGCTCCAGAGGAATTCTTACCGACGGCCTATTCAAAGAGACACCGTTCGACATCGACCCGGGCTCACTGATCTCGTCCAGATCTGGCTCCTGCTCCACCACCCTCCCTGGAGATGCCTCCACCAGGGCCGGAGGGGGAAGCAATGGATGGTCGTGGTTTCCATCCCGACCCATATTGACTGGATTGGGCTCAAGTCCTATCCCCGTCTCCAGACCAGGATGAAGAATTTGAATCTGATTCTGCGGCCTCGGGTGGAGAAGGACTCTCCACCCAACATACCTACTCCTGGTTTGGATGTGGCAGAAAGCCACCCTCCATCCCCCTCAGAGGACTATACGGCCTACTCACACCTAATTCGCAGGATTGCGAAGGTGATGGACCTGGCAATTGAGCAACCTGCAGCTGAGGAGGTGGACAAGGTCTATGAGGACATTACTCAGGACCAGACCCTTCCTCTCCACCTTGGCTTCATCTCCTCACTCCTGAAGCTGGTTAAGGAGACCTGGAACAAGCCCTCCACATCTCATCAGATCCCTAGGATGGTAGAGAACCTATATAAGACACACGGCAGTGCCACTGATTTTCTCTCCAAGCATCACCTGCCCAACTCCTTTGTTGTGGATGCCACACAAAACAGAGCCAGAAACTGGTCGGTGTCCACACCCAACAACAGGCAGAGTAGGAAACTGGACATCCTGGGACGTCGAGTCTATTCCTTGGCGTCCTTTATTCTCAGGGTAGCGAACTATTGAGCAGCGATGTGTGCCTACCATCGCCATTTATGGAACACTGCCTTGCCAGCTTTACAAGCTGCCCCAGAAGACCTCAGGGCTTCAGGCCTCGCGTGCCATCAGGAGGCTCTGGCTCTGGCACGGCAGGAAAGGATAGCCACCAGGCACATAGTGGATGCGGCATCCAAACAAATTACCACAGCGGTGACTCTGCGTCCTCATGCTTGTCTGTGTTCGGCTGGAATCTGAGGGTGCGAGGTCCAGGATTGAGGACCTCCCCTTTGACGGGGTAGGTCTCTTCGACGATAAGACCGACAAGATCCTGGACAACTTGCTCAAGCTGTGCAAGACAGCCAAGTCCTATACCAGTCAGCAGAGTCGCCCAAGGAACACCTGGCAACGGTCCTATCCTTACCGGTATCCTGACCGCCAGAGGCCACAAAGCTCCGAGTTCTCTTCAGGTCTGTATCGCCAGCAGACTGGCAGACAGCGGCCTTGCCAACAGGCCCGACGCCCGAACCAGAAGCCCAAACATGGCCTTTAACTCCTTTGGCCCACCAGCATCAGTTCACACCTTGGTTCGTTTGGCTCCCTTTCTTCCCACTTGGCAATCCATCACTACTCACCATCATAACCAAGGGCTACGCCATCGAGTTTGTTTCTCCACCTTCCATGGAGCTATTCAGGGACACTACCCCCTCGCCTCCATTAAAGGCGGAAGTAGCCTCCTTGCTTCAGAAGGATGTGATTGTTCAGGTTCACAACCCGGATTTTGCACTCAGCTTTCCCCCCCGCTACTTCACTATCCCGAAGAAGGACGAGGGACTCCGTCCCATCTTGGACCTCCATTCCTTGAATTCCTATATCACGCCCTGGCGCTTTAGGATGGTCTCCCTTGATAGCACCATCCAGATGTTAAGACGCGGAGATTGGTTTTCGGTCATAGACCTCAAGGATGCCTATTTCCATATCACCATTCTGCCTGAACATCGCCACTATTTGAGGTTCTCCCTCCAGGGGGTGATCTACGAATTCAAAGCACTCCCCTTTGGGCTATCCACTGCCCCACGGGTGTTCACGAAGTGTTTAGCCCCCGGTGGCAGCCTATTTGCGTCTGCACGGTACGGTGTTCCCTTACCTGGATGACTGGTTGCTGGTGGCACCATCCTGCGCATGATCGGAGGAAGATATATCCTTCACCTTGTCCCTTTTGTCTACTCTTGGACTCCAGGTCAATCAAGAGAAGTCGACCCTATGACCCACCCAGAGGGTACCTTACATTGGTGCGATACTGGATGCCACTTGTGGCCAGGCCTTCCTCCCGGAAGACAGGATATTGAAGATCCAGCTAATGGTGGCATCCTTCCTGCCAGGCGCCAGGATATCAGCTCATCAGGCACAGCGCCTGTTAGGCCTTATGGCTTCCACCACAGCAGTGGTCCAGCACGGCAGGCTGAAGATGAGATCGTTGCAGGCCTGGTACCTGTCACTTTACGACCTGCTACTGGACCCTCCATCCAAACTGCTTGTGATCATGGCCGCGCTAGTGTCGCAGTTGACATGGTGGACCTTCTGGCCAAACTTGTTGGTGGGGCAATCCTTTGGTCCCCTGGCCCCAAGGGTACAGGTAACTGCAGACGCCAGCCTGACAGGCTGGGGTGCACACTTAGGGAGCCTGAGGGTACACGGCCTCTGGTCATCGGATGAGATCCTGCTGCATATCAATCATCTGGAACTCTTGGAGATCTCCAAAGCCTTTCAGGTGTTCGAGTGATTGCTGGTTGGCCGGGTAGTCCAGGTAGCGTCAGACAACATCACAGCAGTTTACTACCTCAACAAGCAGGGTGGCATGCACTCCCTTTCCCTGCTGTACCTGGCAATCCAGCTCTGGGAGTGGTGCTACTCCCGCCACATCTATCTGGTAGCGGTACACGTAACGTTGGAAGATAATAGATTAGTGGATCAGCTGAGCAGACTCCAGGATTGCACTCACGAATGGTCGTTGGACAACTACATTTTCCTCTCACTCTGTCGTCATTGGGGCACACCTCAACTGGACGTATTCACCTCCATAGACAACAGGAAGTGTGACCTCTACTGCTCCAGGGCAGGAATCGGCCATCACTCGGTGGGCGATGCATTCATGACAGCATGGTCCGGGGGGCTCCTTTACATGTTCCTGCCCATACCGCTGGTTCAGAAGGCCATCGTCAAGGTACGACAGGAAGGGGCAAACGTTATCTTTGTTGCTCCTTGGTGGCCTCGCCAACCGTGGTTCTCCGCCCTGCATCAGGATGCGATGGACTATGTTCGGCTTCCGGCACTCCCTCACCTCCTCTCCCTGCACCAGGGCAGGACATTCCACCCAGACCTGGAGTCCCTGCATCTGACAGCTTGGAGGCTGCGCCCATGGTAGCTGATGTCTTGGGTCATGCATGCAGGCATTCGACAACACTCACGTACGCCTACAAGTGGAAGGTTTTCTCCACATTCGCCTCCACACACCACTTCCCCACACAACCTACCTCGTTGGATGCAGTCCTTCAATTCCTCCTCCTTCTCTTCCGGCGGGGCCTAGCCCACTCCACTTTCAAGGTGTATATAGCTGCTATAGTTACACATCAGCAACCGTCTTCAGAGGCAGCAAGCCTCTTCCGCCATCCCACCCTCAAGCAGTTCCTGCGGGGCCTGAAGAACCTGCGCCCAGCCTACAAGACCCCAACTTCACAGTGGTCCCTCCAACTTGTACTTAACAAGCTCATGGGTCCGCCTTTTGAACCTCTGGCTAACGCATCGGAGAAACTCCTTACACTAAAGACAGCCTTCCTTCTGGCTATTACATCTGCACATCAAGCTGGTGAACTGGCGGCCCTCAGAGTCAACCCTCCCTTCCTTCAATTTCACCCTGATAAGGTGCCACTCTACCCGGACCTCTCTTTCGTACCTAAGGTAGACCTTTTCCCCTGCTCCAACATCTCATCTGGAACGGTCCCTGCACTCCCTGGACACCAAGAGGGCACTTTCCTATTATGTCTCCCGCTCTGCGTCTTTCCGCGTGTCAAATCACCTGTTTATCTCCTTCCAAGGGCGCTCAAGGGGATCCCTGGTCACATCACAGACAATTTCTCGTTGGATAGTTTCCACTATCCGCCTAGCATATGAGCTGGCCCACACACCACTGCTGTGCACCGTGAGGGCTCATTTGACCAGGGCTGTTGCATCCTCCACAGCTTTCCTTAGAGGAGTTGACCTGGCAGACATCTGCAGAGCAGCAACATGGGCCACGCCGTCCACCTTTGCGGCCCACTATCACTTGGATGTTCGTGGCAAAGCAGAGGCTGCTGTGGGCTGGGCCATCCTGGCATCTGTACTCTCATGACGTCCCTCAACCTGGTAAGTCAGCTTGCTAGTCACCCGTTAGTGTGCATTCACAGAGACCATGAAGAAGAAAAAGAGGTTACTTACCTGTAACTCTGGTTCTTTGAGTGGTCATCTGTGAAGTCACACTTCCCGCCCTTCCTCCCCGCTGTCCGTCACGTGTGCCTTGTTGCATGCTGCGCAGCGGCGGACAGTTTCACGGAACTGAGGCACTCGGTGCCAGGGCGGGGTTATGGGTAGCATGTGGGAGGTCCCAGCACCATGTACTTCAGCTCTAGAAGATTCCGAGGCTGCTCTGCGCAGGCACAGATTAACCCATTAGTGTGAATTCACAGATGACCACTTGAAGAACCAGAGTTACAGGTAAGTAACCTCTTTTTCTCAGTAGTGGCCCCGCATCTTTAGAACAGTCTCCTGGTAGAAATCCATCAGACCCCCTCCCTCCCAACCTTCCAGTAGATATTAAAAACCATTTTCCTTGAAGAAGCCTTTAGAGACACCCCTCCCACTGCATTAATTATTGGCAGTGCTTTCCCTTGTCCGCTATAAGTGTGGTTCATTGGATTTTGTTGGATTTGGGGTTTAGTCTGATAGGGGTAGCAGGATGGTTTATTTGGGTTAGTGACTTAGATTATTGTTAACTGCCCAGAGTAGTGCTTGGCACTAAATTTGGCTGTATACAAATTACAGAAAATAAGTAAAGAAATAAATAAGTGTCTGGGTGGGTTTGAAAAAAAATTGTGATGCTGAAGAAAGTCAGGATAAGCCTCATTGTTGCCATCCAAATCCTAAGCTGAATATTTATTTTGGGAGGCTTTCACACTTTGTAGCTGAGTATCAGATTCCATACATTATTAGACAAAAATGGTGTTTGCCTCTGTGAGTGTGCAACACTAGAAATGGAAATAGTATTCCTGAATGATGCCATTTATGATGATACCCATGTTAGGAGGGTGGTCTTTTAGCTTTTATGTGCTCCTATGCACTTTGTGTTTTTGGCTTTGTTCTAGTCTCATGCAGTGTGTTAACCCTGTTGATATGGGGGGCAGAGATGCATACAAAACAAACTTCCCATCACAAGAGAGAACTGAATGTATCATTCAGTGTTTCATTTCCCCTTCAGTACTGGTTCAATATTAATGTATTACTGACTGATTTGCAATATTATGTACACTTACCTATAGGAATTTCTTGGTTGTGTATTGTCTGGTATGCAGAATATTGATCCCTTCTTGTAGTGATCACTGCACAAAGGCTGCCTTGTGCTTATGCCCAAACCCGTTCAAGCTGGTTTGCAACCAACTATAGGCCTGATGTTTAGGCCTGTGTATTCCCCTCTTGACACAAACATAAAAGTTTGTGTCAAGAGAACCTGGTTGTGTTCTTTGGGAACATCTTGTTCATGCATCCATTTTCAAAACTGGCAGTTTATGCACACTCGGGCTGAAATATCTAAGGTGATTTCTAATATCTTAAAAAAGAATGGAAACAATCCAATTTATTTAAAATTGTCTGCACTGGTTAACAGTTGCTTTTTCTCCAATGTTTGCTTTCATAGCCATTTTTCTCTCTATTGTTGTATAGTCTTGCTTTGTGCTTTTATCTGAAGTACCACATTCTTTATTCAGAGTAACTTTCCATATCCACAGTTTCTTCTGTATTAATGTTTCCAATCTTAGTACAAATGTGCTATAGAATTCTAGTTTTGGGATTTGTTTGGATATTTAAAGCCTGAAGTGAGGCTAAAGTTTCATAACCCCCATGACTGGAAAAGGGAGATGATAATAACATAACAGTACCTGATGATGGGTGATCAGGGAATGTTGGTGTTATAGGAGCTGTAGTTTAGCTGGTTCAAGAACAGTCGAACAACTACAATAGAACAATCATGCAGGGAAAAGTTTGACGATAATAGGAAGAGAGGTAGACCAAATATGATATGGATTGACTCCATAAAGGAAGTCAAATCCTTGAGTCTAAAAGAGCTGAGCAGGGCTGTTGAAGACAGGACATTTTGGAGATCGCTCATTCATAGGGTCGCGATAAGTCAGCGGCAACTTGATGGCATGTTACAACAACGGGAGCTGTAATGAGTTTGAATGAATGCATGTATATCCCATTTTATGCAAGAGCATAACATGAAACCCATAACATACCTGTGCATTTTCGCCCACCTTTCTGTGCTTTTGAACACATCATCCTCCACCAGTGAAAAATCACTGTCTTCCTATCTTCAGTGTTGCATCTAGTCAAATGGTAGCTGCATAAACAATGGTAGAATGTTCAATGGAAAGTGTCTCTGAAGGACAACAGTAGTGTATTTCCTTTACTTCTGCACTGGAAAGAAAAGTAGAATAAGGTCTCTCTTGATTATTTGATTAGCCTGACAAAGTCGTACATATCTACAGGTATTATAAAAATGGAACATGTTAAAGTTATGGGTTTCAAGAACAAAATGAGGAGGATAATAAAAAAAAAATAGCACAATTTCACAGCATATGTGAACTTCAGCATTATGGAGAACTCTTTTCCATCAAATTAGATGCAATTAAAGGTGAAAATAGATGTCTCTAGGAAAGAGAGCACAACCTTTCAGCCAGTTACAATCTCTTCCACTTTTAAGGTGACAGTGGGGAAAATTCTTTCAAATTAATTAAGAGCTGTGCCTTATTTATTTATTTAAAACATTTATCTGAAGCTCTTTGTCAGTGAGCTCCATAAAGCTGTTCAGTGATAATTATAATGAAAAGGAAACAGTCATTCACTTGTATTTCAAATGATAGTTGCACTGGATGCAACTAGAGTATGTCTACATACCATGGTTTGATACTGTTTAACTCTTGTGACTCTGTCCTGAGGAATCCTGGAGTATATGGTTTGTTGAAGTATTTAGAATTCCTTCTAGAGAGCTCTCACACTGTAGTTGAAAGGAGCGTTCTGCAAACTTCCTAGTTGAAAATTCTAAGTATTTCACTACAAATCCCATGATTCAGTAGTAGCAAGTTCTCTGTGACAGCTCATTCAGATCACAGGTCACCATCTTTGAGTGCCTTACCAGGGACTTCCTCACTTAATAAGCCCAATTTCAGGACTGTTGTTTACCTTTAATTAAACCTTTACCTGGTCTGAAATCCAAATAGCTGAGAGGGTACTATGCCTTTAGTAAGTTGCCTGTACTCTGAGATCATCTGTTGATGCCCTTCTGTTGGAAGGGAGATGGAGGTCCACTCAGTTCTGTCTTATCCTGTGGTCTACACAGTTCACTCCATGGCTAGATTATGGTAGAGATAAGATTCCTGAAAAGATCACAGGCACTGGGTGAAGTGCCTAGCTTGGAGGCTAGGAGAGAACCGCATCTATTGAAATATGAAGCTGCAATTAGGAGGAAGTGTTGTACTGTGGCATTCTCTATGAAAACACCCATACTCTTGTTTGCTTAAGGTTGAAGTAATGAGAAGAGCAATACAATACTGTTACACATGCTATTAAATAATTAACTGGCTAGAGGAATGAACCGTGCTCCTTATTCCTTTCCCCCTCCCTGCTGAAGCCCAGAACAGAGACAGTGGTAAAAATAAAACCATATGTTAGTTTGGTGATGTGTTTACACAAGACTCTTTAATCACATGTCATTCTTCTTCCTTGTGAGGGTGGCCACAGCCTTATTATAATGGAAGATTCCCCCTTCCTCAGCATTACTCCCATACATATATTTGAAATTCAGAAAACAGGTGTAATCTCTGCAGTCACTGAGTGGATGGGGAAGTCTGCTAGCAGGCAAATTATTGCAGTTACTGTATTTTTCCCCACCCATCCCTCCCAGAGAAAAACAATACTAGTATTTTGTTCCCAAGCTCTACTTAGCTCACTTTCATTCACTGTTGCTCGCCTAACTTTGAATTTTCATAGTTGTCTATGCAAAGGGGAAAAAGCAAACGATGCCAGTCTGGCCGCACTGATCTTGCCAGTGGCCAGTTGGACCTTGGGCCCTTGCTTTCCTGCTGTATCCTCCAGGCAATCTGACAGCTATACTTGTTAAAGGACAGACCAGTGAATTTGTATTTGCTTCTCTTTTTTCAGAGAACCTGTGCAGCTCCTGCTATAGTAGATTTGAGCTAGCTTGGTGCAGCCACAAATCAGGTACTTAATGTATTTCTTTAAATTATACCAAAGGTATAAAAGGCTTTATTTTCTTATATACTGTACTTCAGTAATCATTATGATTTTTCTTAAAAGGGGAGAGTAATCTGATTTTAAAAAGAAAAAAGAGAGTTGCTCTGGATTGTACTGGAATCTGTTCAGAATTAGCAGAGGTAAACCACATACTTTATCTTATATGTTCCAGGTAGAAGCCTGTTGCCAAGATCCAACCCATACTGAGAGTGGAAAGCCATTCTACAGATGGGCTTTTCAGCCAGGATCTGGGTAGAGGATGTACAGTAGAGCAGTTGTTTAAAAGGAGGCCTTAAAAGAGGTCCATGGGAAAAAGAGAATGGGATGAGGGAAGAAATATAATGGATCAGGATGGGATAGTATGAAGGGAAAACATTTCAGCACCATGTTCCAGGACAGAACAGTACTTTTCAGTAATATGCACCACCTGCAAATGTGTTTGTGCTCTTATAGCACCAGTGTCTGTGAAAACAGTAGTTTTCTGAGTGTCAGAAATGTTAAAATGCTGCTGTTAAAATTCCAGGAGTCCTTTCAAGATCTTGATTTTTTATTTTTTTAATTTTTATTTTTACTACAGTGTGAGTTAAGGCCACCTTGCAGGCTATTAAAGGCAGAAGTTGCTCCGTTTTATAGTTCCTTGCTTTTTTTAGTGCTTAAATTGTCTTAATTTTATGTCTCAAGTTTATGCCTCTGTAGTTAATAGAGGTCTGTTTTGTTTTGTTTTTGCCGAAGCAGCTTTGACACATTTTAATAGGCTATATCTACACTCAGGTCTGCCATAAAGGTGAGAGAGAGCACAGGAATGCATTCTTATGTTGCAGTTCAATACTCTCAGTTAAACTGAAGAAAAGGAAAAATACCCTTACATCTACCAATCTAGGATCAGGTTACAAAAAGAAAAAGAAGGTCCCTTCCCTGCAGGTTTCTCCAAAAGAGACTCACACCGTAGTGGCCTTCTTTCTGTCCATTGGACAGTGGCGATATAAATAAGGGCACTAGTCCTCAGCTCTGACCTGTAGTGACCTTGGGCCCCGGCCCAAGTCTTCTTAGGTTTGTTTATTCACAGGTGTAGTGTGTGAGAAGTCTGCAGTAACAGGCAGATAAATGGCAGCTGATTTGGAAATGGCAAAATCTCCTTTGCCCAAATCCTGATCTGGAATATGTCTGCACTCCCTGCCCTCTACCTAACTGCTGCTTTGTTGTATCTTACTGTTATCACCCTCTAGATCTTGTGCCAGGCTCTGCAGTGTACGTAGATTAGGCACTTGGCTGCGATTCAGCCATTGCTTTATGTCTTCCATGTGTCCTTCCTGTCACTGAAAAAGAAGCTTCCCTGAATGGTTGTGCCGGCTTGCTCTGTTGCTTTGTAACCTTGTATAAATTGTACTTCCAGAGTTGCTGCTAACGCAGCAAATCTTTTTGTTGCCTGAGTTGTACGTAAGCCCTTAGAGAGCTTTCGCTGCAGTCAAAGTGATTTTCTTTTACATACCTTTCCCGGGTGTCACATGGATGAATTAGCTAATGTTTGTGAAGTACACTGAAGGGAAGAAAGGTCTCTGCAAGTGCTAAGCAGCATTATTACATAACATGCAATTAAATCTGGCTGTGTCTTACAAAGCCCACTTCATGTGAAGAATTATGTATTTCAAGTTAATACATTTCAGAAGAATTGTATTCCGTTCAATATGCTGTAAGTGGTCTGTGTTGAGATCTCCTTTGTTCCCCCATTGTTCCTCTGAGTTTCTGTTAATTGCAATATTTGCAATTTAAATATTTATGTGTTAGAAGGCCAGAATTGCTAGGTGATGTACAGGCACTGTTCAAACAGCCAGCTAGTGCATGCATTAATATCTGAAGACGTAGCCGCATTGTGAGGAATTCTTCATGGGTATAATTCGCCAAACTGAAGAGAGTAAACGGAGCCAAAGATGTTGGTACAGGGGCTGGTTTCATATTCTGCATGATCATCAAGTCACAACCTGTAGAGGTGTTTCTTTAACAACCCTTCTGCAGAAGGCCGTCAACCAACCACATATATTCCTGGCCTGCTTCTCCCTTGGTCGTGTCATCCCCCTCTCCTGGAGCAAGCAGTACTACAGTAGTGCTCCACGGCAGACAGGAGAAGTGTAGGGCAGAACAAGATATGGCATCCAGCTTTGCTGCAGTTGTGCTATCTAGAAACAAATGACACTCTGGGTGGCAGTCTAGCAGTCACAGTTTCCTTCTTTACATATTACCGGCAAGTATATACCCATAACTTTCTGCATGACCGTAATGTACATGAAGGAAAACAAGGCTTACTGGAAGCAGCTGTTCCCCTCTCATTCTCTTTCTTTCTCTCTCATCTGTAGTTTAGCTCTCAAAGAGAAAAGCACGTGTCATATGAACTGTTCTGAAAAAGTGATTCCCGTTTTTAAGCAAATGCAAATGTCTTGTTGGGGATCAGGTGGTGAGTAGAGATGGGGGTATTCGTATTCATATACAAATATCCCCACACAGGTGGTGTTAACGAGGGTCCAGCCCCATGGGGCCGGACGGTCCACTCACTGATCGGACGCGGACGGTGCGATTGTACGAATGGCTCCGCAGCACGCGATCCGCTCGCCACTCTTCGACCTTACAGCAAGGCTTGTCCTCCCGCCTCCTGCCAGGCGTGGCAAGTGGATCGCGTGCTGCGGAGCCATTCGTACAATCGCACCGTCCGCATCCGATCAGTGAGTGGACCGTCTGGCCCCATGGGGCTGGACCCTCGTTAACGCCACCTGTGCGGGGATATTCATATATGAATACGAATACCCCCATCTCTAGTGGTGAGCTTTATAGTGTTAGCTGAATCTTCTAAATATCTACAGTGTCATGAACTACATGTACAGTTTTCATAGAGATGATCGGTTCAGCGACCATATGCCCACAACACCATTCCTGTATAGGGGAAGGGCCACTTGGTATGCAAAGCCAGATGTGTGGCTAAGAGAACACAGTAACTATGTCTGAGTTTGCTGCTTATGCATAGTTGAGCCCCCTCAGATCATTATTTTATCTTGGAATTTCATTTTGCCTTTGTAGCCAGAAGGAAAAAGGATATTTTGTGGTGAAGATCTCACTTCTTATTGATTATTGCTCTCCAGTGAGATTGCACTTTCCTCTACCCTGTCGTTCACTAGATCTTTGTGTGTGGAATGTGAGAGGGGCTGTCATTAGCAAGGGGTGTGTCTGTATGTGTGTTAAAAAACAATATTTGTGTGTGTGCGCGCGCGTACATTTATGCAGGGGAAAACCAATGCCAGTTTACACACAAAAGAGAGAGACAGGGAGCCAGCATTGTTTTCTTGCTCCTGTCCAGAGTTCCTGATGTTTCCAAAGGAAGGTGGGTTTGCAAGGTTCAGTAGAAGTTTGATATTATTTCAGGGATCAGCTGTGCCATAAACTAAGCTCAGAAGCTGTTGTTCCTAAGCTAAAAAACATCTGGTAAGAAGGAGACCAAAGGAAGCCTCAGTAGGCTTTTACGTACTATGTTCGTGCTGTCTTGGGTTCAAATGTATTTCACCTTGCGTTATGCTTGTGATGGAAATTAGTGGGATTTTCTAGCTGTCCCCATAGAAACAGTTCACTGAGGCTGCCCATTTTCTTCTATCACTGCCCATTCAGCTGCTTGTCTGTTCAAACTGAGAATTTCTAGGGTACTCAAGCTGCTGGCAGCAGTAGCCAATAGATCCTTTTGCTAGCACTTTCCACACACATAATCTGCATAGGGGGCTGTTGACAGAAAGCTGTAAAATCCTGAAATCTCTTAAGGCAGAGCACCGTTATAACTGTGTCTTACACCTGTGTGTCCTCCAAAGCTACATCTATAGAGCTGCTTTAGTGTTCCTCGCTGAGTATCAAACTAGACATTATGCCAACTTCACAGTTTTTGCCTCATGCAATAAAATTGCTTCAAACCTGAAAGCCTGAGCAAGCAGACTTGCAAATGAAGTCTATGTCTATCTCGTGAATGACCAATCAGAGAGGATGTGTGTGTGTGTGTGTGTGTGTGTGTGTGTGTGTGTGTGTGAGAGAGAGAGAGAGAGAGAGAGAGAGAGAGATCACAACAGTAGTAATTTGTAGCTTTAAATAAACATTCTCAAAGTCTTCTTTTTTCAGAATTTTGGGAATATAAATAAACAAAAAAGTAGTAGTGTCCAGTAAAGGTGCAGGCGCCTGGTTTTGTGCAGACTTCTCTGTTTGAGGCATGGTGTTCAGGCAGGAAGATGGGCCAGACTGTAGAGTGATATGAGTCGTTCAAGTTCTCACTAGAAATTTCATCTGTAATAACATGCCATGTGTTTTTGTGCATAAGATATGGCACTGTTTCAACAGCATATATTCCCGTTTTGTTTTTGGAATACTTTTTTCCTTTTGCCCATCCGCCTCATTTCAATTTCTTCCTTTACTCCTTTTAACTTTCCAGTGGGTATGTATTGTATTGTTGCATCTTTGTTCAGATAACTTTTTGTGTTCTCTTTCTCCCATTGTGGATTCCTACATGTCTTTGTCTGACTGCATTTGCGGAACAGTGAAAGAAGTGAAGATTGGATTAAGCAGAAATGGGCTTCATGTTCAGTCATGTATTCTTGAAGTGTGTGCATGAGTGAGAAAGACAGAAATTTCTCTGCAGCACTAACCCTCCTCACCCTCATATTCATTTCTGTATTTTGGTTATAAAGCTGGAGTGTTTTGGGGTGAGGGGAATGTCCTTTGATTTTGAATTGTGTTATTTGGGGTGTGTTAGGTGTTTTGGGGGGAAAGGACAGAAGGTTAAGATATATAGCATTAAAAAAGCTAGTTTGTTGCATGATAACAATTAATGTACATTTCATTATTTTCATATTTAGTATGTGCAGAGGGAAGGGAAAACCACCTCAGGAACTGGAAGGTAATGCATAAAACAGGAAGTAAGTACTTGGAATTCAGGAATAGCTTATTTTGACCATTATTAATTTTTTTAAGAGAAAAAAGCCAGTTTAGAGGTTTGGAGCTTTAATTTAGAAGGCCTATATGGCACAGCTAGGTAAGAAGGTCTACTTGAATTTACTGAATAAAGTAAGAAATAGACCCTGCGCATGCACAAAGGACCTGTTTGTTATTACCCTACACATTCTGCCACTGAACCACAAGTCATCAAAAGCGCTAACTTACTGAAACACCTGCAATGTTGTGAATTTGAAGGAAGACTCTTTACACCAGATTTTCTTTTCTGCTTTTGGTTGTAGTGACTTTTTAGTTTTAATTCTGAAAACACATTTGCTATGCAAACTTTCCCCAGTGAGATTCCCTCAAAATGTTAGCACTACAAGTACCATCATCTCCAGAAAGCATAGTGGGGGCTCTAAGTAGTTGTAGTTCAACACAAATAGGATACCAGGTGGTGGAAGGTTCTTCTTCTGGAATCTCAGCTCCAAGTTGGCAATTAACAAAAGGCCATCCACCCGGTTTCATTTATCTCCAATCTGTATTAAAGCTGAACTAAATGCCATTTCTTTGGCTTCTTTCTCAGGCAGATCCTTAATACTATACAGACTCTTATCCAACAGAGACGTATTTCACAATCCTTATTAATGATCCATTGATTGTTATGGTCAAATCTACCAGCATTGTATGAAAGCTTAAATACCAGCTCTGTTTTCCTTGGCTATCTGTTCTTATATCTGTTCAAACAGTGCAGTGGAGCTGTAGAAGGTTTTTAGATTTTATTTTGTATTATTTGTGCTGTTACATTTTAAAGAGAAAGTTACAGAATTGGAATTCATTCTGAAGATGTTGTCTTACATTTTAGGCCCCCCCAAAGAGTGTGAAGCCTCTTTCACTGATTTGGTCTCTATGGCTTTCAAAATATGAACAGCAGTTTTAATCATTAGCTACCAAAAAAAAAAAAAAAAAAAAAGTGGGGGAGCTCTTTTAGTTTATAGTTACCTGCATAATATTTACCAGTTGACTCCATTTTAGTTATCACTGCTGTACTGCAACTGTGCAGGTTTATTCCATGGCAGAATGCCTATTGTTGTATAGTGAAGTCTGACAGTTATACATGTCTCTGCATACAGTATATACTTTCTCAAGATGTGCTGTTGTTAAGTCTTTATGTGCCATTCAGACATTGTTATTTCTGTTATGAATGACTACATTTTTTCTGCAGGTATAGTTTTTAGGAAGAGCAAACATGATTGCCTGTAATCACCTATTGGGTATATTATAGGTAAAAGCAAAAGAAGAGAAAAGAACAAATAAAACAAAAAAAATTGTGGTGGCACCTTAAAGACTGTTATATTTTAATGTGAGCTTTCGTGGACAAGTCCACTTCCTCAGACATAAGATAGAAGTATAACATGGCAAATATTAATACCTGGCATGAAAATATAAAGATCATGGTTGGTTGGTAAGAAAGTCTGTGGTTATTGAACAGGGTGATAACCTCTTTGATATACAGATAGATTCCATTGAAGCTTGTGCTGTAAAGGATGTAAGAACTTATGTCATGAATAACAATGGTAGAATAACATGAATGTTAATTATACTGAGGAGACTGGCCTTTTACAGTTGCTAATTACCTATTAGCTGCCCACATCACATTGCTGCCCACATAACTGACTGGGTCCTGGTAAGCAATGCCATCAGCTCACACCAGAAAGGATTCATGAGCTGCGAAGTCTGCGATGAACACAACTTTCTACTCCAGACCAACGTTCCCTATAAGCTGGGTGCATGTGCTCATGTGCGCGCCTCTGCCTCCCTCCGTGCAGCTGTCTTCCTCCTCCACGCAGCGATAGTGTTAGGTTCTGGTTGCGACAGAACACTGCATGTGGGGGGGGGGCGGAGTCACACACATGCGCAGGGGCAAAGTGACATGCCAGAGAGGCGGAGCCACACCCAGGGGAGCTAAAAGTTAGAGGGTACATTGCTCCAGACTGTCCTGGATACTGTCTGCCACTCTAGAAAGCAATGCACAGTGGCTTGGCTGGATCTTGCCAGTGCCTGGCTCCATCCCACACAACTACCTCTTTGAGACTCTTGCTGAATTTGGTATGCCCAAGGACTTCCTGGGACTAGTCTGCAAACTGTATGGTGGCTGCTTCACCATCATGAGAGTGATGACTGAAGAAGATTGAGAGTGAAACTGAAGAAGTCTGCATAAGGGTGGGGAGTTAAACCAAGGATGCCCACTAAGCCTCATAATATTCAACCTGGCCATGGAGCTACTCCTTCAATACATTGCCAATAGCCCAGAGGCTTCCCACTCCACAATCAGAGAATCAGCTTACTGGCCTATGCAGACAACTTAGTTCTCATTGCTGAGACTGTGTAGGAGTTACAGGAAATGCTCAGCACCATCTCCACCATTGCTGACTGGATGGGCCTAAAATTAAATGCCATGGAATGTGTGTCTCTTCACATTGATGGGAGGGGGTGCAAAGACCGAGTTCTCCCCTCTGTGTTCATCATCCAAGGGGAACCTTTGACCTACATAGCTGGGAAGGAGACATTCAAGCATCTTGGAACACCTACAGGCTTCCAAGTCAACAGACCCCTGAGGCCAGTGTGGTATAGTGGATAAAGGGATGGACTAGGACTCTGGAGAACATGGTTTGAATCCCTGCTCAGCCAAGGAAACTTACCAGGGAGAGTAGAAATGGAAAAAACACTCCTTAAATATCTCACTTACCTTTAAAGCCCTACTACAAGTCCATTCTGACTTGATGGCACAGACACACAGTGACCTATTAGGGACAGTCCATGTTTTTTTTAAAAGCAGCTTGGGATAATAATTGAATTAAGCTGTGGTATGTTGACACTTTGCCATTATTAGGGCTTTTTCATAACATCAAGAGTACCTGGACATGTTTCTGATTCATATCTTAAATTAAGGGCTAATCCACAATAGTACATTTGTTCTCAGTTATATGCCTGATCCAGTAATGTTATTGGTATTTCTGCCACCATCTCTACAATGTTCAGCTTTTCTTGGTAAATACAGTAACAGAATCCGTGATTTTATGCTGTACTGTACCATCAAAGAAATTGTGTTTTTTCCCCTTGCTTTGTTCAAGAGGGAGAGTTTAGAGCTGTTGAGCTACTTACTGGAGTTTATTGCTGCTATTAGAATACTGTAGTTCAGTGGTTCCCAACCTTGGGTCCCTAGATGTTCTTGGACTGCAACTCCCAGAAATCCTTGCCAGCACGGCTAGTGGTGAAGGCTTCTGGACGTTTTAGTCCAAGAACATTTGGGGACCCAAGGTTGAGAACCACTGCTGTAGTTGGAAACTTTCAAATGCACCCTTGGTTGATGTGAATTCTAGTCAGCACTATGATGCTCCCAGTCTTCATGACCAAGTAAGCAAAAGAGTGTTGAGAAAACTCCCACCCACCCCATCTGAAAGAGCCCTAACTTCCTTGATTCAAGCTAGCAAGACATTTCAGATTACCCATTCTGAATAATTTTGTAGTCCTATTCTCCTCTAAATACCTGAGGTAATGAGTTCATTTATGTTTGAGTCTTTGTTATCCCAACAAAAGAAAAAGCTAGGGGAACATTTTTTTAAGCCTTGGAAGAACCGTTTGATCATCGATACAACTCAGAGATGAAAGCAAGTCATGTATCTATTGCATAAAAATAGCTGATAAAACTGGCTTTCTTTTCACCTTTGGAAATTCCGCTTCAGATTTGCTAACAGACTCTCAGAACCAAGTTGAAAGCTGTCTATTAGAGTGAGGTCAGATGGGATGGAGGGTGTATTGACTATTGGGCTTCTAGGAATTGCAGATTGTGACCAAAGTTCCTGAAGTGAAGGTCTCTGTAGAATTGCAGGGAAGAAACCACTTAGCTACTCTGGCAATCAAAATGTCAGTTTGTTCTCTGTTCTTTCAGCTTCACTGGATTGGAAAGCCACAAAAGACTGCCATCACTTCCTTACGTAGCCACCTGTGTAGAGAGAAGGAAAGCACAGCCAGCCATGTACAGGGAGTCCAATACCAGTGGTAATGGATAGTTCTTATTTTGCAGAAGGCAGCTAAGGAAAAAGTGTACTGGTGGACTTTCTGTTGAAGACACATAAATAAACACAAGGATGATTGATCCATCTCAGTGTATGTCAATCTTCCTAGTACATCAGATTGTATACTGAGAAACCTCTGCTTGTCAACATGGGACGGTACAGAAGATTGTGTGGTAAAGAAGATTGTGGGGCATGTTATAGATCAGTGATGGAGAACTTCTGGTTTATGAATGCTTTGCCTGCTTATAGGGAAATGTCCAAATTGTGAAGAACTCGGGTATGTCTGTGTCCACTTTGCATTGGCTTCATGTACTCTATCTTTGATCCCTTTCCTTGCTTTTAACTTGGAATGTGGTCCCAGACACACTTCCTAAGTTGGATTTCCTCCTCTAGGCCAAAAAAGGTTTTCTGTTCTGTTCACTAGTTCAACAAGGAGTTTAGTCAATATCTATTGGACCTTGGTGTCACCCTTTATGAACTGTCTGTGTTCAGTAATATGCCCAGCACTCTCCTAATACTGTGCATTGTATGCTGTGGCCAGCAGTGGTGGGCAACTTCGAGGTTTCCCCTCAATTTTTGTTCAGGTTTCATGTGTACCTGCCTTTTTCTTGAAGAACTCCACACAAGCTTTCAAGGAACTCAGACATCTCCTGGCACAGATTCTGAAAAACAAAGATGTAGTGAACTGAAAGAGTGCTTTCACTAAGATACTGCATTCTTGAAAAAAGGCCATGTATTTCAGGTAGCCATTTTTAAATAACTGAAACTGAATTGCATATTGAAGATTGCAATCATTTTTAGAAAACACAAAATCAGACTTTTTAAAAGGATAAATGTAAGTATCCTCACAATAATGAAATTGTATGCAGGAGGGCGGAGCTTCGTCGCGGTGCTGTCAGCAGCTTCCGGGAATAGCTCCCGGGAAAAGCTGGAACCGCCCGTTCTGGGGACCCTCTGGGAATGAGGGATCGAAGGGGAGACCAGGAGAGGTCTCTTCGAAGCAGTTGGTGAGCCCCAGAAGGAAGAAGTTTGGGCAGCAACCTGATTTTTCTTCCCTCTGAAAATTCACCCGAGCACAGATCGGAGACGGGAGCCATTTTGGCAGAATAGCTGTGAGTAACTCCACCCCTACCCTCTGAGGAGAGGAGAACAAGAAATACGGCTGAAAATATACAATAACAAAGTAAGTGGAAGCCTTTGACTTATGAATAACCTCATTAAGATGAAAACGAAATTAGAGTGAAAATACCTGACCGAAAGAAGATAAGGAGCGGCGAGTCTTGCTTGCCAGCCTACTCTTTCAAAACGAACTGACTCTTAAACAGCAGGCTGGCTCAAGGTCGAATAGAGAGACAGTGAGACGGAAAAATCTTGTGTTTCTGGAAAAAATCCCAGAGAAAATACCACTGGATAGGCTTCAAGGGACTGAAATTCTGTGAATGCTGTTTAGCCTGGATCTTTTTCCCTAGACTGTGTGGGACTCTGATAACGAAATCTTGCTGAGTTTTCGGAGAAGGAGGACATTAGGAAGACGACGCAATCGGCTAGAATGAGGAGCTAGGAAAATTAGGACTGGAGTTTGACGAACGGGACTTTGATAACAGAACCTTGCTGGGCTTTAGAAGGAGGAATAAACTTTTGGAAGCAAGAAAACGGACTGTGAATTATCAGCGAGACGAACGCAACTGAGTAGACTGAGGAGCTAGGAAAACCAGGACTGGAGTTTGACGGATTATAACGATATCTATTGGAAAGACTGACTTCCTGTGTCTGCTGTTTAGTCTGGACTTTTTCTGGGCTGGACTGTGTGGGACTCTGAAAATACGGCCACGGTTGTAATTCAAATTGTTGGGCTAAAAGTGGATTTATATATTATAATACCTGGGTAAGGAGGGGAGGAGGTATCCAGGGGAGGTTTATGATGATGGGTTTGTTTTGTTGATAAAATAGTGGAAACTAAAGAGTATTATTTATAAAGATCATACTCATTGGAAAGATGGAAATGGCTCCCGAAAAATTTAAATATCAACTGTCGGGGACTTTGCCAGATAAAGAATGGCAGGTTACCATGCAAATGATAATAATAACAGGATTTCAGCAGGTAAATGAGCGTCTCAGCCAGATGGAAGATTTGATGAAAGAGAAATCATCAGATGTTAAACAACAGTTAAAGGAAACTGTACTAACTCCAGAACTGTTTTTATTGAGTGCGATGCCAGGTAACATAGATGGGATCAAGAGTTACCCAGTGAGTTATTTAGCTACAATAGTCAGAAAATGTGATGTTAAAAATCGGATTACTGTCCTGGATTCATCCTCCTCTTCCAAAAACTGGAAGAAAACAGAGCCATAGAAACAAAAGAAGTATACTGAGAAAATATGGGAAGTGATTGAAATGGATACTTTTTCAGGCGTGCTGAATGTATGTCCAAGACAGAAGGAAATTGAAAGAGGGGATGTATTTTACAATTGGTCTCGGTTTCCTGATAGTGTTGGAGTAACTTAGATTTAAACTAAAACATAATTGTAAGTTGATAGCTAGAGGGTAATCAAACAGTTTAAAAAAAAGTAGAAAGATGATTTTTTATTGAAAAATGAATAGATTGGATGCTTCTATACTTAATATGAATAGATTGGATGATTGTATATTCTGTGTTCTCCTATCCTTAAAACCCTTTTTCCATCCCTTCCACTTCCTTTTACCTTTTGTATTCCCTACCCTATTCCTAGTAGTTTAAAAATAAAATATTAAAATAAAAAAAATAATGAAATTGTATGCTGTGAGGCACAGATGAAGTTGCTTTCAAGAGCAGCTGCAAACTCAAGCAAAGCATCTTCACCTACCTCCCTTGGTTTTGATATCTGCAAATCTAAAGCAGAACAGACTTTATGCCATTCTGCCATCAAGTGACATAGAATCTGAATAGCTTTGAAGAGATCTTATCTAGCAAGGAATTACATTTCTGAGGTTTCTATAAATTAGCAAGCACATAAGTCTGATTGAAAGCCCCCCCTCCCATACTAGCAGATGGCCAAAACGTATGGACCTCTAGGTGTTACAGCATAATATTACCTAAGAAATCGCAATCCTCTCGTGTTACCACCTTCACATTGAATGTCAGAGAACTGGCCCTCAGGATAGTGACAAGGTGACACTGGTTGCTTGATATTCTCTGTCTTCTGAATGTTAAATGTGCTCCACTGGCATCCAGAGGGGCCCCAAGAGATAGCTTTTTCATATCTGGTGTCAGTGTCTTTAGATCTGCTCATCTGGGGCGAAACTCTTACAATTTATCAAAACCATTACAAGTACATTATTTCTTCTTCTTTTTTCTGTTCAGTAACATCATTAGATATAAAAGTAACATTATTTGCTGTTCAGCAACATCATTAAAACAAAGGCAGAAGCCGTTTGTAAAGAAAAAAGTGGTTTGTAAAAGCAAAAGTAGTTTGCTGTTCAGTCACATTGTTAAAGTAAAAGCATCTGCCTTTACTTTCTCTTGGGAGGCTCACTTGTTTATAGTGGCAACATTTTTCATCACTAAAAAAAAAAGAAAGCCAAATCTTCATATATTGTGGTGTGGGAGTTTCTAGGCTCTGACAGAATTTCTTTAACAAAGAATTCTAGTTATGTGGACATCATTTTGGAAACATGATGGCCTTTCATTGCTTCTTGCAAGCAAAACAGAACGGACATTCCAGGCCTCGAAGGTTTAACAGCATTTTATGATGTACTTGGCATAAAATGCCCACTTTTGTAATGTGCTAGCTGTGCAAGAGGCTTGACATCTGTCTTTGAGCTATATCCCAGATTTAAACTTCTTATTGGATTCACTGATTTCTGTACTATTTTTTCTGCCCTTTGTATCTCTTAGTACTTTCAAGAAATCCTCTTCAGTTGATTTCTTCCCTCCACCTCCATTGCTTAATTTTATTCTGGTTTCCTTCCCTGAGAATAAGGTCTTTTTGGTTTTTTAATGCAAGTTTCTAAAGGACGTGAAAGCATCAGGCATATTTTTCCAACCTGGTATACTCCCTCTGGCTATGGGATTATGGGAGCTACAGGCCAATGCATCTGGAGTGTATCATGTATGAGAAAGCTGCCGTAAGAGAGTGGTTTAAATTCAAACATTGTCTCCTGTATACATCCAGATTGCAGCCTACTTTTGCTCCCCCTTCCCCCAAAATAATAAAAAAGTGTGTGTTGCACTTATGTGTTCTCATATGGAACAAGGGATCTTGCATAGTTTCTGCAAAATTGTTCGTGATACATTGAGACTACATTTTTTGTTGGCCATCCTGAAAATGCTTTGATGGACCTAATTGTTTTTGCAGAGTGAGGACATGCATTAACCTTCGTCTCAACGGGATTTGAAAATGGTCTTATTAAAGAGGCTTGAGCATCTAAAATTTCCAGCTACTTTTGATGAGTTAGACCTCACTAAAAGCATCAGTTTTCATTACCGAAGTAATCAATCCAAGTTGAACTCCTGTTTGAGTTAATGGAGATATAAACTAGTTGATTTTAGAAAACAGAGACCATCACCCCTTGTTTATCATTCCAGTTTGTCTGTTTTGGAAATTAAAGAGGACATTTTGCATCTCTACAGGACCAGCCCTCCTGTTATAGTGGGTGGGATGATTGCCTCAGGTTGAAATGTGCTCAGAGTCCTAAACCTGGCCTTCTCACCTCAGGATGGTCACGACCAGCTATTTTGTGGAAAGGGAGCAAAAGGCAGTGCTTTCACTGCTGCCATTGCTGCCCTCAGATAAAGATACGAAGGGGAAGAAGTGGCATAGCATGAGCGGGGCCACAGGGGCGGTTGCCCTGGGTGCAGAATTCTTGGCAGCATAACATTTCAGGCTTGTCACAGAGCCATTGGGTGAAGCGGAGCCAGGGCCGGATTAAGACCCTTAGAGGCCCTAAGCACTTGAAAGGTTTTGGTGCCCCCATATATATGTAATTCAAAATATAAACAATAGTAAACCATAAAATAAAATTTTATTTATCAAAATTAAACAAAACTTACAATAAGATGGAAAATTTATTTATTTATTTATTTATTTATTTATTTATTTATTTATTTATTTATTTATTTATTTAACTTATATGCCGCCCACACTACCCAAAGGTCTCTGGGCGGCTTACAACAATTATTTATAAACAATAAACAATGTTTATTTTTGTATACTTCCACTTTATGTTTGAAAAATTTTCTCCTACTTTTTTTAATTGCAAAGTCTTTGATCAGATCCTCAAAACTAATCTTATGTAACACATCTGCTTCTATACTTAATAGAGATAAGGCATCCAGCCTGCCTTGTTGCATAGTTGTTCTGATGGGATTTTTAATATACTTCAAATGAGAAAATGAACGCTTAGCTGAGCAATTTGTGACCATTAATGTTAAAAATATACGAAAGCCAATGTCTACATTTGGAAGGGCACACTCAATATTGTATTCTACAATTATTTTATGAAGTTCAGCAGAACTGAATCTTGCTTTTACATTTTTCATTGCACTGAACTTATGGCGCACATATGAATGAAACTGCTGAAGCTCAGCTGAGAAATTACTGTTGAAGTCCTCTGGGTAAGCATCAATCAGCTTTTGACAGCACTGAGAATATTTTTCAATGTTAGTAGATGATGAAGTGACATCATGTGGCACATCACTTAGAAAAGAAAATCTCTCTGCTATTTCTTTATATATCTCTCCTCTTCTTTTCATCTCAGTTTCAAGTTTGTCAACAATTGTGTAAAAGGTGGTGATACGGAATTTATATCTGGAATTCAGATATATTTCTGGTGCATCTCCATCATTGGGTACCTTCTTTCTGATATGTTTGTGAGTTGTAACTGCCTTGTAATCAACATCTGGTAGCATTTCCTTTGCAGCTGCTTCATATCTTTCAAATTCATCTCGTGAACTGCACAGTTGGTCAGCTAATGATGCATACAGATCTGCACATGTTTCCAAGTTCACATCCTCATTTTGTAGAACTTGGCTTACTCTGTGAAAGTTCTGCAAGATCTCATTCGAAAAATTCAACATAAAAACAAATTCTAGCTCTTGCATCTTATCTGCAATATTATTTGCTTCTCTTCTAGCATCTCCCTTTTGTGACTGGTCTTCGGCTATATATTCTAATGCTTCTAAAATTTTAAGGAAAGTTTTCAAAATTGCTGCTGTTGCCATAGCATGTGCCTCCCATCTGGTATCAGAGAGGGATTTTAAGACATTTTCATTTCCAATTCAACCTTTAAGAATTTTCTACCGGCTGCTTGATGCTGAAAAAAAGGTATAGAGTAACTGCACTGTAGAGAAGAAATTAACTGCCTCTTGACAGCAGTCAACAGCACTTTGGCCTACCAGATTTAGTGAATGAGCTGCACAGGGCACATATATAGCAAACTTGTTTGTTTCTAAAAAATTTTTGCTGCATCCCTTTATAACGTCCAGACATGTTAGCAGTTTTGTCATAAGACTGACCCCTACATTTTGAAAAGTTTAGCCTACAAACTTCACACAAGTACTGCAACACCTGATTTGCCATTTCCTCACCAGTATGGCCTTTCATTTCCAGAAAGGTTAAAAAGCATTCAATAGTCTGTCCATCTTTTAAGTACCTAAGTACAACACTTAACTGATCGATATGTGATAGATCTGGTGTTGAATCAACTGACAAACTAAAATAACAAGAAGATTTTACTTCATCAACAATGAGCGCATGGACCTTTTGTGCCATTAGTTGAATGAGTTCCTCACAGGTGGTTTTGGACAGGTGAGAAGGATTTCCTTTGCCTGAATTTCCATATTTCTAAATGTGGCCTGCTAAAAATGGATCAAACTGGCTTATGAGTTCAAGCAGCCCTAAAAAAATTCCCATTTTGCAATGATCCAAACCTTTCTTCTGTTCCTCGAAAAGCCAAGCCACGTTCAGCAAACATACGAATAACAGCTATGACATGCCTCAAGACATGTTCCCAGTAATCACACTCTTCCTGAATTTGTTTCTCCAACTGTTGCCCCAACCCCGCACCTTGTCTGTGAGTTAAGTATGTTAGCATAGAGTCTCGGTGAGTAGTGCTTTTTTCATGATTATCAATTATGTAATCAATAGTATTTGTAAAGTGAGATCAGTAAAAGTGAGATCAGTAATGAGGCATGTGCTAGATGAACCTGCTTGTGACACCTCAGTGATTCTAACGTCATCATATTTTGATTCTGAAGTGATCAAAGTGGTATTTACTGTATTTGTGTCCACTTCTGATGATGGAGATTGGTTTTGACCTCTATCATTACTATTATTATTATTTTTACTTCCGCAGAGGTTATGTTTTTGTTGGAGTATGTCTGTGTTTTTTTTTCTACAGACGTTGTACAGATTGTATACAAATTTCACAGACTGCGTACAAAGTTTCCCCTGCTTTCATTTATGGGGGTGGGGAAATTTCCCCCCTTCGATTTCATGACCCTTGGTGGACGTCTACATTCTCTGAGTGCTCTTGTTATTATTGTATATATCTGTATGTAATTTTTTCATGGCTGCACCATTTGCAGTATTGCATCATATGGCCCATGGTAAATTCTGTGGTGCCCCCTCTTCCCTTGATGCCCCTAAGCACGTGCTTATTGTGCTTAATGGTTAATCCACCCCTGAGTGGAGTGCACAGTGAGTGAGAAAGCCTCCCCTCTTCTGGCTGTGACTGTCAGGACTGGGGCCTTGCCAGAACCCGGCAACCTTAGTGCAGGCAGGATCAGTCCCATCTCTCTGGGGAGAACTGCTCTAAGGAATGCAGGACTGGGCCCTTTCCCTGCAGCTGTTGCCCAGCAACTCAGGAGTGCCACCTGGGGAAGCTGAGGACTGGGCTATATAAGAACAGGCCTTCTTGGCAGGTCTTTGCCTCAGCAATGAAGGTCTCTGGCTGTGCTGATAGTCCTGCCAGCCTCCTTGTTCCTGCCTTGCCTCTCCTGCATCCCTAGACCCTGCTGCCTTGATATGGTTCTTCCTGGCTTTGACCCCTGGACTGTCTGACCACAATTTGCATCATCCTTCCACCCAGCTGCTGTTTGGACTCAAAACCCCAGCTGGTTGGTCTCTGCTTGGGCTGTGGGGTTGGCTCTACCTTGTTCCTGTGGTCTTGCTCTGGACTGAGTCCTGGTGCCTCTTCTACTGAACCCTGACAGTGACTGCCCTGTTTGCTCTGTTTGTCTACTGGGTGCCAGCAGTGGGGTTTGCCAAATGGACCTGCCTTCTTGGAGAGGGTAGCCTGGAGGGCAAAGGGAGGCCTGGGAGCTGCCCGGCCTCCCTCCCCCAGCATAAATAAAGTGGGTGGGTGGGCCATGTGGAGAGGGTGGTGCGGGAGGGGGCTCTGCTGGTGCCAGCCCCCTCTTCTGTCACTTTCCAAGGCAGCCTCAAGGAGGTGCAATACTTGCCTTGCCCCTGGTGATGGCAACCTATGCTGCACCACTGAAGTGCAGAAGCTGCCTGGTGAAGACAGAAGTGGCAATGTTAATAACCATGGAGGAGGCGGCAGCAGCTAAATATCGTTTCTTAAGTGGATGTCTGACTCTGAATGTCTTTAAAGACAAAGCACTACAGGTGGAGAGAATAGAGAAACATCCTCTGCCATGGCACAGGTGATTTCTTACACCAGTGCCCTCATAGTTCCTTTACTCTTAAGATCTCTGACCCAGTAGAGAGGAGCCTTTGGTGTGAGGCATATGACCACGCAGCTGCTGATTCTAGGAGTGGAATATTCAGAAATATTCAGAATTCACCAAATAATGCCTCATTCAGATAGTTCTGAATAGATCTGAATCTAAATTTGGTAGGTCTGAATATCTGTAATAATAATTTCTAATATTTGGAATCCCATTTATTCCTATAGATTAGAAAGCAAAAGGCTAGGTTTCTGCTTGCTAGAGGAAGAAACTGAAGTGAATGTTATTTCTCAGGTATTCTGGAGTGACTTCTTGAGAAATGAAACTTAAAGGCACTCTGGCACCCATGATAGTGGGGGCAGATAACTCACTATCTCCTGATTGGAGTTGTCATGGGTTTCCCAAGGGAGGGGTGGCTGGGATGAGAACAAAACTTATAAATGATGTCTGTCTGTACCAATGAAGGTTCCCCCCCACCCAATTGGTTCTTTCCAATTTAAAGGTGGGCATAGCTCCTTATAAATCCCCTGAGGTTCGGCTAGCATTGAGGGGTCACACAGAGTCGGAAGAAACTATTAGTATTATTCATAGCACCACAAATGGCATTACCAGCAATTCTAGAGTGCAAGTCCCTCACCCCTGCAAGAGCAGGACAAACTTTCTGGGACACTTGTCATGACAATCATGGCAGGGGCCTATACTCCAAAGGAAGGACATGGCAGAGGCATACATTCAGGAGCCCTGCAAGCCAAAAGAGACCTATCCCTTTGTCTTAGTGGGCTGGGAAGGAGTCTGTTTGGGAAGGTCTGGCCAAGGTGGCTTTGGGACTGCTTTCTTGTCCACCAACTAGTGTGCCCAGTGAGACTGTGTTCTCTCAGGCAGGGTACATGGTTCCATTGTCATACTGCTCAAACAGTTGTGAAGTTTTTTTCTGATATTCAGCCTAAATCTGGCTTCCTGTATTATGTGTCCCGCACTCTGGGATGATCAAGAACAGGTCCTGCACATCCTCTGTATGACTGCCTTTCAGGTATTTGAAAAGTGCTATTGTATCTCCTCTCAGTGTTCTTTTCTCAAGGCTAAATATATTGTGCTCACTCTCTCAACCGTGCTGTGCCTCCCATGCTGTTGGCACAGTTCCCGCTCACCATAGGCTATGTGCTGCTCCAATCTGCCTGCCAGTGCTGCCCAGGTTATTTCCCCGCTCCCCAGTGCCACCTGTCCTCTGCTTCCCCAATGCTGCTGGGATTCCCACCATTCAGGGTTCACTCAGTATGTCCATTACCGTCATTTCCAATTACCTAGACACTGCTAACTGTTGGAGTGCACTCTTTTTGTTTGGCACAATCACTGGGAAGGTGTCAGAGGTCACCAGTTAATCCTTTAAGAATGTCTTGCCTGTTTGGGTTATTTTTAAAGGGGAAAATAATGACTACGTAGTACTCATATGGACTGTAACGGAATTCTGGATATCTGGAATGCTGAATTTTTTAAATTTTGAATGAAGGGCTGTAATTGCAAATTCCCAAACTGAATTCTGAATCCAAATTTTGGGCTAGTGCACACCCCTAGCTGATTCCTCTGACGTCACAGCTGCCATTGCCTGCTCATCTTCCAGTACGTACCTCCTGCTGTGGGTGAGGGGTGGGAGGTGATCATATATCAGATTAACAATTGTCTGTGCTTTTTGAGTGTGTGCTTACAGTTTTGTTATGTTGTGTTTAGATGTCTTTCCATGGCAATGGAAACCTGTTTTGTATCTAAGTGTAATTACTTTATGAAACTGACCCAGGAAGTGAGACAGCACTTTGTTAAATTGGCAAATCACAACATGCTTTTATTCTGTTGGCTATTTAAAGAAATAGTTTCCCCACTGGAAATACATAGTGTGATTTCTATTCCATCCTGTCCAGATTAGTCACTTCACATGACCTGTCCTCAGTTCTCATTGCTTCAGAAAGAGCAAGGACGTAATTAATTCCCCTTGTTGCCACCTCAATATATTAAAAACTGCAGGTTTATATAACAAAAACAAAACATAGTAGCTTGGTATGGCAGAGTGAGCAAAGGAAGAAGTCCCTTCCTGATATCTTAACTGAGATATTAACCCATTAGGTGGGCTTAGATGGGCAACTGTCCTCCCCTCCCATCACCCCAAGTAAAATATAAGGATTATTGATCATGCTGGCATAGCTAACAGATTTACTGTAAAGGTGGTTGAGATAATATATGCAAAGCGCTTTGGGCACATATTATCTCCTGAGTGGTTCCCTCCCTCCCCAACATTTTTATTAGTACCGTAATCCTCTTTTGATAGATAATGCCTTATAGAATGCTTTGGAGCATATAATGTCTTCTGGTTCTCAGTGCTGCATGCATGCTCAGACTCCACTAAGAACTTAGGGTTACAAGTGTTTGAGTTATAAGTCCAGAGTATTGGACATGTAGAATGATCTCAAGCTTGGGTTATGACATTGTTTAGGAGATGATGGTGCACCATTTAAAAAAAAATACTTCTGAGTGCCACTGGAAAAGCTAAGGTGAATGAATACTTATGCCAGAAATGGAAAAGGTCTTGCTTAGGAGCAACATGTAGCCCCACAAAGCTATTTTTTCTGGCCTTTGAAAACCAAATTTGCAAGAAAAGAGAGGTAATTTTCCACTCCTGAAAGCCTTTGGGTGTGATAGATCTTCAATAAAATGGGATACATCACCCAAAGTTCCCCCAGCCACAAATCCACAAAAGCAAAGCCAAAAGTAGGTTTCCAGCAACATTCAGTCCTAAATGTTGGTAATTTTTACTTGTTATCAGGAGTGACGCGAACCCCATTAAATCCTAAATGCAGAAGATCAGCCTCCCACTGACTTATGTGGACAGGTAGGTGCAACAAAGGGAAGATAACTTTGACAGCTTTCCAAGTTAATGGTCCCAATGAATAAATGCAATAGAAATCCAACAAGGATGGGCAATAGAGTTTTGAAAGTAACTTTTAAAAGTTACTTTTTACAATTAGAGTATTAGGCTCATAAAAGTAGTAGTTACTATATAAAATACAAGGAAAGTAATGAGACTGCAGCCTTCTAAAGAAGGAAAGTAACTAAAACACATTTCAAAAAGGTGATATTTTTCCTTATAACAATTTCAATATAAATTAGTTATACCTTAGTAATTGTAGAACAGAATTGATTGCAAGTAACTTGTTAGTTGTGACCAGTTGCTTCGTGAGAAGTATGCCCTATACTGCACAGAATGTAGCATGGTTAGCTCAGTGGTTTATGCATCTGGCTGCAGAGCCAGAGATTAGGAATACAGTTCCCCACTGTGCCTCCTTGAGAGGAGCTGGACTTGATGATCCATAGGGTCCCTTCCAGCTTTTCACTTCTGTGATGGTGGTGATGTGCCAGCTTTTACCACCTCCACTGCCATCTGTTTTAATTTATCTTGCTGGTTATTATACAGTGGTACCTCGACTTACGAACTTAATCCGTATTGGAACGGCGTTTGTACATAGAAAAGTTCGTAAATCGAGGCAAACCTTTCCATAGGAATGCATTGAAAACCATTTAATCCGTTCAGGCTGTTTTTCGTTCATAAGTCGAGGCGCTGTTCGTAGGTAGAGGCATTAGTTCCCATAGGAACTAATGCAAAGCCGGTTAATCCGTACTCTACCACTAGGGGGATAATTTTTTTTCTTCTTCTTTTGACCTAAGATGAACTTAGGTCAAAAAAAGGGCAGGAAAGGTTTTTTTTTTGTTTTTTTCCCGTTCGTAAGTCGAGGCTCCATTCGCAAGTCGAAGCAACATTTTGCGAACGGAGCCGTTCGTAACTCGAAAAGTTCGCAAGTGGAGACGTTCGTAAGTCGAGGTACCACTGTATTTGTTTGAATGTATGTGTTATTATTATTATGTTATTGTGTCTTGATATTGTGCTGTTTATTTTGTTGTTAGCTGCCCAGAGTGGCCTGGTTGCCAGATGGTGCGGGGTACAAATCCAATAAATAATTACTAATAAATAAATAAAATATTTATTTTTCAGCATTTGGAATGGAGTCTAGATTCCAAAAGGTTGTGATTGCATAAGGAAGGAGCACACCACAAAAAGGCTAAGGAAAGAATTTTTGTGAGGATGTAAGATTTTAATATAGCTGTTCTTAATGTTATATTTAAATTGCTTTTTCCAAGCTCTCCCAATTGTAGATACATTCTACCTTTAAAATAAAATATAAGATGTATTTCATTGCTTGCTGCTTAAAGTGTAGCTTTTTACATTTCTCACCGAAGTAGCCTGTAGGTTATAATGACAGAATTCTTTATTCACAGTCAAGTACTGGCAATTTTAGTTTCTAGCTGTTGTATTCTCCCCGTGTCCTATTGTGCTCAATACACTGGATGGTGTAGAAACTGCAGTATAAATCCTTGACTTGGCAACTGAAATTCCATCCAATTATCTTGCTGACTGGTCTTTATTACACTTCATCTGGTTTTCTGATTTCATTTCAGATCTGCTGACATCTGTTCTGCAAGCGACAGTGGCATGCATAGATATTTATAGATATATAGATAGATGCACATGTATGTATGCATAATAAATACATATGCCACTATGATCAATTGTGGGTTATAATACTACCTATTATTGTGCAGGAAGCAAGCTACTGTTGCTGTTACCTTTGTGGCACCACATCTTCAAGATGGCTAAAATAAATGGGGGAAAGTGCGACAAATTAATTCAGAGTGCATGTGTTCCTGTAATCATTCAGAAGTAAACGGGTTGACTTGACAAGCTCAATTTTGAAAACAATTTCTCTCAGGGTGGAGAAAGGTAACAAGTGAGGAATCCTACAAGAAGACTCAATTTACTATATGTCAGGCCCATATTGTTAATTTTCAGCAAAAAGACCTCATTTTTCAGTGCCAACATTTTTATCGAAGCTGTGACTTGAGTTACATGGGTTGTGAAGGTGGAAAAGGAAGAACATTGTTCAACCTTGCCATAGATGTACATGGGGCTGTAGTTTTTGAGTAAAGTTTTTCTTTCATAATAATTTTGTTTGGAGTATCTTAAGATTTCACAAAAGAGCTTGCCAAGTTTTTGCATTTTGAATTGCAACTGAAAGCTGGTTCTCATGTAACCTTTTATGTACATGGTAATAAGAGGAAGTTGTCAGGACTGCTAATTCAGATATAATTACTTAAAATAGGGTAAGTAACCATTACTCAGCTTGATTTCTTCCTGGAGTGAAAACAGTCTCTGTCTCTGCAAATTGATGCCTCAGGTTTCTCTTCTCTGTACTGGAAGCCTTTTGCTTATTCAGAGGCTCTGCCTGCTGGCAAAAGGGCAATAGGGAGGGAGCCAACCTGGCCTCTCTTGGCAGGGAGCTCCATAGTTGGGTCACAAGTTACTGAGAAGGCTTTTTTTGTGTGTCCTCTGAGGACTGAGTAAGCCTCAGAGAAGGCCCTTCTTCAAAGATCCTATAGCCCAGGAAGGCTCATAGTAAAGATGTGGTCCTTTAGATCAGGGGTCCCCAACCTTTTTCACCCCGCGGACCGGCTGGGGAAGAGGGGGCACCCCCCGCGCTCGTGCGCATGCGCGAACAAGTGCACACTCTCTCTCGCACAAACGAGCGCTCGCTCGTGCGCATGCGCAAAAGGCAGCACGGCGCTCATGTGGGCGCACGCTCGTGTGCATGCGCAAACGGCGGCACAGCGCTTGTGCAGGTGTGTGCTCGTGCACATGCGCAAACTGAGTAGACTCGCCCTGACATACCTGCCCTGAGTAGACTCTGTCTAAAAGGGCGGGATAAAAATCGAATAAATAAATAAATAAAATAAATAAACGGTGGCACGGCGCTTGCACGGGCACGCTGGAGTGCGCGCGCAGGTGCAAACAGGCTGTGTGGGGGTGAGTGCGTGCGGGGGGTGGGGCGGGAGGTCTGCCTTCGCGGCCCAGTCCGGCTCAGGCCACGGACCAGCACCGGCCCGCGGACCGGGAGTTGGGGACCTCTGCTTTAGATAGTTTGGATGGTGCCTCAGAATATAGATTAGAAAGATCTTTAGTGAATGATGACCCACTCTTAGATGATGAGGTCAGCTAATTATATCTCAAGGCTATAATAGATTCAAGACTAGCCCTAAATGTGTACGGTAGTTCCATCTAGGGAAGGCACTTAATGCATTGAACTTCCTGTTGTACTCTTATTGTCAAATTCTTTCTTAAGAATTTGAGGTAAGCTGTCATGCCTTGCCCCTCCTATTCTATATTTTTAATATCCTTTATCTGCTTGTAGCCCATTGCTTACTCAGGCCTTATACCTCAGCTCTCCATAAAGAGAAATGATTAAATCTGGCAGCAGAGGTGAAGGAAGAGCTGTGTAAGCTGACAGAGCTAGGCTGATATATAAAAACACCTCCATGCCTCATAAATTTAGGCATATTATTAGTAGAGTGAGTTAGATCACACAGTGTCAGATGGTGAGTTTGAGAGTCATTACACATTAATTCTTTTTTCCTTTGCATAAAGGACAAAATGCCTCAAAAGCAAGTTTTTAATATGTTTTTAAAAGGAAGAACAGTGTCTTTTCCAAGATTGCTTTTGAGAGTAAGTATTAATGTACACATTTCAACCTCATACGGTAAGAATAGAAACCAAAAGGTGGTTCTGTAAAATAAAAGCCAAAGTGCTTCAGTAAAAACAAGAGAGAGAGTAATAGTGTATTAATGTTGCCACATTCTCTTCACAGCATGGGCACGTGTGTTTTTTGACAGTTGTATATCAGGCAGAAATTCAAGAGGTGTAGCATTTTAGCATGGAAATGGAAAGAGCTTCCTATTTTAAATTTTGCCTGTAATACAGCTGTTGAAGCTTCATATCCATCATGTGTAGACTTTGCCAGGAAAAAAAAAAAGTGCTATCCATGAGGTTGAGGGGAGAATACTGTCAGGCTGGCCTATGGCTCCACTGGGGTTTCTGGGGGGCTTTCCTTTGCCAGCCCCTACCATAGATACAGGCTGCCCATGTGGCATCGGAAACTGGCTTGCTTGCTGAGTTTTTGGCTTCTCAAGAACTTTCCAAATTTTTCATAGGTACAAGTGATTTGTTACAATTTTGACACTGCTTCATAAAATATATCTTATAAGTCTCTAACCTTGCCTGAGCATAGCAGGAGAGAGCTTGCCTGATTTATTGGGGAAAAGCCCTAAGCTATGGATGACATTAGCAGTGAAAATGTCAAGCTCTATGGTATGTAGTACATAAGCATGCTGTAATTTCACTGTGTTTAATATTATGGAACAATAACCATGGCTTGTATGCTTCTACTCAGTCATTTTATAACACTGAAGGCTTGTCTACGTGCTATGCTTGTCATGCAGAGATTTCTAGTAACAGCTTCTACGTTATGGCTTAGACTACTGATGGGATGCATAGTGTTCTGTTGTATCTGTTAGAACTTTGTTTGCAATATTACAGGGATTCTGTTTGTTTATTATCTTACATACAGCTGACAGTAATGTGAGGGAAGGGTTGTGCCCACTGGTCCTGCCTTACCCTCACATCTATGGATTGTGGGCCATATCTATAGAAAGGAACCTGTTTTATGGATATACCTGCTCTGTGATGTGGCTCCCCACCTTGGGTAACCCAGGTGTTCTTGGACTGCAATTCCCATAAACCCTAGTGAGCACAAATGGCTTCTGGGAATCGCAGTCGAAGAACACCTGGGTTACCCAAGGTTGAGAACCACTGCTCTAAACAATAAAGGTTATAAATGGATTGGAGAGGAGGGGGCTAAACTTGTAGAACAAGCTGTCTTCTATAGCTGTGTCACACAAACATATGTCTGCAACATGGAATGCAACAATAGTGGCAGGAAGATGGCAAGTTCCTTCCAACTGGCCGCTTCCAGCTCTGTCTATGGTCTTCGTTGTTAACGTAATACTCTCAACACAGCTTGGTAGCTTCGGCTGCATAGGCTTTGTTTATTTCATGTGGCTTTTTCAAGGAACAGAAAAATTTGGGGTTTATTCCAATACAGTGTCACTGACAGCACTAAGAGAATTCTGAAGTTGGAGGTTACTGGAGGCTAGGAAACCATTCCTTATGTATATTGCCTGCCTGCCTGCCTGCCTGCCTGAATGAATGAATGAATAAATAAATAAATAAATAAATAGGAATGACATAATTTTGAAGGATAAGAAGTTACAAACAAATTGAGGAAGGTCTAATTTCATTTAACATCCTACTGTAAAGCAATTACAGCAACAACAAATTCAGCAGTTTTGAAAGAGAGATTACTTATCAACATTACCATTCAGTTGGCAATAGAGGAAGAGGTTGCTGTTAGTTGGGTGGGGGTGCAGTCTGGGACTTGTGGTCCAAAAAACTAACATTTCCAAGATCTACCATCATTATTTAGACCCCACTAGATGACCCTGATGAATGTGGTTCTCAAAATGCACAAAAATGTTGCCTATTCCTGGTTCACGGTAACAGTAAATTAATGGAAATTATGCTAATATGTGTCTTAATTTAATCATAATGAGTTTCCAGATAATATTTCTTAATATGATTCATGTAGGAAAATGTAGATCCAAATTGGCTCAGAATGTGTGCGAAAAGCCCATGTGGACAGATCCGCGTATTAATTATCCACGTATTAATTAAAAGCCCATGTGGACGGATCTGACGGCATTAATCTGTGGGAAAGATCCAAGGCCCTTCCCTAGTGTGGTAGTATTCTGCTCTCATCACAGTTGCTATTTCCTGCCCCTTATATAGAAAGACTGGCATTATATCAGTTATGGGTTCCCCCCCCCCCCACTTAATATTTTAGTAACTCAGTAAGTTGGACCACTTGTCCAAGAGTCAGGAGATCAAGACTCCAGTGTACCTTGTAGAAGAGCCAGCACGTGTGGCCATCAGGTACACAAGTTCCCAGAGCGCCTCCAGAAAGAAGGAATGGTACACCACTTCTGAGTACTTTCACACCTAGCAAGCTATGAGAAGGATTGCCATGAGTCAGAATTGGCTCGATTGCACACAATTACTATTTTATTTGAGTCACATTGTAAGCAACATGACAAAATGCCAAAACATTTCACATGACAATGTTTAGTTAATACCGTTAATCAGGTATTTTAATCAGTTCTGTTTGTACCTTGTACTTCTAATTGACTTGCAAGCACCACCTTGTGAAACTTATCTTCCCTGTCTTAATTGTGACATGTATTGTTGCAAGGAGTTAGCTTTAATCAGTGCTGATTGTTTGTTTCCTCTTATTGCAAGAGAAAGTCTGAGGGACCTCCCCTGCCCTACAAAGGAAGAAGCTGATGGCCTGGATGGGAACCCAAAATAACACCTTTCCACACTTCAGTGCAGAGAGAGATATTTACCAGATGAAGCAAGGCTGCTTCTTTCATACAAATTTTGTGGCATGTGAGCTGTTACAAAAGTAAGCAGGTGGGAGGGCTTGATCTTAAATCATCCACACATTGTTTTAGGATATAATATAAGCTGGAGGCAATAAATGAGCTTCATCAGCTATTAGACTTCACCTGGGGAAGGGCATAGGTTTAGTGAGAGCTGGAAAGTTAGAAACCTTTGGTCCTTCATATTGGACAGTATTAGTTCTCATGGTAAATTTAAAGCCGGAGCCATCTTGTCCTAGCATATGGGCTCCTTTGTTGTGGGAGAACAAAGAGCCAACCAAGGAGAAAAAGAAAGGAATTTATTATCTGTCCTCTTCCTCTTCCTTAGTTTTGTAGGATCTTGTGTAATGACAAGATAGTAATCTTGAAAGCTTATCACACTTTTGTGTGCATGTGTTTTGATTGACCTCATAAAGATATCATCCCGCTATGGATTGTGACATTCGTTTTGGGCCAGCACAACTATCCTTGCTTTATGTCAGTTCTGCAAAGAGGCTGCCAGCAGGGAAGCAATGAGATTCTATCTGTTCTGCCCCACTAACAAAGGTCTTAGAACTAGGTGTAAGACAAATGGCGCTTAGCCGTGTATGTAGAGGCAATGCATACAACGGGGGACAGATAATGCTCTGATGTGTTACAGTATTTGTAATGGCAGGTACTAATATTTCCATTGTTTGATTGTGTATTAAAGCCCAACAAAAATTCAAACTACCAATGTTAACAGACAAGAGGCATATGAGGTCTGAGAGAAGGTAGCCTAGATTCAGAAGCATTTAACATGTAGATCACTACTCACTATGGACAATAAAACAGGTAACAATAGCCAGAGTATGGTAAAGGAAATGAAACAGTAGCTGTAGTCACATGGAATCATAAAGTAGTAGAATTATACAGGTGGAAGAGACCTCAAGCAGCATCAAGTTGAACCCCTTGCTGGAGTGGCCCTGACAGATGGCCATCCAACCTCTATGTAAAATATTCCAGTGAAGGAGAGGCTACCTTCTTCTAAAGCAGTCCATTCCTCTGTTCCCGTTAAGTTCATCCTAATGTTTAGTCAAAGTCTTCTTCCAATTTCAATCAATTATTTTGGTTCTACCCTCTGGAGCTGCAGAAAGCAAACTTGCTCCATCTTTCATGTACCAGCCCTTCAGATATTTGAACATAGTTGTCATATCACCTCAGTCTTCTATTCTCCAGGCTAAACCTACTCAGATCCACCAACCATTCTATCATCTTGTTTGCCCTCCTCTGTCATGTTCCAGCTGGTTGATACTCTTCTTAAACAATGGTGCTCAGAAATGGACAAAGTATTCTAGGTGAGATCTGATTGAATTGAAGAGATTGGTACAGTTGCTTCCCTTGATCTGGATACTGTTCTTCTGTTGATGCAGCTCATGCATTGACACCCCCCCCCCCACTGCTGCATAACACTATAGATTCATTATTAGTTTGTAGTTTGGTATGACCCCTGGATCATTTTCACATGTAGTACTGCCAAACCAGTTGTTACCCATCCTGTATCTGCATACCTGATTTTTCCTGTCTAAATGTGGATCTTTTTCTTCTTCATTTTGGCCCAGTTCCCCAATCTGTTTAGGGTGCCTTGAATCCTGATTCTGTCTTCTGAAGTAGTCAATATCCCTCCAAGTTGGATGTCATCTGAAAATTTGATGAGCTTTTAGGGATGGGACTGTCAGAATTGTATAAACTTCCAGGTGTTGCCTAGAACCCCCATGCAGAGTTTTTGGGACTGGGGAAGGAGAAAACAGAAGGCAAACGAGATAGATATCTTTCTATCACCAGCGTCTGCTTCAGCAGGAAAGAAGAAGGGTATGGTCCACTTTTCCCAGTGCTGCATGGGAAAGGGTAGTCTTGCTACCCATCAGACTCTATAGGGAGAGCTTGTCTTAAGAGTGGCAAATGAAAAAGAGCAGGGGATTGGGGAGGGGACTGGGGAGTGGAACATGTGCCATGCAGCCCACTCTGTGCTTTCTAAGGGAGCTTATATGCATTGCGCACAGAGGACAATGCTGTCCTTTTATCAGCACTTGGGAACCTAGATTTAGCTGTGACATTCTGTATGTGGAACTGGAGAGGAATTGTTATTTTGTCATTTGCCTCAGGCAGGAAAATATCTTGGGCTGGCTCTGGATCAGTTTGGCTGGAACTGAGATGTAGTGGAGGCTTGTGCTTTGTGGGTACATAGATTTTTCATTATGTGAAATGAAGTGTATCAGTCCACCCTGACTAAAACTGGGCTTGTGAGGATAAAGACATCTCTGACTGAAATACTGTAGTTATATTCTGTCTTACATGAGAGAGCAGCCTGAATCTCAAAGTATACAGAAAAGAGAACGAGTTTTATTTATTTATTTATTGTACTCATTCACCCTTCCTGCTTGTTTCAGAATTACCAGTACAACAAGGAAAAAGGTGCAAAATAATATAAGCCTTGTGGGGTTGAGGGAAAGAAGCAGGAAGCTCTGGCAGCAAATGGAATACACTATTTTTCAGCTAGCTCTGCATAAACAGTAAAAGGAGACATAAAGAAGTTTTCAGCGTGAGGCAGGCTCATAATATAAAAACAAACCATCAAATTTTAGTGGCAGCTAAAATAAAGACTGCAGCATTGGTGGGGTTTGTGGGGAGAGAGGGACAGATTCATGGAAATATCTTCAATACAAGTATATGTTTGTTGACTATGCTTTTGTTACTGAACACTCAAACCTACATCGAACATGAGTACTTCATTTATATCTTTAATAACAGTGTTGCTAAACTTCGTGATTGTAAAGGGCAGGGGGAAGGTGTGGCATAGAAGCAGATATGATTAAGCCAGAGCATGGAAATGATAGGATTGATTTTTTTTAAAAAATAATAATATTGATGTTAAAATATTAATATCATTTTAAATATTTAATTAGTTATGCCAGTTGCTGAGGCAATGTGATGTAGAGGACAGAGTATCAGTTTAGGACTCATACAATCTGGGTTCAGTTCCCCACTTGACCATGGTAAATTATTGAGTTGGGGAGTGGCAACAGTAAACCACTCCTTGAACATCTCATATTCATCAAAAGCCCTATTAGAGCCACTCTAATTAGAGGGTATGTGGTGACACTGCGGGTTAAACCGCAGAAGCCTCTGGGCTGCAAGGTCAGAAGACCAGCAGTTTGAATCCACACGTTGGAGTGAGCTCCCGTCGCTTGTCCCAGCTCCTGCCAACCTAGCAGTTCAAAAGCACATAAAAAATGTGAGTAAATAAATAGGTACCACCACGGTGGGAAGGTAACGGCGTTCCGTGTCTAGTCGCGCTGGCCACGTGACCACGGAAGATTGTCTACAGACAAAATGCTGGCTCTATGGCTTGGAAACGGGGATGAGCACCGCCCCCTAGAGTTGGACACGACTGGACAAATTGTCAAGGGGAACCTTTACCTTTACCTAATTAGAGGGTGACTTGACAGCACATAACAATGAATGCTAATTTCTATTAATGCATCAGTAACATGCTAATTTTAAATGTTAAAAGTTGATTAAAATTGCTAAAAATAGTCAAGCTCCAACTTGTCCAAATTATTTCCCCCAAAATAGTGAAGTATATTAACTTAAGAATGAATTGATACTCATTGATATACAAGTTAACATAATTGATGTTTAATGTTGCTCATGAAAGAATACTTTTTTACAATAATTTCTGAAAATATTAATGAATTAATTTAAAAAAATATATTTCCAAGCTCTATATTGACTCCTCCTTCAGTGCCATAACCCAAATTTGATTCACACATACAATAGGAGTTCTCCCATTGCATCATTTGAATCATGCATACTAGGCTTGGATTGACTTTTGATGAATCTTGTAGTATGAAAAAAGACCAGTGACTTTCCACTGATTGTGTTTCACAGTTCATGTGGCTAGAAGCCCAGGCTTGTCACAGAGTGACGATTTCACAGTGAATCACAGCAAATCACAGCTCTAATATGAGTTTACCTGTATGTTTGTATCACAATTCCCACTTAACATTTGCAGATTTGCAAAAAAAATTTAAGATTTGCAGACTTAATAATGGGTGAACCTCTTAAAAAAATAGAAATTGCATTTTTTTAAAAAAAGTCCTGATTTGAAGCCTTGCAGCCGTTCTAATATTGGTCTGTAGGTGAACATGCTAAAAGAAAAAAAAAAGATGAAGTTATGAGACGTAGAAAAATTAAATATTTATTTGATTGCTTCTGTCTGCCTTGTAATGATTACTGTGTGGCAGGGCCTGGTGCCCATTGTGGTTGGTGGAGCAGAAGGCACAATACAGCTGGATGAGGCCAGGGGGCAAAACTGGTTATTCATTCACATGCCCACAGGCAAGCAAGCCACTTAGAAATAGTAGTTCTGATTAAAGGGAGGAGGACTGTTTGTGTGTGTGTGTTTAATACCATAAAACTTCTAGAAAACAGCAGAGACTTCACCTTGCATCTGGAGAATACTAAGAAAGGAACTGGGCGAGCATGCCTTTGGATGCTCATGGAGGGTTTCCCCCCCTATAAATTTGTTTGTCACCTTGAAATAGGGGCCGTGCTACTCATTCCAGTTTTAATACACATGCCATCAATGCACGCATGAACGCTGCACTTTTGAACTACTGCGTTACGGCTCCCCATGGTTTCTCAATTTTAATTAAGCAAATTTCCAACTGTTTTAATTGCAACTAGGAGATGACAGTTGTCTTCCCCAGCTGCCAGCAGAGTCCATCTATTGAAAATCAGATGCAATTTGATCTCTGTCTCAGCTGTAACTTTAAAAAAATCTGCACCATGAGCCTGCATCTATTTCCTAGTTGGCATGGGTTCATTATGTGGGGATGGCATGCTTTGCTGTTGATCCTGTATTAAGTCATGCAGAAGTAATGTGCTTAGAGTAAAATACAGTTCAGGTATGTGGCTTGGCAATTAGGCGTGCTGATTAAACCAGTATTTGTCTTCCAATGGCCACTTGCAGAACAAAGCACACTAAATCCAAGATACACAGATGAGGAACAGCATATGCTGTGACAAGCAGCTCTCACCATTTGAGGGAATACTTTAAAATATATATATATAATCCAGCTTGACCCACAGAGGCACCTAGAAGTAGTATATATAGACACTGAAGTACAAAACTGTTTCCCTGGAAGAAACAGCACAAATCTCAGAGGGAAAAAAGATATAATTCTAGTATTTATCAATAAACACAAATTGGATGGATCTTCTGCAGCAAGCTGTTTCTGTCCAAAATTGATTAACTGTGTCTTCAGAATTTACAGATCAGAGTAAATCTGATGTTCTGTTAAGCTTGAATAATTAATTTGCTGTTTTACTTCTGGTTGTAGATGACCATGTGTACATTTTACAGCTTTACATATGTATCGCATGAAGTTGGTTGGCAGAATTAAAATTTTAGAATCTACCACTATTGTAGATGAAGTTCTTATTAAATGCTAGGGAAATCCTTGCTTGTCTTGTCCTCACGTATGAGACCAAGAAGGTGTAAAATTCTGCTCCTTTTCCCTGAGAGAGAACAAGGTGTTCTTTTGGAACCGTTAACAAAAGAAGAGAACCAGAATAAGAACAGTTTCCCCCCAAATTAAGCAAAGGTGCACTTTAACAAAGATACTGTATAGCAAATTGTGCAAAATGGTGATGGCTGCCGCTTTGTTACATGGTCTTTTAAGAATTAGAGGCATTAGAGGGCGTGTTTGTTTCTGTTTCAACAATCAGCCAGCTGTTCTATGGTGGCTTTGTATGTGTATATGTTTACTTTGTTTCTGAAAGGCAAAAGACATTGCTTTTGTGCATACAGTTTGTGTAAATTACAGAGACACTGCAAGAAAAAAAAATTAGTGTTCCTTGTCTTGCTCTTCCCAGGAGGCAAAGAACCTCACCAGGCTTGAAAATTCCTCATTCAGATGTCTTGCGGTGAGTGGAGGCAACCTAGTAAACAAGAGCAAAAAATTTAGTCAGTGTTCTTCACATTCCTATTAATACATATAGAACTGTATCCTGCAGTTTTAAAATGTAAGATTTACTTTTTCAGAATTAGGGCTTTAGAATTTAATAACATTCATCTTATTAAAATGTTGACCTAACACTAATTCACAATGTAAAATGTTGCCTGTACTCTGTAGTAGCAGAGGAGGACTGTGGATGAAAACACAGGACAAAATATGTGTCGATGGGAGGGTGGGTAGAGTGATGACAGACCAGGTCTTGGGAGACGTGATTTCAAACCCTTGTTTGGCCACTAGCAGAGTGGCATTTGGTAAAACCACTCCTTAAGTATCTCCCATCACTTGAAAACCCTATTAGGGTTGCCATAAGTCTGATGCAGCTTGATGGCACATAACAACAAGCACTCAATAACAATGAAAACAATATGTTAAACTGTGGAATGTGTTAATTGCTTATGTGGGACAGATGTTAAGGCAATTGCAATTCTTTGATTTTTAATGTGCAGCTGGATTTTAAAGTTCCTTAATAATTCTTGTACTGGTTTCTTTTAAAATCTCATTAATAGGCAGATGGCTGAAATATTGTGTGTGCACATGCATGTGCCCAGCCAACCTGTTAGTGTGGATGTATCGGCAGTTTTGAAGGCTGAGTAGCATCCTAAATATGTAATACTTCTATAACAAAAGTGAATCTCACTATGTTGAATTTTCTGTCAAGAATGGCATTATTCTGAATTGCAAGGCATATCATGTGATATCTGAGAGCATCTCTGTATCTTTTCTACCAAAGGAGTTTTATTTACAGAAGCAGAACACAGTCCATTAATATATGTCTAATCTTGCCTAGACAGCTTGGAGTTATTGTTGTCCTCTGCATATCCTACTGTGCTCTACAATGGGCTTCCAGATGGCTTTCCTATGGATTTTCAAAGGCTGAGCTTTCTGAAGCAAAAATGATGGCCTTGTATTGCTCCCAACACTTGCAAATGGAATCAGAGTATAATAGTGTAACAGTTCTAAGTGGTTACTTAAAATTTTCACAGTTGTGTGCTTTTATCTCGACAGCCTGGGTCTTAAAATGCAAATGATAACGTCTTTCTACAAACTGCTCTGTCCTATCATTGTCATGTTTCCTTTTATCAGCTCATTTTGCAGATGAAATAGACTAATTGATTTTTCACCAGTTTACATCACTAGTGGGTTTAGCCCCCTGCCACCATTTGATCCGTTCTGTCCAGCTCCATTACCATGGCCATTACCCGTTTATTGATGGATGGAATGTGGGCTGGAAATGTACACAGGAGCCTCGGGGTTAACGAAGGGTGAGACTGGTGTGTTGCTGACATCACCCATCAAGTATCACACCCAGGGCATTTTGAATTGCTCTGAATGTCACATGCAGCAAACCCAGCTCGGAGCAATTCCATCCCTTTCTGGTAGCTGAGGCATGCGTTCCTCCCCGACGAGAGAATGCTTGACCTGTCCATGCTCTTGAGGCTTTCCAGTCTGCCTCGGGCTTTCCCCCTTGAACTCTTTTCTTCACTGCAGGGTACTTTGCTTTCTGATACTCCCTCTCTTTAGCTTCTCCTGGTTTTCATTTCAGCTCCTGTCACCCACTGGTGTTGTGGTTTCCTAATAGATTCAGCAAGGCTTGTTTGTTAGGGCCAACCAAGGCGTCAGCTCACAGAGCTGCTGCTGAGAGCTTGTTGAATGATGTTAAAATGTGAACAGCTTCACTAATTGGCATTTCTTTTCCATTTTGTGTTCTCCAAGTGAACAGTGATGACGGATTATCCCTAAAAGATGTCAGAGGAAAATTAAACAGCAGGCATCTCCCTCCCTTAAAACTGGGTGCAAAAACACATCAGCTCTGTTCTCTTGTTATGAATGCTTGACTCCTATTAGCTTTAATGGAAGTAAACTGTGCACACATCTCCCTAAGGCACGTGCTTGGAACACAATGTGCTCTCTAACTCCTGGGTGTTACAAACCCTTATCTCCCATTTCCATATTGATGGTAACAGAAAGAAACACAGCCGTAGAGGGAAATTGATACCTTTCCTGAAGGGCCTCTTCTTCCTTCCTTCCCTCCCTCCTCCACCTCTTCGCCTTGCTACAGCTCATGTCTCCTCCTTTATAATGAGGGAACAAGAGAAAAGCATGCTACATATCAGCCTGCCGAGAGGAGAGAATATATTACTCCTGTGTGATATGACCATCTTCCAGGTTTTATCTTCTGGTGAGGAAGGCCTGTTAGACAACCTGCAAATTCCAGATACCCTCTTGCCATTTCTTTGGATCTGGTGATGGCTCTTAAATTATGGAAGGCTTTGAGAAATTAAGCTAAAAAATATTTTTAAAAATAACAGTTGTATTCTACTGGCTCTCAATAAATTAAGAGAATAAAAAGAGGAGCTCTTTGTTCCAACCTACTGAAGGCAATTCTACTTGATTCATAATAACTATATGTCCTTCCTTTGCTGGAAATATCATTCACTTTTATTACAGCTGAATTAGTTTTCCAGTGTGCGTCTTTGTGAATTCTTATGTGTGAGAGTTCTCACCCAGTTTCCCAAAAATTCTGGTGCTTGTGTTGAAACTGGATTGACAGTTTAATTTACACACTCCAATATGCTCCTGGTTTCAAGTCTTTGACAGGCTGACTTTCAGTTTTTCTTCACATCATGCCTCCTCCATTCTTATAGGACTGTGTGTGCGCTTGGAGTCCTTGCTTAAGTGGCTTAAACTTTTGCCTCTTCTGTTGCAGTATGAAAACTACTGGCAGAACAATATTGGCCAGTTCTCCTTCAGAAGATGGTACATGGCATTTTTTCCAGATGGGCAAGAGTGTAGTAACAGTGTCATTGCAGTTTGTTGTGTCTTTAGTTGTATTTTACCAAGAGAAGTGAAAGGGGATTGAGAAATGGATAGTTGTAGGATGGGACAGGATAGAGGACGGAGGGAAATTATTAAGTTGCTACTTCTGGGCTGCCCGGGAGAGCTTTATATGAGAGGACATGATTGGACCATTTTTTAAAATGTAGATCAGAGTACTCTTGGGAAAATGTGGATCCAGAAAGTATTCACACGGTAGTTCTGCTTTTGCCTCCAATGGCCTGTCCTTTGCCTGCCTGGCTGAACACTGTTGTGAAACGGGACACACCGATAGGCATGCAATCAGCTTGATGAAGGAAAGCCCATGGAAGGAGAAATCACTGCACCCTTTCCCTTAGTTATATGTTTTTCTGTGATAGGATCCTGGCCATTGACCTCCTGTCAAATGATTATCCCTATAATTTGCTCTTTGGGAGAGATTTATATTATATATGGGTTTTATTAGTTTTTAAACTTTTGTATGACAGTCTTGAATCTTTCTTTAGAAGTGTTTTAGGAAATATAACAGACTACGAGGATAGTTAAATTAAATGACTTCTCTGCTATCACTGGGACTCAGCCTCATGCATAATTCTCATCTGAACCCCCTAATATCCTTTTACTCTTGGATGAATGTTCACATCGCCTGAATATGTCAGTGTTTTGCAAATATTCTTCTGGCAGCATCATATCCTAATCCAGTGCTATAGCTGGCCAAGCTCTGGTATTCCAGTGTGCTGACTGCTGGTAGCTATCAGTGACAGTCTTTCCAATTACAGCCTCTCTCTAATATTCTCACACTGGTGGCAAGGCTAGCCATTTTCTCTTCAGTCCTGCAGCCTGACAAAGCATTTCCAAGTCCTCCCATTCCCAGGTATCAATCACTTCTTTTTCTAACGTTACAGCTCACACTCATGTTATGCAGCTGCCTATTATCAGGAGGACTGTGTGTTGAGAAAGAAGATGCTTCACTAGAGAAATCTGTTTGCTTTTGCAGCTCCTAGCTTTCTGAAGGGAAGGGCAGTGTTGGTTGTCACGAGGGAAGTGAATATTGCCACCTCTCCTTCTCTGAAGTAAACAAAGGAGGAAAAATCCATTTTTTCTCTTTCTAGTTCGACTGCTTCTTTCTTCCCCCAACAGTCCCATATCACTTTGTGTCTTGTTTCCAATTTGTGTTTTGAGAACTTCATCGCAATATTAGTCTAGCATATGTGTCTGTACAGATAAACATGTAGTGGTTTCATAGAAAATGCAAGACTTTTAAAACTTGGATACCGACGGCAGAGGCAGGCCATATGAATATTTTGGAAGCCAGAACATCACTTCTGTAGCTAGCCCCAGCACTTTCCCCACTGCTAGCCCACATCTGACCTCCTTTCTTGTTTTCTTTCTTTACTCCAGTGCTTGCAAAAAATTCTGACTCACTAGGAAACCTTTAAAGCCCCAGTAAGCATGCATGCAAGCAAAAGGTATACATATTTACAAAATAAAATTATACAATTCTTTTGTGGTATGAAAAGTCATTTCCTGAGATCTCGTGCAAAACTGACAATTCCTATTCCTGTGCATATTCAAAACCAGTGTCTGAACATCCTCTCATAGATACCAGTGGGTCCGAGGGACAATGAGGAACCAGTCTCCTGACTGTTGCCAAGGATTGGGCCCCACCGTTTCCATGGGGGAACTGTGAGAGAGATCGTTAGGAGTGAACTCAGGCCTAGAGATGGGGAAGTGCCACAGCTCATTTTCTGTCAGGCCCATGACACCGATCGTCTGTAGGAAAGGCAAAACCAAATCTTGCCCAGAGGCGAGAGGGCCTTGGAGAGACATGTGTGTCTTTTCATGCACTGTTTGAGCTGGACACTGCAAAGAATTAGATCCAGGCAGGCCAACCGGAAAATAGATATAGTAGTTAAAAATTTTTTATCCTGTCTTTTCTCCAATGAGCTCAAAGGAATGTACATGTCTCTCAACCTTCCATCTTTTTCCTCATAACAGCCCTGTGAGGCAGGCCAGGCTGAGAGTAAGGAGGGGCCCAAAGTTACCTTGTGAGCTTCCTAGCAAAGTGGGGATTTGAACTCAGGTCTCTTTCATCCTAGTTCAGTTATGAAACCACTGCACCACGCACTGGCTCTGTCTGTCAGACAGAGGGTGGAAGCCAATATTGTGTGAGCCAAAGTTGGCTTGTGCAAGGGGTCTTTCTCCCTCTTTCCTCCACTCTGCAATCTTCCATGACTACAGCTGCTTCCAGAGTAGCCAGAGTGAAGACTGCTGGGGTTACTGGTGGCAGTCCTGAGGCAGCCTATCTTTAGTGTGGTTGTTCAGTTTTTCAAATGATGATCCCCCCCCCCCCCATCATCATCATTATTTAGAAGTGTATTCAATGTCCAGGCTCTGAGATGGGGTGGGGATTCTTTTCAGCCACACCTTTCTCAGAGGCATGCTTGCTTGGGACCTGAGAGAGGCTTCGCCAGTGCCTGCTCCCTGTTGGAACTTCCTTCCAAGAAGGACAAGCCATTGTGTTTTGCTTTGTACCTATTTTTAAGTACTTTGAGTGGTAGTTCTGGGCAAAAGGCAGAAATGAATCCAATCAGTCAATGAATAAAATAACAATTATATCCCATTTCTTCCAAGTTATTTGACATGGATAACCAGATATGTGAATGTTCTTCAGGAATAATTACACGTAGTCTGAAATATAAAATTGGACATATAGAATTTTAAAACATATGTCTGCTGGTATAACTCTGTTGGCATAAATTTCAGGAGTGAATTGTTGCAAGTTAAAAAGTCAACAAACATTTGATGTTATGTGCTAAATCATGTGACTGGTGTGCAATAGCAAATTAGGTTGACTTAACTGAAGATAATTCACCGCTGAAATTACACCAATGGAGTTAGCCAGATGGATGTAGTTAATAGGATTGGTTGATTGATTGATTGATTTAATTTTGCCACCTTTCTCCAAGCAGTGGGACTTTGCCAAGATTCTGGTCTTAGCCTCTCTGCATTCCTCTAAATGACAGTCTTATTGGGGACTCTCTCTATGGTGGTTCCTCTTCATGGTCTCTGTGAATGCACACTAATGGGTTAATCTGCGCTTGCGCAGAGCAGCCTCGGAACATTCCAGAGCTCAAGCACATGATGCTGGGACCTCCCACATGCTGCCCGTAACTCTGCCCCCGGCACCGAGTGCCTCAGTTCCTTTCTTACCGCCGCTGCAGCAGCACCTCATTAGGAACTTCCATACTTCTTTCAGTTACTTACCTTACCTTATTTAATTGAACCTCTCTGGCTTTTGATTCGGACCACTCAACATATCTTCTTCGCTGTGAGTTAAAGAAAAAGAATATAACCGGACTGTTATTTTTCCGTGTGTTCGTGGTGTTCATGGCTGCTCCGGGCCTCTTCAAGAAGTGCGAGACCTGCCCCAACAAAATTGCTCTCTCTGACGGACACTCACGTTGTTTGTTTTGTCTGGGAGAGGAGCATCAGCCGTCTCTGTGAGGAGTTTGTAAAAACTTTACTAAACTGGCTCTCAAGTTAAGGCTTAAACGCCTTGGCTGCTTTTTGTGGGAAAAGTCCTTATCTCCAACCCAGGGGACTCCCATGCAATCGCCCCACGTTGAGCAGCATTCCCCGGTCTTGGGCTCTTCACCATCTTCTAAAGTCCCGAAAGGGCCTAAAATGGCGCCCAAGCCCCAGGCATCCTCTTTGGGCTCGAGGTCGACGGCTACGGTATCAACCCCGAAGCCTTCCTCAGGATCAGCCCCAAAGAAGAAGACTCAAAAGCCTGGGCACCTGGCTGAGGAAACCGTGCAGTCAGCGCCGGTACCGGATGCATCCCAGCGACATTCAGTTTGCCTGTGCATACCATCGGGGGACGAAGAGGTTCCGCCCCCGATGCTGGAGACCTTGCCATCCCCGTGTGTCAGCTGTTCTCCTGACTGGGGGAACACCTCGCTCGAGGTCGTTCAGTTGGCGCAGGCTAGCCCGCGGTCTCCCATGGGCTCAATCGCTGAGCACGTGTCCATCTCGCCACCGGACCTGGTGCCTGCGGAGATGCCTAGAAAAAGAATGCATAAGTCTTGGCATTTGGAGCTACCTGCCGAGCCCGAACCTCCCCGGCACCGGCTTGCTCCCGGATGTGATTATCGGGATTATCAGAGATTACGATATTATGACCACTCTGCGTACTTCGACCCCAAGGACTTCGAGCCCGACCTGCACTCCTACCCGGGATTCCACAGATTTGACCCCTATTATCGGCGTTGCTACTGTTCTTCGTATTCACCCTCCCCGTCACCCTCTCCCCCCACCCCACCCCAATACTGGCATTTCGAAGATCACCTTGCAGAGCCTGAGGGTGACTTATACCCTCCTCCACCACCGCGGCCCTGTAAAAGGCATTTGCCTCCGGAATATGCCCCTGTTGAGGCAAAGTGGGTTTGCCGCCCGGTATCGGGTCCGGAAGGCTTCCCCAGGTCGGAGGTGGCTCGAGAGCATCTTCGATCTCCAGCCCAACCTCAGTCTAGAGGAGAGATGAATAGGCCGGGAGCCCGTGTCGACGCCGATGCCTATCGTCTACCACCCGGTCGAGAGGATTATTCTCCCTCCCTCAACCATGCTCCCCTGGACTCAGATTCACTGGAGTCTGACGGAGGGGGGGTCTCGCCCCCGAATGTCCCCACACCAGGCTCCGATGTTGCGGAAAATCACCCTCCTTCTCTGTCTGAGGACTACACCTCATACTCCCAGCTGATTCTTTGCATTGCGAAGGTGTTGGATTTGGCTATGGAGCAACCGGCAGCAAAGAAAGTGGACAAGGTGTATGAAGATATAACACATGACCAGACCCTGCCCCTCCAGCTTGGCTTCATCCCGTCTTTATCAGACCTTATGAGAAAATCTTGGGCTAAACTCTCTTCGTCTTATCAAATCCCCAGAAGGGTCGAAAATCTTTACAAGACGCATGGAGAAAACACGGATTTTCTTCTAAAACACCCTCTGCCAAACTCTTTTGTGGTTGATGCCACACAAAACGGCTAGAAATCGCTCGACGTCAATGCCGAATAACAAGGAGGGCCACAAACTAGATGTCACCGGCCGTCGTATGTATTCTCTGGCCTCCTTCGTTTTGAGAGTGGCCAACTATTCGGCCGCCATGGGGGCCTATCATCACCACCTATGAAATTCAGCTCTACCCATTCTTGAAGCTGCCGCCGAGGATGTCCGGGCCCAGGGCTTGTCCTGTCATCGTGAACCGATGGGCCTAGCTCATCAACAGCGTATCGCAGCTAGGCACATTTTAGATGTGGCCTCTAAACAACTGGCCACGGCGGTCTCCCTGCGCCGCCATGCCTGGTTCCGCCCGGCAGGCATTTCAGAGGATGCAAGGTCAAGGATCGAGGACCTGCCCTTTGATGGGGTGGGCCTTTTCGGTGAAAAGACAGGTGAGATCCTTGACAACCTCTTGAAACTTAGGAAGATAGCTAGGTCTTATTCTAGCCGGCAGTACCACCTTAGGGGTTCCTGGTGTTGGCCATTTTTGTCTAGGGCCTTCCAGGACCGCCAGAGGCCTCAGGCTTCAGGGCTTCCATCTTCATCCTTTCGGCAGACCGGCTCTCTCCTATTATGTTGCTTGCACCTCACCTTTTCGCGCTTCGAAGAGACTCTTTGTAGTCTTCCAAGGCAATTCTAAGGGAGTCCCAGACCATCTCCAGATGGATCGTTTCTACCATCCGTCTAGTGTACGAACTGGCTCAGGTACCACTACCAGACATGGTTAAAGCCCACTCAACAAGGGCCATGGCCTCTTCAACGGCATTCCTCAGAGGAGTGGACCTCGCTGAAATCCGCAGAGCCGCCACCTGGGCTACGCTGTCAACCTTCGCGTCCCACTACCGTCTTGATGTCCGAGCCAAGGCTGAAGCCGCGGTGGGTCAGGCTGTCCTGGCCTCTGTTCTCTCGTGACGTCCCTCTTCCGGGTAAGTCAGCTTGCTAGTCACCCATTAGTGTGCATTCACAGAGACCACGAAGAAGAAAAAGAGGTTACTTACCTGTAACTCTGGTTCTTCGAGTGGTCATCTGTGAATTCACACTCCCCGCCCTTCCTCCCCGCTGTCCGTCATGTGAACCTTTTGCGTGCTGTGCAGCGGCGGATGGTTCTAAGGAACTGAGGCACTCGGTGCCGGGGGCGGGGTTAAGGGCAGTGTGTGGGAGGTCCCGGCACCATGTGCTTGGGCTCTGGAATATTCCGAGGCTGCTCTGCGCAAGCGCAGATTAACCCATTAGTGTGAATTCACAGATGACCACTCGAAGAACCAGAGTTACAGGTAAGTAACCTCTTTTTCTTGTATCTGTTATGGATCCATTCTGAACACTGTCCATTGATACTACTTGTATTAAATTTAAATCCACTGATAGCTGTAACTGCTGCTGCTGCTGTTGTTATATGCCTTCAAGTTGGAACCAACTTATAATGACCCTAACATGGCTTTCATGGTAAGTAAGATATTTAAGGAGTGGTGTTACCAGTTCTACACCCCAAGTGAATTTTCATGACTGAATAGGGATTTGAACCCAGGCCTCCTGAGTCCTAGTCCATCTTTCTGTCCATAACAAAACACTGGGTATCCCAAAGTATATTTATGTGTAGTTGCCTTCTCTACACCATACATGCATATCTTAGAACTGAAGAGCTGGAAGGAACTCTATGGATCATTGAGTCCAGCCCCTGTCAAGGAGGCACAATGGGGAATTGAACTTCCAACCTCTAGGTCTGTAGCCAGGTGCCTAAACCACTGAGCTATCCAGCTTGTTGATTAATAATAATATGATGTCATGTCATTTCTGACCTATGGTGATCCTTTTCAGGCTTTTCTGGTAGAGAATACTCACAAGTGGTTTACCATTCCCTTTTTCTGGGGCAGCCTGGGACTGTGCAGCTTCCCCATGGTCACACAGGCTAGCTGTACCCACAGGAGGCACAGTGGGGGATTGAACTCCCAACCTCTGGCTCTGCAGCCGGGTAGCTAAACCACTGAGCTATCCAGCCAGCTGTATTATTAGGTGCAACTATACTGATATATATCAGTGCACACTGCATCTTTTTTTTTTTTTGCATTAATTTATATCTGTCCCTGGGAAGTAATACTATTTACAATATAGTAGTAGTTCTTAGTAATTATAGTTTCTGACTTATGCAGATCTGTTAATTTAGGACTGGTTGTGACTGTTTGGGTACATCAAGCACTTTTCAGAATGATTAGCATAGTGAAGACTCTGCACACTTCTCCTTTCCCAGGAACTTGATACCAGTGGATATTTTTAGACATATCTAACAAATTATAGATTACAACCTTCTTCCCTCTTGAGGAAAACTCCTTTTAAGGTTAGTTGCCAAGGTGTAGGACCACATTGCAGCTGGTCAGTGCTGATGCAATTAACATGATTTCTTTTGCATGTGGTCAGATCAAAAGATGAATTTTTTACCATCTGCTTTGGAAATTTTGCCATTATGCGCTAAATCTCTGTGAACTTCATTTCGTTAGCTGACTAGATCTGAATTGAATATGACATAGATCTTAGAACTGTGTAGCTGGAAAGGACCCTATGGATCATCAAGTCTAACCACTGTCAAGGATCGACACTGGAGAAATGAACTCCCAACCTCTGCCTCTCCAGCCAGATGCCTAAACCACTGAGCTATCCATCAGTTAACTGCTTCATAAAGACTGTTAATAGACATGGGCACTTTGTATTCATTTCCCAGGGGAAACAAATAAGAACCCAATCCTGCCCCCCAGAATCAGTTGGGCTACTTACTGGGCTCTGCGCAGTGTTCAGCTCTGTCATAATCGTAGTCGTGTTAATCGTGGAAGCAGCTTGGCCAGCCCTTCCCTGCCTCTCTGCGCAGCCAACCACTCATTGGCTGTGCAGGGAGACTCACCATCCTGTGTCTGCACCACAGTGGTTGGATGTGGTGCTGCGGTTTGTATTCAGTTTCCCCAGAGAAACAAATGAGAAGTGCCCATGTCTAACTGTTAAACCTGTCATAAAGCCTGTTACTCTTAATGTCATGGTTTTCCCATCTCAATTGTATGGATGCCTCTGATATCATGGAATTATAGAATTATGGAGTTGAAAGGGGCCTATAAGACCATTGAGTTCAACCCCCTGTTCAATGCAGGAATCCACAACAAAGTACATCTGAGAGATGGTTGTCTGACTTTGTCTTGAATGCTTCCGGCATTGAAGTGCTCATCACCTCCCAATTGGTTCCATTGTCATACTGCTCTAACAGTTAGGACGTTTTTCCCAATTCAACTGAAATCTGGCTTCCCATAATTTGAGCCCATTATTATGTGCCCTGCACTGTGGGATAATAGTTCCTGCCCCTCCTCTGTACAATAATCTTTCAAGTATTTGAAAAGTCCTGTCTTATCTCCCCTCAGTCTTCTTTTCTCATGACTAAATATGTCCAGTTCTTTCATTCTTTCCTCATTGAGCTTGGTTTCCAGTCCCCTGATCATTCTTGTTGCCCTCCTCCACACTTTTTCTAGTTTTTCAGCATCCTTCTTAAAGTGCAGTGTACAAAATTGGACACATTACTCAAGATGAGGCCTAACTCATGCTGAATAGATGGGAACTCGTAGTACTTCATGGGATTTGGAGACTGTACTTCTGTCAGTGCAGCCTAAAATAGCATTTGCCTTTTTTGAAGTCACTTTGGACCATTTAGCTTGTGACCTACAACAATTCCAAGATCCTTCTCTCTTGTAATATAATGGGTCATGTATTTCTCATCTTAACTATACATTTGTTTTCCCCCCATAGGTGTTGCACTTTGCACATATCCGTGTTAAATTTCATTCCCTCTTTTTCAGCCCCCGCGCTTGAGCCTATCAAAATCTTTTCAGATTTTGTTTCTGTCTTACAGGGTATTAGCTATTCCCTGTAAGCTATTCCCTGTATTCCCTAAAGTGTAAAGTTTCCAAACAGTTTCAAATATTACAGAAACAGTCAAAATTCTGTGGAGCAAATAAAAGGTTTGAGGCAAACAATTTCAGAACAGTTCTTACAAGAAAAGAGAAAGCTAGTCATTCTAACCTAATACATACTGACAGAACTTCAGCATAGTCCCAGAGTGCAAGTCAGGCAGCATATAAGCATAGCAGTCTTTTTGAGATACTAGGCTAAAACTAAGTAGTTTCCCTCTCATCACTCCACTTTCTTGACTCTTCTAGGGGATACATCAGTCAGGAATCAAATCACCCTGAACCTTCTTGAAGAAGAGAGGAACTTCTCACAAGCAACTTCTTTTGCCCACCTTTGTCTTCAGCTGAAACCATTCTTTGCTAAAAAGCTGTGTACTAAGGAGTGAGTAGTGGCCCTACAGATTCCTTTCTCACTGTGATAAGGCACAGATGCTATGATCTCCCAATTAATGAACATCCCCCCCCAGCATGCTCATCCCAGGCATGAACTATTAGGCCTGTGTTGTAAATGGGCAACCAAAACAATGATCCCGTTTTCCAGTTTCTTGACATCATACATGATTGCTAAACCCAGGGATGGGCTACTTTATTTCTACTGGAACTGGCATAGGAGCATAAGATACATGTAAAAGTGGACTTTAAAAGAAAAAGGCTGTATCACTAGCCAACTAAACCTCATCTGTCATTCCTGTGGTTAATCCATGGTGTGAAAATGGCCTGGAGTTTTCTAATTAGTTATCAACTGGAAGTTGCTCAATTAAAAGTTCTTCAAAGTTTTGCATTCACTCTTACATTTTTCTTGGAAATGAACTTGACCAGGTTGTTTAAGTAAATTAGAAGTTTCTTAATTGATGCAGTTAATAAACCAAAAGTGACTCTGCAGTATGATAAAAAGTATTTCTTTAATTACCATCACTGTTCAATACGGCAGGAAGGATGCATCCAGGTCAACTTGCCCCCAAAGAAAACTTTCCCACCACACATAGAATGAGGATGAGAATTAATAAAAGTTTGCAAAATTTACTAAATATCGAGGATGGTTGACCTGAAAAATTATGGCCTAACTTTTAAAGTTTCAGCAAAATGGGCCAGAATGATTTAGCAAAATCAGCTGCCACGGAAATAGTGTTTCTGGAGATGACACGTTTCATCATAGGCAAGCTAAGATAAGAATGCAAAACTTTACTCATTCATGAGTTGCATGCCCAATTCAGAGAGTCTTGGATGGGCAGTTTTGAGTCAAAGAATTTGTTTCTGTAGAGGAGGCAGCTCATTTGTCTGTCCTGTTGGGAACAAACAAACACTGGTGAGGTCATACCCCTGGCTGACATGTGCTGCTTAAAGAAAAGCAGCTACTCTAATAAAGAAAGAAAACCCGTTAGCAGGACATAGATGTGATTGCTTTGAAAGCCTGTTTTGCATTCACTATTTGCATATGAGAACGTCACTTCTGCAACTTCTGATCATAGGAACAGCACATCTCATTACTTTCCCAACGTTATGGCTGGAACCCTTTATACCGTCTTCCAGTTTTAGGGGAGCTGCTTATGTGTATGTGAGCAGCACCTGTAACTTTGGGAGAATGCATAAGTTACCTGGTTTATGGGGGGTGGGGTGAGATGCCTCCTACAGAACATCAATTGTATTGGGCTAGGTCTGCCAATGGAACAAACCCAAGTGATTGGTCATTATCCATGCCCTTTACCACTGAAATATTTTCCACAGATATATTTCTGTGGTGCTCACACGTTCCCATAGATGTGTAAAAATAGCTGGGCCCTCATTTCTTTTCCTTTCTTTGTCACCATGTGGCTCTTGTCTTTGTTTGGTTTGATTTTTTATTTTGTTATGTTTTTTTGTTGTGCTAGATTGTCTTGCTCTGGGTGGTATGGTTAGGGTTTACTTATTTTGTTACGTACACTGCCTTGAGTAGTTCTCATCACTAATTGGGTGGTATAGAAATCAAATCAATCAAACAATAACATGTATTGAATGATCATAAAAAGTGGCCTTGGAAGCCAGATGGGTGGTATAAAAATAAAATAAAATACAAATAGCCATGCAGACACAGGAAAAAAACATTTATTGGTCAAGAAGTATTCACATACATTCAGAGTTAGTGTCCTTGTTGTCCCATAGAATAGACCCAGTATGTCCTTAGGAACCAATTGCTACTTCTGTAGCATCTAAGAAACTCCATCTGGATATCTCTTTTTCTGCTTTCCCAGGATCTCTGCAGTTGCCAGATAAGATGGGATCTGTGTAGAGATCCAAGAAATGATGTGAAAATTCAGTTGACTTTCACTGCAAGATATTCTTAGCAAGATATGGAAAATGTTGATATAAGTGTTTCAGCATACTGCCCTGTGACTTCTTTGCTATGCTGTAGGCCAGTAGACCATTATTTATACAGAACGTTGGTATCCAGGCGCTATAGCACATTCACTAGTGTAGCCAAGCACCTAGACTACATTTCCCTTTTTCTTTGAAAATGGATACACTGTATGGCTGGGGCTGATGGTAGTTGTCCTTCAAAATATCTGGAGGACTCCCTGTGGGGAAAGCTGTTCTGGCATCGGTCTTTAGTATTTCTTTGTGGTTTTGGGGATGAGTTATGTTGTAACGTAGTTATGTTGTACTGCAATATAGTTGTACCACACTTAGTTATGTTGTACTGTAATATTTTGATCTTACGGTACATAACCATGTGTGAGCACAGACAAATACCCAGCCTCCTGCTGTGTAAATAGAAGAGCCTTGGGGGGGGGGGGGGAATCAGTTTTTATCGCTTCTCATCATAGTCTTTGATTTCTCCATCCTCATTGCAGATGTGTGAGATGAAGGATTCAGTGACATCAGACTTACATGAGAGTAGTGTTAATGCATAGAGAAGCTGTATTCACAATAATTCATTTTGCTGTTGTTGCAAAGATATATTTCCCAGAGTTTAGGAGAAAGTTTGGACTTTCTTTTCTGGCTGCAGGCAGTGGTGCAGTTCTGCTGGATCCCATCAGAATCATCCACCTCCTTCATCCTGCAGTCCCATGTGCTCCTCATAGCCTTGTCCCAGGGGCAGAGAGACGCTAGAGCAAAGTGTTTTGGAAGTGAGGCAGCCGCGTGAGGAGCACCAGAAGAAATTCCTGTTTCCAGTGGTAGTGGATACTGAAGTATTCTATTGGATCTTGGCCTGAGTTTACTGTGCTGTTAAAAATTAATAAGTCCATTTTTAAAAGAAATGACAAACAAAAGAAAGCCGCACAATATACACGTCTCCCATTCCATGAGAGAAATAGTTTGCCAAGTATGAAGAAACAGAATCAGCAGGGAAATACGCCTTTTGTTCTACAGTATTGAGAGGATAATAAAACTTTAAAAATAATTGAGAATGTCCCTTTAGTATCTGTGCAATAGCAAGTTAACAGGTAGGGCTACAGTTCTTTTGTGTGTGTGAGATGTGCTTTTGTGTGTTTGTGAGAGAAGGAGATGCCTATGATAATCAGATTCAGAATATGATGATGGACGAATGTATTAAGTATCAAAAAAGAGAGAGAGAGATGGATCAAAGTTAGTGGAGTTCCACAGCCAATAGGGGTTATAGTCTCTTTTCATTATCCTGGTGCAGGCGTGATAAGTGCAATTTTTTCTGTATTACACAGTCTCTTTCCCCAAGAGTTCCCGTAGGAAAATTGTTTCTTTTTCTGTAATATACAGAGTCATGAGAGAAGAGGGGTAGATTAATGTGGGATTACTGCTGGTTTAGCATGGCTGAATGGATGACGTGTGGAAGCAGTTGAGAGGTGTGCGGTATTTTATAATGCCTCCTTGACTAGTTGTGCAACAAATTTTATATACAGAGACTTTTACAATATTCTCTGGGCCGGATTATCCTGAAGGGAACAGACCCTGAATCTTATGGGTATTTAAATCAAAAGGAGCTGAAAGGGAAGAAAGGAGCCTTTGGCAAAATGGGGACGTGGGTTGGGACTCATTTCTCTTTCATCCTAAGAATAATTCCAGCAGCCTTCCTATTGTTTATACAACAAATTTATTCTTGCAATTGAAGAATATCTGGGGGGCCAGTGGTTCCCTGTGCCTACCGTATGTGTACTTTCTAACTCCTACTCTCAAGTTCCCAGAAAAAAAAGAAAAAGGGGGGAAAAAAAAGCAAACAATCTAGGAATGGAATACTTAATATAAACTCACTCTTAACTCATGTAAGTGTAAGGTTAAGAATACAAAATAGGGAATTAAAACCTTGCCTTTTGCTTTGTAGTTCTTCAACTCAAAGTATACCTCAGATACAGTTTGAAATCTTTGAGCCTTTCCTAAAAGCTAGTAAAGTGCTACTTCATGTACCATTGCATGGTCATGAGCTGGCTTCTCTGTCTGGGCAGGATGGCTAATGACCTGCCTATTTGGCAACCTTCCGTTAGCTTTGTGGACTACACAGTACATTGTTTCTGAAACATTTCTCTCCCCCTTTCTTTCCAGTTTCTTGTTGCAGAGTTTTTAAGGTCTGGTTAAAATTCTACTTTTCATACACAGCAGAAGTAGAGAGACTAACATTGGAGAACAGCCTCAAGTTCCTCAGATAGTCCCCCCTTTTTTCATTAGCTGACACTTACAGTCTCCATAACTCATTCTGAGGCATTAGTAGTAGAAAGAATAAAAACGTTTCATTACTTACAGTTGGGAACAGCAGACTGACAACTGACTTCCAACGGATAAGAGAAGGAAGGGAACCCTTAGCAGAGAGGCGGGGCTCCCTCTGAATTCTGAGGCAGGAACAATCAGTTACTGTAGTGCTAGATAGATTGACAGTCACCCCAGCCCAGAAAAGGTCCCTCCCAATCAAACAAACTACAGCCAGCATGTGAAGTTGTAAAAACTCCAACATTTCTCTCATCAGAGGGTAGGTGACAGATCATCAACGGGTTGGGCAATACAGATGAAGGGCGAAACATGTGTTTGTGAATTCTTCAGTGGGCTAATAAAGGTATCATTTGTTCTTGCTTTGGATAGTGTACAAGGATTGCATGGGTGTGTGTGCGCTGAATTATATAGCACAGGGCAGGTTATCCTAGATTTAAAACTGCAGGCATATCTCCACGCTATATGTTTGTCATTTTGATAACTCAGTTTTTCCAGTCTCAGTTTTTGCAATACAAGTGATCAGTGTAAGCTTTCAGAAATATTCAGGTTAGCCATGTCTGCGCTACAGTAATACTGAAGAACAAGAGAAAGACCCATTCTTTGGAAGAGAAAAAAAATTAAGCAAATAGCAAGGTTTTTGCCATAAACTGTCGGAAATCATATCATAGGAAGACTGCATGGAAAATGAGCATAGAAATGAGATTCCTTGTCACCTACTGCAGGTTTTTCCGTGACTCAAGACAAATGTTGCAGGGTGACACACACTTTTAGAGCTCTGCCCTTTCAATTGGCTATGGGAGCCTTATTGATTCTCCCAGTTTCCTCTTGTATCTGAGCTCATCTGTAGGAATTTGTTACACAGCGCTATGTGGGACTGAAAGCATGAGTGAATGTGTCATTTGTAATAAACACACCACTAAATCAACATACAAAGTTACAGGTCCCCAAAGGCCGTCCCAATATTTCAGCCACTTTTGCCTTCTCAGACATCATTGAGACATCACACCAAACTATGATTAATGATGATTCCACAGAGTATCTGAATTTCTACTGCTGTGACTGCACAACTTGAAGCCAACTCTAGTGACTAGGGTGCTAAGAGGAGGGAAATGAAATTGGGTAAATAGCTTTAAACCATAGAGTTTGGTGTTTAAACTATGGTAAGCGCAACCCATGTTGGAAAGATGCTTGAATAGACCCATTGTTTCTTTTACTTTTGATTATGGAAGAAACTCTACTGAAGAGTCTCCATCTAAGTTGTGGTGATGTAGTTGCTCTACCGCATTAAATCATTTAAGCAATACACACACACTGTAGTTATCCCTTTAAAGTTAAAGTTGGTGAACATCTAGACCTTAATGTTCATGGTTCTTTCGCCTCCTATTTGAGCTTCCTTCCTGGACTTCATAAAACTTTAAATTAGGAATTACATAGATGCTTATTTGATTTTTATCGTCACTGGATTGTGTTGGCTGGGCAATGAATCATAAAGAGTTAGAAGCTGAACCAGTGAAAATCATCACTCCCCTTTCTGTGAGGAGTAGGGTCTGCTTACCCTTCAACAAACAGAAGAGCTGCTTTACATCCGAACCATTATTCACAAGTTAATGGATGTGAGGGCATGAAGAAACACTTGAGTTACTCTGCAGAATGTGAGCAATAAGTTGCGAAAATGTTTGTCTAGGAATCAAGTGTAAAAAATAATTTGAGACGTTAAATATTTTCTAACAAAATGTCACAGGCAGGACAGATGGCAAATATCTGTGAATTTCTTAATAAAATTTTGTAATTCTATAAAGAAGATGGTACAGATTGGTAAATAAACTCCTTTAATTGGTCCAAAATCTCCCAGCTGGAACAAAATGGAACCATGATAATGTTTTCTTCAGGAAGCTGCTATTTCAGCTGTTTTGAGACCCTGATTAAAACAGAGCCAGGGCTACGGATGCTATAACATTAATAGCTGTGGCAGATTCTGTGAAAATAGCTGTTAAATGGGGAGTAAAAAGCTTTCCACACTGCCAAAAGTGTAATAAAAATGGAACTGTCAAGTATATAATGTTGTTGGCCAGAATGATTGTGACTTTACAATTTTCCAAAGCATTGGGTTTATTTGATGTATGAGATATGAGTATTGTAAGAGGTTAATATGGAGCCTTGACTGGGGAGAATTAAAAAGTGATAGAGCACAAGGTAGAAAGTTTTTACTTATTCTGTGAACTGGAGATTCCTTGGTTGTGCCTTGGTTGCCATTGCACAGTTCTGTCATGCCATCCCTATTGTCTGTCTCAAGAAAACAGTTGGCTTGCAAATGATCACATTTACCATGGTGGTTTCTTTTGCACACAAACATCTGCAGCACTTTGCCACCTGATGAAAATTGGTTATTTACATATGCTGGTCTGTTGTTGTTGTTGTGTGCCACCAAGTCACCTCAGACTTATGGCAACCCTATGAATAAGCGACCTTCAAAATGTCATGTCCTCATCAGCTCTGCTCACCAAATGCAAATTGAAGGTCATGGCTTCCTTTAGTGACTCAATCCATCTCATATTTAGTCTTCCTCTTTTCCTGCTGCCCTCAACTCTTCCCAACATTATTGTCTTTTCTAGAGAATCTTTTCTTCTCATACGCTGCCTGAAATAGAACAGCCTTAGCTTCAACATTTTTGCCTCCAAAGATACTTTAGGTTTGATTTGATCTAGGACCCACTTGTTCATCTTTCTGGCAGTCCAGTGAATCCTCCAGCACCATATTTCAAATAACTATTTTTTTTCCCTTTCAGCTTTCTTTACTGTCCAGCTTTCACACCCATACATAGTGACTGGGAATAAAATAGTGTAGAAGATCTTGGCATTGGTCTCCAGTGATACATCCTTACACTTGATCTTCCCTTGCTCCCTTCTGAGTCTCAGTCTTCTTCTGATTTCTTAGCTACAGTCTCCATTTGGATTGATGATTGAACGAAAGGATATAAAATATTTAACAATTCCAATTTCTTCGTGCTGTTTATGGAGTTTTCATCCACCCATGCCTGAGGACAATGGTTACCTGAAATAATTATAACTTAAAATAAGTAAAACATAATTCATAGAATAATGTACTTCAACCATCAGTTTAACTCCAGCCTACAAAACTTAACAGAATGGCTTCCTGGTTCTTCCAGAAAGTTTCTGGGATCCGAGGAGGGGAGGTGCCCAGTTCTCTGCATGTGCATGATGTTCAAGCACATATACTGGTAGGAAGGACATATGGTCACTCTGAGGTATTATAATGATGTCCAGTTCTAGTTGTTGGGAATACCTATGGTATCTGGAAATCAAAAGATGCAAATGCCAGAGTTCTTGAGCAAGAGGCTTTCATCTTAATATATATATTTTTCTTTTTATAGGTATTGGGCATACTCAATATCCACCTTAGCTATCAATACCCTTAAGGACCCAAAATTGATATTACAGTGTCTGGTGACAGTGCCAAGACTTTAATCAGGTGTGGGAATAGGAAAATGGCCTTCATTCTTGTGGAGTGATAACTTGGACACAGCATTTTAAATGGCTTATTAAACATCAGATGCCCAGTCAAGGGGTTTTCCTTCTAAAGAATCCTACCAAATGCATACGTTTTTAGTCCTATGTTAGCAAGAGGACAACAGACGATTCCTAGCTTTTCTTGACTTTTAATTAATAGAGAACCTGCAGCAAATAACCTGCTTGCTGCTCATTCCTGTGGTGGGAATATGTGTCCATTTTCATATCTTTTGATTTGTTGTTGTTGTTGTTTAGTCATTAAGTCGTGTCCGACTCTTCGTGATCCCATAGTCAAAGCTATGGTTTTTCCAGTAGCGATGTATGGAAGTGAGAGCTGGACCATAAAGAAGGCTGACCGCCAAAGAATTGATGCTTTTGAATTGTGGTGCTGGAGGAGACTCTTGAGAGTCCCCTGGACTGCAAAGAGAACAAACCTATCCATTTTGAAGGAAATCAACCTGGAGTGCTCACTGGAAGGACAGATCCTGAAGCTGAGGCTCCAATACTTTGGCCATCTCATGAGAAGAGAAGACTCCCTGGAAAAGACCTTGATGTTGGGAAAATGTGAAGGCAAGAGGAGAAGGGGACGACAGAGGATGAGATGGTTGGACAGTGTCACTGAAGCTACCAACATGAATTTGACCCAACTCCGGGAGGCAGTGGAAGACAGGAGGGCCTGGCGTGCTCTGGTCCATGGGGTCATGAAGAGTCGGACACGACTTAACGACTAAACAACAACAACATAGAGCGTCTCCATCTTTGGCTGCAGAAAACATAATCAATCTGATTTCGGTATTGCCCCTCTGACGATGTCCATGTGTAGAGTCGCCTCTTGTGTTGTTGGAAAAGAGTGTTTGTGATGACCAGCTTGTTCTCTTGACAAAACTCTATTAGCCTTTGCCCTGCTTCATTTTGAACTCCAAGGCCAAACTTACCTGTTGTTCCTTTTATCTCTTGAATCTTTTGATTAGCTCACTTAAATTTTCCAAAGGCTTATAAAAGGATGATGAGGGCACAGTACCTCCCATGGTTGGAACTCTGCTCCCTATCAGCCTTCTATAACAATTATGCTAACTGAATAACAGTGCTGCATGCTATGGCTATCATCATCTCCCCTGCTGTCTGCCTGCTCATTTATTGGGTAGAGGTGTTATGCTTTGGTGGGAGATTAAGAAATTTCTAACCAAGTACCATAAGAGATCATGAAATTGGACAGGGCATGGGCGAATGTTTGTAAAATTAGGGGAAGTGGTTGTAGTATGGCAATCCTATGTACTCCTGTTTTGGAGTGTTCCATTGAAATCAATGGTTAACAATGTGATTTTGAATGACTTTTTTTTTCTTTTCTGAAGGAACATGGGCCTCAGATAAACGCATACATAACAGTTCCGTTTGAGCTGTCTATTGTATATGCTAGTTTGTTGTCACTTATATTTAGAGACTGGTTTTCATTATCAGCAAATGTGGCAAAACCTATCCTGTAAGACCAGGTGTCTTTTAAATGTAGAATGGAGATGCAAATGTCATTTCTTTGAAATTTCCTAATTCTGGCGTATATCCAGGAAAGTACTTAAGGGGCCATCTATTATGCATTCAAGGGGGAATAAAGTGTATAACAAAGCTATAAGAAATGAATTACATATGATTGATTTAAAACTGACAAAGGAATACTGAAACAATAGACTTTAAAGGATGACACACTTCATAGATAGCCCTGAATAGCTCATTGAGTTAGGTATCTAGATTGAAAGTTTGATTCCCTACTGTGTCTCTGTGGAAGCGAGCAAGCCTGCTTGCGCAAGCTGCACAATCCCAGGATACACCCAGAAGAAGGGAGTTGTAAACCATTGCTGAGTATTTTTTATCTAGACAGTGAAATTTGTAGCAGTCTAGTTCACACTTAAAAGGTTCTTATTTTCAGTGCAATCTATTTTATCTTTCAATGATCCTTCTGTTCATACTGGCGATGTTTATTCTCCTGTAAGAATGGACCACTCAAGTCTTTGGCTCTCTGTTTTACTCACAAGTAAACTTGCTTGGTTTACTTACATGTACGTTTACCTGGTTTACTCACTAGTAAGGAGGCAGCTGTGGAAGATGGCAGCAAGGGGAAAGGCTTGTGGTGGCAGTATTGGTAAGAGGGAAAACATTGGGGTGGAGTTTGGAAAGACGGAAGGGAGACCCTCCCCATTTCCCATCTTTCTCCTCAGCCAAGGCTCTGTTGGGGTTGTGCTGCCTTGTGGGGGTGGAGCCCATGGATTTGACATAGCCCCCTCCCCCATGTTTTTCCATGGCCATCATTCAGCAGGCCGTGATGACTTTTCTCTTTTTTTTGTTAAATAAAGTTAGTGGCACATCAAAACAACTATGCATCAAATTAGTGTGGTATACATATTGTACCGAAAGATACCTCCAATATATTAGAATTGTGCTGTGTCAGCTATGGGGATATTTAAAATAAGAAGATGAAAATTTAGGAGGGGGTTTCCTCCATCCTTCCTTTTAATGTTACAACACACCTAATACATCATAGGGTTATCACCTCAGATAATGCCACCCACAGCTGTATTTGGGTGTGAAATAACCATCTGCACAGGCTACACAGTGGGATAATTAGAAGCATGTTGAATCGTGCCAAAAAAACCCAGAAGCCCATTCATTGTGCCAGAAAGGAGTGGGATGGCTCTAAAAATGGGAGGGATGGAGTGTGCCAAGTCAAAGCATGTGCAGACGCTGTAATTTGGTTTGAACCAAACGGTACCAAAAGTGTTCCAAATAGTGATCTATATACCCATCTGGTCAGGCCCATATTCTCAGAATGGCATTATGATGTTCTTAAAATAACTACCTTGGTTGAATCCAGAGTACTGGCCTGTAGCATTGTTGAACTGTTGATGTTCAACAGTTGTCTGAAGAAGGAATTGAATATGGGTTACTTGGAAGTGCTTTGCTTTCCAGCAAAATGCCCTTTCCTAAGTCAGGCTTCTTTTTATGTCTGCACAGGCAAGTTTCATCCTGCAAATTTTCTTGCTAATATTAATGGGAAGATTCCTGTTGGTAAGTTTAGCCTGTGTTGTCTTCCCACCTGTCATAGCTGAGAAATTAATTCTGAATTGCTTGCACTTGCCCATATTTAGGGTTCAGCTCTAACTATTTGAGGTGGTTGAGGTCCAACCGAGGGGGCAGGAGGTCAGCTAAAGCTGTTCTGAATCCAAGTCCACCCCAGTTAGGAATGTTGGGAATTGTATAGGACTACCTTCATCTTAACTAGAGGTGGGTATGACTTAAGTCGTGCTGTGTCATATGAAGCTGTCAGTGCAGCAGCCCCCCCCCCCGGGAGGTGGGAAGGGGATTCTCCCCACACAGCCAATGAGTAGTCAGCTGCAGGAGGCAGGGAAGGCCAGCCCAAGCTCTTGCCCAGACTGGAGTACTGCCGGAGAAGGAGGACCCCTTCCAAGGTGTGCCATGGATGGTGAGTGCGCCAGGCAGCCCAGGGGGTTGGGGGACAGTCCATGTGGCACCTGTGGTGCTGCGCTGACAGCTTTGTATGACACTGCACAACTTAGTCTAACTATGTGCTAGCCGTGTTGCTTGTGTGCTTGGCATGGAAGAAGTATGGATGTGGAGCAACTGAGCTCCTCGCTCATTCTGCCCCTTGTCCACTCTTTTCTTGTCTCTTCTGTGGACTGATCTTAGCCTGCACAGCAGTTGTGCAGTTGCACTAGCAGGTCCAGTTGCACTAGCAAATTTCTAAGATCAATCAGTACAAAGGGTTTCTGCCGGCACATGGGCATTGGGCTGGCACAAAAGGCTTTTACCTGTTCCAAACTCTATTACACTGAGTACATCTATGAGTGGGGATTTTACTGATGTCAGATTCTTTTGTCTGCATCTGTTCTAAATTTCTTTCCACCACTCCTTTTCTTTCTATTATGATGAAACAGTGCTGTTTCTCAACAATAGAATAAATCATGGAGAGGAGGAATAGTGAAGAACAATAATATAACAACACATCTGTGTGAAACAAAAGGTGTTTATACAGTTTATCACTTATGTTCCAGCTGTGTTGAGCTGGAAAACAATATAATAGGAGGAATACACAAATAGGAGACTTCAAATTTATAAGAACAGTTGGTCTGAAAAGCCTCAGTAGCAACTTTCCTGTCCACATTAGATAGGTCCATGTTGTAGTTGAGTTTTCATTAAAATTAAATGATATCATATGGACATTTAGGCTCAAAACAGTGGCAACATGATGGTGAGGGGGAAAACTCAATACCGTGACTCTTGTGGTTTTAATGTATAGTAGATGAACAAATTATGGTAATTTCAGATCAAAAGCCTAGTGTAGAAACAACCTTGGATTAGTGCATTGGACCGTCTGTAGCCTGTATCATAAGTTTATAAACTTTAAAAAGTAAAAAATAAAATAAAGTGTAACTTTTAAAAAACAGATTCATCCCAAAAAGTGACATTCCATTTTTCAGACAAATCATAAAGTCAGATCTCAATGATGCATGCTCTGGTTTGTCAGTAGGTTGAGCCCATCAGCAAGATTCGGTAAGATTTTCCGTGTACAAGATGTGTACAGTAAACCCCATAACTGTTATGCTAACCCTTGACACATGGAAATTCTCACGGGGTTGGAATATATTCCACAAATCTCTCAATACAAGTTGCATAGCCCAGTGAACTAAGGATTAAATATGCAGGTTGCTAAAAACTATACATCAATTGAACACTGGAAGGAAGAGACAGAATAACAACAAATATGTATGAGTGGGAGTTTTGCTCAATATTTGGTTAAGAAAAACCTGCAGGTAAGGGCAATTGCAACTTCAGAGGCAGTTGTCATGGTATTTTGGCTGGAATGTGACCAACTGTGCAACTAACTTTGCAACTAAAGGAATACCAGGCCCATGACTGTCCGCCGGCAAAATACCTTTCACAGTCTGGATAATTGCCTTATATGATCGTGTAACACAAGAGCTGAAATCCTGCTATTTAGCGTAGTAAATTGCAACTAGAGTAAGCCCACTGAATCAATAGAACTTTTGGAAGAGTTGACTCACCAAATCTCCACTGATTCAGTGTGTCTATTCTAGTTGTGATTTACTATGCCAAACAAGAGGATTTTAGCCAACAGGATTCTAGCTTTTGTTTTTTAAACACACTGTTCAAAAGATAATTAGAAGGATCTGCAGAAATAAAAGTGATTTGTTTTACTGTTGCTTACTGCCACAGCTTGCATTACAATTCCATTTAGTGAAGCTAAACTTGCAACATCTATATTATGGTCTAGTGGAGACAGAGAGCAGCCCTTACACAGCAACCCTCCTGTACCTACCAGTTTATCAGCCAAGAAATCCTGCTGGGAATTTACACATTAATAGATGAGGATGTAGGAGACTGTTCCCTTCCGTAGCAACCATCATATGATTTATTTATTCTTCTTGGTGGGAGACTGTGGCTGCTGCCATTTTAACTACCCAAACTACAAAAAGAAATAAATTTCCACTTCTCACTAGCAGCAGACAAGAAGTTCTCAGGAGAGAGGATTAAAGAAGGATCTCTGTGATTTACACCTCACAGAAGACTGAATAGGAGTGATTAATTTCCGAGCATGTGGCACTGCACGAGGAACAAGCAGAAGACAAAAAACGGAAGTTAAACCCTTTTAGAGGCTCAGCTAGTTGATTGTGATATTGAATTTCATGGGCAACAGCCTATTTCACCAAATGCAAGAAATGTGTTAACAATGGTGGGAGTGGGTGGGTGGGAAGGCTGAATGCCTACGGGCATTGTTTTATTTTCTTGGGTTGTTTGCAAGTGATTTGTAACAATTTTAAATTAATTTATTGATTTCATCTCTTTTGAGATCGCTAGACACACAGAGAAATATGAATACTTTAATCAATAGTCTAAATGAAATCTCAACAGAGGTTTTAGCAGAGCCACATTCTTGTTGTTCATCTTTCCCATATTACTGGGAGGTTCAACCACAATGCCATTCATACGTTATTTTTCTTAGAACACTCTACTTGAAGTGGGGACTCCCTGGCAGTACTCTGGCTGAAGAAACCTTTTGGTTCCAGAGGGGTGTGTAAGTAAGAAGCTTGGAGGCAGCCAGAACAGAATTCTTCTAAGAGTCAGAATTCTTCTAAGAGTCAAACTTAGATAATCACCTGGCAGATATGCTTTGATCGTATTTGTGCATTGAGCAAGGGGTTGGACTAGATGGCCTTGTAGGCTCCTTCCAGCTTCACTTTTCTATGATTCTATGAATGTGCCACAATAATTTAATTGCAAATGCATCCACAGACTTAAAAAGTCTGGGGGGTAATCTGCAAGTCCAGTAGCATGGATATTTCACTAACAATTTTTGTTTTTTGCAAAAATTGTGGTTAAGAAACAGTAATCTTAATGCTTTGTTACTGTTATTTGCATTTAAGAAATGTATTTTTTCCATGAAATAATTTTAGAAGAAAAAAAAGTGATTATTTTTAACACAGAATGCAAATTTTTCATGAAAAACAAACAAATACAGTTTCACTTTCTTGTAGGAACAGAAAATCTCACAAGAAGCTGCTATTCTGACAAGGTGCCCTGGTATATTATGATACTTTTTGGGGAGGGGAAATATTTTTTAAAAAAATATTCATTACATCCTTAGTGCAGAATAACAGTAGTGAAAGACTGTGCCAAAGAGACTGGATGGGCTTCTGAGCTGGCAGTTGCTTATCTATAGTACATGCTGATAATTGAAGTTCCCTGAACAAGTGAAAAGCATGGGTGAAATATATATAGACACTTGTGATCTCGCTATTATGAAAGCTTTCTTGCTGAGATCATTGGAGTGGATCAAGCAAAACTACTAAGAACTAGAGGGTCCACATTTGTATGCAAAGCTCCAGTTTGTATTGAACATTACAGTGCATGTGATTTGATACAGAATAATAAAACATTAGCATTTTGCAACATGAGCATTTTGAATTTCCAAATAGAAGGGGAATGTTTTGTATTAGTTTTCTGGTGTTATTGAATATTTCCTGCTGAAACAGAATTACTTGTGGCATTGCCAACTCAAATATTCAATGGAAGGAAACATTTGGGAGCACGGGATGGAGGGGAGCCACAGTCCTGTTCCTTACCTATAGCCGGCTGTTAGAAACAATGTAAACATATTCAATTCTGCTTCTGCTGTTTGCGTGATTAGGTCAGATATCCTTGGGCTTGGGTCGTAAATCCTGCTTCCCTGGAGATAGCGCACACCAGGTCTCCAGTACTGTAAAGAAGGCAAAAGGATTTGAATGATGTCTTGAGGCAGTTTTGTCCAGGGCTTGCACTGCTATTATGTCTTGGTAAATACTGTGTTCTTGAAAGTAGCTTCTGATTACAGATATTGTAAAACCTGTATATATTCTTTCTTCCCCGTTTTGGGAATCTGGGAGAAGTGCAGGAGGTAGGCTCCATGGCTGCAGTCCCATTCGAAAGTGGAAGTAACAATATGAAAGGAGCACTGTGTATGGAAAAGGGGATTAGAAAATAATTAGTTGAAAAAGGTAAAATCAACTTGCATGCCTTTTCTCTTTCCCTATCATTTAATCCTTTATTCCTGAGAAAGTGAAAATAGATGCAGTTAAATATTCATAACAGCTCTACCTTAGATAGGTTTACTTAAAAATAAAATTTACATTCTTTAATAAGCTTTCCTTCCTAACACTCAGCAGGATAGCCTTGTTTTTTTAAAAAAACTATTCTGTATATTTAGAGGTAAAATCTCAGAAGATATTGTCGCAAAGCCTCAATCTGCAGCACTGTTTAACCATTGCCACTTTTACAAGTGTTAACATGTTACTGACATGTTAGCATGTTGTTATAGACTATAACATCTCATTATAATCAATAGAAAGCAACTGTTAAGCAGCTGGTGATATGATAATCACATCTTGATATATTATGATTAATGCCATTCAATGATGTTGGTAGAAACATGGATGCCATGGTGGCAGAAGTTCAAAATAATGAAAGTTAAACGTACAATATTGCTGAAATGTAAAGGTGAGATATACAGGTGTATCTTGTGAGAGTTCATTATAAACATCAAATGAGAAGAGGGAAGGGGGAAATGGGGATGGAATAGGTAGTGAGTTAAGGTGGTGACCACACAAAAGTTCATCCTGGGTTGATGCCTACTTCTCTGTACTGCACCCTGGTATTGAAATCACTGCTGCTGTTCACACAGAAATGTTTGATCATCCTGGGAAGCTGCACATCAAGTGTCCACACACATCACACCGCCCCTCTTCTCCCTCACCCTTTTCTGCAATTATCACTACCCTTTACCTCTCCCTTAGGACAGTGTTCAGATCCCTTCTTTAAAAAAAAAAAAAAAAAGAGTTTAGCAAGTGAAATAGTGCTGAACTGACAAGACATAGATTTGAATTAGTACTGCATTAATTTAGCAATATACCACAAATGTTAGCTCTGCAGTGCTAAATTGGGAGAGAGAATTTTTTTAAAAAAATACAATTTACAAATTGCTTTTCAGTTGTAGTCCTTATTGTTGTGGATTTTCCCATCCACTGTAGCCCGTGGCCCAAGTAGAAAATCAGAAAGACAGATACAAAATGCAAGGTAGTCTTATAAATTTATTCAAACAACAGGCAGACAGAGAAGCCAGAAACTTAAAAGTATACAGTGTTAGTGTCAGCAAAAAAACAAACAAAAAACACTTTTCATATGTTCTACAAACCCCTATATAGTTTTGAATTCTGACAACTCACTCATCATGTCAGAAAAGAGTCTTCTTCAATCAGACAACTAGCTAAAACCTGTTTCAGAAAGATGCAGCAGACAAATGGTTCCACAAGATAAGGAAGTTCTATGGGCCTTGTCTAACGGTATCTGAAAACCAACTTAGGCATTTCCTATGTAGTCATGGGAACACCTGTTCTCTGGGTTCCTTACATCATCATTGTCCATCTGGGACCAGCCCCACTGTGGAGAAAGTGAGTTCTAAGTTTTTCCTTTAACCTTTGCTGAGAATTTAAAACTTATATAGAGTTATAACAATATTATAATGCAAGAAAACAATCTTTGCCATTGCACTTATCAGCGAAGGAAAAATGCAGGCAAAAGGTGTAGGGTTCACCTACATCTGTGCGTCGTCAGTGATGTCATCTGGATATGCCAGCAATGCCCTAAACTTTTGACATAGGCAGTCATGCAAGCCAAAAGCAAAACAATATAACACAAGTGGAAATGCTACCCCTCCCCACAAATCAGAAGTCCTGCTTGCTGCACAAAATGGATAGCATACACATGCCAGAAGATTGGATCTACTTACAATTACTGCTAACACCATGTAGTCAGCAGAATAAATATTGAAAGGAACAGTGAGAATCATGGCAGAAAGAGTGGGGCAAGTGGCTGTCCAGTCGCTCTGTGAGAGAGGTATTGTTTTTCCTTCCAAAACACTTCCAGAACCAACAATGTGGCTGCAGTGTTAAATATTCTGTGGCTCTGGTATACTAAACCCCAGTTGTGATGCTGTGGACATCCAGCAGTGAAGCCAAAAGTGCCTCAAGCAACGAAAGGTGATATGAGAGTACTGACAGCCGCTCCTACAGCATGGCTTCCTATTCTATCACAGCTGGGTGATCTGCTGTATGTTTTCGCCCCTCCTTAGCCATTCATTGCAATATATATTTATATACATATAAACGTCACATAGTAAATTTGTATTTGTGTGGATGGGAGAGGAGCGTCTGTTGTAGTGGAAAAGGAGGGAAGCCATATGGGCAAGGAAGGCAGGGCTGTGCAAGAGCAAGCTAATGGGAAGCAATGTGATGAACAGTCTGGTGGCTGTACAGAGTACAAACGTAAGAACCTAAGAAGAGCCCTGCTGGATCAGGCCAAGGGCCCATCTAGCCCAGCTTCCTGTATCTCACGGTGGCCCCACCAGATGCCTCTGGGAACACACGAGACCACTAGATACCTGTCTCCTGATACCCCTCCCCTGCATCTGGCATTTTGAAGTACCTTCCTTTTAAGCCTGGAGATTATACATCCCCATCGTGGCTTGTAACCTGCAATGGACTTTTCCTCCAGGAATCTGTCCAATCCCCTTTTAAAGGCATCTAGGCCAGATGCCATCACCACATCCTGTGGGAAGGAGTACCACAGACTAACAACACGCTGGGTAAAGAAATATTTTCTTTTGTCTGTTCTCACTCTCCCAACACTCAATTGGGTGTCCCCTGGTTCTGGTATTGCGTGAGAGGGAAAATAGCTTCCCTCTATCCACTTTATCCATCCCCTGCATAATTTTATACATCTCAATCATGTCCCCCCTCAGGCACCTTTTCTCTAGACTAAAGAGCCCCAAACTCTGTAGCCTTTCCTCATAAGGGAGGTGCCCCACCCAAGTCATTATTTTAGTCACTCTCTTCTGCACCTTTTCCAGATCCACTATGTCTTTTTTGAGGAGCAGCTATCAGAACTGTATGCAGTACTCCAAATGCAGTCTTACCAGCATTTTATACAATGGTGTTACAATGTTGGCTGTTTTATTTTCAATGCCCTTTGTAATGAGGCCTAGCATGGAATTGGCCTTCTTCACTGCCGCCGCACACTGGGTTGACACTTTCATCGAGCTGTCCACCAGCACACCAAGATCTCTTTCCTGATTCATCACGGACAGCTCAGAACCCATCAGCTGATAACTAAAGTTCTGATTTTTTGCCCAATGTGCATTACTTTACATTTTCTTATATTGAAACGCACTTGCCATTTTGCCGCCCATTCTCCCAGTTCGGAGAGATCCTTCTGGAGCTCTTCACAGTCCCTTCTGGTCTTCAGCGCGTGGAAAAGTTTCATGTCATCTGCAAACTTGGCCACCTCACTGTTTATCCCTGTCTCCCGGTCATTTATGAACACTCACTCACTAGTGGGAAGCTGTAGAGGAGGCTTCAAGTTCTACTGGTTCAATGTGATAAACAGAAGTGACAAGTGACCTCCATGAAAAAAGTCCAACTTTTGAATACTTTTAAGAGTGTCTTCTATGTTCCCAGCTGTAGTACTGCAGTAATAGCACAGCAGCAAATAAAATAAGGTAAACAACAAAGATGAAAAATAAAGTAAAACTTGAAATATATGCTACTTTTCTTTTCTTGTATTACACTGTCTTATGTTTGCACAATAAGACTTACTGGCTGAAATTTATGCTGTGCATGCTGGGTGGTGCCACTACCCAGTGACGGATATATTTAATTAAAAAAAATTAAAAATGTCCTAACTCCACCCCACCCCCCTTTCAGGTTCCCAAGCTCCCAAAGATCCCTTTTGCCCTTCCAAAGATTTATTGCTGCTGGAGGTCCTGCTACCAGATCAGGGCAGCCAGCAGCAATCCAGAGGTGATTTTCTGATATTAAAGACTTCCTCTCCCTGTTCTGAGGCTCCCAAAGGCAAAAGGGATCCCTAGGGAGTCTTGGAACCTGGAAGGGGTGAGGGGAGCAACAGGAGGTGGTTAATTAAATTAAATTAAAGCTATCCATCACTGGATGGCGACATCATCTGGTTGATGTGGCATAATTTTATGCCAGCAGGATTTGTGCATGTGTAGTCAGCATGCACATAAGTAGCAGAAGGAAGGGAAAAAGAAAAGATATAACATGGTAAAGAAGCTACACAGAGAAGTAGTGTGTGAAAAGACAACCTGTTTTCAACTCAGATTGAAATACAATCCAAACAATAAAACTGGGGTGGAGGAGGATAAGGGAGGTGCCACTATCTGGTAAAACTAAATTTCTGCTACTAAACAACAACATTAAGGGGTTGAAACAGGCATTAGGAGTAGCCATGACAAAAGTTCTTAATTAATGAAAATATCTGAGTGCTACAACTTGAGCTTCTCTTACCTCCAGGATGATGCAGATTAGCTTGCTTTGTTTGGCGACTGGTTTTCATGATTTAAACTGAGTCCACAAACAGGAAAAGATTGCCTCAGCCACTTTTCTGCAACATGGCTTTTGGCAATAATTATGGGCTATTTCTAACATTTGCTTCTGACCTGAAACAAACACACAGAAAATGCATCCTACTAGACAAGATGGCTGAGGGCTTGCTGAGCTGACATTAAGCTGTGTAAGGCTGTGCTGAATCTGAACTCTTCCCAGCCTAGGGATGCTGGAAATTATTTAGGACTGCCTTTACACTGGCTTATCTTCATAACATTGTAATGGCTATCAGTCTTGGCTGAGTGGGGTTTGGGTCTGGCATAACTCATCTTCTTCCCCACCCCTCCTCTTCTCCACCTCCCCTCCTTTTTCTTTCTTTCTTTCTTTACTCTGCTGGCTGATCTTTGAGTTTATCTTTGAGTGTATCTTTGAGTTTGGATTCTCTTGCCTCTCATTCAAATAAGGCTACGTAACAGCAAGACCAGATTGGGAAATCATTAGGAAAGGAGAACTGAAAACTGGGTGCTGGTAGGATGAGAGGAAAAGAAAGAGAAGGAAGCTCTTGTTGCCAAGGTTCTTCAGATACACTGATCAGCCACAACATTAAAGCCATGTGCCTAATATTGTGCGGGTCCCCCTCATGCTGCCAAAACAACTCTGATGGGTAGAGGCATGAACTCCACAAGACTTCTGAACACGTCCTGTGATATCTGGCACCAAGATATTAGCAGTAGATCCTTACAGTTCAGCAGGTTGCAAGGTGGGACCTTCATGGATCGGGTTTGATTTTCCAGCACATCCCATAGATGCTCCATCGGACTGAGATCTGAGGAATTTGGAGGCCAAGGCAACACCTTGAACTCTTTCTCATGTTCCTCAAACCCTTCCTGAACAATTGTTGCAGTGTGGCAGGGTGCATCATTCTGATGAAAGAGGCCACTGCCATCAGGGAACACCATTGTAAGTGGTTTGCAACAATCTCTAGGCAGGTGGTATGTGTCGAAGTGATAGCCACATGAATGCCAGGACTCAGGGTTTCCCAGCAGAACATTGCCAAGAGCATAACATTGCCTCCATCATCCTGCCTTCTTCCCATAGTGCATCCTGCTGCCATCTCTTCTCCTGGTAAACAATGCACACACACACGGTCATCCACCTGATCTTAAAAAAAAAAGCATGTTTCATCAGACTAGGCAAGCTTCTTCCATTGCTCCATGGTCCAGTTCTGACACTCACATCCCAATTGTAGGTGCTTTTGGTAGTGGACAGTAGTCATCATGGGCACTCTGACTGGTCTGCAGCTATGGAACCCCATATGCAGCAAACTGTGATGCAGTGTTTGTTCTGACACCTTTCTATCATAAGCAGCATTACGTTTTTCAGCAATCTGAGCTACAGTAGCTCTTCTGTGTGATTGGAGGAGATGGGCTAGGCTTCACTTCCCACATGCATCAATAAGCCTTGGGCACCCACAATCCTGACGCCAGTTCATCAGTTGCCCTTCCTTGCACCACTTTTGGTAGGTACTAACCGCTGCATACTGGAAACACCCCACAATACTTGCTGTTTTGGAGATGCTCTGAGCCAGTCATCTAGCCATCTCTATTTGGTCCATGTCAAAATCACTCAGATCTTTTCATTTGCCCATATTTCCTGCTTCCAACACATGAAATTCGAGAACTGACTGTTCACTTGCTGCCTAATATATCCCAGTCCTTGACAGGTTCCATTGTAATGATATAATCAATACTATTCACTTCACCTGTCAGTGGTTTTAATGTCGTGGCTGATCAGTGTGTGTTCTGCTGTTAGCAGGGTTGCATAGCAAGAGAGGAGGGATTGAATAAATACATTTTACCAGCCCTTCTCTAAAGCAGTATAACTGCTGATGGTGGTGAGATTCTTGCTCCTGATTGGAAACTATAACTGTCGGTGAGCAAAGCTTAGCTCTTGTCCTCCCAGTCTCCCTTTCCCCACCCTGGCACTTTCCTTAAATGATGCTGCTGGAGCCAGTCTAGTTTATTCTGAGGTGGCTAGAAGTCCTTATAGCCAATCTGTTTGAGACAAGATCAGTCTGGACCCAATTAAGGTTGATCTGACCTAGTCCAACTTGGTGTGAATTGGCCCAGTTTGGGTCAGAATGGACTGAAGTGGTTGCATTTTTTGACTGCAAACATTCACAGAAGAGTAGAATTTAAGAGTGTTTTATTTTAAAATTATTAGAATAGGGTTTAATGTATATGGTCATATTGAAGGTACACATTAATTTTTGTCTCTGTATAAACAGATACTCAAAGGTTTTATTGAATTTCAAAAATAATTTTATATTGCATACTTATTAATGAAAATATTCCATGAAGGAGGCTTGGGTCTATAACACTCTAGGGGTTTTAGCAAATATTATTACATTTTTAAAATGTGACTGCTGCAGAATTTCTTCCTCTATGCAACAGAAATGATGGGTCTTTTTTGTGGTCCCTGGAGTTGGATCCTTTTTTCCTGCACACCATGTGTGTATCTGCTGATAAGAATTCATTATATTGGCCTTTCAGAGATAATAGTGAATTCTAGGGAAATGGTTTTGTTTCAAGCCCTGTGCATTTTTGTGGGCATGACTTCTTCAGAGATTGCAGTATCCTATCTAGTAGGTACAGTACTATAATATATTAATTGTATGTTACTTTGTAATACACAAAGCTGCACTTTATTTGTTAGGCTAATTGGCCAGAATATTTGGCTGATGTGTCATCAGTGGGAGCTTTAAGATGGGGAATGGTGTCCTGACAGAGATTTCCCATGTGCATTTTTAAGGATGTAGCCATCAAAGATTGGAGGAAGTGACACTGCTCCCATTAACGAAAGTGTGTGTGTGTGTGTGTGAGAGAGAGAGAGAGAGAGAGAGATATGGACCAACCAGTCCAGAACAACTAGGCCTTAGCCATGACAGAGCAGAAGTAAGGTCAAAGTTAGCAACAAAGTCAAAGACTATCTAAAATACAAATCAGGACAAAGATCAAGTCCAAAGGCCTAAATCCAAGGGGAAGGGGACTGAGGAAAGGGAGCTGGATAACTGAGGGAACTATAAAACAAGCCCTGAGAGCTGGTCCACAGATGTTTTTTTCTGTGCCTACAATGAGAGATTTTCAGGTCATAATATTTAGACCACCAAAAAGCCCACCTGTAGGCTAGCTGTGGCAACTGAGGAATGATCCCTTTTTTTTGGTGCTCATTTGTATCCCTTTATTTTTGAAGACTCTATTCCTCAGGTGATAATTGTTGCCTCTGAAGGCTGGTCAAGGTTATGTAATATTGTTATATCAAACAAATAAATTTATTGTCATTGTAAGTATATACATAGTATACACATACAACGAAATTCACACAGACACCCAGAGACCAGACCCACTATCTCTAATAACCCTACATTATTTTAAATAAGATAGACTCTGCAGAGTTCAGCTGATATTTTCTAAATAATTAAAAGCCACTACTACATCACTTGTTGTTTAGTCGTTAAGTCGTGTCCGACTCTTCGTGACCCCATGGACCAGAGCACGCCAGGCCCTCCTGTCTTCCACTGCCTCCCGGAGTTGGATCAAATTCATGTTGGTAGCTTTGATGACACTGTCCAACCATCCCGTCCTCTGTTGTCCCCTTCTCCTCTTGCCCTCACACTTTCCCAACATCAGGGTCTTTTCCAGGGAGTCTTCTCTTCTCATGAGATGGCCAAAGTATTGGAGCCTCAGCTTCAGGATCTGTCCTTCCAGTGAGCACTCAGGGTTGATTTCCTTCAAAATGGATAGGTTTGTTCTCTCTGCAATCCAGGGGACTCTCAAGAGTCTCCTCCAGCACCACAATTCAAAAGCATCAATTCTTCGGCGGTCCAGCTCTCACTTCCATACATCGCTACTGGAAAAACCATAGCGTTGACTATGCGGACCTTTGTCGGCAAGGTGATGTCTCTGCTTTTTAAGATGCTGTCTAGGTTTGTCATCGTTTTCCTCCCAAGAAGCAGGCGTCTTTTAATTTCGTGGCTGCTGTCCCCATCTGCAGTGATCATGGAGCCCAAGAAAGTAAAATCTGTCACTGCCTCCATATCTTCCCCTTCTATTCACTTTCTGCCATCAGAGTGGTATCATCTGCATATCTGATGTTGTTGATATTTCTTCCGGCAATCTTAATTCCGGCTTGGGATTCATCCAGTCCAGCCTTTCACATGATGTATTCTGAATACAGTGGTGCCTCGCTAGACGATGTTAATCCGTTCGCGAAGATCACTGTCTAGCGAAAACATCGTCTAGCGAAGCACGTTTTCCCATTGGAATGCATTGAAATCTCTTCAATGCGTTCCAAGGGAAAACGCAGTCGTCTAGCGAAAATCTCCCATAGGGAAACCTCGTCTAGCGAGTGCGGGTCCCCATCGGAATGCACTGACAGCTGCACTGACAGCTTTTCACCACTAGTTGGCGCATTCCTATGGGGAAACCTCATCGTCTAGCGAAAATCGCCATAGGGAAACATCGTTTTGCGAAGCGCAGTAGCGATCGCAAAAAGGCATCGTCTAGCGATTTCCTCGTCCTGCGAGGCAATCGTCTAGCGAGGCACCACTGTATAAGTTAAATAAGCAGGGAGACAATATACAGCCTTGTCGTACTCCTTTCCCAATTTTGAACCAATCAGTTGTTCCATATCCAGTTCTAACTGTTGCTTCCTGTCCCACATATAGATTTCTCAGGAGATAGATAAGGTGGTCAGGCACTCCCATTTCTTTAAGAACTTGCCATAGTTTGCTGTGGTCCACACAGTCAAAGGCTTTTGTGTAGTCAACATCACTAGGTTTTTTAAAAATATATTTTCCCTCTTCAGCACCTAATTTCTCATTAATTTGGTTTCCTGAAACTTGTGCATCTAGTCTGTTTCTTCAAGTTCACCAGTCTAGTTATGGTGAATTGTATGATTCAGTCAGTGGCCAAAATCTTCTCGCACAGGTACACAAAACATGTAACAATTGGAATCAAATTGCCCTAAGTTAGGAAATCTCCATAGGCATTACCCACTGCATGCCAAGTTGTGCAACCCAGTATGCAACAGATAATAGCACAGAGCTCTTTTAATTTCCAACACTTTGTCTCCAACTGTTACACTTTTTGCATAACTGCAAACCGGATTTCAGCCAATGGATCATGGCTAGTTAAAATGTATTATGTCTGACCAAGAACAAACTTTGCACTCACATGGGATATGCATGTTCTTGGGTCTCTCCTTCACATCCGTTTCTTCCATATGGTCTAATACAATGAAAGATTGACAGGTTTTGTTAAACAACGATTTCCCTTTACACTCAGAACAAAAAACTCATTTAATTTCTCTTTGGAAGTTGCAGTTTGAAACCAGATCTGTAAGCGGAGGAGAGGGATGAGGACAGAGTGTGCAGCCTTGTTCTCAACTGAACAAACCACAGGCTATTGTTAGTGGCTCCCAAACGTGAGATCTGAGGTGTCTTTGGAATGTAAACCTTAGAAGCCCTGACTCCATGAAGGCTGGTGACTCTGATTCTTTCTTTCTCTCTCTCTCTCTCTCTCTGAATACACTTTGGGGTTTAGATTGTATTTTATAGGTGGTCCCCAAGCAGCTAATCCTATTTTTGGGAGCAGGGCAAATTTGGGACTGCTGGTTTATTAAGTTGAACTCTATGTCTGAACAAGCCCATCGATTGCAACCTTGCCGTTCCTTTTCCCCTCTTTTTGCAACTTAATGGTGCAAGTGGCTTATATTCTGAAAAGCATTATTTTCCTTTTTTGATTGTTCTTGCATATCAACTTGAAGAAGTGAACACCTCAAGAAAACATCACATGCACATATGAAATTGATTTTATTGTTTGTTGTTGGAACTTGCTCTGCCAAAAATTGTTTCTTCAGATTCTGTTCTGAGTTCAAGATGTCAATAATGACTTTCAAACCTTTAAATAGCTTGGGGCCTAGACATTTGAGAGAGTGCCTCTCCCCATGTGTGCCTGCATGATCATCAAGATCTGTTATGGGGGCTCCTCTTGAGCGATGCGTAATATCTGGAGACACAGGAGAGTAGCTGTAGAGGCCGGTTGTGGGATGCCATTCCATTGCAGGCCTGACTGATGCTGACATAGCCTTTATTTTGGTGTTACAATAAAACCTGGTTGTTTAACACCAGGTTTACCATGCATTTAGCACCGACCGAGCTTGACAGATGGGTTCCAAATCCTTTAGTCTGCTGGTTTTTTCCCCTCTGTATAGTTAGGCTGCTCAAAGTGTTCTGAAATGTTTAAGGTTGTTTTAAAGTACTTAAATTCTTTCACATTATTGTAATGTGACTTTATTAATGCACTCTGCCTTTAAATTAATAGGGTAGGTCTGAAATACTTTAATAAATAAACAATAATTAACGTGTAGGGTAAAAGTAAAGAAATACGTATATTACATTTGTCAATATTTTTTTTGAAAACGTGTATCCAACTTTTTAATTTCTCTTAAAAGTATCCAAATTTTATTTTCTCTTGATAATGTTGGGATGTGAGCTCACCTTTTTTCTGCAAGCAACTCCACATTTTCACAGCTTCAGAGAATGCCAGAAAAGTATAGATATTCTGAAACACACCCTTACTAGTCAGGGATGGTTTTATCTTTAGAAGCCTTTATAGAACAGAGAGGCAGCGGCTGCTCAAGAGTAAAAATAGTTCTGAGTTTTCAATGGCTGCATTCCTGACTGGAGCCTGAAACCATGAATCAGGGACTCAGCGCTCAGACTGTGCAAGACTGATCGAGGGAGCTGTGCTTCAGAAGAGAGAAGGGAAACCGGACGTCTGGCTGCGATGAGTCTACCCACAGCTTCGCTAATTGTTTGGGATGGGCCCGTCTTGCTTGTGCAGCCCCAGTCAGGTACTGTTCCTATGGTGTTGTCTTGGCTCATTTTGGCTCTAGTTGGTATCACAGTTCTATAAAACCAGCAGTGATGGGAGTCAGAACTGTGGAAAATGTTGAGATTTATTTCCCCCCCTTTCTCTCCTTCAGGTTCTGTCGGGACTCTGTGGTTGCAGTGGTAACACTGCCAGAACTGCAGACTACTGTGTGTTGGGCAAAGTTTTAGTTACATCTTCTGACTGCTTGCTCTACTTTGCTCATATTGTGAGTCCACCGTTGCTCCATGTTTTTAAATAAGTTTCACTGTCCTTCATGCTACATTCTTATGCAGAATCTAGTTACTGGAATTCACAGAGATTCTGAATAGTCCTCGCTCTACTAGATACATGATAAAATTAAGAAAGGACAGTTTTGAGCAAGAGTATTAGTTAAAGCGTGGTGGTCCAGTTTGTAAATGCATATCAGTGGGATGTAGCAGTCCAGATTTGGTACTAGTTTCAAAATTATGAGCAACAGGGGTAGCTTAATGTGCAGAGTCATTGGTTGTCCCTTTTGGAATATATAAGTGCAACTTACCATGCATGTATGTGCATACGAGAATGCTAGAGTTGTATAATTTAGAAATTGGAACTTCTGTAACCAATCGTATTCTGTCTGGTATTAACAAATGGATGTTAAACAGGTTAACTGCCAGATAGATAGAAAAAGAAATGAACATTATTCAGTTAGTTGTCTGTTAGAGATCTCTATTAGAAGTGTAGTCTGTGTACTCTGCTTGTCTGTTACTATGTCTGTTAAGAAGATATAAAACTTTTATAAGTCTGTCAAGCACAAGTCTGTAACTAGTCCAGATGTTTCAAATGTTTTATTCTACATATATGTTTTACAGTAAACGTTCCTAAAGTTTTTCCCAAGACTATGTGAATATTATTTTCACATAAGGCTGGCCCTGGTGAACAACATCTGAACTAGAACACACTATTCATACTATGTGTTTTTTAATACTACACTTGACCCGCTGTGTACAAACTCTCATACATTTTTCAGTAACCCCCATTGCACCCGCCACATATGTTAAATTGTGTGTTTCCCCTCTGTCTTCAAAGCAACATGTTCCACCATGAGAGAAATTGCAGCATCTACCCTTCTCATCATGCCTTGTTTCTGAGGACCTCCTCAGAACTGGCATTCTCGTACAATAACATGCACAACTTCAGAGCCAGAAGGCCAAAAAATAATAATAAATAAATTCATGTGTGTATAATAATGGCAGTTATCCTGAGTCTGCATTCAGCAACAGGGGATTGGGGCATTTGCTGTCCCCAGTGCCCTGCTGCCTGAGGTAACACTCTCAGTGCCCCTGTTGATAAGGCTGGCCCTGGTGAACAACATTGAAACAGGCAAATATAATGAAAATGTCAGGTGACTGCAATGTAGAAAACATGAGACTAGACAGTAGAATTTCCAGTAATGATTTGCTGGATAACAGAAGACTGTGTTTTAAGTTGTAGCTTTGTATCAAAGACTTGGGTTCCCGTGCTTGTGCACTTAGGTCTCATAACTAAGCTGTCTTTAGTGGGTGAATTTTAGGAATTGTTGACAATTTGGAGAAGAGCCTTGACAAATTTGAAAGGAATAAGGATATTGAAAAGGGGATTTGCAAAGATGTTATGGTAGAAGAGCAGCCAAAGAAAGCAAATCCTAAAACAATTGGAGAAGCCTGGGTAAAAGCCGATATATCAGTATTGATCCAGTGGCTGGGTAGCTGGTTTAGGTATCTGGCTGCAGAGCCAGAGTTGGGAGTTCAGTTCCCCATTGTGCCTTGTAGGAGAACAGTCAGCCATGGGCAAGCTGCACAGTGCCAGGGCATCCCCAGAAGAAGGGAATGGTAAACCACTTTTGAGTATTCTCTACCTAGAACACCCTGTGGAGGGTTGTCATAAGCCAGAATCAGCACGACAGCTTGTAATTATTATTATTGATCCATTGAACTAACATTGCCAAAATAGAGGAGAGCAGTTTATGCCATATCCATTTAAAGGAAATATGACAAAATAAATAGATTTAAATTTGGAAAGTTAGATCTAGTTTGAGTGCTGGGAAGAATCCCCCTGACCAGGTTTAGCCTGCTGAGAGTCTCTGTGCTGAGGCCAGCCACTGCCAGGCACAGAGAAGATAAAATTCATGCAGAATAATCTTGTTCAATGATCCAGAAAGAGTTTTCTTCTTATGAGCCCGTGATGACATGCCCTGCAGGACTGGTAGTGTGGACTCTATCCTTTATTTCCCAGGTTGCCTATACTGTCTGAAACCTAGGACAAGCAGGTTGGCAGGATTCTATTAGATCTTGCATGCACCACACTGATATTTGGCACTGCCATCACAATCTGCCATTATGTGAGGGAAGAAGCATAGGATAAACTCCAGTAGAAGAGACTATGTGCGAGGGACAGATCTGTGATTTTCTGTAGTGCAGAAATATGTTCAGTCCTCAAAACAAACACGTATCTGAATTGCAACAGAGACAATTTATGGAACGTTGAGCATACAGAATCGGGGACGATTGGTCACTTGCCAACCCTGAAGATGGCTCCTACTTCAGAATGGCTGATACATAATATGGCAGTTCCACGGGTCTGCTACTTGTTGATTTGTGCTTTTTTGTTTTTATTGATCGTCTGAAGGCAGTGCAGTCATGGCAACAATGTATGTTAACATAACCTTACTGACACATGATATTTCCATTGCTTTCCTCTTTTAGAAATAGGAATCTGACAGAGCATTGCAGAGATAGGGGTTAAGAATCTTCCACACAGCAATTCTGTTGAAGGGCAGAGATGATGATGTGCTTCCCCCCCCCCTCTTCCCAGTGACACTGTTGTTCTACCCAAGAATTTTATCGAGAATCCCGTGACAGGCAAAGCTTTGGTAGTTGCAGTGTGGGTGTTTCACCTGTCCCAGAGTATTCCTATTAATATCTAAATTGGAAAGAGTGGGTGGTGGCTGTGGAATTTGTTCATTGTTTTCTAGACACCATTAGTACTGTGTACCATCAGCGTCTGTAGAAGCTTGCTCAGATACCAGATGCCACAGCATTCCCACAGAAAACTGCAGTACTTCTTATCATCTTTCCAGCAGTCTTGTCAACCAATAGTATATTGTCATTTTTGTAGAATAGTGGCACATGCTTATTTTTGAGCACAAAAATAATTCAGCAGTTACTCCATTTTATGTAGCCAGATGAAAACAGATGTTTGAAAGTGTCACACGAACAGTGCCAATGGTAGGAACAACTCTCAAGCCAAGGTCGTGGGTATAGTGGTAAGGCTAGAAATACTATTCAGCTTGTCTTCTAACCTTAGGATCTACAATCCAAAAGGTTGTTAACTTTTCCATTATGTTCTGCCTCCCAAAAGGCATTTTGTATACATTATAATTGGACAACCAGAGGGTCTTCAAGCTGTGACTGAAGCACATTCATTGTGTCATCCTCTTGCCATCACCAGTAAATTGTTAAAAATAACAAGATACAGTTATTTCCATCCATACTGGTATTTAACCAAGTACTGTAGTTTATAAAAAACCAAGGGTAAAAAAAAATCAAAACCAACAAGAAAGTCACGATATAACACAGCTAAAGGCTCTTCAGTTCACTTGGTTTAAATGCATTTAATTCTGCTCTATATTATGGCTGATAAATAAAACTAATTCTTAGCGAAACTCTAGAATATACATTATCAAGTTGTTGGAAAGACTGTGTAAAAAGTAAGACATTATCTCCACAGGTGGTGGTCTTGTGACAATTTTTTCCAAAATAAGTAGTCTTCCAGGCAATTAGACAAATACTATAATTAGAGGTAACTGAAAAGCCTCATAAGCACCTTATTAGGTTCTTTTAAAGAATCTGTACCAGATAAATATAAATAATTAGTGGTTAATTTTTTGGTAGTAGTTAAAATGCGAAGTATTTGTCACTATTGCCATGCTTCATCAACAAAACAATCTGGAATATTTAGTGCTTTATTGGGGCCAAGGTAAACATGGTGAAGGGGTAAATATCCCAAACATCTGTATTGTCTCTACATGTTTCCCCCTTCATGGGTAACAGTGGTGTCATTGGTGTTGTTGTTATGATTTGGTTTAGAGCTGTAGTGCAGGACAGAAAGTTAACTGCAGTCCAAATACCCTACCCCATAGCAACTTTTAACCCCCCCCTCTCACTTAGAGATGTTTTCATGCATTTCAGAAGTCACTCCTAATCCTGAGCACTACTGGTTTAGAAACATATCATAAGGATTTTTTTTTTTTGTAACTACCTGCTATTTGTTTGTAACTCCTGTTTTAATTTCCAGAGCTATACTTCTTAAATATTAATTGTTATTGTCTTCACCTGTCATGCAAAACATCCTTCCCCATGCTCTGGCCCCATTCTGGACCCCTCCTTCCATTTCCTAGGCTGCTCCTTGGATGAAGTAGAAACAGACCTGGATGCAGTCATGTATGAGCCCTTCCAGTCCTTAGGACATGATGTAGACACCTAACCAGGGAGTGTTTCAGGCTTGAAATGCGTTTAAGACCTGCACCGATCACACACACAACACTCCAGAGCTCTTTTGTAACCTGAGTGGCTGGAATTTTAATGTTGATATAGTGTTTGATGACCGAGTGCTTTTTCACATCCTATCCTTCAAAGCACTGAATGAAGAACAGCTTGCTACAGTGCTGCATGTGTGCCTTTTAAAGTGCTGCATCTTGTGTAGCTATTATAGGATGGAGAACAGCAGTGTGGGATAGTCACCACTGCAAAAAAAAGCTCTCTCTCTTCCCTCCCTCCCTCCCTCCATCTGACACACCACATACAGACTGGGTAGTCTCCTGTTATCTGTTTGAGAGGCCCCAGGACTATATAGTACTGTGCAAAGGGAAAAAGTACTAGAGGTTTATATTGAATTGTGATGTAGAAAAGGCCCTGCTCTATTCAAGGCCTAACCAAAAGCCAAAATCACTGTGAATCCTTTCATTTACTAATGCACACAAAACTTTATTTGCTTTTGGTATGTATCAAATAAACCTGGCTGAATAGCTCAGATGATTTAGGTATTTGGCTGTGAAACCAAAAGTTGGTAGTTTGATTCCCCACTGTGCCTCCAGAGAGAAAAAGCCCGCCTGTATAGTCTTGGGCAAGCTGCACAGTCCTAGGATATCTCCAGAAAAAAGGAACAGAACCACTTCTGTGTATTCTCTACTTAGAAAACCCTGGAAAGGATTGCCATAATTCAAAATTGATGGCACACAGTTATTTTAATTAGGCATCAAATGCAAGAAGTAGCAAAACAGAAGCATATTTACTTAACTAGTATTATGCATCATAAAGGTCACTGTGAATTCATCACAAAGCTTCATTAAGGAAAATGTTTTGTTTTATCTAAATGAGTGTAGTTATCTTTAATGCTTGCTTTATTAAGAACCCACAGAAGTACTGTTGCTGAGCACTTTCCCCCTTTGTCCTTGGAAAGCCAGGAGTCTTCTTGCCAACACTTATTTAGTTTCCTTGAAGCTATTTCAGATAACATGCTGCTTTAACATGCAAAGTGCCAGTTAAATTCCTATCTTGGGTCAAACAAATCTATGAGGTACCACTCTGTTTTTTATAGAGGTGGAGATCCTTCACTGACTCCTAAGTTAGTGTTTACTTCTAACATTGTCTTGTAAAGCCATACCCTCCAGCATTTCCCAGATGAAAACAGGGTGTTGTTTTTTAATTGTGTTCTTAAAAGACCCCTCTTCTCCCCAGATCTCCCCTCTTACACATTGTGAAAGTATCCCTTTGCCTATTGTTCCTTTTTTTGTACAGCTTCTTGTTTTCTGAATCAGGAGTGTCAGTTGACTGACTGTAACAGTTACCTTAAAGCTGTGTTTCATATCTATTCTTTCTTTCTCTCTCTCTCTTTCCTTTTTGGCCTCAAGGCTGAAAAACAGCATATATGGGAGAAAGGATGTTCTACTGACTGCTGTGTGATGCAAGTCATTGCTGGCAGCAGAGGTGCTAAAGAGCGGGGAATGCTTCTGTGAGTGTGTGTGTTGTCTCATCTAGTTTGAACACATGTCAGTCCGAAGCATCTCACCCTCTCCCGTCCCAGCTCACTGTTTTGAGACATGTGCTCTTTCATCTATTTTCAGCCACCATTTTCACTGCACAGTGTAAAACTCTGTTATGGATTATGAGCTAAGGAACCCATCATGTGAGATGTATGTGCTCATTGTTGCATTTTCTGCCCGTGCGGCTTTGTCATAGCTAATAGCTAAAGAGTCTTACTCTGGCAATGGATGGGGGCGGGGTTGAAAGCAACAAAATCTTCATTCTCATTATGGGCAGCTTTATCTGCTAGAGAGTGAGTTAATGGAATATTAAGTGTAGAAGATGAGCTTTACTTGAAAGTGAATAATGAGTGGGAATTGTGACAAAGGTCTATTGCATTTCTAAAGTTGTAAGCAGAACTGAAAGTTAATGCCATTATGAAGAAAGTTCAGCTGGGAATCTATCAAACGAAGATGCTTGGTAATCGTTCTAGCTTCAGTTATATAAGGCCACATAAAGTATTTGCTTGGAAATCCTAGTGTCATAAATACAGATGGCAGGTACTAAAATAAATTGTCTTGTAAAGAGATGCTATAAGGCAAGAAGAGGGAACACAAAGTCCTGCAGTTTGTGGTCCAATGTGAGACTGGAGCAGAAGTAGCCAAATCTCCCCAATCTCTCTTCCTACTTTTTCTAGAGCAATATTGGAATTGCATAGGAAAAAATATATCCGTGTATCTATGTGGATGCACTGAGAAGTGAAAGAGATCCACCTACTGTATTTATGTTATGCGGTTATCACATGACTGAACTGTGATGCATCACTATAGTGTCATATCACAAAATATGGGTAAATTAGCTACGACTATTATCCTTGCCTTCAGGGTTTCTCCTCCTCCCATTCCTTCCCACTCCACTATCTATTGCAGGGGTCTCAAACATGCGGCCCGGGGGCCATTTGCGGCCCGCCGGATGATAGTTTGTGGCCCCTGCCTTGCCTGCCCCCCCGAAGCGCCCACGCGGCCTCTGCTGTCAAGAGTAAAAAAAAGCCTTGCCTCACTCGCCGGCTCTCTCCCAAGACAGCGCCTCTTGCACCCTCCATCCGGAACTGCAGCCTGCCAGCCAGCCCACCTGTCTGCCGGCTGGCAGGCTGCAGTTCCGGATGGAGGGTGCAAGAGGCGCTGTCTTGGGGGGGAGCCGGCGAGCGAGGCGCGCTGCTGGCCCTTTTCCCCGAGCGCCCGAGCCGCCGCCGCGTGATGCCTGACAGCTGAGCTCGCTCCTGGCCCGTCCTCGAAGAGCGCCTCCAAGCCGCCAACAGCAGCTGCTGCCGCCGCCGCCTCTTCCAGGGAAGCGGCTCTCTGGCTCTCTTTCTCTCTCGGCAGCACCAGCCTGGCCAGCGGCCGCCTCAGCGCCCGGCAGTGCTTCCTCCTCCTCCTCTTCGTCCTGCTTCAGCCGCCTCAGCTCTGGAGGCTGCCTGGGCTCGCCTCGCAAAGTTTGCTCCTCTGTCGTGGTGGGGGTAGCTGCTGCTGGTGCTGAGTGCACCTTTTTTTTGAGGGGGGGCCTTCAGAGGAAGGTTGCCGGACCTCTGTGTGTGTGTGTGTGTGTGTGTGTGTGCATGCACACGCGCGCACCTGTGGGGGCCCCCGCCCCGTTCTGTTTAATTTCGCAGGTACCGATGGGGGCTTTTCTCCTTTGGCAAGGTGATTCTGTGAGGTTTTTTTTTAAAAAATTATGTCGTGCCCTCCCCCCCGCTAGGCGGTCGCCGGCACTCCCTCCCTTCTCCACTTCTTCATCCTGCTGGTGGTGGTGGTGGTGGTAGTAGTGAAGAAGGAGCTGGAGGGGGTCGTGGCCGGTGACGAGGGCTCGCGTGCCCCTCCTCCTCCTCCTCCTCGGAGCCCCAGCCGGGCTAAGGAAACTCCTGGGCGGCTTCCTCGGGCTCTTGCTCCGCTTGGCAGAAAATCTGATGCGGCCCAGCCTCACCCAGACTCTGCCTCCAGCGGCCCCCAGGTAAATTGAGTTTGAGACCCCTGATCTATTGGCTCGGTTATGTGAGACAAATTGTATGTCATACACTTCTATCCGAAGGGCTTCTCTAAAATTAAGTTAAAATATTGTTCATTGGCTGACTGGATCTGATTCTATGATTCTGGCTATTAACATTTCCAAAAGACAGAAGCTAGGTATATATTTCCCTTTGAATAGTTTTATGCTTCTTACTATTGCTTTTGCCTGCCTTTTACTACTGGACCTGTATAAAAGCCTGTGAAATCCAACCTGTCTCCCTTCCAGCTCTATGTTTAGCAGGAGGAGGGGGAGAGAAGCCTTCCCTCTTACAAAGATCCCCTGCCCAAACCAGCCATCAGCTTAGTTGGAGGAAGGAGAGGTAGAATTATTAAATGACACCCTGTGTCATGGGACCTGTGGACTGGAGGCGGGGAGGCACTTTTGTCCCAGCCCCCCTGTTATTAGTCCTTGGTGTGCTATGAGATAGAGTGGCTTGGTTTTAGCTGAGCCTTTCTTTTTCTCAAAGGGACCGTCCCTGTCATTTGAATGACAGCATCCGTGTATGTGTGTTTGGAAAGGATGGAGAGAAATACTGAGCTTTCCTTTCCTTCTTCCTTCCCTTTGTTTTCCTTTCTTTTTCCTGAAGGAAGGAAAGAAGCAAATTTTTGTTCTTTCAGCTAACAATATGTGCAATAGAGACTGCTGATGGGGCATGCATAAGAATACTTGCCCTCCCTATGAAGCTTCGTTTTTTGCAGTAATTAAAGATGCTAAGTTGGTCATCAGGCTTCCAATATCCAGGCCTCACATTCTGTATTTAAACCCAGAAGTTGTGCAGCTGGGATAAATTAAACCGAAAGTACATTTTTCATTTCTGTGGAAAATTTCCAACATGCTTAGGTGATTACGTGATAGAGAATGAAATCTAGGAGGCATTCGAAGGAGATTCCCTTGTAATGATGGATGATAATTGACTGTGTAATGAATTTCCCCCCAGAAACAAACAAAAACAGTAACATTTCTAGCAAGGTTCCTGTGTATCTCTGCCTCCCTCCGCACAGCTATCTTCCCCCTCCATGCAGCGATCGCCTTAGGTTCCAGTTGCAACGGAACCCTGAGTGCGGGGTGTGTGTGTGTGGAGTTGTGCACACGCGCAGGAGCAAAGTTGTGCATGCGAGAGGCAGAACCCTGCCTTGCGGAGCTGAAAATTAGAGAGTATGTTGATTTCTAGATATCCTAATTGACTGCTGTAGGACAGATCAGAAGGGAAACGAGTAGGCACTTGTGGACTTGAGCTCAAGTGGTACTGTCCAGAAGGAAGTGGAGGATGTGAGCATGGAGGAGCCAATTAGCAACAGTGGCCACATTGTTACAAATTTAATTTCTACACAATATAAAGGGGGAATATAATATGGGGGAGAATCTAAGGAATTTCAGCACAGTCATGTATGACAAAAAGAGGAAATTTCTCCAGGCCAATGAAAAAATTAAGGAAATTAGGAAAAAGGAATTTGAAAATAAAAATTGAGAGGGTCAGATTTCTTCAAAATGCTTGGGAGCTACTTCTGATTAGTACAATTGAGGCTCAGCTAGAATACATTGAGAAAGGTAACACATAGCCTAGAAGGTTGCCAGCGCAATCAGCAACTCATGTGAAGGGAAGGTTTTCATGAGGAAATGTTTGCCTTTAGAAACTGGAAGTTTTGCCTGAATGAGGTGAAGAAAAAGGAACATAGTCCTTGCACAGTTCAGGATGCAAAAAAGGATTTGGGAAAGTACATTGCTAGCAGTGTCAAGGTCTGCTGTACTGGATTCTTTAAAGTCTGGGGATATATGGTCGAATTTATGAATTCTAATAATCAGTCTGGCCACCACATTTTGGACCTGCTGAAGTTTCTGTACTGTTTCCAACGGCAGCCCTATGTAGAGAGCATGACAGTAGTCTATTTTTGATATTACCAATGTGTGAACCACTGTTGCCAGGCATTTCTTATCCAGGTAAGGGCATTACTGGCCAATCAACCAAAGTAGATAAAAGGCACTCTTGGCCACAGCAGATATTTGGGCCTTCACAGAGAGTACCAGGTCCAAGACCACCCTCACACTGCAGACCCAATTGTTCAAAGGAAGTGTAACTTTATCAGGGCAAGGTGAGTTTCCCTCTAACTGGTCTGACAGTCCTCCTAAGAGTTGGATCTCTGTCTTATCTGGATTCAGTTTCAGTTTATTGACCCTCGTCTAATCCATTATCGATGTCAGGCAGCTCTCAGGGGACCTGTAGAGCATCACCTGCAAATGAAGAGAAGGAGAGATAGAGCTGCATGTCATCAGCTTACTGGTGACAGTGAACTCCAAATCCCCTTACGACTTCTCCCAGAAGTTTCATGTATATATGTAAAAGCATTGGGGAGGTGAGATGGTTGACCCTTGTGAAATCCCATAACAGAGGTCCCAAGGGGTGGTGGGCTTTGTGTAGGCAACTGGTTGGCCATTGTGGGAATGTAATGCTACACCAAATGTGCTACTGGTCTGATGCATTTCTCACAGCATTTCTCATATTTATATGATTTCAGAGCCCTGGTAAAACAACCCTCTGCAATTAAAGATTAGAGATACCATTGACAAGGCCACATGCCGTCCCCTCCAGTATTTTCCTTATGTTGAAAATTCGGGGGAAATGTCTGTATCTCCTCTGTTGGCATTGAAATGCAAACAATTATTCAAGAGTGTTAAGATTCAGGGCTGCTTCAGAGGAACCCCACTTCCATTTGAATGTCTTCCAAATCTGGCTGAATCAATCTGGCTTTGTTTTGGATGCAGGGTTCATCCAAACCCAAAACATACTCCTACTCGGGACCCATGTGGTTTGAGTTTGTAGTGGCTGCTATGCCTGACAAAAAAAAAGAGAAACTCAAACCCGAAGACCTTGCTGACAGAGAGGTAAAGCCACTGGTCTTTAAACATGGTGTGGGTGTGTGCTCATTTGTCATCACCTATGCCTTTACTTTTATTCCCAAAAAGATGGCAGATGGTCCCCAATTCACAAGTGAATTTGTACTCTTGTCTTTACAAGACAAGGCATCTCACATTCAATCTGTGCTGTGAGCTACAGGAGAGACACCTTTCTGTTCATATACTGTATATATTGCTCACCAAGCAGAGTTGAAAGGTTCATCTTCCTGTCAGGATGTTATCTGTCCTTCTGAACCTTCAGTATAATTACCCCACACACACACATTTCAGACTCCATCTCTCCCAGCTAAACTCACTTTTGATTGCAGCTTGCTTCCCTTCCAGCAGTTGCAGCCATACAACAAGGTGTCCTTTGAGCTCCTTCGAAGTCACTCCAGCATTGTTCAGCTGTCTGGAAGTGGCACCTGCTGCTAAGGCTACAGATGCACAAGGTGAACTAAAAGGCATCTGTCTATATAACAGACGGCATGACCACAGATACGCAGTATAACAAGTCTTCTGCATTTCTCTTCCCATCTGTCAGACTCTTTTCAACATGAATTTTATACTTTGAGGTTGAATGAAATAGTCCTACAGAAATCTCATCTCAGTAATGAAATGAAAGGAGAAAGAGAGGGTTTTTTTGCCCATTTCATTAACATAACAGCCAACTTCAGTTATTAACTTCTGCATGGAAATATGCCACATTGCAAACAATATATTTTAGCACATACATAATTTAATATACCACTCTCCCTCTGAAGAAAAAAAAGTATGATGGGGAAATGTTCTTGCTAGAGTAGCAAACAGAATGGTATGTAATTATCCTAGAGATGGTGAGCCTCAGTTGTTTCATGTTATGTTGGTTAGTGGACTTCAGTTGATCTGGAATCTGGAATAGAGCAAACTGTGGTATGCATCTAACAGGGTGCTTCTGTTGATTGAACTGGTTCTATTGGTAGAATCAAGAAAGTCCTCCCCTGCTAAACTTTACTGTAGATCCCAGAACTACCCTGGATGTAGTATGACAACCTCAGAGGGCCAGTTTTCAAATGCAGAAAGCTGCAGGAGGGAACAGTAGAAAGTTCCACTATACTATTGCATGATGGTAATAACGTAAAAAGAGACTAGGCTGATGCTACTGTGAACTGCCAAGTCATTTCTGACTATGGCAACCCCAGGGATTACTGACCTCCTAAAGATCCTGTCATTAAAAGCTCTGTTCACGTCTTGCAAATGAAAGGCCATGGTTTCTTTACTGACGCAATCTATCTCACATTCAGTCTTCCTCTTTCTCTACTGCCTGCAAATTTCCTAGCATTATCATCTATTCCAGTGAATCTTTCTTATGCTGTGGCCAAAATACAGTACATTAATCTCAGTTTAATCATTTTAGTTTCTAGAGGGACTTCAACATAGAATTGTAATCCTGCTTTTGCACTTCATTCTTTTAGCTTTCTTAGTAGTTGTCTCATGCCATTGCTTCTTTCTACCAGTAATAAGGTGTCCCCTGCATATCTTAAATTATTGATGTTTCTTCCCTAATTTTCCCTTCTCCTTCATCTTAATCTAATCCATCTTTCCATATGATATATTCTACATTTAATTGAATAGATAGGAAAATAAAATACAATCTTGGCTGATGCATCCTTCAGTGAGAAGCCATTCTGTTTTCTCCATATTCAGTTCTAACACCAGTCTCTTGTATAAGTTACAGATCAAGAAACTTGTATGTTGCAGCACACCCATTTCTTTTCTAATGATCCATTACATTTCATGATGCACACAGTCAAAGGCGTTACTGTAGACTAAAGCACAAATTGGTTTTGTTCTGAAATGGCTTCATTCAGTAGCCAAAATATATTTACAATATGACCTCTAGTGCCCCTTCCTTTTCTGAATTCAGGCTGAATATCTAGCATTCCTCACTCCCTATAATATACAAACCTTTGTTGTAAAATCTTGGATATCACTTTGCAAACAAAGCTCCCATGCAGACAAATTGCTGCAATCTTCCATGTCTCTCTTTTTGAGACTAGAATGTATATTAAATGTTTCTAGTTTGTGGGGCGTTGTTGTGTCCTTCATCTTGTGGCATATTTCTATTAAGATTTTGATAAAATCTGCTTCTGCACCTTGAAATGGCTTTATTGGTATCCCATCAATTTCTCCTGATTTGTTTCTTCCCAATGTTTTGAGAACAGCTTTCACTTTGGTTTCTAAATTGCAGATTCTTCATCAATAATTTTTTAAAGGAAACTCAGTCCTGCATTTCTTCTGTATTGCTCTTCAGTGTACCATTTCCATATTCTTTTTATTTTATCATGATCAAATGGTATATTTTCCCTGTTGATCTTTCAACATCACTGATCTTGTTTTAAATTTTCCTTTGATTTCTTGACCTTCTGGAAGACATATTTTGCTCCCCACCCCCTTTTTTGTTGTTGTTCTTTCCCTTTGCAATGATTACTGTTATGCAGTAGTTCTCCTTGTTCCTATGTAGTAGTTGCTGAAAAGTTGCATCAGGTTTCTGAACATATTATTGTCACCTTTTAATTTTGCTTCTTATTTGTTCCTAATAATGTTAAGAGTTTTATCAGTCATCCATTGAGGGCTTTCTTTTCTCTTAGCTGGAGGAATGGTCTCTCCCCCCCCCCCCCCCATACTTCTCTGATTACATTTCTGGTTTCAATCCACAGTTCTTCTGGTTCATGTACTACTGAGATTAGTAGTATGTCTCTGTTATTTACATGGTCTTTAAATCTTTAGAAATGTTACTTAAATTTTTGCACTATGGTTGTTTTATTGGTCTTCTTCAACTTTTCTTTTTCTTTTCTTTTCTTTTTTTCCTGTTTTTTCTTTTTTTCTTTTTTTGTGGTATTAACAATTCCTAGTACAACAAGTTTGTTGTAGTCTGCTCCTGGTCTTGTAGCAGGGAGAACACAGCTTCTTCATCTTCTCCTTCTAATTATATAAGCTATTTGATTTCTATATTATACTTGTCCACACATAAAATTATCTGTTTAGTTGGTTAAAGCATATACTTGCAATGAACAGTTTGATTGACTTCACAGAATCATATGTCACTTTCTCATTTTATTTCTAACTCCAAGGCCACATCTTCCAAATACTATTATTTCTACTTCTGTGTACGAGTTATGTATGATTATTAACCTCCTCCAGGACACCCACATAAAGGTTTTGATTTCTCCTTCTTTAGCAACTGGAGCTGGAACATAGATTATGTTGATAGGCTTTCCATGAAGTCTGACTGATATTTTTTGTTAGACTTTGTGTTTCAGCTCCAAATGCTTGTGGTACAGCATGCTTTGCTGTTATAGCCACCTCCTTTATTCTTAGTTAATCATTTCAAGAGTAAAAGCATTTTGTAATTATCTGATTGAAAATGATGTACTCTACTCCAATTTGACTCACTCACACCAAGTATTGTGATATTCTAACATGCAATTTCTTTTTTGTACTTTTTTGAGCTTACCTTGATTCCTACTTCTAACATTCTAACCCCCAGTTAAATGTGTTGTAATTCTTCAGACTTTCACATCTGTCACATTAGCGGCTAAATGGCCTTTGGGCTTCAGTTCAGTGGTTTCATTAAGAATAGAACTACTTGTACGTATCCTTAGCTCCTCCTTGCTGATTGAGTGCCTTCCAAACTCGGAGTTCCATCTCCCAGCACTACCTCTTATTTTATTTTGGATTTTCTCATCATTGGGTTTTTGAGGTATAAAGCATTCAGAAGTGTTTTACCATCGCCTCCTCTATGTTGTACTAACAGGAGTAGACTTGCATATCACAGATTTCACCTGTTATTTCTGCTACCCTTCTCCACCCCCATTTCCATTGGAACTATCAATTATCTTCTTCCAGTGCAACCATCAGTTCCTAATGAGGATGGATGGTATCTTTGTCTCGTGTCACAGCTTTGCCCCTTCTCCTGTAGGCAACCCTGTTAGGAATCTAGATTCGTAATGAAGTCTGGTCGCTTGATGATATTGCACTCTGTGTGCCTGACACACTCAAAGTCTCTCACCACATAAAGGTGTGCACAAAGAGTGAGAGAGTCCAGGTACATCAGACCAAGAGTCTATTTAGCCCAACATTTTATTCATTTAGTGGCCAATCATTTGCAATCAGAAAGAACATTTGTGCTTCCCAGCAACTGATATACAGAAGCATGCTGCCTGTGGTACTGTCAGATGTATATATTTGTAATGTCTGGTAGCCACTGATACACCCATCTTCCATGATTTTTTTAATGTCTTTTTAAAGCTGCCCGAGTTGGCAGCCATCTTTGCTTCGGGCAACAAATTGTGTCATTCAGCAGTGTACAGTGTGCCAACCTTCAGCTTTAGTGGGTGTCCCTAGGTTCTAGCAGTATTAGCAGAAAAGTTCTTGCATACCTACTTTCTCTTTACCCTACATACTTTTTCTCACTCTCCTTACGAGTCACATCCCACCCCAAACTGATCTCTGCCAGATCTTGTAACCTGTCATTCTAAGAAAATTGTTCCAGCCTCTTGTTCATTTTAATTGTCCTTTTGTGCATTTTCCCCAACTTTGTGGTATCCCTTTTCAGGACCAGTGAACATACAATTGCCTTTTTTATAGTAGCATGCCCTGGATCAGAATTTTCAACAAGTTACCTACCATAAACCCAAGTGCCCTTTCTTTGTTTATCACTGCCATCTCTGACCTCCATCAGCATTCACATGAGCTTAGGATTTCCCTTTACAAGTATTCCTCAGCTTTCCTTTCCTTATGACAAATCTGCTTTGGTACCAATACAGATTCTTAAGGAAACCCATTCTTTACATTTTTCCATTATGATAACTGTCAATTTATTCCCTCTCATTGCAATACAGCTAAGTTACTGGAAGACTTTGATAAATGTCTTTATCAAAAGCTTTCTAAAAGTCCATGCGGTATCCACCAGATAAGTGTGAATGGAATCTGATATTTAAATGTCATGTACGGGGTGAGAAGAATCCAAAGGTCTGACATGAGAAATATGAAGCAAAAGGGTTTTAGGGAAGGGGAGAATACACAGCCATTAAAATCCCAGTCTCTTCTCAGCCTCTTGAAATTGCAGCTTAAATTTAGTACCATTTCAGTGTTCAGAATAATCTTTTATATGACTCTGAGCAGAAGCTACCTTTTCCTCTGTGGTTGTGGAGAATATTGCCATTTAAAGAGATGTCAGCATTTCTGAGCAACTAGAAATTGAGGTGTTCTGAAGTTCAGAGCCCAAAATGGCAAATGCTATGTAGAGTACTGAGGTATATTGAAGGGGGAAAATGTTTTTCTCTCTTTTTTTCAAATATCTGTTTCTAGTCTCAGCTGTGAGTTACGTTTTAAAGTGACTGTTGACTGACACAATTTGGGAGGAACAAATTTCCTGTGGTCTGACAGACATATTCTGTGAGCCCCTCACAACTCCTACTGCAGATATTCTTGTTTAGTAAATATATACAAAAGGTTTTATCAGCACATTTCATACCCCAGCCAAATCTGAACTATTTATATTTAAAGTTTTCCATGAGTGAGGACAAAAAAGGACAAAAATGGTAGGGACCTAACAGAAGCAGAAGACATCAAGAAGAGGTGGCAAGAATACACAGAGGAATTATACCAGAAAGATTTGGATATCCCAGACAACCCAGATAGTGTGGTTGCTGACCTTGAGCCAGACATCCTGGAGAGTGAAGTCAAGTGGGCCTTAGAAAGCATGGCTAACCACAAGGCTAGTGGAGGTGATGGCATTCCAGTTGAACTCTTTAAAATCTTAAAAGATGACGCTGTTAAGGTGCTACACTCAATATGCCAGCAAGTTTGGAAAACTCAGCAGTGGCCAGAGGATTGGAAAAGATCAGTCTACATCCCAATCCCAAAGAAGGGCAGTGCCAAAGAACTACTCCAACTACCATACAATTGCACTCATTTCACACGCTAGCAAGGTTATGCTCAAAATCCTCCAAGGCAGGCTTCAGCAGTATGTGAACCGAGAACTCCCAGAAGTACAAGCTGGATTTCGAAGGGGCAGAGGAACTAGAGACCAAATTGCTAACATGCGCTGGATTATGGAGAAAGCCAGAGAGTTCCAGAAAAACATCTACTTCTGCTTCATTGACTATGCAGAAGCCTTTGACTGTGTGGACCACAGCAAACTATGGCAAGTCCTTAAAGAAATGGGAGTGCCTGACCACTTTATCTGTCTCCTGAGAAATCTATATGTGGGACAGGAAGCAACAGTTAGAACTGGATATGGAGCAACTGATTGGTTCAAAATTGGGAAAGGAGTACGACAAGGCTGTATATTGTCCCCCTCCTTATTTAATTTATATGCAGAATACATCATGCGAAAGGCTGGACTGGAGAAATCCCAAACCGGAATTAAGATTGCCGGAAGAAATATCAACAACCTCAGATATGCAGATGATACCACTCTGGTGGCAGAAAGTGAGGAGGAATTAAAGAACCTCTTAATGAGGGTGAAAGAGGAGAGCGGCAAAAATGGTCTGAAGCTCAACATCAAAAAAACTAAGATCATGGCCACTGGTCCCATCACCTCCTGGCAAATAGAAGGGGAAGATATGGAGGCAGTGAAATTCCGGTATACAAGCCGGAATTAAGATTGCCAGAAGAAATATCAACAACATCAGATATGCAGATGATACCACTCTGATGGCAGAAAGTGAATAGAAGAGGAAGATATGGAGGCAGTGACAGATTTTACTTTCTTGGGCTCCATGATCACTGCAGATGGGGACAGCAGCCACGAAATTAAAAGACGCCTGCTTCTTGGGAGGAAAGCGATGACAAACCTAGATAGCATCTTAAAAAGCAGAGACATCACCTTGCTGACAAAGGTCCGCATAGTCAAAGCTATGGTTTTTCCAGTAGCGATGTATGGAAGTGAGAGCTGGACCATAAAGAAGGCTGACTGCCGAAGAATTGATGCTTTTGAATTGTGGTGCTGGAGGAGGCTCTTGAGAGTCCCCCGGACTGCAAGGAGATCAAACCAATCCATTTTGAAGGAAATCAACCCTGAGTGCTCACTGGAAGGACAGATCCTGAAGCTGAGGCTCCAATACTTTGGCCATCTCATGAGAAGAGAAGACTCCCTGGAAAAGACCCTGATGTTGGGAAAGTGTGAAGGCAAGAGGAGAAGGGGACGACAGAGGACGAGATGGTTGGACAGTGTCATCGAAGCGACCAACATGAATTTGACCCAACTCCAGGAGGCAGTGAAAGACAGGAGGGCCTGGCATGCTCTGGTCCATGGGGTCACGAAGAGTCGGACACGACTTAACAACTAAACAACAACATGAGTGAGGAGCCAGACTCATGCAGGAATGAAACCAGTGACAAAATTTATTTATTTTATTTCTCCAATAGAGGGTGTGAGAGCCCCCCCCCCCCCCACATCCCTCCGCCATGACAGGACAAGTACTTACAGGAACAAGGTGTTTCCTTGGAGCAACATAACTTCCTAATGAGCCCACGTGGCTGAACAATAAACTTAAAAATTCCTAGGGTGGCAGGGAGTTGACTTCTTTTACTGGGAAGAGCAGAGCCCCACCTCCTCTACCAGTTCCAGGACCCCATGCCGGTGGGGTAAATATGGAGTGCCACGACATGGGCCCTGGAGCAGTGTAGCATTGGCTCCTTCCCCTGCTACTCCTCTATAGTCACCACTGGCAGCAGTTGCACCGTAGGTGCGATACCTCTCTCTGGAGGCACAGCCAAAGTCTGTCCTGACGTGGCTAGGTTCGCCGAGTAATGAGGTGCAGAGGGAGGAGATAGAAGAGGAGTAGTGGCTGAATGGCATTGGGTATGCTGACTGGGAAGCCCTTGCTCTTTGCCCCTGCTGCTTCCTTTGCCAGCAGTGTGCTTCTCTCTGGTTCTCCATCCTTCTTGCCTCTTGTCTCCTTGCCTTGTCTCAGCATACCCATGCTGCCTCCTTAGGAGGCACCAGGAACTTTTCCCTCCTGGTGTCCAGATATCTGTGATGGATACTCTGCCAGCTGGCCATCAAGCATTCTGGTAACACCAACACCTCCCAATCAACAGTGTCCGCCCATCAGTCCACCTTGCTCTCCTCCTTAAATCCCCATCCTGTAGCCTCCAATGTGTCATCTGCGTCCCCGCCAGCAATGCCTGTGGCTTGATGCCTGCCCCCTTTGATTACATGTGGGTTCAGAGGCAGTCATATCTGTTGGGGACAAATAGGTGATGGCTACCTTTATTGTGCCTTGCTTCCTGGGAGATCTGGCTGAGCACTGTGGGAGGTGCCATGCTGGACCAGATAAATCTTCAGCTGACCCACAAAGGCGCATCATGTATTTTTAAGCAAGCATGTGGACTTGGTATTGCTTACCATAGATCAGTCAGGTCTTAAAAAATTATGAAGATACAGACTCTTTTGCTTTGTAAATTGACATATATCATAAGTCCTCAAAAAGGTCCAATCAGACTTTACAATAACCACATTAAGGTGCGCAATTGCCACTGCTAGAAGAGAGAGATAGGAACGAGGCACAACGCTTTCATCCTACCAGCTCTTTCAGCAGGGGAAACAGGACTTTAATCTGTCAACTGCATTCATCTCTCTAGGATTTTCTTCCACACCTAAGAGTTAATGAAAAAGTTTGAGCAATTAGTTTGATACAGGGTTTATTGTGTCAGGTTTCCGAGTCAGTTTCAGATGGCTCTGTCAGATTACAGACCTTGTGCTGGTTCTCACTTGTGTAATTGTTCCTGAATGGCAGCAGCATCGTGATATTTATATGCGCAGGGCCTATGCGTCAACTCTACAGACAAATTGTAAACATGATGCTTTTCGACAGAGCTGCAGCATTTTGATAATCAATCAACTTTTTCCAAATGTGTTGGACAACAACACTTATTTTAATTTAATATTGTTGTTAGCCGCCCAGAGTAGACTTCGGTCTAAATGGGCAGGATATAAACTAACTAACTAACTAACTAAATAAAAATTATCCCTTGCTGGCAAGACCCTCTGAAGGGCACCAAAATGAGGAAGGCTGGGAGAAAGCCCCATCCAATTGAGGCAGTGCTTATATCTGAGGAAACAAGCAGAGCCTTGCACAATAAGATTTATTTCATTAATCCATAGGCTTAACTGTGAAACCAGTTCACCTATTTAATGGTGAATCTTCAAATGACTCAGAGCAAGTGTTTTGTGTTTTGTTTTTGCTATTTTAAATACATTCAATATTTCCCCTCTTTGCCCTTTTCTCTACCTTTTTTCCATCAAACAGAGCAATAAAAAAAATAGAAAGACAAATGTACAAGAATACACTAATACCATTTTCTCATGTTGGGTTTTTTCTTCTTCTCATGTCCGTCAATTGTTGTTGTTATTTTTTTTAAACTTCCTTTTACAACTCTATCTCTGGCCTTGGCAGCTGGTGGAGATCAGAAGGCTCTGGAATGCAGCAAAGGGGGAATAGCGCTCAGCTGAGGAGCTGTCGGGCCACCTTCAAAAATGCAGGCAGGGCCTTTTTCCTCAGAGACATTTACATAGCTGAGAGGCAGCTGCCACAACACTTGGCCTTCCCATGGACGCATAACCCCTGCAGAAATGTGTCAGTGTGGGGGAAACCACAGCCCTGTTTTTCACACCAAACGTTTGCTGGGGCAATTTTTTCTCTCTGTGTGTCTGTGATTCGTATGTAAATGTTACCCTCCTGAGTGCCGGTCCTGTTGCTGGAAATTCTGCAAACATTAGAAGCAAGTCTGAGGAAAGCGCCTCGTAGAGACTTCCAATGAGCTCATGCTTTAACTTTTTTTTTTAAAAAAAAATCATAGTGTGGGAACTGGCTCTGAGGTATTAAAATACAGGTATGCTGGAAATTTTTAATTTTAATTTCTGTGATGTAGCATAGCAGCTTCTTTAGAAAGGTGGCACTTGGTTGTTTGCAGCCAATGCCTGATGGGTCTTTGCCTTAGATAAAAATGTCAACAAATACAAAACAGCAGCAACATAGCGAGGAGGGTTTCCCCCTTGATCTCTCGGCAGGCCCCTGTTTCATGCTTTCTTTGACCTGCCACATTTCTGTTGGTGGCAGATGGGCTACTGCCCAAATGAGTTTGCTCTCTTTCTATGCTGAGGTGATCTCGCTCACAGTCCCCTGTGAAATGCCACTGGCTGCACTTTGCCAGATTGGTCTCCTGGCAGCAGATGTCTGAGAGCAGATTACTTTGTCCTTGGTCTTAGTTCCACTTGCCAAGGTTCTTTCTGATTGCCAGAATAACATTGCATGAGGGAGATAACCCATCCTTCCTGAACAGCAATTCAGGCTGTCATTGACTGGGAAATACTCCAAGGGCAAAGGAAGCACAGGTGTGGCTAACCTAATGCTGGCAGTTCTTTCTCTTTCTCTCTCACCCTCCCCCCCCCCTTTTTTTTTTTTTTTTTTTTTTGCAGAAGAGACAACAGAGAACTATTGGAAGGACTCATCCTTCATGCTTTCCAGTCTTCCTCCATTCATTTGTACGAATCTGTTGCTCTTAAGTTGGCAACTCATCCTTACACAGCCTACCAGGCATGTGAATTATGGGGTCTTACTAAGGTCTGGCTCCTAGTAAAGAGGCTGTAATGGACTTCTAATCATAGGGCACAAACTGTGACATCCAGCAAAACACAAAGTACAAGTGGCCGCAGTCGTCATGGTGATTTTGTTTGCAGCACTTGAATTGCATAACTCAACATGGTCAATTTCTGCTAACTAATGACATGCTAGCCACATTAGTAGAGGCATACCTTTTGCACAGTTCGGGACGCAACATGTAATGCAACTGGCACCTCATTAGTTAGCAATAATTTGCCTTGGTGGGTTATGCATTTTTACATCTGCATTTGTAAATCACAAACTAGATTCTGGTCAGTGTGTTGGAAAGCTTCGGGATTCTCTTTTGGAGCTGAAAACAGCACTGACTATTTTGACTGGCAGGCAGTATGCAGTCTCTCAGTTGGCTAAGCCTTGTCTAAATGCTAGGAGCTTGGCTTTTCCATTATTCAAGGCAATCCTGGAATATTAGGTTTAGACATTAATGTATTCATTTAATAGTTAGAAATCCAAAAATTAATTCATCCTTATTGAGGAATAAAAGTGAAAACCTTTAGCTTGTTGAGTTAGTGTTATCAGTTTGTTATTTAAATTGTTAGCTTTGAAATACACAGTGAGATGTATAGGATTCCTTCAATGCTGACTAGAGATGGGCACAAACCAGCACAATGGCGGTTTGTGATGGTTCATCTCAGTTAAGGAAAGGCCTGAGAATTACATTGCCTTGCTTTTGCTGTCTCCTGTAAAAAAACCGGGTGGAGAATTAGAATATGTCTTTTGAGTGGGAATGTATATTCTTTAAAATAATGTGTGTTTAAAATAGATACACCTGTATGCATGTGTGTGTGTGTTTTTTTTCTATCTAGAAACAGAGGTAGTTGCAATAACACACACACACACAGAGGGGCACCTTCAGGATGAACAAATTTTAATTGTGCGTAGTGTTTTCTACACTTCACCTTACACACTTCAGGTGCATCTGATGAACGGAGTTGCAGTCCATGAATGCTTATGCCAAAAAACACTCGATAGTCTTGAAAGTACCACAAGGTGTTGTTTTAGATATATAATGCAGAAAAGCCCTCTGTTATTACTTCCCATTATTTGCATGCCTCCATTCAAGTGCATATAAAAGAATTTGGTTCCATAGCAGGAATATTATCCCTTCAGGAATTTATAGACATATATATCATGCTCAGTTTTGCAGTTCCATGTTTGTTTATGTACAACTAATATTTTTTTAAATCTGCATGTGAATATTACTAACAATAGTGTCATTTAGGCTGGAAGCCTGACAGACATCCAAGCGGTGCTGCCAAGGCCAGGCGCTGATGGGAGCAGATGCAGTGGCAACAAGCTGGGAAGTGAAACAGTGGGAATACTGCAAAGATAACAAAGGTCTGCCTTGCAGGCCTGCACATGCTGACAAATTCAAGCTGTCTTTAGGATTCTGATCAATATAGTATCAAAGAATAATATTTCAAGGCTCTTCAGAACATACTGAGCTAACACACGCTCATGCCCGTTTGCTCCTCATAAAGAAGTGAGCAGCTCATTGGTCTTGCCCTAAGGGATTTTTCCCTCCCGTGTAGTACTTTTGAAAAGAAGACTATAATCAAATAGCAGTGAATGCTAGCACAGGTTGGCTAAAATGCCATCTCGGAAGCTCCCAAATGGCCTCTTTCTTATCATTGCCAGGCTCCATCTGTCTTCTTTGTGAGGCCTTTCATCTCAGCTTCCAATCTCCTGGGTCAAGCAACCACTTTACAAGGAGCATGGCATTGGAATCAACACTGAAAAGACATTGAAAATGATACACAGTTCCCAGGACGATGCTGAAGCATATGTAGCAGCACAAAACGTTGCCTGCCACTACGTGGGCTTGTATCAGCTAAACAGCACATTCTTTCTCTCTGATAGTGTTCAAATAGCCCCCAACCGAGTCATGTATTACTTTGGATCAGAGCTGAAGAGTTTGTGGAAGATTATAAGCCTTGATTCTCTGAAGCAACTCAGCTTTACAATCAGTATTCAGGTAGCATTTGATGCTATAAGCTCATTTGATTTCTGAGTGTTTCTGAAAAGTACAACTTTGATGTCTTGTGAAATGGAAAGTTAAGACATGGAGGTATCCAGAATGAGTCACCTTTTTTCAAATGCTGGCATACATCGCCTCCCTCCTCAGCTTCACAGAGCTGAAAGGAAAGTTTCAAGCCAAATATTTAGCTACAAGTACAAATGAGATACGTAGAGAGAGCTAAGGCAATATTGAAGAGCCAACACATCCCCAACCCTGCATACTGTCATTCTCCCCTTGTAAAACAGCTTTGGGAGGAGGCAGTTTCACGAGAAAGGTATGATGAGGAGGAACATTGTAAAGAATGGGACCATATGGGCTGAGCAGCCCCTGCCATGCCCTTACTTTAACACCTAGGAACTATTAATTTGAACACCCCTCTTCATTGCACCATGATTCACTGTCATTTCACCTGGGAAGAAAGGTAAAATTTATAAATTTAACATCTATATTGATATTATAAGTAGTATGTTAAGATTTTTTTTCTTCCTTATAATCAAAAGACAAAAAACATTCAGAAAATACTCAGGTTATTTGCTGTTGCAGAATTGTTTATTTCTTCAGATATTTCAGAAGTCCATACTGCAATAAAGTTGTCCACATAAGAAAGGTGACAGAATATATTGGAGTCACAGATTTACTATTCCTTGGTTTTGGAATAAATGGGCTCTGGGCACATGAAGCATATATTTATTCTGAGAAGTGAATAACCTCTGAGGAGGCTCTGAAGCCTCTTGGTGTGTTTGGTGACACAGAAAACATTGGATGGGAGAGGAGATGTTTAGGGTGTTCCTTTCCTTCATGAAGTCTCTTTGCCTTCCTCTTGGTAGCTCTGCTTTTAGTGTGTCATAAAGATATTGTAGAGATAATGTGTGGAAAAAAGCTAGTGAGTACAAAATGGGGAAGGACTAATACAAACAACAGACCTATTTAAAAAGACCAACTCTGGATTCCAGTTCAGTTGTTATTTTCCTATGTCTCATCCTCAGGTTGCAAGCAGACTGATGAACAGGCGCTACCTCAGTGATTTGTCTTCAGCAAAGCTGAAGCTAAAGTTAAACTCATAGGCAGAGGCAGTTGGTACAGGATCGGAGTTGGACAAAAGCAATTGATGTCAGAGTGTATTTGGATTGATGCCTCTCTATTTGGCCTGGATGCTAGCAGAGAGAGGGAGCACTAATTGTTCTATTTGTTGATGTCTGAGAATGGCTGATCCTGCTTCTAAAACCTTTTGTATTCTCAGGCATGCTTGAACTTAGCTAACTTGCAGCAGTAAGTCATTTTAGTCAGACACATGATACTGCTGGTACTTATTTTTTTTAATCCACTTGCCTTTTTGGTCTTCGTTGTATTTTATAACCTACATTTGGATGGAGTGGAAGTGGGATGTGAAATAAAAGAATATCCAATTCCATGGTGGAGTTTTCTAATTGTTCACAGTAGAGTGTGGTGCTCTGATTAGTGAAATCCTGAGGTGAGGGGAATTGGAAAGAATACAGTGGTTCCTATCTGCTGTTATTGCTCATGATTGTTGATGTGCCCCTTCCATGTGGGAGGCCTGAGATAATTGCCTCCCATTTTTTCCCACCCACCAGCAACAAAAGAGTGAAAACACTTGCTTTGCATACGGATCCCTGCAGTTTATTCCTAGAGACCCCAGAGAGCTACTGGTAGGCAGAATCCATTCCTGGTTGCAGATGGTGCCCTGGGTTCAAGGTATCTTTCATGGTGACATAAAAGCTTCTTCCACATGGCTTTTCCCCCTTCTTTTGGACTATGAAAGATATACTGGTAGGCAGAGTAGACAGTCCTTGTAAAGTAGCTAAATGGATCTAACCTAGAGCAACATCCTGTGCTCTTAGCCATTGGTACTTTCCTCCTGTAATTCTTCCTTCCATCCTTAGTCAGTGGTCAAGATCTGTATTTACAAACAGAAGGCATTCTCAGCAGCACTTTTTGAGATTTTAGAGAAGAAAGGAAGATAGCAGTATGATCTTTGCTGGTGAAAATAAAGGAAAAGAAAAAAAATCCAGTGCACTGGCAGGAACCATTTCTTGTGATTCATTGTCATGTGTGACAGAATACGTACAGTAACCTTATCAGCACAGGTACATTTTTAGTTTGTTTGGTTGAAGCAGAACATATTCTCAAGCAATGCTCTTTTGATAATTTCAGATTAAAATTTTCAATAATTGTAATCCACGTCCACTTCAACCTGACACACACAGGCCATGCTTTGCAGAACTATTGAGAGTGGGACAGTTTTATGCCACTTGTATTTCTCTTGTTTTACCAAAATTCTCTTTGTGAAAGGCAAATAGTACATGAGTGCCCGGTGATGCATAGCTTCTGATATGTGAAGGTGCCAATTTCCCCCTCTTATTTTCTTGTCAGAAAACAAATGCCTTCCTAGTGTAATGTTAATGGCTACTGATTATAGGTCCTAACTGATGGAATGGTGAAGGTCAAGTTAATTTCCCTCAGCAAACAAAGTATGGCGTGGGTTTCCAGGGCAACCAGTGCTACACCCCCCATGCTGTCCAAAACAGACTATGAAATATAAATAAATTAAAAGATCATACGAAGCAATTCATAAAAATGTCAAAGCCTGTGTAGGATCAAAAAGCAAACATCCCACGAGCTTTTCACTGTTGCGTGCAGGTGGCATTGAAGTGATGTATGGATTCTCAATCATTGCAACAGAATGTCTAAGAAATGATAGTTTGAGCCACCCAAGTGGTTAAAAAAGCAGACATGAATGACCAGGCACTGCTTCCTTTTATAGCAAGCCAAAAGAATGGGGAACAGTGGGGCATCAATGTATATGCTGTTAAAATTATGGGATATAGTCATAGCTTAAACTTCTCATATAGAAGAACTAGGGAAAACTAAATACTGTCCAGAATGGTTTATCCAGTCTGGAGATTAAGCTGCTCCTAAACAGTCAACTGGAGTCATGAGAAGTGGCACTGAGTGGAACAGATGTCCTTCCCTCTCCCTTTCTTGTTTGTGCTACATGGCTCAATTTGCTGCTTGATTTGTTGAGTCCCCTTGGCCAAAATGGCTGATAGTAGCATAGGGGTAAAAGTAACTGGTAAAAATTATTCATTATAGCAACAAAGGTAATGGTGTTTACCAGTCTTAATGTTGCTTTCAAAATGTCATCATGAGTCTACTAGACGACTCCTTCAGCAAGGGTTTAACTGGAACCTTCTGAACTTGACAAGAGGGAAGATCTGCAGGGTTCCTGGAGGCCCTGGACTTTCATGGCCCCAAGACGCTGAATTCCTAGAAGAAGGTGATTCTACTCGTGAGCCAAGGGGGAAGCTGCAGCACTTCCCAGCCCACAAGAATGCCGTAGGATAAAGACACCAACCCAGCCAGACGTGCTTGGCTGTAGGGAAAAACCCCTTAGTAGGAGAAGCCTCCTGAAGAGTGGGATGGGGCGGGGGCTTCTTGAGGGAAAACTCCCAGCCTTGGTTTATCTCAATCTGATCATTCAATCCCTGCCAGTTTCTATACGTGCTCCGATCTGCACAGTCTTTGCCTCCAAAGCCAGCTTGCCTCAAAACAGGGCACTCAAAAGGTAGTTTTTGCACCCTCTGTACCTTGAAAAATAACATGTTGCAGGTAACGTCTCTACTTGTAACATGTTACTTCCAGACTACAGAAACATAGAGGCCCAGGGCTTGGAGGTATTTTAAAATGCGAACAGTCTCCAGAAAGATCAACTTCAAAGAAAGAAAATAGCTGTCACTTTTGTAGTTAAAGCCCAGGTGTTAAACGCATTGTGTCTTTTTATGGAAAGCTAGAAGGGTCTGCCTTGCTGTGTATCTTTCGAGCTGAGCAAAGAGTGCTGCTGATTTTTAGACTAACTTAATTCTGTCCTTAAAATTTAATGATTGTGCCCCAGAGAATCAGGATTCCACTTATCCCTTGCATAGGTACTAAAGGGAATGGGTCGATGTGGCAGAAGGGAATAGTTCCCTCTGATGCAAGAAGCAGACTTTTTGTGTGTGTATACCTCACACATGGGAACCTCCCTGATGTGAATGTGTCTCTTGGGAGTGTTTGTACAGTGTGCCCCTCCACCAGTAATTGCTACAGTGCTCTTTTCCTTAACAGCTCAGGATTGATTCTTATTGCACTGCCCCTTTAGGAATACCATCATTCTTCTCCCCACAAGTGCATTTTTACGTTGAGGATTGTATTGAAAGTGAGCTCATTCTGCCTACTCTTTTTTTTACATCAAGAACACCTTTATTTGTGTACTCCGACAGTATTATAAATATTCACAAGTTAGCGTTGCTGTCCATGTGTAAAGTATTCGTGGTCTCTTTCTGAGCTGCCCCTTTTGAGCTGCGCTGTTGATTGTCTGTTGCCAGAAGCTGTAGGAACAGTAGGAACAACAGACATCCTTCCCACTCCCAGCTCCCAAACAGTGGGGGAAACACAGCTGCTGATCTAAGATATTGCTTGTTTGTGTGTGTGAGAGAGAGAAGGGACAAGCCTGATACCATTCTTTCCTGGAGCAGCTACAGCACAAGCCAGAGGCATCCTGTGGAAGGCAAATGTGGCAGAGATGGGCAATGTGATGATTCCTGCCTGCCATGACACTCCCACTTTAGACTGTGTTACCACCTGACCCTTGCTCTTCTGATCAAGAAAACTGCTCAGTGTTTGTCATTTTCTATTAAGCAAGGCCCAGCTAGCAGCTCAGTCCTCAGCCACTGGAAAGGAAATTCAGCTGCTTTCCCCTTACCTCTCCTTGGACAATACGGACATTGTGAAAGTGTTGTATGTCTGGTAGGGATGCAGATCTTTGCTGATTTTGGTCTTGTGTTTAAAAATGCAAAATGACATTTTATGTAGTTCAGTAGCTTGGTGGTGAAAAATTGACAGTAATGTTTTAACCTTATATTTTGCAAGAAAAAAAGAATATACATCTTTTGTGTGAAGTAATTTTTTCTAGCTTCCTTCTTGCAGTTTTGGTGGGGGGAGGTGTCTTGCCAAGGTTTTCATCAAAACAAGAAAATTTGTTAGTTTTTGTCACGTCCTTATTGGCTGCAGGGGAGATTGTCCAAAATATACATTCAAACCATAAGCTTGAAATGAAGTTGTTGTATAAAGGTTAGAGGTTAAGATGCAGAAGCTGCCAGGGAGAGCAGATTGCGGGGCAGGGTGGGGGAGGATTAAAGAAAACAGTTTCTTCTCGAAGCAGTGAATGGCAGACAATTTTAAATTTCAAGCATCCTAGAAGGAGTGAAGAACTTGATGTTCAATAGATGATGGATGTTTACAGTGAGAAGGATATATGTTTGACCCTTAAGATTCAGGGGAAGAAGTTTATAAAAGGAGAAGGATCCTCCAATTAGCTATGGTGCTATGGGCTTGACCACACCTATAGGGGCTGTGTTTGATGCTTGGGACATAGTACATCCAGCATATAGACAAGAAGCATTGAGGAGATGAGCCATTGGCATCTTTCAACAACTCCAAAAGTGAAAGAAAGGAATGGGGAGAAGCTTCCAATCTACTTCTGATAGGCAAGAATTGCTGGCAGTGAGAATGGGGATGTATTTGCCTTCGTACATTGAGGTTGCTTGAAACACAATGGATTGCTTGCTGTGTGAGGGGAAAGGTAGTCCATTGTGTAGGGTGTGCTGTATTTTAAAAGAGATGAGCATATTATTATCACAACCTTTCTGTAAAAATACTCCCAACCTCCCAGACTATATCAGCAAGAAGATATCTTGCTATATCTCTTTCCCCGCATAAAGGAAGCCAGCAATGGGCCTACTTTTGCAAGTCTTAGAGAAGCATGCAGGAGGCTAGTGATTCCTCTGCCAGATAAGTTCTTCCTTCTTGTGCTGAAACTTTCTGCTTTGGTGCATTTGGTCCAGTAGCAGGTATTGTGCTTCTATTGGGTAGGAAAGCTGGCCCTCTTCTTTGTAGCTTGTGCAACCATTGCATGGGGTCAGCCGCTGCAGGTGAGGAAAGATTTGTTCATTAAAATCCTGGATCTTTATACCCATGGAGAATCATTACAGGGAGCCATCTCAATCAGTGGAGTGTCAAGGATGGCCACTGCGTCACTTCCCTTCCCTTCCCCTTTGCCACTGCTTGTGCCAGTCTTGCTGCCTCACCTCCATGCTTCCTGCTATTGCTATTGCCACCTATCCGTGCTTCTGCTTTCCTGCTCTGTGCCTTCCCAGTGAAGAGGTACTGGCTCTTTTGCAGTTCTGGGAAACAAGCATAAAGGGAAGCTACTTCTTTGCATGTTGGAGATGTTTGAGGCAAAGCCAAGCAGAAACACAAAGATGATAAGATGGGGTAGTGGTGAAAAAAGGGATGTGAGGGGGGGGGGGGGAAGCATTAAATGTCAGATGGGCATGGCAGCACTTCCCCTACCTCAGGCAGGAAAGGCATGGGCCAACTCTGGCAGTCCTTCAAGTAACTTTGTCCCAGACTTCTAAGGGCTTTAAAGTTAAGTAAAATATAAATCAAGTGTTATCCTTCTGTAATGTCACATCAGTGCATTCCTTTGTTGGCACACTATTGAACTGTGTGCTATTGGGACAAATGCCAAAGGGATTAATTTATGTTTGATAGAAGGTGAGATGGCAGGCCAGGCCTGCTGTGAATTCAAGATAGAAGATAGTACTAAATAAATTTGCTGGCCTTTAAAATAAAACTGTTGAAAGTGAGTTATGATGTGATGACCAGTGTGGTCTGCTCTAAGAGAAATAATATGGACTTTATCCGGGATTATGAGAAGTGACCAGAGACTTTGAGTTCTTCAATTGAGTATTTGTAATTGGAAAAGTTAAGTTCAACAATAAACTCCATTTGAAAAAGTTAGTAGATTGATAAATCATGCTCACATGACACAGCATCCCTGAGATGGAATTTCTGTGAATGCGTATTGTATCTGTTAAGTATACTCCTTGAGCTGCTTTATGGAATGATGCAGGAATTTTCCTCCTAGGAGTGTTGATGGGCAGTTCCAATATCTGTCATGATTTGCACAGCACATTATGATAATGTAACGCGACCACACATCTCACTTGGAGACAACTGCTGCAGGAATTATCTCTTGTGAGAGACATGATTTGAATGGAGAACACATCCTGGATGAAGGTCATTTGAAAACAGATGCGATTGTATCCAGAGGTGCATTCCTATTGTCAAGATAGCACAGAAGAGTCAGAGCAATGTTTTGTGTTTTGCTGTGACCAGGCTGTCTAGATATGTTGGTAACTCAGCTATGCTTGTACCTCTGGATGTACTAAATATCTGTTGTGAGAATTGTTTGTAAGTTGTGGCCACCTGTACACATTAACTGGCTCTATGTGGACTATCATTCTTATATTGCCTTCTTAGAGAAATAATATTGGCGGTCTTATATGATTTGTGCTTTCATATGTCATTTGTGAATATGGCTTGACACACTGGAGGGAACAAAATGTCTCTGAAAGCCAACTATTGATTTATACATATCAGAAGCACACAGAATGCTGAAGGATGCAGTTTAGTGGCTTCCCTTTCATATATCTGTGATCTTCCATAACATCTACTAATGTGATCTGCTTTGCCTCTGTGTTATAATGCACTGCACCCCTGTGGCAAATCACTCTAGTTTGTTGAAATGTGGAAACCGTGCTAGTACATCCTGTACTGCCTGGCCTATTTTGTGCATCTTTCTAGCTCTCTGATAGGCAATGTAAGGCCTGTAAACTGAATCCAACTCACTAATGCTTCCCCCCAGGAATAACTGGTTCAGGGATATCTCTTTACACAGCAGAAATGTGAAGATATTTGGGCCGAGGAAAGAATCTTGACCTCAGTGACTTCAAGAATATTCAGAAAACTTATTCTTAGATTAGGGATTCTGGGAGCTGCAGTGAAAAAAAGGGGGATTTTTCCGAATCTGATGAGGAATAACTTGTCCAAGTTCTGGTCAGGGATATCTCTTAAGGTCTCCCTTGGCACAGAACAGAAGCTTACTAGAGGCCAAACTACCCGATCCTCCTTTTTCCCCCCTTTGTCTCAGACAAAGGGAAGTTTGAAGTGGCTGCTGGCAAACTGGCTATTAGTTTCTGCTTAGATGTCCTTCTCTCTGCCCTGAACAACAACTCCTCCTCCTCCCTTTCTCTGAGTTGCCTTCCCCCTATTCTATCTGTGCCACCCAAGTCATGGCTTGCCCCCAGCAATCTGCCCCCTTAGCCTATTCCATGAGATAAATGACTTATTTGCAGCCCCAGCTATTATTTCAGGTAATTGATTCTCACACTATTGATTTTGTTTGTCTTTTGGGAAGCTTATAGTAAAATTCCTTCTAGCGCCAAGGAGTTTCTTCCTCTCCTTTGCTGTGCATGCGAGGATATTAAACAGGGAGTCTGTCAATAAGAATGCAAATAGCATCTTAAGAAGCAAAGAGGAGTGAAGAAAATCTGAGAAGTAAATCTGAGAAGAAGTTAAGGAAATGGAACTTAGAAGGAAAACAAGAGATAGTTTACTTTACTGCTGTGTGCCCCTCCAACCAGAGTAGATAAAAATAAATGATTTTTTAAATAAAAATCAAATTCATGTAAATCACAATTTAAATCATAATTTAAATTTGAAAAATCAATGTTTAATTTAAATTATTAAAAAAACCTGATTTTTAAAAAATTAAATCATTATTTAAATCAAATCCTCCTGGCCTCCAACCTATTCTGCCTATAGCACTCTGTTTCTGCTATACATTGTTAACTCCTCTTCTGGCACATCATTTTTACCATTTTTTCTTGTGTTTTGAATGTTCACTATTGTTTGCACTTGTTTAGGACCACCAAAAGCTACAAGAGTGTTTTACTATTTTGCTTTTCAGCTTGTGCAGTCTTTTAACTTCTTGCAGAAATTGAATATTTGAGGCAGGAGGGAGAAACTATCATTCTTCCATGAAGAACATGTTCCTTGACAAATAATTGCACTGTGATGATATATTTTTTTTGTTAATATCCTGCTTCATCAGAGTGGCATCTCTTGAAAAAGGCTGCAGTAACTCGGAGTTATTTCATAATCTAAATCAATACCTTAAATAGAAGCTTCTAGTTTTGAAATCAGAGGAACCTTCTTACCAAACTTCTTAAACTTCAGAAAAAAATAAGGCATGCATGAATAGAAAGCAACTTTTCAACACTTTATCTTTGCTGTACTCTCTTTGTGTGTTTTCTTACATTTATCAATTCATTTCACTTGATGGAGATTCAATATCTAACTGAAGTGACAAGGTAGGAGAGCGTGGCTCAGTTGTGAATATGCATTGCTACTGTGCTGCAGCTGGCATGAGCTTGGAAGACTATTTGCAGTTACATTATGGATATAGACCTGGTTAGGTAGATAGATATTTTGGCATGGATATTGATATAGATATTCTGCAGTTCTTTCAAAGACATTATTGAACAGCAAATCTAAGAGTTGTTTTCTTTAGTAATCTACTAAATATGGTAGCAGTGCTTTTCTCAGTATCATGACAGTTTCCCATAAGGTTAGGCGTATCCGTCTGCTGCTACAAAAGCTGCCAAACTTTGTAGCAATTTGGCAAGTGTGCATATTTGCTCTGCATTTTTAAGCAAACCAACCTAAAAACAGAATACAAAGAATCATGTATTGGGGAACATTGTATGCACAAATGTAAACAATGTTAGACTAATGTGAAAGTTGGATAACATATACCTAAGACTGAATACATCTGAAACTAATAGAGAAGGAAATTAGCAGAGATAAATGCAAAATTCTACACCTAGAGGGGAAAAAATACACACACATTTAGAAGATGGGGGATACTTGGCCCAGTAATATTACAAGTGAGAAAGATCTTGGAATTGTTGTAGATCTCAATCTGAATATGAGCCAACAGTATGATGTGGCCATAAAAAAAAGGTAGATGCTATTTTAAACTAACAGAAGAAGAGCTTCAAAGTGCTAATTTCCCTCTTTTGAGGACTAGTTAGGCCTCATCTTGAGTACTGTGTCCAGTTCTGGACACCGCACTTTGAGAAGGATGCCAACAGATTGGAACAAGTTCAAAGGAGGGCAACAAGGATGACCAGGTGAACTGGAAACTAAGCCCTGATAGGAGAGACTGGAAGAACTGGGCATGTTTAGCCTTGAGAAAAGAAGGCTAGGGAGTGGGGAGAGATATGACTGCACTTTTCAGATCCTTGAAAGATTGTCATACAGAGGAGGGGCAGCATTCATTTCTGATCATCCCAGAGTGCAGGACATGGAGGTATACCTGGTGAGAACAGAAGACAGGGCCTTCTTGGTGGCTCTCCAAAGTTGTCAAACTCTCTTGCAAAGAAAGCCTCCTTCGTATCCTTGTTCTAACAAGCAAAGTCACCTCTTTGGGCAGCCTTTTAGTAAGTAATTGGCAGCCAAGGAGAAAGGCAGCCAAGGAGAAAGATATTCTACCTTTTATCTTTTAAAATGTGTTTTATAATTGTTTTTAATCTTATAATTTATTGTATTTTGAAGTTTCTGAACATTTCTCTTTTAGATATTTTGTAAACTGTCTTGGATTTCTTTATTGGAAGAAAAGTGGGGTATAAATAAAATGGATGAATGAATAACAGATTTAAAGCAGCATGAATTAGGGAGGTTTTTTGGGGTGGGTGGGAGGGGTTACCACACTTTTAGAAGGTATCGCACTTCCATTTTGAAAAGAAAAATATTCCATAAGACAATAATTCTCCCTCGCCTCCTTCAAGATTTTCTATCCATAATACCCAATGAAACTTGAACAACCTTCATGAATGTTGTTCACTATGATTTAGGAAGTCTTACATTATCCCAGGGCCTGGCCAATTTTTAGACATATAGGTCTGTGTTAGCCATATCTGAAAATAGATTGTATGCATCATACTCTGGCATTTTCTTTTGTATACCACAAGGTCCTTTTGGTATGTATGAAGCATTTATTTTAATCTCCACTGGAACCTTCATAAACAATGCTAATATACATCCTTCATAAAGGATGCCAATAAATTCTTTGTTCAAGCTATTTGAAGTCAGAGTCCACATGGGAGCACTGTGCACTGAAAGCGGTCAGCAAATAATTCTTGTAGCTTATGCTAATAGTAGTTCTTTGGAAAGAGGCATTTCATGTTTGCATATGTGTATAAGTGTGTACACTTATATTTTTGTACCATATTTCTTAAAGTTACTGTTGTGTCCCTTATTTATTTATTTATTTATTTATTTATTTATTTCAACCATTTTCACCCCACCTTTCTCCTTAAAAGCACCCAAAACAGCTTACAACAATTAAAAGACAATATTTAAAAGCTAAAAACAGTAAGCATACTGTGACGTTTACCACGTGGCCCCTGCTTGTTTCACCAAGCAAGGCGCTCACGCTATGTCATCCCACCAGCAGATATCAATTGTGACGTTCCCTCTTTTTCACACTGCCACCAGTGGATCTCCTTTATCCACAGTGTAATAGACTTTAGTCAGACACTTACTGCCAACAGAACTTATTTATTGAAGTGTATTAAATTATATCGGAATCACAGATGTTCTTTATTCAGTTCATACAATCAAATCATTTAAATATCATATATCTTGCCACTTTCACCACCGGCTCTATCTATTTATCTGGACCAGCTTATCTCTATTATTATTTCTTCTCATTATCTCTCTGACTATCTATCTCTCTCTGCTGCTTCTCTCTGCTCTGACTGAACTCCCTATCTCACCCTGCCACACCTTCTTATATCCGCTGACTCCGCCCCTCCACTCCTCTCATAGGCTCATACAAATGAGATCCTGGATATGAGTGACAGGAGTGATGTGGGGCGTTCGTCACACATACAAATATTTAAAAAGAATTAAAAAGTATTATAGTAAAAAATAAAATCAATACTAAAAACACATTTAAAAACAAAAGAGCACAACAATCCATTAAAAAATAATAATAATAACACCCTCTCAGGCCTCCAGTCATTAAGGGAAAGCCGGCCTGAAGGGAGAGGTCTTTGGCTTAGCTTTCCTTTGGGTTGGTTGCCATCTGGCCTCACATTTTAAACTGTAGCTTCTGTTCTGAGCCAACAAGTGAGGAATGGTGGCCTGACTGGGCTGTAGGTAGATGGAGATGGATGCTGCATTTACTGACTCTGGTATGGTAGTCAAGAGCTAAGGTGTAACAAGCCATAAGAAACAAAGCTGTGTTCCTGTGAAGCCACATGCTCTTTCCAATGAATTCTTTTCCACCAGGTTGATTTTAGAGATAGAGCTCCTGGTACCAGAAATGTAAAGGCTCTCAATTTACTTTGCCAATAAAAATGGGCTGTTCATACCATTTCAAATCTCCATTCATTCAATCAGAGGGAATTTAGAATGGGAAGTTTCTTCTGCTTCAGCTGGTGTCCTGGCCAAATGCAAAATAATGTTAAGAGTGATTGTCAACATATAATTGCTGTTACAGCAAAGCCATAAAACACTGTAATTAAGGCTGTTAGTTGTTACAAGAGCAATTAACAGTAAAGCTGACCTTCCATTCTGGATCGCAGTTTGTTGGCACCAGTTAATATGGTTGAAATGTGGCTGAGTGCCATTCCTACTTGGCAGTTTGCCTTTTTGAGGCATACTGAACTAGACTCTGCTAATACCGAAGATTCCTTGGGGCATATTTGTTGTCTGTCCTATGGTAGGTTTCTCCTGTGATCCAGACACAACTGTTATGCCTCCCTCCACAAGGTGCTTCTGCATCAGAAGTGACAGACACTTCCTGCATGCAGAGTTTGCCATGGAAGTGTGCAACACATTCAATGGTGAAATGACTTCCTTAAAATGCACTGCATCTGGTCAGTAGCAGATTGGAGCTGTTTAGAAACAAGAGCCAAGAAGCTTGACTTTCAGTTTTTTGAGTTTCCTGCCTTTTTCTGGCATGTATAAACTTGGCTGTCTCTTTTCCTGCATTATAATCGGATTGATCCAGTTGGCCCCATGGATGTCTAAATGATTCAGACAATTTTTAAAGGAGTAAATGGGATTCCTGTTTGTGCACTGTTTCATTCATGGTGCAGTTGGAGATAGTGTACTCAAGGCTGAGTAAGAATGTTCCCCTCCTTCACCACTCCATTCACAGTCAGTGAAACTGAAGAGACAGCCACAGGATCAAACTTGATGATACCGTTAGCACTCCAGTGGAAGCAGAGCTTCCTTAAGAGTTAAACTATGACTGTTTATCCTATTATGAACTTCCCTTGCCTCACATGTTGCAGACAAGCTGGCTTTTTTTTTTTTTTTTTGCGGCTGGTGATGCTGAATAGCTCAATGGTTTAGGTCTCTGTCTGCAAACCCAGAGTTTGAGAGTTCAGTCCCCCACTGTGCCTTCTTGACAGGGGCTGGACTCAATGATCCATAGGGTCCCTTCCAGCTCTGGAGTTCTAAAACATTATTTGTCTCATGACAAATAACAGGACCAGTGATTTCAAGCCTGGTTGCTCAGGCACACCACTTTGAAAGAATTGTGTACCTGGTGAGAAAATAGTATCATAGCAAGAAATAGCCATTTATCTTAAAGTGTCATTTTTAACCCAGGATTTGAGGAGGAGCATTTGAGGGCTGGAGGTTTAGCTTGTATTGGTGATGGTGGTGGTAGCAGTAGCAATGGCATCAGCATCTTTCCTTCTGTTTTCCCTCTCTTTAAGTTTTTTGCTGTTGCAGATAATATGTGTGGCTGCTGCCTGAGCTGGGAGAACTCTTCCCCCATAGTGATGTGAAGCCCCCCTCCCAGTCACACAAGGTATGAGCAACTAAAAATCATCTTATAATGGAAAAAGTCTAGTATAGTTAACAATTGTGTTCAGTGCACAGTGAAGACAATAATAAAGCTGGCCTTGGCAGCAGAATCTATCTTGGACCCATTACTGCTCAGGAAGAAACAGTAAAACATAAAAGCAGCCTTTTTCTAATGCAACAAGCATGCACTGTGTGTATGAATTGTAAGCTGAAGATAACAGTGTGAGGTGACCTCTGGAACATCTTGGCTCCTTGCCTTCAAGAAGGAAGGACCTGAACTTGGCCAGAGATGCTGTTGCAGAGGAGGAGAATAATTCACAGCCCAGCAGTGGAGCACCTGAGATTCATTGGCATCCATTGTAGCAGGATAATATGAGCAGTTGCTTTGAAGTTGGCTTAAGACCAAAGCCTGTTAAGCCAATGAGCAGAGAGCAAAAAGAATACTTTTGTCTGCCCTCAGTACCAGTACAAGCTGCAGGATTCAAGCTTTAGCATTATGAAGTGGAACCTTCCCAAGGGACAGGAGCAGTGATCTGCATTTAGTCAGCTGTTTCTGTTTTCCACAGAATAAAGTTGCAGCATAGACTTGTACGCTTTTCTCATGTAACAAAATTTCTCTCTCTCTCTCTCTCTCTCTCTCTCTCACACACACACACACACACACACACACACACACAGAAGCAACATGGTGCTGTCTGCCACATATACACACTCTCAGAGTAAAGTGATTAGATGTGTTTGGATACTATAGACAAGTCATTGGAAAGAACTCCCTTTGAATCCTTCGCATTAGTGTAACTATGTTATTGTGCAGCAGAACAAATCAATATTCTACAGGGCAATTCAAAAAATGGGTGCAGCCCAAACAAAAAATATGAATTTTAAACTCTGCTTCATACCCTGCCTCCCTAGAGTGATGCCGTATAATTGTGTCTGCCAGGGACACAGAGGTCTGGAGGAGTTTTGCTGATGGCACTGGTGCCATTTTCCCATTCTGTTTCATCCAGAGTACATCTAGACTTCCTTTGAGAGTGCTAGCTGATATTGTATCATTTTGCTCCTTCACGTCAGTATTTTTCCCCTCTTGGACTTTTTTTTTTTTTTTTTTGGAGGGGGCTGAATTTTCAGTTCAGAATTGCAAAACTGTAAATGCAATTCCTGTTGAGGAAACACCCCCCCCCCCAAGATTCTTCTCTGCAGCTGGCACATGTAGTGTCATTTCCCCACTAGAGAGGTAAAGGAATATGCTTCTATCCTGTTCTGCTGCGCCTTGAGTCCCATGTAATCAGCTCCAGTCAGGTGGAAGCAGAGTCACTTGAAGCAGAATTCAGGACCCTGGAAAGCTCCTAGTGAGCCCTGCTGGCTGAGGTATGGCATAAATTTGCCTCAGACAAGGAGTTGTTCTTTGTGAGTACTTGTAAAGGCAGGCAGGCCCACTGAAGAGCTGACTGTGTTCCCCAAAGAGCTTTTGTCAGACTGAATTCTGTGGTTTCTGTAAATCTGGAGGAGGCATCTAGAGTCTTGTTCTTTAAATCAGAAGATGATGGGAGGGCCACAGAAATAGGAGAAAGTATGGAAAGTCTTCCCTCGAGAAAAAAAGATTTGAACTTGAGTCTTCTTCATGGCATGCTGGGGCCCAAGGATCAGGATCTTTGAGAAGTCCTCAGTAGGACAAAATGCATCCACAGCTGAAAGCATCCACAAATGTTTCTGCCTTACAGGTTCCCTGCCTAAAGGGAAATCACTTCACTGTTAGACAGGGAATGGTAGAGGATGTGGCACTTCTTGATTGCCATTGAGGGCTTAGTATGCCTTCACTGGGTATAATCATCCAGAAAGTCTCAACTCCTGTTAGTGCAATCAAAAGGATTGTCCTCTGCCTCTAGTTTAAAAATAGTTTAGCACAAGGAGGCCACAAAGCCCAGCTGTAGCTTCCAAGCCCCATTACCATATGTGTTGCAGGGTAGCTGGAAATACTGATAGAGGCATGTTGATACCGCCTGAAGCTGTCTGTTCAAAGGGCAGGAAGAAAATGCCTATGACCTGAGGGACCTAAGCACTGTGAGAACAACAACTTCTAACGTGAATTCCCACAGCCACAATAGCATTGAATAATTTACAAGCTATCTATGGGAGGGAACGTTTGCATTAAGCATTAATTAGATTTCTGGAGATTTTCAGAGGCACAGAGGACAATGTGGCTTTATAGCTCTTACCAAAAGCATTTGGAGTTTTGTGCCTAGTTTCCATTTCAGCATCTGAAATGGTCCCCACTACCTTAAATCCAAATGTCTGTGATTCAGATATTTTGGCAGGTTTTTGTAAGTTGTAGAATGAGTTTTTAAAAATTGAAAAATTGTGTGGATATTGACCAAACTAGTAAAGTGTGAAATCATCTATTATATTTCAGTTCTGTACATGCTATCCCTGAAAAGATGCTGAGAATCTGTTAATTCAAATACAAAATGCCGATGATTTCCTTAAAATTGCATATCTTTTTTTTTATTGTGAAGATTGTCATATCAAAGATTGTTTGCAGCTGCTTACAGACTTCAAAGGGAGTCAGGTTAAAACAAGTGTAGTAGATGGTTTGGACATCAATATATTATTTGTGCTTGGTTTTTCCTATGATTCCATTGCAGTACATTTATGCTGTGTTTATTTTTAATTTTTTCAAAAATTTAATGATAGCTGGGTTCTGTCTGGTGATTCTCAGGTTTCAGAATTTTCCCCATACTTGACTCTGGTATTGGTACGGAGGGTTTTGAATCGCTTGTACACTTGTTTGTTTTAAACTTGTTGTATACTTGTTTCCTTGTTTTATGGCTATGTTTGATGTTTTTACATATTGCAGAGATTGTGTGGCTCTGGGTTGTCCACTTCTCTGTATGATAGGTCTAAGGACTATAAATAAAGAATTGATTGATTACGAGGTGGCTTGTAAGGAGATCATCACCCTACTGATCAAAGAAAAAATAGACTTGAGTTTCTTGATATAGACCCCAAGATCACTTATCAAATAGCCAGATTTTGTATGGTCTCGGAAATTCCATGGTAACTAGATGCTAGATTTTAAATTGTGTTTTAAATGCCAAATGTTTTTTTATGAAGTACCTGAAATTTTGAACTGTTATGGTATCTAGATACTAGATTTTAAATGGTCTCTTAATGTCAAATGTTTTTACAAGGTATTTGAAATTTTGGAAACTGTAAATGTCTATGTTTTCCCCCCTGTGTGATTGGTCTAAGGACCGTAACAATAAACTGTACTAGCTGTGTTATTTCAATGATAGAATCACTATAAATTGCTTTTGATTACATGTTCAACTAGAAGTTAGAATAATGGATGCCATACTCATTCACATCTTGGTTAAATACTTTATTTGACCTCATTTTCATCAGTCCACTCAACAAACAATTGCAGCAGATTGCTCAATTTCTCAAATAATTCACATTAAAATCCTGTTAAAAATATACAACCTGTCTGATTTTTCCATTAATGGCCAAGAACCTGTTGCTTAGTGTAATAAGTCAAAACTAGAGTAGACCCATTCAATCAATGGGGATTTGGTGAATCATCTCCTTCATAAGTTTCATTGATTCAGTGGATCTACTCTGCTTGCTAGTTACTGTGCTAGGCAACAGGATTTCAGCCAGTGTGTGCATTTACCTGTAAGAAAAATGACTGTATAAAAAGCTATTATTCCTCTGTGGAGTAGAGTATTCAAGGTAACAACCAAGGGTAAATATATTTTGTAAAGAAAATGCCTATGTAAGAAAATATTATGCAGGATTCAAGAGAGAGAAGAGGGATGGCTTTTGATATACAGTTCCAGAAATAGAAAGAGCAGACATGTGGTCCATCCATAGAAGCAGTTATGGTTTAAGTAATATTTTCGATAACAAATCACAAGTAAGGCAAGTTTTTGAATTCTTCAGAACTTCTTTGCAGAGTTCAAACGCTCAACTTATTTATAACTTTTGATTGAGCCAATACAGATATTATCTAATTCAGAACTTAAATCCAAAAATGTCTTACTTTTGAAAATGACTAAAATAGGTGTATACCAGCTTCAAATATCCATGAAAATTAAGTACATGTCTCTAAAACGTAGTGGCTGACATGTAAGAAGGATCAATTTCCTCTAGCTTTCTGCCTCTGCTGTGCTGAAAAAGGGGAGTCTGCATATGCTGTCATTATTGCTAAAGATATTTCCCTGAAGTCCATTAGCTACAGTGTGAAAATTGCATCCCTCTGGCACTTGCCGCTAATGGATATTGAACACACAGCACAACACAATCTACTTTCTGAAGAGAGGCTAGTTTGCTGGCTGTGGGTAAAGGGAGTTGTAGTGCAACACATCTGGTTGGCATTGCGTTCAGGAAGACTGCTTAAGAATGAGCATCACAAAGAGTATAGGGAGTTCTGATGTGGAGAAGGGTTTTAGTCCTCAGTGCAAGTGTTGGTGCAACACAAGATCACAGAGGAATGGTTGCTGACTTGAAGAAGGCAAAAACTGAATATATAGAATCCTGTTTGAGAGTTCAGGGATAAAGTGAAGGAGACAGTCCACAAAGAAACTCTGTTGCCTTGAGTGCAATGAATTACCCCAGAATTTAAAAAATGATAATTATGTGCCATCAAGTCAATTCCAACTTACGGTGATTCTTTTCCAGGGCATTTTAGGTCTATGGAGTACTCAGATGTAGGTTACTACGCCCTTCTCTGGAGGTGCTCTGCGACTGCACAGGTTGCCTAAGGCTACACAAGCTGGCTCTTCTCTTGGGAGAAGAGAATCAGTGGGGAATCAGATTCCTGACAGCAGGTTCTGCAGCCAGGTGCACAACTTACTGAGCTATCCAGTGAGCTGATACTGGAATTAAATGGTTCAAAATTCACTGAAGGAATGTATTTGTTAATTTTGATACAGCTCTGCATGGAAAGATGTAATTTGACTATGGGAGAGCAGGATTGAGGCCTCCTAAAGGGGAGAAAGTGTTGTTATTAATTCCATCTTCCATGGGATAGATTTTAACACTGTGGGCCTCTGCAGGTCTCCTTCTGAATGATCTGCACCCACCACTTCAAGACAGCATCTGCATCCTTTTGGGAAGGTTTCTGCTTTATTATTTTAAGCTTGAGTCAACTCCATCCCAAGTGCCCATTCACCGCATGATAACACAGTTGTAGTATTTCTTCAAATGTGCCTGCATTGTGGCTCATTTGCTTTTTGAGTGCTGTTTCTAATATTGCTGTCCCCTACTTACATTCTTTAGAAGAGAGAGAAAAGAGCAAGAGGCTAGAAAATAGCTACAGACTCAACTTGTACATTCAGATCCATGACACTTATTGTATGGCCATGGTTATACTGTTGTTTGTTAATTTTTTCACAAGAACAGATGGGCACCCTGTGTGCTGTGATAATAATCGGATGATTTCACTTCCCTCAAGGTTATATTGACTTATTTTCCTATCTGTAAATGTATTAATAAAGAGAACAGAAATCTACAGAAATCACTTCAAACTAATGTTGTAGATTGATTTTTATACTTGCAATACACTGGCCAGCTGATAATGTTTTCCAGCAACACATTTCTCTCTAAGGTATCAAAAGATAGCTGTAACTCAGGGAGGAATGTCAAGCAAGAAGAACTGGATGTCCAGGGTTGCTGGATGGGTTTCACACTGTATAAAACATCTAATATAACCCCTTCCCCTGTCATACTGGGTGGTATTCTTTAAAGCTGGGCGGCTTCCTTCCTTCAAGTAGTTTACTTGCTGGGCCCAAGTGATGACTCTGCATGAATGGTACAGAACACATAAAGGTCAGCCACTCCTGTGATCTGAATATCATCATCATAAAACTCAGAGTGGGTTAAGGTAATTGTTTACAGGTCAAAGTAATGCTGAGGGAGGAACTACTCCTAGAAGTTAATTCACAGATGAATGCCGACTGACTTTTTAAACACAAGATAACATGAGTTAACTTTTTAGGAGATTCTGGCATGTTGGAATTAGGCATGTGTCTGTGAGCATACAACTCAACATTACTGGATCAATGCGTTTGTCTAGTATTTAATAAGCTGCATTCGACACACAAGCCAGGTTGTTCATAAGATCTATTTAGTGTGCCAGGACCTCCTGGAAACGTTAACTTGACTTCATCACTTAATGTAAAATGAACTGATCTTGATTTACTAAACCTGGCAAGAATGTTTGCTCAATCCTGGTTATGTACCTAAATCTCCCAGATATTAATAATTCTGACTTATGGTGACCCTGTTCAGGGTTTCCTAGGTAAAGAGTATTCCCTTCTTCTGGGGGTACCATGGGATATTGTAGCTTGCCCAAGGCCACACAGGCCGGTTCTTCTCTGTGGAGGCACAATGGGGAATTGAACTCCCATCTTCTGGCTCCACAGCCAGATACCTAGCTCACTGACCTGTCCCATTGTAATATATTCAGACCTGCCTTTGACCATTTGTAGGGACTACTCAATTGTTTCTCAGTGTGTATGGCCTGCCCTTCTGGATGGCCAGCATAAGAATTCATTTGGCAAAGAATAAAAACGGGTTTTTGTCCTCTTTGGAAAAAACAAAATACCAACACATTGACTCTGATTCCTGAGCTGTTGCCATCCAGAGTGCAGTCTTTTGGATTATGTTTTTGTTGTTGAAGCTGTGTTAAAGGAAATTAGTGTTGACATAGAGTACTTTTTATTTAATTTGTAATAAAAGGGAGTCTTTCAGGCCCCCTAAATGCTTGGCCACTATTGCTGCAAAGTGCTTTGCTTTTTTTAGTTCCTGCTTACATGCAAGCAGCATCTCAGTCTTGCTGAGAAACTAGATGCAGTGTTCCAACAAATGTTTTCTTTTGCTACAGTTTTGTTTGGTAGACAAGGGCTTTAATGAGACAGATAAATAAAATGAAATGGTAGGTAGGGTGGCTTATGGTAGCTCCCATTTGTGCCTGGCCTAAAACAAAGGGCAAATACAGAAAGCAAAAAGTATTTTCCCCAAGAACGATAATACCTGAAGAGATACCTGAAGATAACTAAGAGACACAGCTAATTCTAAGCACAGAACATTTTCTCTCACCATAATACTCAAGAGTATGTTCATTCAAGCAAATATATAAGGATTTTTTGGCTTACTGTTTATCATAATTGTTTTATAATTTCCTGTACTTTTAATACAAGTAAGAACAAAGGATGATAAATTAGGACTGTAATATGTAAGACCTGTGCACGTGGCCACTAATTGGATTGGAAGCTTATTCACTGGTTTAGACTGGACCCCATTTAGTCAGGACCAAAACCCATACCAACTTGAAAATAAAGGTTGCCAGCGCTCCTGCTGACTTGCATTGGAAAATCAAAATGGCTATAACTTTTTTTGCTTTTTCACTCATGTATGTAAAATTTGGATACATCATAGAATGTAAAGAGGGGAGAAAACTTGCAGAATTTTAGGCGGCTAGATTTATGGGTTTGTATCAGTAGTTTACATATCTTGCTACAGAGCCAGAGGTTGGGAGTTCAATTCCCCACTGTGCCTCCTGGGAGAAGAGCCAGTCTGTGTGGCCTTGGGCCAGCTGCACAGTCCCACAGCATCCCCAGAAGATGGGGAAATGGTAAACCACTTCTGAGTATTCTCTATCTGGAAAACCCCGAAAAGGGTTGTTTTAAGTCAGAATCAATCAATCAATCAATCAATTTAAATTTTATTCCACCTATCTAATGGCTAGGCCATTACTCTAGGCAGCTTACAATATCATAACATAAACATATAATGAAACTGCAGTAATAATCTGATAAAACATCAGAGAAGGAAAACCCAATTTCTAAATATAAAATAACTAAGAGAGAGAGAGAGAGAGTAGATGGCAGCAAAAGAGAGACGATTATTCCAAAATTCATGGAATATAGGTGATCATAAGCAAAAATTAGTCTGGGATAAGACAATGAAAGTTTTGAGTTGTTTTCTGAGGCCAACGGGGGAAGTGGGCAGTCGCACCTCAGTCGGGAGAGAGTTCTATAATGATGCGGCTACCACAGAGAAGGCCTGGTTTCAAGTTGTTCATTTCTGGGCCTCCCTCGGGATCGCCACCTGTAACATCCCAGTATATGAGGTTCAGATCGGACAGGTGGTTGTTCTGAGGGTGAGGTGTTCAGACAAGTTGCAAGGCCCTAAACAGTTTAGGGCTTTACATGTCAACATAAGCACCTTGAATTTGGCTTGGAAGCTTACAGGCAGAGATTGCAACTGCACCAGGATGGGTGATCTATGATCATATTTTGATGTTCCTGATACTAGCCTGGCTGCTGTGTTTTGCACTTGCTTCAACTTCTGAACCACCTTCAAGGGCAGCTCCACGTAGACAGAATAGAAATAGTCTGCCCTCAAGATTATGAGCGTATGAACCAGTGTTGTTAGGGACTTTCCATTGAGCTAGGGGTGAAGGCACGTGATTATTATTAAACCTAGAACACTCTGAAAAGGGTCACTATAAGTCAGACTTCTTGATGGCACATTATTATTATTATTATTATTATTATTATTATTATTATTATTATTATTATTATTATTATTATTATTATTGTTGTTGTTGTTGTTGTTGTTGTTGTTGTTGTTGTTGTTGTTGTTGTTGTTGTTGTTGTTAGAATAGAATAGAATAGAATAGAATAGAATAATAGAATAAAGAATAGAATAACACTTTATTGTCATTGCATGTGCAACGAAATCACCAGGGTGCTATCCAGACAGTGCATCACTCATTCAGCTAAAACCCCATGTGTACCACACCTCTTTAACATTTTTCCCCTCCGAAAACAACATACCGTGTTTAAAAGCATGTACACTCAGCTGAATGTCCAGTCTTGGTTGTAGATTTTTATTTTTATTTTATTGGTTTTGTTTTTGTCCTTTTACTATCAAAAAGGCTACAAGGAGTCACTTTAACAAGACAAAAAAAAAACAGGGAGGTAACTTGGCTTAATTTTAAGCTATCTCAATACAGCTACATTCTTTAATTCTGACTACTACTAACACTGAAGAATGTGGCAAAAAAATGACAAGAATTTGTGTGAGATAGTTGAATATGTGACTTTAGTGGCCTCACATAATTCCTTTCCACCAGCCCAGTGATGGGAGGGCAATGTGAGATTCTAGCCTCAGACTGCATGTTAAAAATTTTAATGGACAAAGCCCAGCTCACTTTCCAATCACTCTGCCTTGTTGGAGACACATTGCCTGGCTTCTCCCCAATTCATTTTAGAAGTCCAAATTGGTCTGAAACACTCCAGACTGTTTCATGTTGCTCTGAAATTGAATCTGGGTGTTGGCTTTGTACAGGACTGCCTACAGATTTAGCCAAATAGAGCTGACTTAGTTCAGAATGTGGAGTGCAACCAAAGCCAGAATACAACCCTAGTAAATAAAATCTAGTTAGGCAATTATAACTGTTAGTTTAGTAATTTGCTTGTGGGAAAAAGACAATCCCCAAATTACCAGGTTATCACCAAGCAATAGTCACCTAATGCAAACTTAAAGAGCCATTTAATATCAAGTTAATAGTTAAAATTTTGCCCCCTTGAATTAAAAAGTAAATGAATTTGATATTTGAATTTATAAATAATTAGCTCAATTCTTGACCATTTTCTACCAACCTTCTCGTCTCTGATTACAGAGTGCCCTTCAATTCTAATGATTTCTGGGAAGGGTGACAGAAAAGTTATTTTAAACAATACCAAGCAAGGATCCAGACCATTTAGGGCATTGTTGAGAGACCATATTTTGTTCTGGTATGGTGGGGTTCACTTTACAGTCTTCAGTGCATAGATAAAATTAGACACATTTTCTGGGATCAGTGGATCCTCCCGCCAAAGAGCTGGGTGGTGTTTCTCTACACAGTGCTTCAACTGGGACCTAAATTTGCTCTTCATTTCCCTTCCTCCCAGGCCTCATCCCCTGTAAATGAATTGCAAGCATAAACTGAGTCCTGACCTTAGCATTCAGCCGCATAAGATGACTGCATATGGCTTATGCTGCTTCCTTTTTTCTGCATGGAAAGGGGCGGGGAGCAAACCTGCTCTCAGTTGGTGCTTTCAGGAATTTACTGAATCCTGATTCAGCTAATTCCTGCAAAGATGGGCTGAGAGGATGGCTGGTTTCACTCCTCCACCTTCTGTCCACTGGCTACTGGCAAACACTACCTGAGAAAGTGGATGAGGAATCTTTTCTGTCTTGAGTAAGTGACTTGGGATAACTAGAACTCTCCTGACTAGCCAGGAGGGGGACTTTGTGTGGAATGTTTATGTACCAGATTTGGCCTATAGTCTAGAAGTGATCTTCCTCTGATTAGGCGCTTTAAAGGTTAAAGCCAGCACCCCTGAATTGAGCTAGAATCATAGAATAATTAAGTTGGAAGGGGCCTATGAGGACATCAAGTCCAAACCCTTGCTCAATACAGGAATACAAATCAAAGGATACCTGCCAGGTTGTTGTCCAAATTTCCCTTGAATGCCTCCAGTGTTGAAGCACTCACCATCTCTCGAGGTAATTGATTCCAGTGCCATACTGCTCTAACAGTTAGGAAGTTTTTCCTGATATTCAACTGAAATCTGGCTTCCTTGAACTTGAGCCCATTGTTGCATGTCCTGCACTCTGGGACGATCAAGAACAGATCCTGCCCCTCCTCTGTATGACAGCCTTTCAAGTATTTGAAAAGTGCTATCATATCTCCAGTCAGTCTTCTTTTCTCAAGGCTAAACATGCCCAGTTCTTTCAGTCTTTCCTCATAGGGCTTGGTTTCCAACCCCCTGATAATCTTTGTTGCCCTCCTCTGAACTTGTTCCAATTTGTCAGCGTCCTTTTTGAAGTGTGGTGTCTAGAACTAGACACCGTACTCAAGATGAGGCCTAACCAGTGCCAAATAGAGGGGAACTAGTACCTCATGGGATTTGGAGATTATATCTCTGTTAATGCATCTTAAAATACCATTAGCCTTTTTTGCAGCCACATCACACTGTTGGTTCATATTCAGCTTGTGATCTACAATAATTCCAAGGCCTTTCTCGCTCGTAGTATTGCTGAGCCAAGTTTCCCCCATCTTGTAACTGTGTGCAAGAAATATGCACACGGTTACAAGATGGGGGATACCTGGCTCAGAAATATGCAGGCAACCAGTGAATGTGGTTCAGGACCAATGTTTTACGTGCTACTGGCAGTTTAAACTCATAAACAGATTAGCAGCCAAATTTTGAAACAGTTTGGGATTGCAGACTGCCTTCAAGGGCATGTGTAGCAAATTATAATGATTCAATCTGGAAATCATCAGTGGATAAATAACATTAACTGGAACCTTGTTTTCTTCTGCCAGTTAATAAGGCTCCCATTAAAGGAGGCCATGGACTCACCCAAATCAGAGGAAGGTAGGTTAGGAGAAATAGATCAGCAGTTCAAATTCAATGTTAAAGAGTCAAATATATGTCTGAGTGGCAGTTCAGTAACAGTGAACCAATAACCCTTTCATAGTCAATTTCCCATCTCTTGCCTGGATCTAAAGAAAAGGAGAAATAATTAAGTTGACAACAGCATGCTGGAGGTACCACACTCCAAAGCTCCTATTTATTTTATCCATTGCAGATGATACAACAGCATAAAGCACAGAAGTGAACCTGAAGAAATCTAGATCAGTGGTTTCCAACCTTGGGTAACCCAAGTGTTCCTGGACTGCAACTCCCAGAAACCCTGGCCAGCACAGATGGTGGTGAAGGCTTCTAGGAACTGCAGTCCAAGAACAGCTGGGTTGCCCAAGGTTGATCTAGAAGATAGCTCTCATAGGGTGGAATACTGGTATTCCAGAGTATCCTTTAAAAAATAAATAAAACTAATGTCTCATTTCTCTAATAAATCATCCCAAACAATTTACAATATTATGCCTAAATGTATGTTAATTTCATTGGGCTTTGTTTCAGCATCCATGTCTAAATGTTACATCAATACATTATTTTCATTCATAATGAATGTCACTCTGCTCCTTCACCCTTTATTTACCATCGTTTATCTTCCACTGGAGTTTCTTAATGCCAATATCATTGATTTCAATGTTGATGGATTAAGCTTTATGATGGGATTAAAGGAAATAAACTTTGAAGCTGCAAAGGCTTCTGCATATCTGGCTACCTAATGCTCAACGAACCTTCTTGGCAAAAGGGGAGGTGGAGTCTGGAGCATCAGGGAACAAGATTGGTACCTTGCCTTGTGAGGTATCTGAAGCTGTAGGTCTTCAATGTTCTGCTGTTTTCAGGTTCACAGAGAACTTCAAAGGTGGCTTACTGTCTGTTGGGGACAGAGGAAGGAAGAACAGGATTCTTTGCTCTCCATCATTTTGGCTTTGTTGACTGGATGAGACGCCTCAACATATTTGACAGATGGGCCAAGTTCCTCACCCTCTGCTTAGAGAGAAATTCAGTTCAAGAGCAGTGGGAAATCTTAGTCAGTTATTGCAGGTGTGGAGAAGAAAGTAGTGATTCCTCATTCTCACTGCTGATGTGGACAACAGAGGTTTTGCATTCCTTGATTTGGGGGAGTGCTTAGGGGAAATAATTTACACAAGCTTGGGCTTTGTCTGTGCAAATCAACATTGACTAGGGAATATTTGTAGATCTTCCAGTCCCATAAGTCTCATAGACTCATCCCCCAGGCAGATCTCTGGGACTAAAAGAGGAGAAACCGGAAGGCAAAAAAGAGGTCTTTCTAGTGCCATTGTCTGCTTCGTTCCATGTGGTTCAGCTGGAAAGAAGAGAATGCCACCTCAGTTGCTCTGTTTCCTGGAAGTTGCCTCGCTGCTCTATGGGGGAGTACTTCAGTGACAGCACCCCCCAGTCTAAAGGGTAGTGAGACTACCCTACTAATAGACAACTGGGCCAATTCCCAGGTAGCATTGAGGCTGAGGAAGCATTTTCTTCTGTTTTGCAACAGAGACACATGAAGAGAAACACAATATGGAGGTAGAAAGGCATCTATCTCTTTTGCCTTCTGGTCTTAACTCTTTTAGTCCCAGAAGTCTGATTTACAGATTCCATGTGACTGCTGGGACTGAAAGTGCTAGAATTATGAAAATCCCATCCCTAACATTGACCCTATCTGCCGATCTATTTTCTTGTTCTTTTTCGTCTGATGGATTCCCTGTTAGGGCCTCATTCCTTCTGTTCTTCACCTGCCAGCTTTCTAGCTATTTACCCACAGTTGAAGGTCAAGATAGTATCACTCATGCTTTTGAAAAGGAGACAGAATATAGTAGTCCTGTATTCTCCAGCAGGCACCGCTGTTTTTTAAAAAGTGCAGTTCTGGCAGCAGTCACTTTTGCTTCGTAGCCAGGGAGATTAGCTGCTGAGGATGGATTGGCATGAACAGCAGCAGCTCCTGCTTCTTCCTTCCCTTCACCTGAAGGGTGAAAGGGTGGCCTGTCCTTTTCTTGGAATTCTCAACAGGCAAAAGAGAAGTCCTGTCTGTACATTCAGCCATTAGAAGGGCAATGTGTGAACTGAGGTAGAGTCAGATGAAAGGGCCCTCTGAAGTTTTAAAAGGGACACCTTGTTACACCTCTTCTCATAGGTCTCAGGGCTGGTTGTAGCAGACGTGTTTCATTATTTGCTGACTTCAGCTTTGGTTAGTGAATGTGTGAAAGAATTGTTACAGATCAGATACCCAGATGGCAGCTTTTGTCACTATTGAAGTATGACAAGGAATACTTTGTTCAAGGATTGATAAGATACACAAAATTTTGGTGTAGCATTGACAACTGAGAGAATTTTGGAAAATGCCCCTTCCCACAGTTTCTTTCTCATTCCTCTCTTCTTCTTCTTCTTCTTTTTAAATGTTTGTTCATATAATTGTATACTATATTTCATTTTGGTATCATAAGGTCATAATGATAGGGGTTTGTAAGGGGGAAAGATCATTCAAGAGGAATCATGGTTCATAATCCATGTAAACATCCAGTTTACATTATTGCATCATAATAGTGACCCAAATCTTGTTGAGTAAATTATGCCTGCATAAGAGTGATGGCATCATTGGCAGGGGGAGACTGCTGGTAATTAAAGGGCTTCTGCTTCAATTCTAGAGCTCACACAGCTCAATAGCAACTCACCTGCAATCACTCTCATTGTGAGGAAATTGGGTGAGTGCCAGGATCAAAGAACACAGTGCTTAATTTAACAATCTTTAACAATCTCATTGTCACCACTACCAAATGAAGTCACCACTACCACCCACAGATTGCTGGTAATTAAAGAGTTCAGGCTTTGATCCTGGCATTCATTTGAATTGTCTGCAATAAGACTGTGGGATAGATGCAGATGGGTGAGCCCTGCAATCAGAGCAGGAACTCTTTAATTACCTGGAGTCTCTGCCTGCTGGTGATGTCATTACACCTGCCACAGGTGTAATTTATTCAGCAGGATCAGTGGGGGGAATGGGCTTTGAATTCTTCATTTTATAAGAGGAGCAGAATTGCTAAAAAGAAAATCCATTTTAAAAAACAAAAACTATGTGATGTCTTGCCTTTGAAAGTCCAAAGGTGTATCTATCCTGCATCTAGATCCTGAGATATAAATGGTGAATGAGAATGTTGATGTTTTAAGAAGGTCAAGAGCTAGGTGGTGGACATTGTTTTGAGAGCTGTGCGGTGTAATTGTTATAATTTACCCGGGATTTTCATTCAATAGTTACAGCGTTGTAGTGTAGCATAGTAGTTACAGTATTTAACTGGGATGTAACTGAATACAGGTTCTAATCTCCACTGAGCTGTGAAATGTTCTGGGTGGTCCTGGGACAGTCGCACACACTCAACTTGACACACTTCACAGGGTTGTTGTCATGAGGATAAAATGGGGAGGAGAGGCATGTACACTACCTTTAGTTCACTGGAGAAAAGGAGGGAAATAAATGCCACTATTAAATAAATAAATGCCATAGAACTCTTTTGCCTGCAAGACTTATACTTTGCTATGGGATCCATCCCTGTTTCTGTCCTGTATCAAACAAAAGAGTGTTTCCACTGCCTCTTTAGTTAACTGTAGTACTTCTGACTGAAGTGGGCTGAACTGTTGCACGGCGGCTCTCTTGGGTCTCCTGTCAGTTCCACACTGTTGGCAGACCAACAAACAAAACTCACCTTCGAGTTGCCATTTGAGCATTCCCTCCTTTTTTTCCCAATTTCTGAACACAACCATATCTATCACCTGCGTGTTCAGCTTTTCCTGTTCTGAAAGAGGTCTGTTTTTATCTTCTTTCTCATACATCCAAGGAATCAGATTACTTTCTCTCATCCAATGTTTGCCAATTTAAGCATTAAGGTGGCTTAAATGGTTGGCAGTGTAAACCTTAGATTAAAAAAAGGTGGTGAATCACAAGCTGAGCAAGCACCTGGAAGGAAGACCTGGCACAGTTACTTCACTTTATAACATTGCATGATTCTTCTTCAAAGGAATCTGTCATCCTTATATCCCTTCTATATTCGTCTTAATCATATTGTTTCCACCTTCTCTTTATTTTATCCTAGTCAGATAGTATGCTCCTCTTGGTCTTTCAGCATCCTTATTCCAGGTTTAAATTTACCTTTGATTTCTTGGAAATTATGGAAGAGATATCTTGTTTTTCCTCTTTTGACCTTCTGTTCTATTTCTTTGCACTGGTCATTGTAATAGTTCTCTTTGACTCTACATAACAGTCACTGAAAAATTGCAGTTTCGATTCTGACCCTTTTTATGTCATCTTTTACTTTTATTTCTTGCCTGGCCTTAGCAATTCCAGGTGTTTCTTACATTGTCCATCTAGGTTTTTCCTTTCTTTTGACTAGTGGAATAGTCTTTTTGCATTCTTCAACAACTCCTGGTTTCAATCTACAGTTCCTCTGGTTCATGGTCAATCGAGTTTAATAATGTGAGTCTATTCTTTATTTGGACTTTAAATTAATCAACAGTGCTATTTCTACGTATCCTTTGCCTTTCCCCAGTAGTTGATTGAGTGCCTTCTGACCTAGGAATCACATCTTTCAGCACTGTCTCTTCTTTCATTTTGGATTGTCTCATCATAGGGTTTTCAAGGTGAGAAATATTTAACAGTCATTTGTCATTGCCTTTTTTCTGCACAGTACTAACAAAAGTGAGCATGAGTGTCTCTGAAAGATCTTTTGCTAGCGTCACCTTCCATTAATGCTGTTGTCCAGTAGCTGTCTTCCAGGGGGGTTATCTGACCCCATCATCTTTGGAACTACCAATTCTCCTCTGCTGATGTGGCTGTTAATCCTAAAGAAGGTTACTACATCTTAGTCTGATGTCTCAGCTTTGATTAGGAGTCCAGACTTGTAAAGGAGCCTGTCTTCCTGATGGCATTGCTCTTGGCTTCTTTGACACACTCGCCCTCACCATGGAATGTTGTTAAAAAGAACCCTATTTGACTGTAAGCATCCAGCATGAATGCTTATTCCCTGAAATAAATGCTGGTTGTTGGGCAAGAAAAACACTCATGCCTGAAGCTGGAGGGGAGACAGAGTGCTCCACACTGATGCCCTAGCTGCCCCCTTCCCTGACTGAGCTGTGGATGTAATGGGGGATTGTTCTAAGCATTTGCACCCAGTTTGCCTGCTCAGTATTCACCAGAAAATCATCTAGAAGATTTCTTGATGTAGCAGAGGACAAAGAAAGGACCAGGTAGCATGCTTAAAATAATTTGTTAGGAGGTTTGTTGTTGTTATGTGCCATCAAGTCTCTTCTGACCTGTGATGACCCTATGAATGAGTGATCTCCAAAATGTCCTTTCCTCAACGGCCCTTTTCAGGTCTTGTAATCTCAAGCCCGTGGTTCCTTTAGGGAGTCAGTCCATCTTGTATTTGGTCTTCCTCTTTTCCTGCTGACTTCCACCTTTCCCACCATTATTGTCTTTTCCGGAGAATCCTATCTTCTCATGATGTGTCCAATGTAGGACAGCCTCAGTTTCAACATTTTTGCTTCCAGAGATAGCTCCAGCTTGATTTGATCTAGGGCACGCTTGTTTGTTTTTCTGGCAGTCCAGGGTATCCAAAGCAAAAGCAGAGTGTGCTGCTTATATACTTAAAGCACTCTCTGGGCGGTTTACAATCTAATTATACAGGCTACAAATTGCCACTGCCCCCCTCTCACAAGCTGGGTACTCATAATATTGACTTTGGAAGGCTGAGTCAAACTTGTGTGAGCTGTCAGAATCCACTGGGATCAAATGCTGACCATGGTTTTGACTGCAGTAATACAGTTTAACTGCTGCAGCATGAGGCTCTTTATTCACAAAACTCTCCTCCAACATCACATTTCAAACAAACCATTTTTCCCCCCTGACAGCTTTCTTAACAGTCCAGCTTTCACATCCACACATGGTAATTGGAAATACAAGAGTGTGGATGATCTTGGTCTTGGTCTCCAGTGACACATCCTTACATTTGATAATCTTCTCCCATTCCTTCATTGCTGCCCTTCCTAGTCTAAATCTTCTGAGTCCTTGGTTACAGTTTCTATTTGGATTGATGATTGAACCAAGGTATACAAAATCTCTGTTTCAATTTCTTCATTATCAACGCTAAAGTTGTGTAGTTCTTCTGCAGTCTTGATGTTTGTCTTTTTAACGTTCAGGTGCAGTCTTACTTTGGCACTTTCTTCTATCATTTTCCCTAGAAGTTGTTCAAGCCATTGCTGCTTTCTGTACGTAAGATGGTGTCATCTGCATATATGTATTAGACTGGGAGAGACAGGAGACTCAGACCTTTGTACTTTGTCGCTGCCTCTGTATTAACACTTACCTTCATAGAAGGTAAATGTGGTACAGCAGGCACACACGTTTCTGCTTTCAACCAAATAGGCATTTTTTTGTTGACAATTTAGCCAGAGTGAACTAAGAGAAGGATGAGAAGAGAAAAGATGAAATAAAATTACAGGGGGAAAACAAGAAGAAAAAGATGAGGTTTAGGATATGTTTTTAAAAAGGAAGGGAAGAAAGGGGGGTTTCTAGCCAGGCAAGAATTATCCTACACATACAACAACTGTGTTCTTCTACATAACATCTGAAACCAGGTTTGCAGACATATATTAGAACTGTTGCACGCAAACACAGAAAAACTATGTCAGGAGGACAGTATTTGGAGTTGAGAGGCAGTGGGGTGTATGTTGCTCTTAACCACTTCTCCCCCATCCACTTCATTGATCCAGAGCTATTCCCCCAGGCGGTATTTTTCCCAAGGTTGCCAAGTGTGTTTTTTCTCTCTAAACAATTTAATGTCAGACTCAAAAATTCTCTCCATCCTCGTGATATTTCTCAAGGAATGCTGTCTAAGAACTAAATACTCTCGAATGCATTAGTGCTTTCTTGCTTGTATGTAGTATAGTGTATATGGCACATGCAGTGGGTGGGCAATTTATATATACCGTTTTACATTTCTTGGACCAAATCCTTTACAAGCAGTGACCCTTGGCATTTTCTTCCAAATCAGTGCATGACATAAATCAACGGAAAGCTAGATAAGTCTGCGTATGGAAGCTTGTGTTTCTTACCCCACCAAAACAAACAAATAAACAAAAACATGTATTTTTTCATGAAGATCCTTTTCCCCCCCTTTCATAGGAACAGCTTCAGAGATGTCACAGAGGAAAAAAAAACTCCTGCTGTGTTCTGAAGGTATTCTGGTTGAGAGATAAGGCACATCAAGGAAAGAGAAATAGTGGATTGCATGCTGGGAGCCTGGCTTTTCTCCCCCCCCCCCCCATACCAGGTGGATTGTTTTTTAGGTTAACGTTGAATAGTATTTTAATATCTGTCTTCCAAGATATTTCTACTAAAGCACTGGACTAGTTTATATTAAACACTCTTCTGAGGCTTTATGTTAAAAACCTATTATAGTTTGGAATATTTTCAGCATGCTTCAGCATGCATCAGAATCACATATTTTGAGCTCACAGTCATAGGCAAGCTCTTTAGTGAAGTAAACAACATGACAAAAATGTTTTTTAAAAATTAAGAACAAAAACTTCTGCTGATGCTGCCACCAAAGGTAATTGTTAAAAGTTACTTTCCAAAGAGGATTTTCTGCAAGGAGGCTAATGGCCTCTTCAACTGAACCACTATTCTGTTCAAAGGCATTTCCATTATATGCTGTAACAGGGATCGATCAATCCTTAAGGGAACTGCAGCTGGTGTGATTTTGTTTTTATTGTTAACTTTTCTTTATAGGATTTCCCATGTGATTTAGCTATTTTCCACTTAGCACTAAAGCTGATTATATGTTCAGCATGTATTTTGAAGAGTTTCTTCTTCTAGTGGTGAAGGACATCTGGTTGTCATAACACTTGGTTTTTCTCAACTATACATTTTGTACTTAGCTTGCTTTATTTTGTGATTGGTCATTGGAAGGTAAACACAGGTTTAATTTGCAAGTCTGATTGGTGGGGATATTCTAGAGAGAGAGAGAGAGAGAGAGAGAGAGAGAGAGAGAGAGAGAACAGAGTCCAGTCATGCAAATACTTTGCTTTACTTTGTAGCAAGGTTACAGAGCCATTTTTAAAGAAGTCTTGATTTCAAGAGTCTGCCACTTGCGTGTCTTTCTTGTATTCTTCTGTAGATTTAGGTCTGGGCAAGCATTTTTCTTAACACTTGTGAAAATGTCCAACATTTGTTCAGAATAACTCTCTTTAACAGCTGTACACTTGAAATCTAAGCAGTGTTACACTAGATTTCTTCCATGTCCTCTCCCGTCTCCATTTGCAGCAAACAGAGTTAGTTTTTAAATCAACCTATTTTAAAGACAAATTGATATGTACAATAAAAATTATTACAAAGTTCTGTAGGATCATTACTTTTAGATTCTGGCATTGTATTGTTCGAATTCCATTCTTCCCCCTTTTGTCATCTCAAGACTTCTTGAGAATGACTTACTATCTCAAGGTACCATCCTTTCAGGAAGTTTGTGCCAATTCTTGTGCTTGATTGAATGCTTTGTAGTTGACAGTGGGAGCAATTGTATCTTATGTATGTTTGAATTTCTGATGCTTTGAGTTTCAGCTGATCTCCCAAGCTAGAAGATATTTCAGCATGCATGATAGACAGCATATAAATTATTTTGCCACTGTAACTGGTAGCTGGAGAAACACTGGCATATCTAACAAAGAGATACTTTGGAGCAAAAGTTTGTTCTCAAACATATCACCTCTCTTTCTTATCCTTCATTCTTTTTATTATTCATATTGCTTATGAGGATGGGGTGTTTACTTCTTAAAAGGGAATTTACAAAGTCTGAGTTTCACTCTTTGGAAAGAAGAGTGAGTGATATCTTTATGTTTTAAAATCAGGCTAGCTTTCAAGTCTTGTAGGATTCTTCATCAGCTGGGCATTGTAAATGGGTGTCGGGCAGAGGAGGAGAAAGGCCCCCCAAGTAATCTTGGTCAGATATTAAGAATAGGCTCTTATAGCTTAAAATAAAGTTCTGAAATGAAGGCTACCATCTTGTAGAATCAGCTGAGTACAAGGTTTGACCTGGATGGTGGTGCTGTAGATTTCATTATCCTTCTCTGTCTACAAAGGGCTGCAAATCACTCATCTTTCCCATTGTCTTAAATCTGAGCATTCTGTTTGGCTGACAATCCCTTGTCTATGGAGGTGGACGATGACAATGACATCTATATCTGCCCCCCCCCCCCACCTGTGGTGCAAACTGGTACATCAGCTCATTCTACAAAGTTGAAGCTTCTATTTTAGAAATTCACTTTACAAGATCCTGGTCTCAACATGTGGCTGAGCAATAGGGATCTTTTCAGGTTTTTTAAGTTTCCGGTCCAAGACTGGTGTGAATTATGTGACTATCAATGGCATAGAGCAGTGGTTCCCAACCTTGGGTAATCCAGATGTTCTTAGACTGCAACTCCCAGAAACCCCAGCCAGCACAGCTAGTGATGAAGGCTTCTGGGAGTTGCAGTCTAAAACCACCTGGGTTACTTAAGACTGGGAGCCATTGGCATAGAGTATTGAGTACAATTAAAACAATTGGCAGCCAAGAGTAATGGTTAAATCTTAGTCAGCTATACCACGAGCTCTTCTTTCAGTATACAGTTGGAAAATCTTGCTCAGACACTTCTAGGGGAGTTTTCTTAGCCAACCTCTATTTCGGGATCAAACTATGTGCCTTTGAGTATTGTCTGACTGGCAGGAGCAGCTGCTATGGCTTTTTCTATTTGCTTTTTCCATCCTTTCTGCTCTGATTTTGTTTCCTCTTTCTTTACCAGAATTTATTCTTGACAAATTAGTTCACTGCTGTTCACTGTCCACCCCCATAGTAGCACCAGCCTGTGATTTTCTCTACTTTTGCTTTTGCTATCAGATTCAATTCTGTCTTGTTGTTTAACTCTAAAATTCAAACCTTGGAAATACAATATTAAAACGCACTAAAAAAAAATCAAGCATGTTCTTATATATGAAACAGTGTTTTTATATGAAATTTTAAAGCTGCCTGTAGACTCACCAGGATGTTTGTGGCATTTTAAACTTCTTAACTTAAAAAGCATAGGATCTAGCCAAAGCTGGCCAGGAGTGCCAAGTTTTTGAACCCAGTGAGCATGACTTCTTTTGTGTGATATTTCTGTCTCACATATTCATCTCAAGATAGCACAAATATATGGAGCCATAGGCTGGAAGTTCAATTCCCCAGTGTGCCTCCCTGGCAGGGGCTAGACTTGATAATCCATAGGGTCCCTCCCAGCTCTGCAGTTCTAAGATTATGGGTATCATAGTGTATGGTTGTGATTGCAAATGAATGAGTTACAGAAAGGGAAAGCAGATGATCGTTACAGATTTCTTATTGTTCAATCAAGTAAGTAGATGAGGTCACTCATCAAGGGTGACCTTGATGCAATGGGCTGTCATATCATCTATTCTACTTTCTCTATTTTTCTTTTTAAGTAGAATTCTTTCTGTAAGTTTCTTCAAGAAATATGATTCAGACAAGAATTTTGCTTTCATTTTGCATGTAGTCTTTCTGCAGGAAGAATTGTTAGCCAGTTAATTCTTCCGCTTGACTTCTGATATATTGCAAGTGCTATGTGCACTGTGAAAGTGATCCATAGTCCTGAGGGGCAGCAGGGGTACCATCAGACTACAAGCTGTACATATTCAGTACCAGTCACAGGCAAAACCTTGCACTTGGAGCTCAACCAAAGGTCCTCTGTATTTGAAAGAAACCAGCATTTGCAGGTGGTGCTACAAAGTCACAGATTCCCAGGTAAAGGTAATGGGTTGGCATAAAATCAGGCAAAAAACAGCACTCAAGAGGCACATGCACATAGTGTTAGCAAAATGTCTTGACTGGAAGAGTTAGCCATTAAAGTAAGCAAAGCAAAGGGGAAATATTGAGTGGTAGTCTGCGCACATTATTGCATGGAGAACCAGGAAGAGAAAGCTATTTGTAGCATTGTCAACTCAAGATTTAAAGGAAGACATAAGCTGGAGCCTGAAAGAAAATCCTGTGCTTGTGTGTTATTTTTAATGTTATGTCCCCTTCCATTTGACTTTCTACAATCATTGTATTGCGATCTTAGTATTCCAAAAACATACTCCATCTTCTGAAGCGAGATCTTAATGCATCTCAGGCTTTCCTGAAGCACCAATAATAGCATTGCTTATTATGAAATTAAAACAATTTACAAGCTGTATTCTTGTGGTAATGCAGTCTAACATTATCTGATTTTCTGTTTCAATGATATTTCCTAGTGCTTGTGACCACAAGAGAATCTTTCCTGCCCTGTAAGCATAAAACTCCTCCTGCTTGTGCTCCTAATAGTTGAGGTAATAGTTGAGGTAACCGCTCCCCCCCAGGTCCAGTTTAATGATAACATGTAGGTCCCCACACCTATCAATTGTGAATCGACCTGCTTGCGATGGTATCTTACAGGGTGGGAGGGAAGTGGCTCTGGTAAAACCACTCCTTAAATATCCCACTTACCACTCTAAAGCCCCATTAGGGTGGCTGTATGTCGATTCCGACTTGACAGCACAAACAGCCAATACAATTTGGAGTCCCTTTTGGCTATATAGCAGAGGGGACACATCCACACATTGTTTTATGTGCTCTAAAAACGAGAGAGGGAAACACAGACGTCCCCACCGTCGGGAATCACAGCTGCAGCAACAGCAGCAGCAGCAGCCCGGACGTCTCAGATAGATAGATATAAAAGGGGGGGGGGGATGAGAAGCAGCCTCTCCAAAAAGGGCGGGAGTTCTTCCTCTCATACGAGGGCAATGCCCGCCTTGGCTTTTGCCGGAGCGAGCCCTCTGGACCCCCCTGGGTCCTTCCTAGGGGACTGTCAATCCAGGGCGCCAGTCAGTGTTCTCTGGCATGATTGAATCGGGGACGCCGTGCACCGCTGGGCGCCGGCTGAAGCAGGACTGCCCTCACTTGGGGGAACAGCTCCGGTGGAATCGCGGGCAGGCAGGGTCGTTTCTCCCGCTGGACGCTGATTGGCTCCAAGCGGCTCGCGTTGGCTTCGCTGTGGAGCCGCTGAGCGGAGTTGCGCGTGGGGGCGCGCGCTGAAATGTTGAAGGCGGCAAATGGGAGGGGGGGGGGCCCGCCGTGTAGTGTGAGAGTCAATTTGATTGGCCGGGGGCGGGGGGCACGAGCGGGCGAGAGTGCTGAGCCGGCATTCATGGGCGGGCTGCCTGCCGGGAGCCGAGCTCCTCTCCTGCTGCCTCTCGCCTCCGACGCAGGCAGAGCGCGCGGGGACGGCGTGGTAGTAGCGCAGAGGCAGGGAGAGAGCGAGAGCGAGCGCGAGCGAGCGAGCGAGCATGACCGGATCGGAAGCTCACCGGAGGGCGAGCGCTGCGAATGAAGCCCGGAGTCCCCTTGCTGGACCCTGCGATCGCCTTCCCCGGCGCGAGGGGAGGCGGGGACCCGCTTAAAGGGAGCCGAGCCTTTTCTGGGCAGCGCCATGTGTGCCAGAGGAGCCCGAGCCCGGAGCCACTTGCTGTTTGGATAATCTCTGCTCTCAGCCTCTCTGTCCGGCATCCCTGGCCGTGGAGGGACAAGGCGGAGTCGCGGTTTTACAAGGCACTCGGGATAAAAAAAACAAGACCACTCATCTCACTCGCTTGCTCGCTCCCTCTCGTTTCACAAAGCCAACCCAGAATAAGTTTCCTTGGGTACAGGATCTTTCTCTCTCGCCCCGTCTTTTTGAGAGGAGGGGGAGCGGGACTGTGACACCAAAGCAAATGTTTTCCGTGCAGGAGAGACTTCTCCGCAAGTAAGCACGCGGGTGTCCCAACTTCTGGCTGGGCAGGCTCCAGTTAGCCAACTGGCTGCCGCTTTTACAGCACACTTTTACTCCTGGACGGGATGGCAGGCAAAAGAGCAGCTGGCCGAAAACAATAAGGGGTGTGTGTGGGGACGGGGAGGCATATAAGGAAACTGTCTGCAAGTTGCCCCTCCCAGTAAAATACCCAAACCTGCAAATATTGTTGTCCGTCATAACTGTTGAACACTTTTGACGTCACGATGCGCAGATCTAGCACGGATGAATCGACGTACCACAGGAGCCCTTCTTTGGACAGCAAGGATTACAGTTTTCCAAATGGCGCCTTCCGTCGCTACAGTAGCATGTATGGCGGCCAATTTGGAGCCGCGAACAACTCTTTTTTTGGATTCCACACCAACCCTGGCCCTAAGGCCACCAAGGCTAAATACACCTCCCCCAAGGGGAACAAGTATGTGGTCTTTTACTTGGATCTCTCCTTTATTTTCCTTCTAGAACTGAAGAGGTGCAGCATGGCTCACAACTGCCTGCAGTGCATTAAGTACCTCATGTTTGTCTTCAACCTCCTCTTCTGGGTGAGTATGTCTGTGAGTGTAGGATTTTTCTTCTGTTGGCTCACACTGTCCAGAGATCGCTTTTCTCCAGATGTTTGGACAAGAATGGAAAACAGAGCAGTTGTTCCTGCGATGCAGAATAACTTGGCGGAATAAGGTGGCAGAATTCTGGACAATACCACTGCAAGCTGCAGAGATGGGGAAGTTCACTATAGTCCATTCGTCTTTTGCATGGGGGAAAAAGTATGTCCTTTGTATAGGACACTCTTACACCAGCGAAAAAAGTTTGGTGTAATCTGGTGATTTATTCCATGTTGGGAGCTTTTTATGTGGAAGATAAGATTGAAAAATATGTTATTCCTACCCTTATTTGCAAGTGGTACAGTTCAGCATGATGCTATCTCAACCTACCACTTCATTCTGCATAATGTGTTACATGGCCCTTAATCTGGCTTTTGCTACCTAACTTGCTTATTGAGTTGTAATGGGCCAAAAATACAGATTTCTTTTTCACCACTTCTATTTGTCTTTGTTCCTTATCAGTCCTGCTAAAATGCATGTGCATTTAGATGATGTTATGATGTTTTTTTAATAAAAACAAGGAGCTCATTGTTCTATCTAGCCTTCTGTATGTGGATGCAGTAATTGCTTTACAGGTTCAGTAAGTTGCGCTCACACCTGAGTTCCATAGGATTTGCACAGGTTTTCTCTTTTGGTTTTAAAAGCAGTTCTTCACATGAAATATTGAGCTGGTGGTTTATTTTTGTTCTGTGACCTGGAATTATTTGAATCAATGAGTTCATTGCTGACATGTGCATGATAAAGTGGCCACCTGTGCTGGAGGATGTCATCAATAATGGTGAACTTAAAGCTGGAATAAAGTAGGTTATCAGGCTAACACATGGTTGTCTACTGCAAAGAAAGACTTACTGGGCAGAAGATGTATTGTGTATCCCGATAAGGCCTTTCTAGCCCTGTCAAAAACAGTCAGGTTTCTTTTATTCTCCTAAGAGTATATGAAAGGAATGTTGCTTCAGTCTAAAGTTGCCTGATGCAGTTCTTTGCTTTGAAAGGCAGTATTAGTGGGAAATCATGAGTAGTCCTGATAAATTTTCCTCCTGAAAGAACATAGCAAGTTTTAAAAAGTAACTGGAATTGCCTTGTAGCTGTTTCAATCTTGTGTTAACGCATTCTGGCTGCGGAGAATATGATACAGTTTGTTAACTTATAGGTGTAGCATATTTGTTTTATATTGTGCAGACGGTGCATGTGGAAAATCAGGTTCCTTTCAGTAGCTGAATAGCTACTGAATAGCAGCTGTATAGTATTTGTACTGAAGTATCTGTTTGCCTGGAAATACTATGCAAAAATAAATTCATTTGATACTAACACACACAGAGAGAGACAGAGAGAGAGACAGAGCGAGCAAAATCTACAGTTGCACCTGAATATTATCCCAATGGTCCAACCAGGTTCTCTTACCTTTTCCTTCTCTTGTCATGAACAGACATTTCAAGTAATCAGGAATGAGATTAAAGAAAGGGGGTGGGAAGAAAGCAACAGCTGTGGCTTGAAGGGGGTTGGGAAATAGAGTTTGGTAGCACTTTAAAAAGGTTGGAGTGGGCTTGACCCACCAACCTTCTTTTTTCAAAATGCTTCCCCCTCCTCTCATTAGTTTCCCAGTGTTTATAACTAAGGATTTGTATATTTAGCTCTGACTGTGTTTCTGAGGGAAGTTCTGAAACACAAGGAGGGAAGCTCTGGATAAGCGGATAGAATGTGCCAGTCAGGCGAGTCTGTCGTCTAGTGTCTAGTTCCTGATTCTCTTACACTGCTGGGATCCTGCATATTCCGTTGTGCTTACCCTAAAGCTTTCTGGGAGGCCACCCAACTGAAATGTATATGCAGAAGCAAATTTAGATAGTTGGTATGTATAGCCATTCTTTAAAATGATGTATGCAAGAACATTTCAACGACATTCTCTGCAAATTCTCTCCATTCATCCCGCGTATGCATATCTTTAGAAAAAGAATTACAGCCTGGAACGTGCATGTACTTAAAATGGGAAGACAGCACAAGAATTTTCTTGGAGTATTCACAATGGAATACTATTGCAGGCTTCCCAGAAAGTGAGAATCAGAGATGGTTTTGTTGTTGCATCCTCTTTTTCTCAAGGTCTTGGTCTGTAGGTTGCAGGAATTATCAGTTGTCTGTGTCCCAAGACTAAATCAGGAGGGTATAAATGCAAATATTTATGATGCTAATACACAGTTACATACCCCATGTGATGTAATAGACAGAATGATAGACAAGGACTCAGTAGACCTGGGTTCAAATCTCTGCTTGGTCATAGAAGCTCAGTGGAGGTGTGTCGAACTGGTGAAACCACTCCTTAAGTATCTCACCTACCTTGAAACCCGGAGTTGCTATAAATCAGTTCTGACTTGATGACATATGATACACACAATGCGTAGCTGAAAAAAGTAGTGTACTTGGAATTAGTAAGTATTACAATGGCTCTACTTTTGTTAGTGCAAACACATCCGGGCTTATAAGATTCCGTGTCACTATGTTTAAGAATCTTGTGTTCTCAAATGTGTTCCTGGCTGATCCTATTAATGTATTCTTTTTGTTAACTGAACTCAGGTTTGGATGCCATAAAGCCATTTCCATCCACTTAAGCAGATTTTTAAAGCTCAGACAGATGCTATAGCTCTAGTTCTTCCATGCTCCTTGATACATCTGCTTTTCATCATATCTGTCATTTAGGGAAGATTGTACAGTACACCTTCCTGTTTCAGATCAGGAATTAGTCTTCTTCTACATCTAAATAGGGATGAGAAGACATTTGGCCAATGTCCCAGTTGCAGTTGAGACAGCCTGTCTTGATACAACCACACAGTGTGCCAAGATTTCTCCAACCTCCATGAAGGATCTCACATATGGGTGACACTTGAGATAATAATTCCTTTTTTCCATTGTGGTTTGTAAAACCTGCACAAAACATCTCTACCATCTTTTATCTTTGTGAAACGAAGCATGTACGTTGAGGCAAACAATGCTTCTGCTCCTAACCATCCAACAAAGGAGCAGTCACCATCATTTTAAATTTTGTGCATTTACAGAAATGCACAAAATTCATTCTTGCAGATGCACACATTCTCCGAAACCACACACACACACACACACACACACACAGAGAAAGTCTTGCATCCTGAAGGCAAGGAGGAGGAAACTGTGCTTCTTGTTTAGCTCATAAGAACAAATCAGGTCAGGATTTCTATCCATATACTTATATACACACACACTTTCTACCCACAAATAATCATTGCTGTAAAATTCATCTGTAAACTAAGTGTAACATGTAAATCAAAACCTTTACAGTGTGCCAAAAATACTCACATCCTTAAAAAAAGACGTGGTTGGTTGGCTCCCATTGATAGTATTGTTACTAAAAATAGAGAAGTGACCCCATCATATGAAATGTTTGAATTGAAGATTTGTTCTGAGTACAACAATCACTTGGCAACCAAAAGTTCTTTGATGAGCCAAGAAGTTCCTCGAAGCAAAACAAAATTTCTAGGCAATGACTCTGTGAGGTTTTGTTTTTGTTGTTGTTTTGTGGATTTTTTGGAGTGATTATTAGTGATTCTTTTTTTAAAAGAAATGTTTAGAAGATGGTCAGAACTAGAGAGGTAAACCCTTGCCAGTCTCATCATTACAAGTGTAAGAATGAGCAATTACGTCAGCCTTCTCCATAATAAGGATGGCAAAGAATTTCCTGACACTCGACATAGTTCTCACTTTGGCAAGAAGAATCTTTTGCACAAAAATGTAGCTTTTTGCCTGAAATTGTCCAATTTACCATAGTGGATGGATTGCCCCAAACCATGCTGTCTTTTATTTAAGAATTTGAAGCACTAGATGAGTTGATTGCATGTTTCTTAACAATCAGTAGGCTCTTCTGTGCTTTCTGCCTAAATGTGTGTAATTTGTGAGGTTTGTTTCTCAAGGGAGAATGACACTACAGACGTTTTAGGTAATCACAGAGGTCTTATGGGGGGGGGGGGGAGAACAGCACCTTGTCTCACTTTGGGCTGGAGATGAGGAATCTTGCTAGGTTTTATAATTATTTGTATACATTTTATATCCCGATGAGACAGCCTAGATTGTTGAAAGCAAGACATTTGGTATTCCCCAGTCAAAGACACCCAGGCAAAATGTGTTCCTGGAAAATAGCAGCCAGCCCAAAAGGGGACCTGTAATTTGTAGGGAATGTTTTCTCACTCATCCTAATAGCTTGAGTGTGACTTGCCCAGGGGCACAGGCAACACACCATTTTGACGAGAGTTGTAAATCTAGAGGCGTCTCAGTCCCACTGCTTCCTGTGGGGTTTTTTGTCTTTTTCTTTCCCTTCCCTGTATAATTTTCTGGCCAGTGAAATGTCCTTAGTTTCTTCTCCCCCAAATCTAGTGCACCATTCTTTAGATACTACACAGGAATTGATAGTATTGGATGCAGGATTCCTCGTCTGCTCCTGTCAATTTCAGTTGCTTTTGCTGACTCCTGTTACCCTTTGAACCTGAGCAGTGTTAACAGTCTGAAATTGATAAGAGTAGCAAAAATAGAGAAGAAATTCTGTGGAGGATAACACTTCAGGCACAAGCAGTGGCAGTACTATCAAATTTAATCTTGCTTAGGAAATTGGCAAGACTGGAAAAAACCCAGTAACCAGCATTTCTCCCAGCTGCTGTTCCAGGAAATCTCTCTGTCTCCACAAGAATTCTCCGCTGGTATAAAATGTCAAAAATTGTCAGGATCAAAAAAGCTGCTAAGTACTCATTCCAACCCTACTCCTGCCACCAGAATGCTTCTCTGATAAAGCCTATCATATATACCTGGGGAGTAAGGCTGTGATTGGAAATCATGCTGTTTTGCCATTTAGCACCTGTTTTCTCTAAATACGTATTGTAATACCATACAGTTTGACCATGTTATATCTTCTTTCGAATCCTACTTCTTGCTTGTTATATACAGCATACTGCTTTGAGTTCTCCTGTACAAGTTTGTATTTTGGAATACATTTTTCTGCAAAGTTTCAAAACTCTATATCAAATTGCCTACAGGATTTGTTGTCAAATTGCTTTGTTGTGGAACATTGACTGAATTGTGGAGTTTGTAGTCCTCATTGTACAGAACAAATTAAATGGTGTGTGTGTCTGCCTGTGTGCACATAGTTTACAGCTGCACAGTATCCAGAGGCACTTTTGTATGTGAAGATTTTGAGTCTACAGAGTGGCATCTCAGGTATAAAACAAACAATAGAAGTCATGTTACTGTAGGTTAATGCTGGACAGATTAATGCTTGGGCAGATTAAAGGATAGAGCAGTGACAAAAACTCTAGAAGCAGTTGGCGAGAACCTAGTTCAGGTAAGGGTGGTTCAAAAGAAGGTCTTTCCTGGGCAAAGCCAGTCTGTCCCAGGAGACTAGGATAGGAAGTGGGGAGGTGGAAACCAGGTAGCAAATCAAGGAAGTTGGGGTAGAATGTAGCAGCATATGAGGAAACCAAGCAAGGCTAAAGGCACAACTCCACAGGAGGAAAAATGGTTGATCCACTGTGATTTGCACCTGTGGAAATTGGGTTTTTCTAAGTGAAATTGCTGTAGCATCTACATCTTCAAGAGCCATCGGGGGCAGTGGCAGAAAGTTTGGTTTTCACTGAGCTCTAATAGCAGAGGCTGCCATAACAAGGTACTAACAAGTGCTGATTGGCAATTTCCACCCTCCCCTCCTAATATTTCTCCTATGTATTCTAGTGAAAGCTGGTTCTAGCATTGATGTGATGTGGAATCTTTTTCTTTTTAAAAAATAAATGGTTCAGCAATGAGGGGCCCTCGGTCGAGGGCAACGGACACTTCCACAAGTACTCCTTTGCTTTGGATCTGATGGTCACACTGGCAGAAAATGGACAAAAGCAATGTCAAAATGATTGCAGCAAATTTAAACCACTCCCACTGGCTGAATTTTTTTAAAAAATTATTCTCTACTCAAAAAAGAAGATTCCACAACAGGCTTCCCCACATTCCGTTTTATGTTGTGGAGTCACTGGGTTTGAATTTGAATTTGCCAATACCCAATCAGCATAAATTCCCAGGTCAGTGGCCGGTGTAGTCACTGCCTAGGTTAGTTTTAACCAAAGAACAAGCCTGGATGAAAGGTTGTTATAACCAAACTAATTCAGGGAAGATGAATGACATACTTGGAGATGTGCATATGTCTGAGAGTGAGGAAGGAGAATAAAGCTTCTTTCCCTTCAATTCCTCATGTCAGAGGCAGCTCACCACCAGATATGCCATTATTCTCATTACAAAGGTTTTCTGCTCCCTGTGTTAGTTGGAGATATTTTTAGAGATGCTGATGGTCACTGAAATTATCACAATACATTCAGTATTGTAGAACAATACAAGCTATGCCACTGGGTAGGAATGAAGTTTGTCAGTTTCTGTCTTGCTCATTCTGTTACTTCCTTTCTTGCTAAAGGTGACAAAAAGTGACAATTATACAAGTACAACAATGTGGTTACTCTGATGCTTGTTAATAGAGATTTTACACCTGTGTTGAAGGTACATAGAGTTCTGTACATGTTTAGGACTAGAAATGGAAATATTCTACTCCAGTGACTTGCTGCATTTTAAATTTTGAGTTTAAAAGCCTTATAATTTAAGACACTATGAGTCTCTCACTATATTTTGAAACAACTATGTGACCCAATGAAATTTTGTCTGTGTACTACGTACTCCCATAATTTAGCCATCTAACAGACTCCACACAGATTATGGACAAGATTCAAATAACTGGTTTGCTCACCTAAATTATTTATGTTATATCTTAAAATATAAACTTATTTAAGTGCTCTTCAGCACACATGGAGGTGAGCAAATTCACACATGCTAGTTCTTTTCCCCGTCTGTCACTGTTTTCATTGCCCTTCCTTGTTGGAGTCTCTCCTTGTGATAGCAGAACCCTGAAAAAAGAGAATTTAAAATCTCAGAGAAAATGTCCATGAGCAGAGGGGGCTCTCTGTGTGAGAGCCCTCTTCCGTATGTAGACAGCACATAGAGCAGTGAATGTGTCTGGAGGAAGCTAGCTTCTTTCTGTGTGTTATTTTCGGACACAAATTTCTGACTTCAACCCTGGACCAAATGTGGGTCATACCTTCCATGTGCTGATCTGCACGTCTGCACAGTAGGGCCCCCTTGTCCACAGGATCCGTACCCACTAATTCACTTATCCACGGACTGAAAATATTAAAAATATTAAAAGGGAAAAAAACAGAAAAAAATACTATTTTCACATATATTATCAGAACCAGCCACTAGAGGGAACCAGAGACAATCCTATGAATGAAAAATACATAGCATGAACGTTGGTGGCCAGTTCTGGCAATGCATGTGAAAAAAAAATTTCTGGGTTTTTTCCTTTTACCATGCACTTTCTTTGTCTCACCTGTATATGTATAGCATTCACTATTATCCATGGTTTTCAGTATCCATGGGGGACTTGGAACCAATCCCCAGTGGATATGGGGGTCCTACTGTGTATTTGGAAGTACTTGTCAACTATCAGTGACCTTTAAATGACTTTTAACACCAGCAATAAGATCTCTCTGTTCCTGCCAAGGACTGTGAATGGAAAACCTTTACCATGCTGGGTCTTTTGTGAACATAGCTAAAGCCTAGAAATTTATGTTATCTATGTATGGTGGTTCAGGTATCTGGCTGCAGAGCCAGAAGTTGGGATTTGATTCCCCACTCTGCTTCCAGGGAGAAGAGCCAGCCTGTGTGGCCTTGGGCAAGCTGAACAATCCAAGAACACTCCCAGAAGAAGGGAGTAGTAAACCACTTCTATGTATTCTCTACCTAGAAAACCCTGGAAAGGGTTGTTGTAAGTCAGAATCTACTTGAGAACATGCAATGAAATTTAAAAATGGATAAGAATAGAACACCTAATATTATATATGTGTGTGTGCATGATTGTGTGTGTGTGTGTGAGAGAGAGAGAGAACAAGCATTTGAAAATACAATTGTTGGGTATTTACTCACAGTCAGCTTTTGGTTGGATTTCCGTGTTCAGTTACTGAAACTGCCCTATTCATTTAAAAAACAACAATTTAAGAACTTCAATCAACTTTTTTTCTCATGCTGTAAAGTGGTCTGTTCTTGATCTTGCATGGCACCACCTGCTGTATACTTAGGCATTGTTTTGGATAAATAAGAAGCTTGCTTTCATCCCATCTGTCTTCATAACAGACCATCTAATTTCCATGTAAATAATTCTCTCTCTTTCCACAAGCACACATAAATATTTTTTGTTGAGAAAGTAGCGTTTAATTACAGTAATGTGTTAACACAGTGATATGTTAGCCACAAGAACTTTTAAGCAACATAAATTGTGTTTGTCAAGCACATCACTGTGTGTATGTAACACTGCAATAAGAACAGTATATTAAGTTTGGTTGAACATTTACCATATACGTCAGCAAGTATGCATTGTAAGTTGTAGACAATGATGTATAATACCATTACAGTTAAATAAGGCTCTGCAGAATCAGGAGAAAGAGATTATATATTTAGTGGATGCAGTCAGCAACTTTCAACTGTTAACACTTACATAGTAGGTTGCAGTGATAAAGCAACAGATCTTTGCTTCTGCGTAAATAAGGTGTACCTTTGATATAGCCAGCCAGCCTCAAAAGCCAGTTTCCCAACATGTTGACACACTATGTTAGGGATAAAAACCTTGTTCCCAGGATGTTTCTGTAGCCCTTAGAATTTAGCATCCACCTCAGTAGATTCACCTCAAAGGCAGCTCTATATTATCTCTCATACTTACACCTATGAGGAAGGTAAAATGCTGCACTGGGAGCTCCAGGTATAGTGATATCAGATCCTGCCATCAGCATGTCTTGCTGCTTAGGCTACTTCACAGATATGCTGCAAGAGAGACAGGATGCAGCATGTTTTCCTGTATAGGATGCAAGGAGATGCAGGACCCATTTGCAGGGGCTCTTCTGTATTATGGAGGCCCCTGTGGAAATGTGTTGTTTCTCTCTGAATTCAGTACACACAGAGGAGGAAGTATCTTCCATCACTGTGATAGGTGAGAATGTGTAAAAGGTTACATTGCAAGGTGTCATACACTGGTTCTTTTTCTATACACACATAGCCATTAACATAGCAAAAATTGGGTACCTTGTTCTCCTGCAATAAAAAAAAAATACTTGTTCCTAGAGAGCTCTGGATTCTACAGCACCAGACTTAAGCTGAGAACTGGAGTGCTGACTCTGCTTCCAATGAAGGGGACTAATATGAAATTCCTTACTCATTTCATTTGTACAGGCTACCTAGAACTTAGTTCTGAGCAAGCCATACAAAAACACTACAGAATCCTGCCCGTGTTCCACTAGAACAAATATGCAGAACTGTGAGTAGAGCCCGTGGGTAGAGCCAAGTACATTAACCAATGTTGCTTGTCTGGTCTCTTGTCATTTTCTCTCTTGAGAGCAGCTGGAATAAATAGGAAGGTGTGAGATTTTGTCCTTAAGATGGCATGCTTAGCTGATACCCTTATTAGAATTTGTGTTGAAATGTCAAAGATGAGCTTCTTAATCTCTGAAAACGGAGAGGCAATCCAAGGTATGCTTAACTAGTCTAAAACTGAGATCTGGCTGGCTGCTGAATGGATCAAGAATCCAGTCCTTGGTGTGCCGAGTGACCTCCCCCTGGACATAACCACTGGGTGGTGGTAGAGAGACGTCACTTAGGCTGTGAGAGGTCTCAAGTGGAAAGAAGCAGATAAATCTGAGAGAGTATGGCTCACGTTGCATATGTTAACACTTCTCTAACTGGACTTTGTTCTCTGCAGTCCTCTGCATGCATGTGGATAGCTTTCTTAACCAACCAAGGGACTTTCCTCTGGAAACCTCCACAATACGTCTTATTTATTAGTATGTCAAATCAACCTGCAACAAGCTTGGTTTATTTATGTCCCCATGAAATGTAAGTAATTAAGCAAAGTTAGAAAACTGGTGGAACCTTGTTAACACTATTATTATTTTTTACATAACTTAGCTATTCATTTGCCTTGTGTTTGATGCTGGGTTGTTGGGTTTTGCTTTTTGTTTTAAGAATGAAGAAAGCCAGTCATCAAGCCAGAATTAGAGGGAGAGCTTCCCATACAGAACCTGCTGGTGGTGTGTGATTTTGGATATTGTTCCCTTTGCACATGCATATATGTTCTGTGGGTTTGGGGGTGTCTCTGTGATAGAGAGCAATTAAGACCAATAGAAATGTAGAGTACTACAAGTTTTTATTTATGGTGTAAGACAAACCAGTCAGTAAAAATGAACCATGGAACATCAACTGAATGGTAACGTTTCTTGTGTTTTCATGATCCCTAGATCTCATCATGGATTTTATTGGATGAGTGCAACTAAAATGGGGGGGGGGGGGGGGGGGGATACTGCACCAGCCTGTTTGCCATATAAATCTTTGTACTCTTGATGGTACACAGGTGGCTTTTATGTATATTTGTTTATTTTCCAACTGGAGAAAGTACGCGAGTAGGAGACCTACACATTTATTCTGGACCTCTGTTTAAATATAGGACCAACTGCAAGTCAATCAGTCAAATTCAGATTGATTTATTATGACCGTAGGTCACTGAAGCCTGAATAGGGGAACCAAGGCTTGAGCATGAAATTGAGAAATCATCATCATCATCTTAGAACTGCAGAGCTGAAAGGGATCCTATAGACCAGTGGTCCCCAACCTTGGGCCTCCAGATGTTCTTGGACTTCAACTCCCAGAAATCTTTGCCAGCAGAGGTGGTGGTGAAGGCTTCTGGGAGTTGTAGTCCAAGAACATCTGGAGGCCCAAGGTTGGGGACCACTTCTATAGATGATTGAGTCTAGCCGCTGTCATAGAGACACAGGGAGGAATTGAACTTCCAACCTCGGGCTCTGCAGCCAGATACCTAAACTACTGAGCTATTCAGCAGTTCTACAAGAATTTGTATTTTTTTAAAAAAGTTGAAATAGGTGTGTTAATGTACCCCCTTTCTAACAGTTAACACACTGAGGTACTAGGTGACCACTAGGAAAGTCTGGAAATGAGACATTTCAGTGTCTAGTGATCAAAGTAGAAGACACAGATTCTGCCTCAAAACATCAGCATGGAGGTATGAGAAGTAAGATTTCCAGGAACATAGCTAGGTTTGCAAAATGCAAGGGAATATGAATGTCCTACTTTATGATGTATTGTGAAGAGAATTGGTCTTACTGGTGTTTCTTGAGAACTGTAGCCACAAAACATATGTCTCTGTTGCTTGATTAATATAATGGGGGATGAGATGGGGGTTGTGAATTCCTGGAAAAATTACTCTGTCTCGAAATAGTGATTAAAGGAAAAGTTAAAATTCAGTTAGTACAAGCATTATGTGCCCAGATCTGAGTTTGTTTTTTAAAATAACCTTATGTGGAGGAGAACAAGGAGAAGGATGGAGGCAGAGGAGGAGAAATTAAGGTAGGAACTGGATGATATTCTGATACAGCCATTGTAATTCCTAGGAGGATGTCATCATGAAAAAGTGCTCCCATAACTCTCTAGAAGCTGATGCTAGGTATCTGTGAGCATTGCTCACTTCAAACACCACAGCTTTTAATTGCTTGTCACAAACCATGGCTTCTCCTGTATGGAAAGAAAAGACCAATTGTGTGAACTGTGTCCAAGATCTCTCCTATCTTGTTTGTGTAACACATGAAAAATGGTATCCCTGTGTCCTGTATATTATTTTTTCAGCAGCAGTTGATGGCATTGCGAACTGAGCCACTATTGCTTAGACATTACCAAGGCTGGGTCTGAAAAGCAGGTGCTGTTTTCTTCTAGGAAAGAGAGCAGTTGACAACCAATGCAAAATAAATCAATAGTTGTAAAAAGACCCTAAGTGTTTTTCCTTCTGGAAATATGTTGGAAACATGGAGATGAGTTGGATGAAGTGCAAAATTATTTTTATGATGTTGTTTTATGTCAGACATAAGCGGTGCTGCTGCAAATGGCTTTGGGCAGAAGCATAGTACAAAAAACGATTTGCACTGTTGGCTGAACCAGTGTATACCCCAGATATCCTACTCAAGGGCTAGATGTGAAAAATCCTGCCATTTCCTGTTAACAGAGTGTGGGTGGGTGAAGTGGGTGGGTGGGTGAAGCAAATCCATCCATCCATCCATCCATCCATCCATCCATCCATCCATCCATCCATCCATCCATCCATCCATCCATCCATCCATCCATCCATCCATCACCAACCAACCAGACAAGGAACCAGAAAACTGCCGTAGACCTGACATATAGATGTCCAGGTAAAAGACTTGCCACCAGGGATATCAACGTGACACCTGCCCTCAGTCAGAGGACTCTTATTTGTTGCCCTCGGGTGTTTTTCCTGTGGGCTGACAATACTTAGTCCTGTGATACCTGTTTGGATGTTGCCCAGGTTGGGGGAGGGATTACTTGCTCTAGAAACAGTTATTTTAAAATAACTATCTAGTTACCTTTGCCAGTGTAAATGCCGTTTTCTATAAACAGAACATCCGTAATTCATATTTTCCCAGCAGTTTCATTAATGGATGAACTGCTGAATGCAAAACTCAGTACGTAAGCAATTGCCTGTGAAAAATGCTGCTGTGGCATTTGAAGGAATAGGGCATCGTTTCAAGGTCTACTGCATTTTAAGGAGCTGACCCTAGTTTTATGAAAACCTCTAAAAAGTGGCTGAGCTTATGGCCACGTGTGCCAGTTAATGTGGAGGCTGGAGTGGTGTGGAAGTGTGCCTGGTCCTGTAGGAGTAATAAAAGCCTGGATGACTTTGGGGAGACCCTGGAATTCAGGCACAGAGTACATGTTAGGAATGCAGGAGGGATCTTTTTAATTCAGATCAAGCTGTTTCACCACTTCTGCATTGCAGGCCTTTCCAAAATTCACCCAAGCTGATCACTCCTCCTAGGCCAAGCTCAGCCCTGTGGTACTGCCAGTTTTAAAAGCTGATAGCAGTGGATCTGAAAGATGTCTGCCTGAGAATCTGGAGAGAATCTGGGATATTTTCTTATGACACAACAAACCGTTATGGATGGTGGAGAAGCTGTATAGTTGTTAGGACAGTCTCCAGCTGATGGAAATAATAACAAACTGATTCTGTGACCTTGTCCACTTCTAATGTTGATAGTAGTGATTTAAAGCCATCTGCATGACTGAGCTTTCTTACCTCACAATTCTTCAAACAGTTTTCCCTGCCCTTTCCTATGTAAACCTCATGAACTTATTTTAAAGAAAGCCTTATTTTATTATTTTAGTTATGAGGCAATGCTGTGTGCTCGTAAGCTAATTGGAAATAGCAAGGAGTATTACTCCATTATGTCTTAACGCAGGTTGGTGCCAGCCACACATGGGGCACCCAGCCCAATTAAGGTGGCAGAGGAAATTGTGCAAGAGAGGAGAGTGACTGGGGAAGCTGCCCAGGGTTCTCCAACCCACAACTTTCAGGCTCATGTTTGCACTAGAGGACTTTATGACAGTGCCATCCTAACTCATTGGTTGGAGCTGCAACTGAGAGACTAGATACAAAAGAATCTATGTGGCTCATTGGGCATGATCCAGCCAGCTTTAATCCCTTTTATACAGATTTGTTTCAGTGAGAGTTAGCCAAGCACAGACATATATACTATGGACATCAGTGACACCCATATCTTAAAATATACTTTTATGTAGTTTCATCTTTGATTTGTTTGGTGTTATTATGTGCACTGGAATTCAGGGGGACCTAAATGGGTGCTGTTTTGGAGATTTGTGATCAGGATCTCCTGCCCTGTAAGGGCAAAATAGTGCTCCCCCATGTGTTTGAGTGTGTGTGTATTGGGAAGGAGAAGTGGCAGGAGGAAAAGATGCTGTTTTCCTAATTTGCAGCTACAGTTCCATTGGTGTCTTGGAAAAATGTGATGTGATGTGACAATATCTTCCTAAGATTTTGACCTTTGGAAAGCTGTGAGGAAAACCCTCCTGGTGCTTCCCACAGGCTACATTTCCTGGAGAGTTAAGAGGAGAGATGGCATAAATTTTTTTGGAACAGTAAGTCATATTTAAAGGAATGGAGGAAACTACCAGTGGCTAACAGTAGATTTTGAATTCATTCTGTATTATATGATTATAAGACAGAGACATAAACTAAACTCATGTCTGCTAATAAAGTCAGTGGTGTGTTGGGGTACAGTCAGAGTGAGTCAAGCCTCCTTTTTTACAGGATTGCCTTACTGACCCCTCTCAAAGTTAGAACCAGAGCAGATATGAGATTGACAGAAGGACTGAGAAGAATACTCTCTTTTATGATATTTGATGCTGCAGAATGCATTATATGGAGATGAATGCATACATCTAGTGCTGACTGACCCAGAGTCTCCGTAAAGAATGTTCTCTTGAAGAGAATTCAGTCTCCAAAGCTTTTTCATTTGTTATTGTAAACTTTGATCAGACACTGTTCATCTGATTATAAGCTACAAGATTTCATGGTTCAGAACTGTGGTTTGGAAAAGAGGGCAGGGCGCATGGAGGATGGCGGTGGCAGACTAACAGGGCCACTCTCCAAAGGCTTTGCTCAGAACCCAGCTCTGTTGGACTTCTCTTTCAACAGCTTCCATTTAATCTGATCGTTATAGCAACGGCGTAACTTTTAAGAACTGGTGACTGAGTTTGCTTTCTTCCTTTCCCTCCCATTTCCCATTTCTCTTTCTCTTCTGTCTTTTCATATCTTAAGCTTGTTGGCAGGAGCTGTCTTGTTTTTACCCGTCTTGTGTGAGACATTCTGGGAGCTTTTCATGTGAACAGTGAGATAAGCATGCTTTCAGTAGACAGACGGACAGACACAACCAGACTGTAGCCCTAGAAAGTATTGATGTTTTCATATTTTGGTGTGAAGTAACAGTTTTCCAGGGCTGCAATCCTGGGGCCTGTCTCTTTGAAATCAGCTGGACTCTCTTTTCCAAAACTGAACACAGAATTAGAGTTGAAAAGGCATTCAAATTCTAACTTCATTCCATCCATCTATAAACTGGACTAACCCAAATTCTAAAGCAGTGCTCCGAACAGACAAAATGATGTTGCACACACTATAAACTTTGGTGAGCCGTTTGCAAATTGGCAGCTGGAGGGAAATATAAAAATGACGGTGGCATTACTACAAAGCTGTGTGCACTTGAAACAAATGATGGAAATGTTTTATTCACACCTCCACACACCCCTCCTGCTTTGCCTCTTCAGTGATATAGCAACACCTCTTTTATCAAAGCCAGCAGCCATGGAGGAATCATTGCCTGATGGCAGTCTTGGAGCTGTAAATAGCATTAGTGGAGTCGGTCAGGGAGGGGGGGGGGGGCACAGAAAAGTGCTTCTCTAGGGCTTTTTTTTTTCTTTTTGAAAGTAGAAGCAGTGACCTTGTCTGCCAAACTGCTGAAGTAAATGTGCATCTGATTAACTGATTGGATTGGCAGAAAGTGAAGCATTTGCTTAACTCTCCCCTTGCAATCAGTGTGTTTTAAAGTTAAAAGTGTTAGTTTTTTTTTCCAGGAGACTTATGCTTACAGAGTTTAAAGAAGTGATTTCAGGGTTTTTTAAATGAACTTCTGTGATCTGCAGCATGAATATATAGTTTAAATACCACTGATCGCTTTAGAAGTTCCCCCAGCAGACCACTTTCAAGGGCTGAACGGTGTTCAGATTTGATGGGTGACTGGTTGCAACAAGCATGGGATGGCCATTCTGCCCCTTGCCCATTCTCCAGTTTGTGTTAAGAGAGAAGCAGAGGAGGAAAGGAAGGGCTTAAGCTCTCCCCTACCAGGGGTTTTTAAGATGCCTTTTGTGTTGGGTTTATGTCTATCTCATATAGGTCTGGAAATGTATAGAGGGCAAAGCACTGGGGAGGGGTTAAGATAATCTAGCCAATGGGGAAAGGGTTAAGCACTCCACTTGCTTCTATTCCATCTCTTGCTTCAAAGTACTCCCACCCAAGGGAACTTTTTTGAAGTGTAACATGGCTTTTAAGTACTGACTTTGAAATGACAGATTGCTAAGATGATCTTTGTGATCCTAGATGCTGGAGCTACTTAAGAGGGGGGAATCAAGACTTCATCATGATTAGGCATATTTCTGCAAGATGTCCTTTACTCCATCTGGGATAAATTTCACATCTCAGACAAAATGACTATTCATGATCTATCTTTCATGGAACGATGGCGAAGCCTGGTGAAAGAGAGACTAATCCCTTGCATTATGAATTCCAATTTTTACAACTCTGCGACATGCCTTTGCTTAATGCAGTCTCTCACCTATTAAACAAGGAGATCTAATGCTCTGTAGAGACAGAGCTAGAACTTGAGAGAAATGAGGACATGGCACCATTGTACAGATGTGAGAACTTTTAAAGTGGCATTGAGAAAGGTCAGGGACATTATCGTTATCCTAATGACCACATGAAGATCTTGTTTTAGCAGTGTATAAATGAATTATAAAAATACTTTTAAGTGACTCTAAAAATAGTGAAGTTGGATGTTGAGTAATGATGTCTGTCTAACTCAAACTAGAGGTGCTGTAAGTAAACAAAAAACATGAAGTATGCTTGAGTGAAACCAATTTTTGTGAAAGAAGAAAGATCCCCAATACTCTGTACTGAGTATGCTCACTGGCTGGAGAGGGATGAGCAGTTGTGGGGGACGAATGCATTTTGTTGTGGGTTCCACTTGTGTGTTATTTAATGGGCAGAGAAATGGCAAAGGTTAGGTCTTTCCATTCTAAACATGGTTAGCTAGTTCTTCATTTTGCCTTCCTTTTTCTAAATAGTCACGATATTTCCCGATGGAGGGAGTTACTCCTGCCCTCATGGACAGAAGGATGGAAAGTGAAGCCTTCATATCCCCCGTGTGATCCTACAATGTAGGAGACCCAAAGAGCAGCCCAGCCTTGGGTTTGCTTTGACTCCTTGATGGCTGAGTGTTCAGTTTGTACCAGGTTTGCTGGGAACTCTCTGGAGGATGGTCCTGCACTCACGTGTACCTTCTGCTTGGTCTCTTTGTGAACAGAATGCTGGACTAAATAGGCATTTGATTGGATCGAGCAGGGTCTTTCAAGCTCCTTGTCCCTCATCTCGCAACCATAGTGAAGCCACATTTCCCCTTTCGTCTTTCCATCCCTCCACGTTTGCTGACAGCTTGCTTGTTAAAATACCACCTCTCCCTCTGCCTTCCTTCCTTGAGCTGCTATTCCTTAGCTGTCCACTTGTTTTGCCACCTGCCCAGCAAAATTATTCATTTTCATGCATATCCAAAAAGTGATCTCATTGCATGAGAGTCTTCCATTGCTGTTTCACACACAATTCCTCTTTCCTCCCATGTTCACCTTCTCTTCTCTTTTCCCGACTTCTTTTGAAATTTTCTTCCCCTTCCCCTTTTCTTGGATGCCTGCCTCTTCGGGTTGTTCTGTGTTCTTTCAGCTGCCCTGCCTCTGAGATCGCAACCTGTAGCTTTGCTGTTTTTGCAAGCCTCTTCCTACTCTGCTCTTGCCTTGTCATGGTTCCCTCCATACTTTTGGGGTTACATGAGATTGCAGACTCAGTGGCAATGAAAATCTTTTTCTCACAGCATCCCCATGTTCAAAGAGGACTCATAAAGTTTCAGATGCTGCTTCAATTGCTGGCTAGTTGGAATAACTATGAATATTCAGTGATATCACAGCTGTTCATAGTTGCAGTCTTGCACTTTTATATGGCACTTAGAGGAGAGCTGGGTAATTATATAGTGTCTGTATTTTTTTAAACCCTTCTCTAAAAGGCATGTTCTCTTGGGAGTTCTGTAGGGCTCCAGTCATATGCACACTTACCTGGGAGCTGGTCTTACCCTGAGTTAAGTATGTCTGGGGTCACACTGTTAGGAGTTGCTTGAGCCAGCAAGCTTTCTGTTTTCCAAATGTTGCGGTCACTGAGGAAAACCAGATCTCAGTTACTGCATTTGTAACAACTAATCCTGTCTGTGTCTTCTCTGATAGTTTAGGAGTAACAGTTGCTTGTTCATTTAATAACTGAAGTATCAACTCCTTGCCTTAGTTTACATTACAAATTTAGATAATCTGCTCTTTCCAAATCCACATGCAAGATATAATAAAGGTATCCTTCACTATTTGCACTTCTCAGAACTTTGCTGTGGGTGTATATGTGGAGATGTATTAGTAAAAAGTCCTCACATAAATATATTCATTGAAATAAGACACAGGCTGTAGGTGATATGAAGGGGACGTTAGGAGAAATGTGTGAAGTGATTCATGTGAACATGTATGCAGGCCTCCCCCCACTCTCTAAAGAACAGAGCAGCACTACAGGCTGGGAAAACGAAAAATGGTGAGAAACAAAATTGACAGCAGGTTCTTGGTCAGACTCACTGCTTTCCTTTGTTGCTATGTTGCTATATGTCTGATTAAATTAGGAGGCGTATGCTTTTAAAATTATATTCCTTAATATATTTTGACAGTCACTTTCGTGTGAGTCATGGTGCCTATGACACATTGTATCAACTTGTAACAAGGACTTTAATCTCTCTGTCAAGCGGGTCTGAGTAAGCAGGATAAACAGCCTCTTTGCTTTACTTGATCTGGTTCAGATAATTTAGAAGCAGTAGTACATCTCTGAAATTATGGGTTGGAAAACTTGGTTTAAAAAGTGTTTCAATGGAACACTGAATTTTTGAGTCTCTCTCTCTCTTTAAAACTTCTGGTGACATGACAGGTCAGTATCCAACCTATGATGCATGGCCACATGTCTTCTGGGTGCTTGTTAAAATCCCGAGAGGTGCAATTGGCCAGCTTTGGTTGCTACAGACAATAAGAAGCAGGGGAATATTCTAAGAGCTAAGATACCAAAGAGCAGATAAACAGAACACTGGTTTTATTGTGCTTTAAAATCTAATGTTTTCTAAACCACTCTCCTGAGGGACAGATTTATGACTTGAACCTTGAGTGTCGCTGATTGCAAAGTTCTCAGATATTTGCAGAATTTTAAAGTGAGAGAGGCTTTATTGAACTGTGTACCAAATCCTTGCATGATGCACATTTTGCTGACATTGGCATGCAAAATATTTTCTCTGCTTTCAAATATTACATTGTAAATATAGACACTGTTGCTGTGCCAGCCTGTAGATGATGATGTTAAAAAAAAAATCCAGATCTTAGTATTCCCCAAGAATCAGCATTGCCCCTGATGCAAATAGAACAGTGGGGTTGCGCTGCAAAACAGTTCCTCCAGCCATCCATCCTCTCGTCGATTTCCTACCTGAAATGAGATAGTGACCCTCAAGAAACACCTTGGCAAACTGAAATTGCTTGACTTTCCTTACCTTGTTAAAGTTACTGTAGATGATCTAAATCATTTCAGGGGAAAATGCATACTTTTTAATGATGCAGGAACATCGCCTTTGAAAATTACGTGGCTGCTGGGATTCTTTTTTCTTTTCTTCTGTTCACAGAGTCGTAGAATAACTGAATCGGAAGGGGCCTATAAGGCCATTGAGTCCAACCCCCCCCCCCCCCCCCCCCGCTTAGTGCAGGAATGCAAATCAAAGGATATCTGCCAGGTGGTTGTCTGACTTTCTCTTGAATGCCTCCAGGGTTGGAGTGCTGTTCTTCGTCTTCTGCTGTTCTTCCCTCTCTTTTCCAAAGTATGAGAAAGTGTAGCAAGCACATTGTACGGCAAATGCAAGAAGTTTCAGCAGTTTCAAAATAGCATTTTTGGGGGAGGGGCTTATTTTGTAAATTGATTTTTTTCAGTGGAAGGCCACATTTGGGATCAGAAAATACTTTTCAGACTGACCTAATGTGAGTTGCTCTTGACTTTCCCCAGAAGAATAATGTTTTGCTTGTTTGTGTCAACCTGGAATATTTTATTATCACTTTGCTGCAGGTTTGAGAGAGGCTTCTTAGATTGATCATCTTTCTGCTCAGTGCTTCCTGCATAATGCAACACCTGTAACTACTTTCAACTGGAAGTGGAGGGGGAGGATATGTTTATGTACAGATAAATAGGATGGACAGAGAGTGTCAGAAAAAGTTCATTTTGGAGGGTCTTGAATGATGGGGAATACTTGTTTGGCTAGCATTTTAATGCAAACCAACCTAAATTACACTTCCTGAAAAAATAAGCAAACCACAGTGACTTTCAGTATATCCAATACTCACAATTTTCTGAGTTTTGTGAGGCTGTTCTCCAAGTGGAAAATATGTACCAAAATTTTTATATTAGGAGAAAGGGGCATAAATATGCAGCTATTAGTGAAAAGAACTTACAAAAGATAGTTACATTAGGCATACTTACTTGTCAAAATGGGTACATAGGTAGAAATTCCATCCAAAAAGTATATCTGTTGGGAGAAATGAGCATCTAAAGCACACACGTTTTTGCACAGACTTTTGACAAATCCACAAACCAGTGTGGAAATAGACAAAAACACAATTAAGACTGGAAAAATGAGGAACTGAACAAAACTGAGGTTAGAAAGATTTGTCTGCTTCAGGTGATAGATTCTTGGCTTGCTTTCCTAGTTGGTTAATGACCTCCCTCACAACCCCCATGTTCTGTAACTACATTATAGAGCATGTTGATCAACAGACACAGCAAATATTTTGACTATCTCATTTCATCAGTGAAAAGCCTGCTAATCAAATGGTTGAAATATGGCCTGAGGAAAATCTTGACAGATGCATTCCATGTTAAATAAGGAGCTTGCACAGTGTGTTTGAATCATAGTTCACTCTCCCTATTTTATGGTACTAGAGTACATTATGTTTGTCTTACGTTTTGTAATTAGCAGGTGGAACAGATGGGGAACTCTATCTCCAAAGTTATGTGCCATTAAAGTAAACTCTAGTGTGTTTGTTATGTACGGTGCAGTGCAGGGTAGTTATCTTGTTGGAAATGGAGTTGTAGTTGCAGGGGTGGACTGTGCAGAGTGCAGTGCTATTTCCCCACATGAATGGGTTCTCTCAGTTTGGACTCTCTGCCCTTGTATGAGCTGGCAAAGTGACAGTGGGAACCGGTGAACAAACATAAAAATGGATTACAACCCTTTATCATGGCAAAGACTTGTGAACTGCACTGCTCTCCAGTCACTCTTGTTGCTTCTGCAACATGGCTGCTGATGTTTGTCAAGCCTTCATAGTGAATTGTGCTTTTCTTAACCACTGCAGCCTGCTTGTTCACCACATAACTGTTTCTCTCTATCCACACTCCTCTCTTCAACCTGAAAATGAGAGGGATTCCTCCGTTTAAGATCTTGGAAATCTGCTATTTCAAGACTGTTTGTCCTCCATTATGCAACTGGCACAGAAAAGGATGGGGAGGAGGTCTCCCGCCTTGAACGGCCTGGTTACTTGCACTCAAAGAGGTTCCTTATTCATTGAAAATTGTTTCAGGCCACCATGATTTAAAGCATCAATGACAGCATATTAAGAAGAGAAAACTAATCTCAGAATTCACTAACGAGAGCCAAGAGGAAAATTAAAACTACCCCAAAAAGCAAACAAACAAATGTTAAGATCAATAACAAACTGAAACAAATTCAGTTCACCAGCTCAATAAAAGCTTTAAGAGGAAGCCAACGTGAATGAATGAGTCTTTGGGGCCCTGAGGATGGTGCCTAATTCACTTCCAGCTGGCAATAAATTCCAGAGGTGTGGAACTACTTCTGAGAAAACCTTGATAGCTGCATGCTGAAATCAAATATCTGTTTGCCATTTCTTAGACTCAGTGCTGCAGAGAGTGATGCTGTTCTCATAGGTGGCAATCCATCTTTGGTTAATTTTGAGTGCATAGTTCTAATATAGCATTTAGAGTTTGTGTGATGCTGAAGAGAAGAAAAATAACAACTGGAGATTTCACCCTGGAATCTTCTTTCTTGTATACTTCCTTGAGGAATGAAATGTTCTGTTAATGTTTGGATGTTCATAACTCTTCAAACTGTGAAGCCATGTATATAGGGATGTGCATTTAAAGTAGGTGATTTCTATCACCACTGGAAAAACTTTGCAAAAGCTGTGGAGAACCTCTACACCAGACTAACAATGCAGTCTTACATATATCTATTGAGAAGTAAGTCCTGTTACATTCAAAGGGAAATTACTGTCTCGTAAGTGGAGATGCAAAGTCTTGAACCAACAGCTCGCATACAACTGCATTGTGGGCCATTGACCAATAAAGTGGTACTTCTCCCTTGGCATTGTATGGCACCTGGTGCTGGATGACAACATTCCTGAAATGATGTCCATTCATAATTGTGTTTGTGTGTGTAACTTAAAACCCTCAAAATCCCAGAATAATAAAATAAAAATAATAAACAACAGGAGTCCCAACTAGATCAGTTAGAAAAACCACCAAGGACAAGAACCCTTATTAGGCTAGTCTCTTTAACACTTTATGTCCTTTGATTATAAATTGTTGCCCCATGATTCAGTCATTGCTGTGGCATGTTTCCTTTTATTCTTGTACAAACAGAATAACATCAAGAGCATATTTCATTATTTGCCTTTAGGTGCTAATTGAGTTTGTTTGTTTGTTTGTAAGGACAGGACTCAATGATGCATAAAGTCCCTTCCAGCTCTGCAGTTCTATGATGATGATGATGATGATGATGAAGATGATTTATTTACTTATTTATTTATTTAGCTGGCTTGATAAATGAGTGCTTTAGGCATCTGGCTGCAGAGCCAGAGGTTAGGAGTTCGATTTCCCACTGTGCTTTGTAGGAAAAAAGGCAGCCTGTGTAGGCATGGGCAAGCTGCACAGTCCCAGGGTGCCCCCAGAAGAAGGGAATGGTAAATCACTTATGAATATTCTCTACCTGGAAAACCCTGAAAAGAGTCGCCATAAGTCAGAATTGACTTGACAGCACATGATTGTTCATTCATTCATTCACTCATTCATTCAGTATATACCACCCCATAAAGCAAACACTCTCTGGGTGGTTGACAACATGAAAAATCATTAAAATCAACAGAACAAAATACAATATGCAATAAATACCGTAAAATAACTAAAAGACTGTCACTAGCTAAAAACCTACATTTAAAAATAATTAATTTAAACAAATGTGGACATTTCTGGTCAGTAATTAAAAGCACAGGGTTTATCAAGAAACCATTGTTATAACCGGATTTTAACACTACAGTTTTGGAAGACTAGGTTTCTTTGTGTGTGTTACGCACAACAGAGTTATGTGATTAAAGCAGCAAAGAAACAATCTGTACCTTATCCACTGTGTGAGGCTTCAGAGGTAACACAGACTCTTGGTATAAATTGGTTTTGTAGAAAAAAGATATATGTCTATAGAAGGAATTTATGACAGGCATGGGAAGGAACTGACAAATTTTCAAAGCCAGATGCAGTGTGAATATGTGTATGTGATTGAATATGGAACACAAACAACAATACCATATGAAAGAAATATCAGAGTGCAACATTCACCCATGTTTGTGGAGAATATTACCATCCCCATACAATGCATAATTTCTTTAAAACATCTAGCTCAGATAGACATCTTGATTGTTAGCTTGAAGATCTGAGTACAGGCTCTAATTATTCAGCAGCAAGGAGATAGCACTCTGCCTTCGTTTAGTGTTTACTATATTTCAGGCCCCTGGCCATGGTGCTGAAAACAGACTCCAGGTTTGAGCCTTAACACAAGTGAACGGACTACAGTGGCGAAAACATCACATCACTGTCTCCTATGCGAGGTCAACTTCATGGTTTCTCTGGACCATGAGAACCCCTCCGTTCCTATCTAAAAAAATTGATCCAAGGCACAGAAGAAGGGGAACACTCCTTTTTCTAAGTACACCACTGGGAAAAATATTTTTTCCCTTATATTTTCTTCCTTTCCCGTTCTCAGAGGGGTTAAGACCCAAATAAATAAGCATTCAAGGTGAATACCAAATACAAAATACTACAGAGCTATTATTAATGGCTACGTTTTCACTTGCATTTTAAGCTGGCTTCTTTTTTGTTCATATTACTCCTTCACTGGGGAGCAAAGCCATGGCATTTCTCTCTGCTTTAGATCTAAAAAAGAAAAACATATTGGCCTTGCTCATGTTGTCCATTTTTCTGTAGCCTCTCCTGGTGATGGGGTGTGTGCACATATACAGATGACATGCATTTGCACGCTTTGTGTTTGAAGATGCAAACTTTGATCCATGATAGATCACACTGAAATAAATCTGTCAATCTTTGAAGTGTCAAAATATTTTGCCTTTCTCTCAATGCCCCCCCCCCTTAAATTCTGCCAATATGCCAAGACAGATTGTAAGAGCTACTTCTTTGGAAAAAGAAAAATAGTGGCTGTACCCCATTTTCCCTTGCACTGAGTAATGGAATATGATGGCTGCCATAGGACATACTCTTCCTGATTCTGCCAGAAAGAGAGTAGCTACAGTCTCAAAAGCTTGCATTATCTCCTGAAAGAATCCCCAGGGAAATCGAAATAAGCTACTGTTCTAAAAGGGTCAGGTTCTCAGTGCACAGACAGTATTACCTTCAATAATAAGGTGCCAGCTGCACCTCCATAAAGAAGGGGAAATTCTGTATTTAGACAGAGAAACAAAAGATCAACATACAAATTCTGAGTGATGCCAATTGAATTTGCTTACATTTTTAAATGTATAATGTCCTGCCATCATAAGGTTCAGGCAACTAAAATCAATAAAAGGATTGAATGTACATAGTAAGGCTAGCTCTGCTCTACATCAAGGGTTTGGACAGTCAACTTTGGATTGCTCATAATGGTGTATAAAAAATGCTATGGTATTTATTGAAATAATACGAAAAAGCCAATAACACCACAGAACATTCAGGATCTTGAACTATGAAACATGCAAATGGAGCTGTGTGACTATTATGAGAGCCACACAACGCTTCTGGAGAACTTCACAATTATCTTTATTGCAAATGTGATGTAAGGAGAGAGAGAAAAAACCGTCCATAGGGACAATTTCCCAAGAGGTAGCTGGTTATTTTGTTTCAACATGTATAATAAAAGCAGAAGATTCTTTTGTAAATTACAGTCCACCTCCTGTATATATGGCATACAATATTTAGTCCACAGAGTTATATACAAAATGAATATGGTTACAGAGTAGGACCAAGTCCAATGGATGCTCTTCTGAGAGTTAACTCACTGTACTTCCAAATTACACATGTGTTATAGGAGGGAAGGAGAAAGGAACCCATGATGGTTGGGAGTTATGTATAGGCAAGATGCTAAAGGCAAAATTCCTGAGAGAAAGAGAAGCGGAGACACCTAAAGAAACCAGGGTGGCTCCATAAGGAGTTTTCAAATGAGCTAAGATTTAAAAGGAAGAAATGGAAGGAGGGACAGTTCACCAAGGATGTGTACCATGTGAGTAGCCAGTAATTGTAGACAAAAGATTAGGGAGGCTAAAGGTCAAAATGAGCTCAAACTCAGAAGAGAGTTTGAAAACAACAAAAAGGGGTTTTCAGCATTTCTCAAAGCTAGAGGAAGAATAAAGAGACAGTAGATCTGCTTCATAGAGGGAATGGAGAAATACAGATGGGGAATGGCAGAAGGTTTAGAAACTAAGTTCTATGAGGAACAATTAAGGGAGAGGAGATGTAACCTAGAGAAGATTAATTTGTAAGGGATGGAAGGTGGAGCAAGTTTGTTTTCTCTAGCACCAGAGGGTAGGACTCGAAGTAATGGATTACAATTAAGAGAAGGGGGATTTCACCTAAACATTAGGAATGGCTTGTTGACAATAAGAGCTGTTTGCCAGTGGAATGGACTGCTCCAGATAGTGCTGGTCTTGCCGTCATTGGAGATTTTTAAACAGAGAATAGATGGCTACTTGCCAGGGATGCTTTAGCTGTGGGTTTCCTGCTTCAGTAGGAAGTTGGACTCAGTGACCCTTTGGGATTCCTGCCAGCTCTGCAATTCTGTGATTGCATGATTATTTTGAAATCAATGCACCTGTACGTTCCAGCTCCTGCTCAGCAATTCAACAGGTCTTCCTTTTGAGTGATTCAGTTGTTCAAAGCAGAATCCTTCCAAAGTTAAGTGGCTACCAATTTAAGTCATTTCAAGGTGAAGCAGCACTTAGCTTTGATCCATTAAAACAGTTGCACTTAAACTGAATTTGAAACTTTGGTTGAATTGAATTCTCCACAGTCCTCTAAGCTTCTGGGTTATTTTCTTCCTATATATATATTTTCTTTTACTATATTTTTTCAGTTTCACAAGTGAAGCTGCTTCATAAGGGAGAGATTTCTATAGTTGAAAAGTAATGGAGATCATTCCTTCTGTACCCACAGTTTATCATTTGTGACTTGCTCCCATATCTTCTCTCTGCCATAAAGTTTTGGTTCCTGTTATCCTGCGAACACATTGTTTGAGCTGGGCTATAGGTTGCATTTTGAAACTCGGAAGCAATAAACGGAGATTGGGTTAAGTTTTCCTTCCTTGCCATTTTCTCCTTTGTAAGTTCTGCTCTTATATATACTTTTGTTTTTTTTAAAACAAGGGAAATACACTGCTTTACATGTTTGAGGATGTAACATCTAATTAGACCCATAGTGACCAAACTAAACCCTTGCTTAAGGAAAGCAGAGAAAGGGTAGCTTTTTTGTAAGTTAATGGGTAGAACAACAGTTGTTGTCTGGGTATGGAAATGTTAAGGCCTATAAAGTAGTTGAGAAATTGTTGAAGGCAATTTGAATCTGTGATAAGGAGAAGTGGTGTGTTGTTGTTTCTGGTTTTTGTTATTCTCTGAATAATCTGTGAAGTGAAAACTGTGAGAAGGGTGTGGTAAGCAGTGCATTTCTTCCTGCTGTCTTATAAACAGGTGCAATAGGTGTATTATATTTCATTTATTTTATTTGTGTCCTACTGTTTCTCCAATGAGCGTGGGGGTGGACTTTCACATTTTACTTTCCTATTTGCTTCAAACTTCTAAGGCAATTTAGGATGAGATGTTGGTAACCCCTGGTCACCTGATGAGATATATGACTGAATGTAGATTTCAACTCAGGTTTTCTGGTTGAGGCTAAGTGCTCTGTTGACTGCATCACACTTTCTCTTTAGCTGGTTGATACAAAGTGAAGCCCTGGTGAAGATATGGCTGTGTTAAGTGGAAGAAGTGAATTATGTATTTTTGGTGCTCTGCTCATAGAGGTAGGTGAGACCTGGAAACCATTTTTGATTCAGGTCTTGTCATATCACTTGATTCAGCCCTAGGTCCTGATAGGCTGGATGATATCACAGAGAATGGGGCCTGTGGCGTTCACCCTTGTGGCACCTGTGTGTTTTGCCCTCACAAAGGCTCACGTCACGTTTTCCTCTCGCTGCCACCAGTGGATTACCTCAATCCACAATATAAATGACGTTTGTCAGAACACTTGTCTTGTGAATACAAACAGAACTTATTTATTGAAGTGAATCAGATTTAATAATAACAGAAGTTCTTCAGATAAACATTGTACACAAGCAAATCATTAACAGTTCTCTCAGTACATACTTTTCTCTTGCAATATCATTACCACCTTCTCTACCTATTTTCTTTACCAGCCTTATCACTCAGTATCTGTTCCCTCTCTCTCTGACTAACCAGCCCTTACTGACTCCTCCTTCTCCCGCCAAACCTCATGTAGCTGCTGACTCCGCCTCTCCAGTCCTCTCATAGGCTCATGAAAATCAGCTCATGACTATGAATGGCATGAGTGATGTGGGCGATTGTCACAGGGCCCTTCTTGTCCCCTCTCCTTCTCAGGTGCTGGACCATAAGACAATCATGAAAGACCCTCCTTTGGCTGCCCAGGCCAAATGAGTTACAAGATGGGGAATACTTAGCTCAGTAATACAAGTGAGAAGGATCTTAGAATTATCATAAGCTGAATATGAGCCAATAATGCAATGTGGTTGCAAAAAAAAAAAAAATCAGTTTTAGGCTGCAATAACAGAAGTGCAGTCTCCAAATCCTGTGAAGCACTAGTTTCCTTCTGTTCAGCACTGGTTAGACCTCATCTTGAGTACTGTGACCAGTTCTGGACACCGCTCTTTAAGAAGGATTCAGACAAACTGGAACAAGTTCAGAGGAGGGCGACAAGGATGATCAGGGGGCTGGAATCCTAGCCCTATGAGGAAAAACAGAAAGAACTGGGCATGCTTAGCCTTGAGAAAAGAAGACTAAGCGGAGATATGATAGCACTTTTCAAATACTTGAAAGGCTGTCTTACAGATGAGGAGGAAGATCTGTTCTCAGTGCAGGGCATGTAATAATGGGCTCAAGTTACAGGAGGCCAGATTTTAGTTGAATATCAGGAAAAACTTCCTAACTGTTAGAGCAGTATGGCAATGGAACCAATTACCTACGGAGGTGGTGAACATTATAATGCTGGAGGCATTCAACAGAAAGTTAGACATCTGTCAAATCTGCTTTGATTTTGATTTCTGCATTGAGCAGGGATTTGGAGTCGGTGGTCTTCTAGGCCCCTTCTAGCTCAATTATTCCATGATTTTATGATTCTAACATAAGAATTGTCAACCAGTTTGAGAATGATGGCTGACAGCAAGCCAGCTTGTTGGGGATTGTTTCAGAAGGCTTCTCTTCGTGATGTCTGTGTTTGATCTTTGTTTTTAAGAGAAGTCAGTCCTGTTTCAAAATTCCTCTCAACAGGATTTGTGCTCAGAGAAGGGTTTGAAGGTGAGATCTTAACTAATTCATTTGATCAGCCCAGGCTGTGAGCATCTGAGTTTCTTTGATTTTTGTGCACGCATTAATCAGTTTGTTGGTGAGGTAGTCAAAACAGCCTGCGATGCATAGCTTGCATGTACTTGAATGCATTCTCCTTGGTTGTGTGAACAGACACAGTTCTGTGCCTCATTAAATTCATTAAATTCCTTTACAAGGCCTGAGCAGGTGTGGCAATGCTCAAGAATCAATATTCCTCTGCACTTCTCCTGCCAGAATTCATTTTATTTGGCTCCAGTTCAAGCAAAGTGTAATGTTGACCTAGTCTGAAGGGGAAAGATATATAATTAATCTTCAAGTTTGCTTCCCCACCTTCCATCCCCTTGTGATGTTCTGAGCTTTTCATGAAAGCAAACTATTCACATTTGGGTTAAGAATCAAATGGAAAGGCTATTTTGCTTGAGAATTTAGCTGCAGGAAAAAGAGAGGGGTAGGTTTTATTTAACCAGGCCACTCATCTTGAATAGGTGCAGGATTGTACATGAAATAACAGCAGGACTCAAGCATGTATTAATTGTGGCATTCTCCTACCCTCTTTCTCCTTAATTGGAAATTTCCTTATTGTTATGATTAATAAGGATGCCCGGAGAATAGTGTTAACCTGTGTCCATCTAATATGTAATCTTTTAGTGCTGCTGACAGGATGGCTGCCCACCGTATCGATTGCTCACATTATGTGGACTTTCTCCCAAGGGGAAGTGCCAGTGAATACCAGTGAAGCAAGGGAAGAGTAGGATTTCCCTGAGGGGAAAGTCTCAGAGGATTTTCAGAATTGGCTGCAACAGGAGTGCAATGCTGACCCAAAACAGATGGCATTGGGATGAAAGAATATGGGGAACTTTAGGTTTTAAAGCACAAGATTGGCTTTGTGTATTTTAATACAGATTGGCACATGTAATACAGATTGGCACATTAACGCTCCAGGGCCAGAATCCTGGTAGTGATTTACATGTGTGTAAGTTCAATTGAAAAACTCACTATGACGTATTGCTGTTAACTAATGAGGCACTACTCGTTGTGAACTTGGGTACACACTTTGTATCATGACCAACACTTTGTTAGTGGCAATTGGCTGCAGTGAGTTATACAGTTAAACTTATGCAGGTGCAAATCACCAACACATTCTGACCAATGTGAAATTTCTGAGCAACCTATGTTGTTACAGAGCGATCATGTTGCTACAAAGGGATTAAAGACCATATGGCACTATTCTCTATAGTAAGACTCGATGGTCCATTCTAAAACTTTGATCACCTACCAGACACATGCAAGCTCTATCAATATTCAGTAATTGTCTCTTAGGCAAGATCTCCAAATAGAAACAAACCTTGTGCTTTCAGAAGTGGGAACTAATGCCTCTCAATTCCAGTGTGTATTATTCACTGTATTCTGCCACCTGTTCTTGGTAGTTACCAAGAGCTCATTTAGTCTGCAAACTCCCTCTCGGGACTTAGTCTGACTGCAGATCTCAGATCTACAACATATGTCCTTCTTTTGGGATTTCCTTTTCTCTTTCTTCATCTTCTAATTTTTGTACTATCTCAATTGAGGAAGGGTGCTGGAAGACTTGAAACCTTGTACATTTTAGTGGCATCTTAGTTGGTCTTAATAGAGACATTGTCTGACTATGACTTTAAGGCTCTTTTACTGTAACTGTCCAGCAAGCTTGTCATGATAACCTAAGGACTGTACTCAGTGATTTCCTTTCCCATTGTTAAGAATCAAGTTTGTTTAATCATACATTTTTGTTCTAAAATAAAGTTAAATAAAAGCAAGAAAGAGAATCTTTCAGAAAAATACAATAATTCTTTCTGGTGCTTGTGTTTAATTTTGTTTCAAAATAAAAAAAATATGATTCAACAAACCTTCCCAAAAATGGTTGTTGTAGGTTTTTCAGCTGTTTGGCCATGTTCAGAAGGTTTTTCTTCCTAACGTTTCACCAGTCTCTGCGGCTGGCATCTTCAGAGGACAGGAGTTAGAACTCTGTCTGTGTTCTGGTGTAGGATAGTTGAGTATTTATAGCTGTAGGATCAGCTTGTGGGAACACGGCCAAACAGCCCGAAAAACCTACAACAACCATCGGATCCCGGCCATGAAAGCCTTCGAGAGTACATTCTTCCCACAAATGCCAAATATATGCACACGTTTACCATTAATTAGTTCTACCAAGATTAGTGTATTTCCCTACTTTTTGTTTGAAAAAGAACCTTTTGAAGCTTTCAATTTTTTTTTCTTTTAAAACTTATACACCCCCCGGTACTTGTCCTACTTTGTGTGCCATGTATGAATGAGTTAATTTTTGCATTTTCCAAGCAAGCTCCCCAATTGCTACTCCATCCTCTCCCTCTTCAAATGTATCACTGTGTTCCCTGCCCTTGGGTATAAGCAACTCTCCTCACAAAGGGTTTGCATCAAAAGAGTATATATAAATTTATTATTTGGAGCATACTTAACCCAGTTCCTTAAAACCATCCTTTTTGCTCCCAGACCTGTTAACCTTGCTGTTTTGTACAGAAATAAATATCAACCCACTATGCATTCTTATCCATTCCTGTACCATTGTGGAGCCCTTTATCTCTAAGAAGCTTATTTTACCTTCTGTAGGATGTAGGGTGATTGTGTTAACTTTCATTTGTCTGGTAGATTCCTATTTGACTTTAGAAATCACCTTATTTTTTGTAACATTGTGTATCTTCTGGCTGCATAAATATACCTCTCTAGGGCATTGTTGCATATTGATGTATGCCATGCAGTCATGTACTTTTCAGTCCAAAAGTAATTTTCTGCAACTTCATTTAAGTAGTTACTACAATATGAAGATCTAACTTGAAAAGGAAATGAGAATGCCCTCTGGCCAGTGAAACTAACACAAGACTTGGTACCACGTGAAGAGTTTCACCAAAACTATGCTGTCTCTCTCCATTTCTAGCGTTCTCGTATGCTGGGAATGAATCAAAGCTGTAGACATTTCTCTTTGGCTTTGAAGGAGCCAATATACTTGTGCATGATTACAGAACTAGTACAGATCAAACAGTATTGAATGCAAATAAGTTGGATCCTGAACATGCTTCATAGAGAAAGAAAATGTTAGCTTGAGAGCAAGGTGATTCAGGGTCAACTGCTATTTGTTGCTGCCAGTTATCATATGTAACTCTTATCAAGACAGTTAAGCCTTCTGCATGTGTCCTGTGTCTGTATCTGCTGCTGCAGTACAGCTGGACACAGAGATCAAGCTTCCACATCTCTGTTCATGCGTCAAACTTGACCTGAGGCCTGTCATTGTCTCTTAGGTTAAAGTATCACACTGACTAGTTGTGAGGACCAGTGGGGCATGGCTGTCCCGTATGCCTTAGAAGGATGGTGGTGTAAAAGTACAATGGTTTATTTAATCTATAAATCAAGCACAGCATAGATTTTGGACTTCTGTTCAGTTGTTTTGTTCTGGGAACAAGGAATAGTCAAGTGGCATAAGACATGAAGCAAGAAAATGGATTTTTGCTTTAGCACCAGAAATTTGGTATTCAAAATGGTTCTGAATGAGAGATTTCCAAGCACAGTTGTTTTCCTGGTCAAATCATCTTCAAGAGGTACAATCTGGTGCGAAGGAACCCTGTTGCTTATTGACCGCCTGTTTTGAAGTGAACAGGACATTCTCCATTCCATGTCGTCAGCCATCCTGAATAAACAACTGGTCAGTTCTCCAAAGATGACTTGCAGGTTGGTCTCTAAATGGAGATGCAAAACAGAAGGAACACGGAAGGAGAAAGGAGGCTTGCAACCTCATTGGTAAGCCATGAGAGTATGTTTTAAGAGGGATTTGTTTCCAACTGAAAGACTGTGAGAGAGCATATTCCTCTTGTTAGTCTGTCCTCTTACAAAGAATGATAGACCCAATTCTGCTGTTCTTGCTTTTAGAGGTTTGCTTGGGCCTGTCAGCTGATAATAGCCTAAGTAACTGCTCCACAGTCTCAAATGTAGGGCCCTTATGGGAACTCAGTAGCCCTTTTCAGGTGTTATAAACACAGATAAAATAATTACACTTGCTTCCATCTGAACAGCCATAAACCTTCTTGCGCTGGGCCATAATTAGCTTGCTGTCAGTTCAGCCCCCTTATTTTTGAATTGACTACTCTGGTATTTATTTGTCTTTTGGTTGGTCCTCTAATCTGCTTACCTAAATTGCATAACTGAGTGAATGGCTTTTACATCAAAACAAAACAAAGCATTGGTTAAGATTTACAGTAAAGAAAATAGACAATGACCTTTGTTCACTGCTTTTGTAAATTTGCAGAAAATTACAAGTTCAGCCTTGGCTGGGATATGATGATTAAAAAAAAAACAACTCCAAAAGAAGCCTTATGTTAAATACATAGAACGGAATTTAATAATTATCATAGCATAACTTGGGGTTAAATAAATGTTAGAGTGGGTATTTATGCATTTCAAGCTGGCTGTTAAATGCATTTTGAACATCCCGCTTTGTGAGAATGAAGGTGGAGAGTTAGAACCCAAACCCAAGTTGAACAAGGCAGTGGATCTTTTGAGACCCTTCAAGTGTATTGGAAGCAAGGGTGATAAATAACTGTGGGCATTTGAAAAGTGCAACCTGGTCTCCTAATGGAGTAAGCTTCCAACCAAAAGAATATGAAACAGATGCTTTGGGTAGACAGGGCATTTTTCATCTGAAGAAAGCTCCTCCGAGAGAGAACAAACTCAATGATGGAATCTAATTAACTAAGGCATAAGAGAGAAACTCAAAACTCTTCTTGAGTGGAATCATTTACTGGCAATTTGATTTGAAATCATGTTGCTTGCAATGGCTGATTGGCTTTTCTCCTCCCTCCCCCCCCCCCTTTCTAAAAGACTCTGAACAAAGAAATGCACCTCATGGTTTTCTGGCATCATTTGTAGCTCTTTCAAATTTGTTTTTCCCTGTCACTCTGTAATGAGCAACAAACTAGACTGGCGTTAAAACCCAGCTTAATGAGTGATTGCTTTTTAAACTGCAGTTGCCCTGGATTTTGAGAACTTTCCTATCACCTTTTTCTTCTCATGTAGAAGTTAGTTGTAGGATATATAGAGAGAGATGTTGTGTGGGAACCAACATCCCTACAAGCAGAGCCTGTTTCTCATCTGCCCTGCCCTACAGTCCTCAGTGCCCCTCATACTACTTTATCTTGGTTGAAAACAAAATATTGCGCCTCCTTCAGTAAGTCATTTGGAGACTTCATCTGAATATGTTTTTTTTCTATTTTGTAGACATACTGACATCACATTATTGCCACCTTTCTGCTGAGCTCTTTCCCTCTCTTTCCTTGGTTGGTGGCAGTTTTTTTGTTTGCTGTTGATCTGTTCAGTTGCTTGCTAAGTATGAGTTCAGAAAGAAAGCAGCATAGACAAGTCTGTAATTTCAAACAACTGTCAGTAAATAAATGTTTTCATCTTTTCTCTTATTAATGGCTCAGAGTGAGTTATTGAGACTGCAAATGCCACTTCATGAGAAAGGGGTGGACTATCTGGGGAATTTCTAGCTATTCTCATTTGTGGTTGTCTGTGCTTCTACTATGTAGCAAAAAGGAATTTGATCAGAAATTCAAAATGCTGCAACTTGTTATTAGTGCTAACATAGTAACTGTTTTAAATGCTGAGATATAAGAATGGAGTTTGGTATGCAGTCAATCAGTTGAAGACAGAAAGCTACACTGGGAATCTATTCAGAAACTTGAGGATCAAAGCTAATATGTAGCCTCTATTAGTACAAATAGAGGATTGTTTCCTGTTTCATTTGAGATGATCACCTGAGATGAAGGGTCGTGTATCTGCCACATTATTGTTCCTCTCAAGGAATTAACAGGAAAAATCAGTTTCTTAAAACTCATGAGGTGGATTTTAGAATTCATGATAAAAAAGGGTTTTTTTTAAAAAAAGTAATATTTATTTATTTCAAATATTTGTATACTTCATGACTTAGAGACATGCCTCTGGGAGGTTAAAATAAAATTATCCCCCCCCCACCTCAGACACCCCAATTGCAAAGTAAACAAACAGAATAATAATTTTTTAAAAATTGAAACCCCCCAGACAATACCCCAATACTCTGTCTTCTGCCTCTCTTAAATATGGACAAGGAAGCTAATACATTGAGGAACATTATTATTGACTAAATATTTTCTTATTACTATCTTTCTAGTTGCTGCTGCCTTGTTCGATATTACAGTGGATATTGAAAATGACCATAACTCAGTGGTAGAGCTCCTACTTTGAGAGGAGAAAGTCACTGGTGCAATCCCAACCACCTCTGCTTTAAAGGATCTCAGAGTAATAGGACCGGGTCCGATGAGATCAACTGTCCACTTAGAGAGGATGGAGTAGATAATAGGAATGGAAGTAAAGTTAGTCCTTTCCCAGTGTTTTACAGAAACTTAACTAGAAACTTGACCAGTCCATGAACCACAACACACTTGTACACAAGAATCCACACTTTCCAGAATTTTCTGATGCCGTTTGCAACTCAAGTGCAAAAAAACAAAAACAAAATGCATACATTGGGACAAAGTATGTACAATAACAGATTGCAATGGGGAGAAGCTGCTTGCAAGAAGTATGTACACTAGGAAAAGCACATACAAAAAATGAATATTTGGAGAAATGCGTACTATGGCGTCTGTTAATGTTGCTGCAATTTTCTTCTTGGGTTGGTTTCCACATTGTGGTGGAAACTGACCAAAATGTCAGGGAAGGCAGAAACTAAGCAAGAACTGAAACTGACAGATAAACCTAAGGTAACTTGATATGATTATAAATCTCTGTTTCTCAGAAATTCACTTGCAACCATTTGGGGACTAACATGGTGCAATGGAAAAAGTGCTGTGGTTGGGCTTGCAAACTTCCACCTCAGTCTTGGGGAAATCTCAATTTTTTGGCATCCCCACTACCATACTGCTTGGTGTTAGAGCTCACAAATGCCTGCTACATGGGAAACATAGAAATGATTGGTTGAAATTTTGTGTTGTATAACTTGGGAGGCTAAGCCTTGGAAACTGTCAGCTGACTTAAATAACTTCAGCTGCATTCGTGGATTTATCCTGCAGCTCTTTGTATCTTTCACAGAAACCCCACTGTTCAATTGCCTTTTGTCACTTTTAATTTTAGTGTGCACGTTTGTGCTTTGGGGTGATGACTCCCATGTTACACAGTTGTTTTATATGTGCCTTTGGAATTTTTACCAATACTTCTAATTCCATACTTCAAAAGAATGAGCACTTCCTTTATTTATTTTTTCTGGGTGGAATTTAACTTCTGATCAAATTCCAATAATCAGATGCTAAAGCCCAATTCATGCTCCTCTTGGAGATCTCCACATGTTTGAATTTTTAGTCCTCCATTGAACAAAGCCAAATTAGAGAAAGGGTCTGTTTACTACTTAACTAGGCATAGCAAATGTCTGCTTAGTGAAATCTAAGTGAATCCAGGCAAAAGATGGAAGTGCCCTGGGCCATTTGGGGACTACAGTTGGAGAAGAGGGGTTCAGCTTGCTTCGCTCTTTGAGATGTGAAGAATGTTTACAAAAATCTTCATTGTTGGTGATGTCTCGACACTCTGAGACACCTTGATAAAAAATGTCCAAGCCGTCTGAGATTCCTTCCCTTAAGAGTGGGAGCAAGACAGAGATTGTTTCATCACAATTTCTGCAGTTCGTGTACAATGTTCCTGCAATACTTTGGATAAATCATCTTTTCCCCTTAAGAAGCAAAGCAGAGACACACTGTAACTATGAGAGGACTAGCTGATTGATTAAGAAGATACAAACTACCCATCAATTGCATCCACACAAGAAGACAACTGGGATTCTGTTTTTGAGTAATTTGTGCAAATTAATCAAAACATACTATTTTATGCAAGAGACACAATTTGTGTAAAACTTGTCAAGGTCTTTGTCACTGGAAAATGTCCCACCATCTCAAACATCAGGGAGAAAATGTTTGCAATTCCTCATTCTTGCCTATGAGGATGAGAGAAGAAAGGATTTATATCACTATTTGAATGAGATTGCAACTAGACATGGAGACGAATAAAAAAAGGATCGTGATATTTGTCTAAAATTTCTGATTTGTTAAATATTCATCCCTTCATATTTGTGGGTTCCAGAAACCCCACGAATACAAAGGGATGAATATTTTCCCGTTTTTATTCATCCCCCATAGGAAGAAAAAAAAACCCCATCCTATGGCTTTTCCATTCTGCCTACCTGCCCGCTGATCAGCGGGCCAATAGGCAGCCACCCACCCCCACAGCCTACTCCACACCCCCTTCCTCTCCCTACCTTAGCCCCCCTGCCCCCACCCCCGCCAACACCCCCTTACTGTAATTGTCGCTGCCGCTGCCGAGGTCTCCATCAGGCCTCCGCAGCCATGGCATGTAGAAAGGGAAACTGGCTGCCCTTTGCAAAGATGGCGGCTGCGGCTTCATTTAGGGTAGGGAAGCTGCAGCTGCCATCTTTGCAAAGGGCAGCCTTGATTCCCTTAAGGAAGGCTAAGGGCGGCACAGTGGTGGTGGTGGGTGGCAGCGGGGGGACGGGGTAACTTCATGCTTTGTGAGTCGTCAACTTTTGATGACTCATGAAGCAGGATGACTTGCCAAAATGGTGAGTCGTTTCCATCTCTAATTGCAACCCTTTAAAGAATAATGCGAATAATAAAGGAATGTTCTGTTCCTAAAATTCCAGGTGCCAACTGTGTCCCTACAGTCTTGACACAGCTTTAGTTAATGTACTGGCTGTGCATGTTTCGGGGGAAAGGCAGATCTTTCCTCAGTCATAGTTGAATTGGAAAGGCCCAGTCATCCAGGCTGTTCTTGGATTGTGGAACGCCCTACCCCATGAGGCTCATCTGGCACCAATTCTATTGTCTTTTAGGCAGAACTTGGAAAAGGTACTTTTTGGACTGTGGCTGCCAGAGTCTCCCATACGATGTGTCCATGCTTCCCTCTGCAAAAGTTCTAGATAAATGAATTAGATGTTCCAAGTGGAACAGATGCAAAATGTGGTAATTGATAATTTAACTGGAGATGGGAAATTAGGAGTGTGTAACTCTGATGTTGTACTAGCTTCACTCATTCCTGTTTTGTTGGTGGGGCCAATTGGTACTCTACACGAGTCTCCTTATGTGTAGAGATTGAAAGGTGAGGGGAGGTTCATGTCCCACCACCATCAGGGAGCAGTGCATAGGGGCACTTACTATGAAGTATGGAACTCTCAGCCTCTGGAGATTTTTCTGGTACCTCTCTTTTATCATGTCTTAAGATTTTAAGCAAATGTGAAGTGTTGCACCAGATCTTTGTCCTAGATGACCACTGAGTAATCACTCCACCCCTCACTTAGATTTTAAATGTAGCTTCTTCACATTTGATATACAACCTGTGTTTTGCAATTTTAATATTACCTGTTAAAGGCTTTAAGATGTTAGTCATCTTGGGCCATGACAGCCATCACAGCAATAAGAGAGATAAATAAATGCTGTTAATAAACATGTCTGGAGTCATTAGTTTTTCCCCCATGTCATCTGTTCAAACTATTAAGACCTGGATAAATTCAAAGCAATGTTTCTCACTGAAACATATTCTGTCTTTACCACTGGACTCTTGAAAATGTAAGATTCTTACGGCAAAGGCTTACATTTTAAATGTAAAGCTTCAGATTACATTCTTCTTGCTGGTTTCTGAAATTGTCTAAAGAAAAATACTTCTACAGAAGTAGACACAGAAAGTATTACATTAGCCAAATGTTCAAAAGTAGCAGACATTCTATACTTATCGGAAGTGTCTTTGCTATAAAATTGTTGAGATAAGTCATTGTGTAAGGCAAGACTTTATGAGTAGAAAACTTCTTCCAGAAAATCTTCTTTGATACTTCAGTGATTTCTCAGAAAAATACAATGAAATAAAAAGAAAAGAAAATGCTATCTACGATGTGCTGACATTTTCCCCTACTTTGTAGTACACATCACTTACAAGTGGGTGAAGACTCTGTACAGCTTCTTTGGCTTCTCCTACATGTCAGTCACTGAACAAAATCCTATTGGGAGAAAACTCTGCAGGTAAAGGTAATCATGTAAGTGGTTTTCCTTTCTGGCTTGACATCCATCATGCAACCAGGTGCTCAATCATTTATGTGAACACTGCATGCAGGGGAGTATAGTGGGTGAATAGCCAGAGGGGCAGTAGCACTGGTGCAATGGGCCATCCACAGTTGCATAAGGCACTAAGATGCCAGTCTGTAGAGCTTGTTTTAGTATCTGCAAACATATAGAAAGTTGCTTCTACATTGGTTCTACAGCAAGCTCACAAAATTTTCAAAAAATGGTGACTTGATTTGACTTCTGTTATGTGTTTCAAGGATCTTGCATGACCTTTTCACTTCAACTTTGCTTAAATGTTGACTGAAAGATAATTTTTTTTAGTAGAGATGTTTTGTCCAATGAATTGTTTATGAATTACTGTTTTTCACATGTAGAGTTGAAAAGGAATCTTTACAGAAGGGATTGACGTGTATTTTTAATCAGTTTGGTGCTATGTCTGTTTACTATGTGTTTGTAGATGTGAGGATTAGTTTTGTCCCCATGTTCTTAATATTCCGAGCTGACAGGGATGCATACCAATGTAGTTTTAATCAACACAAGCCATGAGCTTTGTTTGTAATCGGAAAATACAGCTAATAATTTTCTTGAGGCTGATGAAAGATTTTTTTTTCTAAAGACACTAATTAATAGTAAATGTCAGAGCAATGTTCCATGGGGTTGTATTCTTTTTCTTTTTCTTTTAAACATAAAAATATTTTCTATAAGGATAAGTGTTCCATGTTGCTGGGGACTTTTGGTGCCAACGATTTGCTTAAGAATGTTAGTATGAAGACATGAATGCCCATTAGTATCCTTTATTCAAGAATACCATTACAGATGGATAAGTTGAAGTTACTAAGGAGAGATTCACATCACTACTCTTATCCCACTGTATGGAAGAGTTTTGGGATTATCCAACAATGCTCTGTGTAGAACTTGGTCTTGTAAGATGGTCTGAAATGCACCCAGCTTCCAAACACCACACAAATGGCAACCATAATAAATCTTGCATGAAATGTTGGCCTAGAGTGAAATTGGGTTAGACCCTTTCATTCTAGTTAGCTCTTACTGTGGTGGAATGACTGAATGTTGGAAGAAAAGTATTTGTGAAAATGCAATTTAAGACAAAGAATTAAAATCACAGAGATGGAAGAGATCAAATAGCCTATATGTTTTTTCTGTTCTCTTTTTTTTCAAGGTTAAATGTACTACTGTTGTTCCTGCATTGTCCTCTAAACTGAAAATAATCTATAAAGAAAATAATTAGATGCCATAGTGAAGTCTCAAGTGACTAAAAGAAATGAAGAAATACCAGAGATAAGATTTTTAGATTTCTTGGACTACAGATCCCCACTCTGGGAGTTCTACCAGGTAGACAGATATCTAAATATAGCTCATCTGGCACAAAGGCCTCAACTAAAAGGCTTTGAGGCTGAGCTGAGCTTAAATCCACCCAGTGTTTGTGTTCCTACTGTGGTGCTAGCTGGGAGTTTTCTTTCTGAGCAAGCAGCTGAGCAGGCAGCTAGGTGAAGCTAGGCCTAGCTCAGCCTCAAAGTCTTCCAATTGAGGCCTCTGTTCCAGATGAGCCATATGTAGGTGTCTCTCTGTCAGATTGAACTCCCAGAATGGAGAATTACAGGAGGTGTATCTCCTGTAAATCTCAAAATCCCATCCCTAGAAATAAAATGTACCAGGGCAATGAGCTGGAGGGAGAAATTGCTCACCAACCTTAAGCATGATGTGATGTGAGCAAACCTGGTCTACTTACCCTTAAAGGAAACTTTTACTGGGTTGTTCATGAGTTCATCTCCATATCCAATGTTTTCTTCTCTTAAAGGCTGGGTGGAAAGGATGAGAGTGTTTTGCAGGGTAGAAATCTTTATCTTAGACCTCAAAAATATGAAATAAAAGAATAGAAATAATCTTGTCTTCTGTAAATATATATCCGAGTTGAAGCCATTGACATAGATGGTTTTGTAGCTGTCCTAAAGCTGAGAATTTTGTTGCCACGTACTTGAAAAGATGTGCTCCCCCTGAACCTTGCATGTCCCCCAACATACAATAAACCCAAGATGTAGTCAATCTCAGCTTCTTCTTATGTGTTTCCCTCTGTCAGCCATTTCCCCTTCAGAGGCTGCGGTGTTCACCTTCAGGATATGTAACTGGCATACTGCAAACGAATGCTGCTTTTTTGGGGGTACTGAGTGGTAGGATTGAGCAAGAATGAAAAAATTCTTGACAATCAGCTTTTCTCTCTGGTTGCTGTACAGAAAAAGGAACAGGGGGAAACCTCACATGCATTTGGTGAAATTAGAACAAGTTATAAGTATTAGATGGGCTGCATTGTCTGCTAAATGTGGGAAGATGTGGCCTGTTCATATGTACCAAATAAAGGTATCTGCTTCGATTCTACTCTTCCAGGTATCATTAATCACATTCCAATGTCATCTTTGCCAGCCCGCTCAGACATTATTAAAAACCACTCCGAAATGAATTAAACTACACCGAGCCAAGAATTTCCTGGTTCATCTAACAATATGCCCTACTTCCACCTCTCACTAACAGCTGTCCTTCTCCTATTTAATTAAAATTCTATTCCCCCCTCCCCCTAGATTTCATTTAATTTTCATACCACCGTTTCGAAGCTTGTAAAGGGAAAAAGTGTTATTTGTTGATTCTCTGTGAATCCCAGTGGCTTTGATGAACTGCTGTCAAGGTCTGATGTATGCTGGAAAGTTTTCCAGTCTCTCTTTGTGCCTTCTGAAACTTTCAAGCCCCTGTAAAGATCAGGGGGATAGTTAATGAAGTCTCACATACGTTAAATGTAACATTCAGGGATTAAAAGGATGCTTTGTGGTTTGCTGCTGTGTTATGTGAAAGCCAAATGACTGCCAATGTCGTTGTCACCCGTGTGCTAATTGGCTACTGCCCCCCCTTTTTTTAAAAGTTATTTTCATCAGTTGTTAGGATTATGTTCTGTGTTGGTTTGAATCAAATGTAGCACTGGTGACTTCAGAAAACGTTTAGTTTGCCTCAAAATCTAGGCTGAATTCTTTCAGCAGTACACAGATGTCTGAAAAACTCTTAATTTGGTGAGCTTCCATGGATGTTGCAAACTGCAGAGCATTGCAGCATGGGAACTATAAATGTACTTCAGTGCTTCTGTTGAGACTCTGCACTTCTTAGGAGTAAATATTCAGACTTGTGAGCTACTCTTTCTTTTCTGCTAAATTCTAGTTTGATAGAAGATCCAGCGTACATGCCACATTTAATTTCACGATCAAAATTCAGATGCAATGTTTCTTCATCTTTTAATGTTTAGAACAGCCAGTTGTGTTCTTACACTCTACATCTCCTTCCTCACTCAAGCTCCTATGGTATCCAGTCCTTTTCATCCCAAACCGTCCCTTCCCTTTTCTACTATAACTATAGGTGGCATTAGGTCTCCACTGAGTTAGGCACTAACTTTAAAACAGAATTAGAAACAAACTTCTTATTGTCTAATTGTAAATAGTGGGACTTCTCCATTAAGGGCAAGTAGGATGCTGTCTTATCTCAGACTTGGTTTGCCCCCAGCCATCCTACTCCTGTTTGTCTCCTTAACCAGTGGTAGAAGGTCCCCTTATGTGTGTGTATGTCCATGTATGCCTGCCCACCCTCTGTGTGTGTGTGTGTGTGTGTGTGTGTGTGTGTGAGAGAGAGAGAGAGAGAGAGAGAGAGAGAATATCTGCTTTTGCTCCTGGCTCTACCCACTACCAGTTGTTGGACTTTCTCCCCTACCAGCCACAGTGGTTACAAGCTGCCTTTGTAATGTATGGTTGCTAGTTCAGCTTGTTGTTGCTTTACTATTTAGCATGAAAACAGACTGGATCCAACATTTCTTTACTTAGAGAATTTTTCATCTGCTTTTCAGACAAAAAGTCTCCTAGAGGAGCAATAAAGGATAGTGCCTCCCTCTGCTAGCAATCTGAAAAGACCCAACACAATGAAGAAGGAGATGGGGGAAGCGGGGGTGGGGGCAGTAGGTTGTCCTCAGTAGGGCTAGTGGAATGGTCCTCTTTCCACTTCACCTCCTATGGCTATAGCCTGCTCTATTGGCTGCTGATGGTAACATTTTTAAATGGGGACTAAAATATTGCTTGACCCCTAGTCTAATGTAATTAGTCATTTCTCCCCATCATTTTGGACACAAAGTAAGACTTGATATGGACTACTCTTATAACATTTAATTAATTCTACTTAATATAGAGTAGATTAACATTTTATTTTCCTGCATACAGACAAGGGGAAGCATGGGGTGTTGGAAAATGCTGGCAAGCCTGAAGGGTGCTCTTGGTGGACCGGTGGATGGACTGGATTTAATTTTAAGAACTGAATCAGCCAGTTGCTTGTTTACAGGGGTCTCCTGACCATTGACCCACCATGTCTTTCCCTTTCTCAGTTTGTGGGTACTGATGCTTATTAAACCTTAGGTGTGAAATATGTGATCTGTTCTAATATACAGTAGTCCTTTTGCCACTCTACAAATGGGAGAAAGCAGAGTAACATCCTCTGAAATCATTTCAGCAAGTCTAATGAGTGTAGAATGACTTTGCTTTCCATCATCATGCTTCTGCTATAAACAAGTAGTAACAAGTAGGCTGTAAGGCATATGGAAATGTCAGAATATTATTACCTTAAACAGTTTTCTCGCAGTGAAATGATCTTTCTCTTCTGCATCATTTGTGCGACAGGAAGGTTCACATTATGTTGACAGTCTACATTTTCTGGCTCCCAAACCTGGAAGAGGAAGTCATGTGAAAGGTTGTTACTTTTGAATCTCAAAATTTGTGACCTCAGCAGGCTTTATGAATGGCACTTTGTTTCCCTATGAATGAAATATGGATTGCAAGTAATGATGTCATGTACTGTTGTCACCCCCTTCCCTCCTGTAGAAGGCATGAAACTGGTCCCAATTTGCTCCCAGAGTTTCTTAGGTTTTTCTTCTCCTTCAATTGGCAAATGGCTTTAAGGGTTAGACAGCCATTTGTTAAGCATAAGAATATTTTGCAAATCCTGAACCATTTGTTTTGATGAACAAGGCATGAGAACGAAGTGGGGGCTTCTGGGTAAAACTAAGACTTTCTTTTCAATTCTTGCCTGTTGGGTCTCCATATTTCCTTCACATCAACCCACTGGGGCCGAAGTTCACTCCACAGTCATGAGCTTCATGGAGAGAGAAGAAAATATCTTTGTAGATCTACAGGACAATATTTCAGTTTGGGGCCAAATCATGGGAAATTGGGAATACATTCTATAATCACCCACACCCTGAAAGTGGACCATTTCCTTCGTCTTGCATGCTAGGAAGTCTCAGGACATAAACATATACCCTACAATTCTAATTCTGAAAACAAGCAAACAACAGAAAAAAACCCAAGTGTGCTAAATTGTTGGAGCCTCCTTTAGCCTCCTCCTCCTTTTAAATGCCCTCCTCTGAAATAAAGAACAGAAGGAATCATGTCAGACATATTCTGACTTGGCTTCCTGATCCTCACAGACCTTCTGAACCTGAAGAGATGGAAAGAAGGGACCAAGTTCACACCTAGGAGGTTTAGCCTGTCATGGAGGTAGTGGCATCAATACCTGTCCACATCACAAAGAAGGAAGTGGAAAGGGCAAGGCAGAGCAAATATGAGTCTTTTTGTTGTGGGAATATGGAATGTATACTCAAAAAAGAGGGTGTGGAGGGAAGGAAGAGAAACCCAAAGAAAATTCTGAGTCCCTCTTCTCTTCGAGTTCAGGAGAGAAGAGAGTACAGATCCCTTCAGCTTTTTGCTTCTGTGGCATGATAAGTTGGGGAGAAGAGGGACCACAATCCAGTACTGCTGCCACTGAGTGATATGAGAGTCAAGAAGGACATCCTTGTATTTGGCATGGGAAGTCAATAGCCAAGAAGTCAATAGCAGCCCAGCAGCCACACTCTTCTGGCTCAGGTTGCCACCTTTCCCAACTCCTCACCTGAGGACTAATGGCCTTAGTCTGCCTAATGTGAAGGTTGGCCTTGTCATGTTCATCTATAAACTTAATTCATACGTAGGCTTAATTTATTATTATTTGATTGTTTCCAAAATAGTTTCCAGTGCTATTATGAGGTAGCTTTGGAGGCCTTCCCTTCTCTCTTTTTTCTCTCTCTCTTTGCTTCATGTGCAAAAGTTTAAGATCTGAAAATATATATACAGAAAACTAAGACAATAAATATGCAATACTGTGCAATGATATTTACACTTAGTTCAGCTTTGAAAAGCAAAACAATGGGCTACGATGTTGACCTATGTTTTCTGCATGAATTTTTGATATTGTTGACAAATTCCTAGCCTTTGTATTCATCCAAAGACAAGATCAGAGACAAGGGCTGGAACTCTATGCTTGCCTTAAACTGGTGTCAATGCAAAGCAACTTTTGTCACTTCACGTGATTTACACCTTACTCTGATTCAATACAGTGTGCTTTGAGTGCCATTTTAAAGCACAGTAAGATTTCAGCTGGGCAGGGAGCCCTTCCTCTTCTTCAAGGAATGCTCGGTCAGCAGGTGGGTGAGTGGTGGCCGTGGCAGTGGTTGAGGTGTTTTTGAGGGCCAAAGAGGCCCCCACTGCCACTGCTGCTGCTGACCCCAATATTCACTCCCCAGCTGCCACTGTCCAGCACCCACTCACCGGCTGAACAAGCAAGCCCTGCAGAGGAGGAAGTGCAGCCTGTTCCATGTACACCTAAAATGGAGCCACTGAAGGTGACTCCTGGGCAAGAACAGTGTTGCTGGGTGGCTAATGCTGGCCAGCTAGCATTGTTCTTGGATGGGGAGGGAGCAGTGGCTCTATTTTTGCCACATGAAAAAAGACATGTGATCGGAGTGTTTCTGCTCCAGTTTGCAGAAAACCTTCAGTTAAAAATATTATTACGGGTTATCTGCAAGACATAGTTCTAAACGGGATTTCTATAATCTTAACAGAATTATGGCATAATTATACAAAAGGAAGTTAGGGTTTTGAGAACCACTTATTAGGATGCCACCTATTGAAAGTGCCAGGTGCCTTGCTGGTCAGTGAATGAGAGAAGCCACTGTGAGCGATATGAAAGAAAATGAAAAGTCTGTACTTCAAAGCAAACAGAAAAACTGTTAATAATCTCTGGGTAATTCTGTCTTTGTTCTGCTTGAATAATAATGGGGGGATGGGATAGAATTCTCTTAGAATTCCCTATTGCTTTTGTCTTTCAGAAAAATGCATTTAGTGTGATTTCCATCCTTTTTTCATATGCTTTCATTGTAAAAAACAACAGCAACACACCATTTAATTCTATGCCTGCTGAAATCTTCTTTACGCTTAGAATGCAAATGGTTTAAGCATATGATTGCTAATAGCATTCCTAATATCCATTCATTGGCAAAATCAACCTTTCAAGTACACAGGACCAGAGTATGCAGCTGTCAAGGATTGAGCTGTGGAATGAGACCCAGCTGTGTACACCAAAGTACAATAAACAAGACCCTTTGCAGAAACTCTTGGATAATCCCGTTGCTGTCATCACACTTTTCAGCCTTCTCCAAGTTTATACAGTTAGAGTAGATGAGCCTTCCAGATGCTTTCGATTACCCAGCTCAGAAGCATTCTTAAGCTTGGCTTTGCTTGGCAAAATAAGGCGAAAATACAGACAAATGCTGTAAGAGTGACAGTTCTGATGGCAATTACAGGATTCCCCTCCAACTATCAAATTAGGTTGCTTTCTAGAACCACTATGTGTTTACATTACCGTGGTTTCCAGGTGGTGGCTGCAAGTTTATACTTTGTCAGCTTTTTGGAACGGACAAAATCATTATCCTCATCTTAGAACTGCAGAACTGGAAATGACCCTAGAGATCATCAAGACCAACTCCTGCCAAGGAGAGACAGTGGAAAATTGAACTCCCAAGCTCTGGCTTTGCAGTCAGATACCTAAACCACTGAGCTATAATCTCTAGCATTGTATTCAGACAACAGGAAGAGAACTTCATTAACATATAAGGTTATCACCAGGATAGCTCATACTTGTAAGAGCTGAATAGGACTGCTAATGATATGATAATTTGGAGGTCACCCATTCATAGAGTTGTCATGGGTTGGAGGCAGCTTGATGGCACATAAAAGTGATAGGAAAGCTCAGGAAATTTAAGAGCTCCATATTCAATATAAGTCTTTCCCTCCCTCAAAACTTCCTGTTGTGTTGCATTCATCCTGTCTACCTCTGGCTCCATACCACCTCGGGTGTGCCTCTCCACCACCCTAGGTTTAGTGTTGTGAACTGTCCAAGATTAAACTAGTTGTTAAAAGGGATTGATTGATTGATTGATTGATTGATTTTACAATTCACCTGTTTGAGGACTCATTGATTACTGGATCACCTAGTGGATTTTCTCCACACTTTAGATGCTACAGCTCGCAAACTTTTAGACCAGCCCTTATGCTTGAATGGCTGAGGCAGTCTTCCTAAGGACCCCTATTTCCTGCATTCTAGTCTGACAAACTGTCATGAATGTAATCTAGCACAGATTTTACAGCATCTCTGTTCTATTTCAGCTGTCAATTTTATAGTGGATCTTCATGTGACCTTGCCACTGGACCTTAACCTCCACTATGGGTCTCTTGAGTTGTTGATTATCACAATGTTCAACATGTGAACTTCTGACATTAATCTGCTTTGAGGCAAAAGAAACACAGAAACTTTTGCTGCTACATTCCAAGCATTCAGATTTGGTTGCTTTCATAACTACAAACTTCTGTTCATGCAATTCTTGTGTAGCTGTCTGTGCTCCAATAGATTAGTTCCTCATGCCTTCCTCTTCAAATCATTTCCAATTTTTATCTAAATCAGCTTTTAAATGTCCCCCCTGCAACATTTTTATTTCTGTGAACTCTTCGCACTTTGTGTATCTAATCTTTCTTTCTTAGCCAACTCTGAATCAATCTGTCTTGAGATAAAAGGAAACTGCTTTCTTAACAATGATCTTTCCTAGATATTTCCTCTCCAATCTAGTTCACCCTGGTTGTCTTAGAAATACTCTTGATTCCCAGCAGAATGGCTGAATCCTTGAAATTCATTAAAACAAATTAATCTTTCGGATTAACAACATGCCTCATTGCTTTTGTCCTGCCTTGACTAACAACTTTTGACAAGCAAATTATTGGGTCGGTAGCCCTTGCAAGATGTAGTGAATTTAGGAAATTGGCAACAGCTTCAAAATGCAAACAGCTTATTGTCATGAGAAACATGGCAGATTTGCAGGAAAGCTGAACCCAATTATCCGTACCCTCTGTGGGTAATGCCAAGCTGTTGGAGGCTAATTGTGTGAAGTTTGGGCCAATTTATCAAGACATTTTGTATATTTCTAAACAAAGCTTTTCCCCCATGGCTTTTCTCCTCTGAAATGCAATTCCATGTTTTATTATTTAGTGTGGTTCTTGTTTTAATTACTCTGCTCTGACTGAATTGACTGGCTTGGGACTGATGAATTAATAGCTTGGAATTGCATATTACCACTTTTTTTTTCTGGGAAGGGTGTGTTACCAAATAGTTGGCATCCACACTTGTCCTTAAGAGAGAGATCAACACCATGGAAGCACTGATTAAAAGCCATTGCACAACACATTGACAAGATCTGGATCCACTGTACGGTTCTAATTGGTCTACTGATTGAAACCTTGTTTAGGCTATCTTTATGCTGCGGACTCTGTGGTTGGGCACAGGATTCTTGTGACTTGAGGCTGAGAGCTAGCTTAATAGCCTACATGGATTTCAGGTCTCATGGCTTCTTCAGACACATCAGGGAATAGTGATGTGTAACATTTGAGCCTGCCAGTTGTTAGGCAGCATTTGGATTGACCAGTAGTGGTTGAGTTGTAGGACTGTCTTCTTTTGCCATTGTTTGGTTGACAGAGCAAAGTGTGCTTTTATTCTCCTGTTGTGTGTTTCCACTCTAATTTTCTGAGCCAAAGTTTCAAAGGTGGGAGGATTTATTCAACAAGCTGATAGACTGATGCTAATCTATAAGCACAGTTGTCCTACTTAGCCACCAAAATTTATCTATGTGTGCATAGAAATCTCAGGAGTACCTTTGAATGCATGATCCACAAACTAATCATTATTCATATTAACTTATAAGAAAGCCTTTAAAAAAACAGCACTTTCCACCAATGAAATCGATGATATCATTATTAGTAACATACCCTATTCTGGAGCTCCATGGTAATATACAGCCCTGTGCGGTAGGTTAGGCTGAGATGTAGTGAGAGATGAGTTTCTTGCTTGAGTAGAGATTTGTGGCAAGGTCTCCCTGATCCTAGCTCAACATGATAATTAGTACACCATGCTGACTTTGTAAGATTTCTACAGAGAAGGAGCTTTCAGCCTTAAGCACTAAACAGGCAGATTTCACAAATATATCAGTTCTGCCAAATATCTTACATACTGAGAAGACATCAGGGTAAAACCAGCAGCTGCAAACAATGTTTACCAAAAACAGAACACAGAACACATAGATAAAACTATCTTCATTGGCATATAATACGGTATGGCTGAAATCCAGTAGTAGTCACAACTAGAGGAGGTTTATTGATTCATTGGAACTTAAATAAGTGTTTATTTACAAACTCCCCACTGTTCAGTAGGCTTACTCTAGTTGTGACTTATTACTTGGCTTTAACCTATATGTCACAATACTGGAATTAGGCAGTGTCTTGTTTATTTTAATCATTCAGAAAACAGATAATCTCTTTAGGACTGGATGTTTTTCTTTGTTCCCAGCTCTTCCTGATCACCGAGAAAACTTCCTCTGAAGTTTTGCAGGTTTATACTGATTAAGAAATCCCTAGAAAATGGCAGGGTTTTTTTTTTCAATTGCCTTCCCTATTTTTTGTAACTCTTCTCTTCCAGTTCTTTCTGTTTGTATATGTTTTGTTCAGGCATGTTCAGGCCACACAATATGCATATTTGCATTGACATTTTATATTTCTTTAATTATAATACACAGATGGTGCTTTTAAAAAGTCAGCATTCTTATCTGGGGGAGGAGAGGGGAGGCTCCTTGTGACAGTTGTTGGGGCCACGGAGGCTGTGTGCTATGAAACATCTGCTACTGCTTGCTTGCTGCTGTTTGCTTCTTCTTCCCTGAAGAGCTTTGACCTGCTGGACCAACACCTCTTTGCAGGGGTAGGTTTCCCTCTGCGAGGCTATGAGGTCAGCTGTTTTGTAGCTGTAGTGTACATCACCCCTCATCCTGACTTGTGCCACCTGTGTGGAAGAGAAGGGACTGAAGCCACAGTTGGTGTGGAGATAGGTCCGTGGCTAGCAGGGTCGCTTCTTTAGGGGATGATACCAAAGGGAAGATGCCTGTTTAGGAAAGTCATTTTGAGGGAGACGTGAGAAGACAGCCAGAAACCCAGTTTATATGAGGGGAGGAGGAAGGGATTAGCTTTATTGTCTATTCCCTGCCTGACTTTGTTTATTGCTAGACCTGTGCTTGAGAGGATCATACTTTGCTGGGAGAGGGATGTGTATTTTCAAAAACAGGAGGGTTTTAAGGGAAGCAGGGAGCAGCCATCGCAACCATAGAGGGCTGTGGAAGAAGTGGAGTAGGGATATACCAATGCCATCTGCATTTACTACCGTAAGTATGCAAGCTTATAATGAAATGTTACATAAAGGTGCGTGCATCGTTATAAAGGAACCACCTGCATCTTGTAACAATGGGGGGTCCTTAGTTGACATACAATTAATATTTAATATTATTTTGAGGTTGGGCTTGCTGTCAAGCAAGATGGCCATATAATTTGTCTCTGCACCAATCCAGCAAGCCTCTGTCAGCAAAATAACGGGTATTTGAGCACATTTCTCTTAGTAAGGTACGAGAGAATCTGAATAACTCAGCAAAATAATATATTGATTTAAGACTGGAACATAAAATATATCCTACAGAATCTGATCCTATTAGCACTTGAGAATACTTCAGTAGCTAGGAGGGCCTGCTGGAAGGTGGGCTAACTGCAGGAGTTCTGGTCAGATTTAGTGCTGGGCTACACAGTTGACCTAGCTCCCCTTGGAATTAAAATAAAAGAGATGTCAGCAAAACTGGAGGATTTAAATAATGTAGCAAAATGACACTTTAAACTTGGCCTTGATATAACAGCAAAACATGAAGAAATTAAACATGGCAATCAGGGAGCAAAGCTCAAGGTAGAAGGTAAAAAAATGGGAATTGAAATAAGTGCCAAGGGTTTCTAGAAATTGCCACTGTTTTTTTTTCCTAGCAGAGAAAGAAGTTTTGCTTGGCTGATCAGTGGTTCTCAGACTGGGATTCCCAGATGTTCTTGGACTGCAGTTCCCAGAAGCCTTCACCATTTGCTGTGCTGGCCAGGATTTCTGGGAGTTGCAGTCCAAGAACATCTGGGGACCCAAGTTTGAGGACCACTGGGCTAGATCAGGCTGAGCAAAGTGCCGTTCTCCAGATGTCATTGAACTGCAACTCCTAACATTCTTCGTGATCGTCTATAGTGGTTGATGGAATTTATATTCCAGCAGTATCTGGAGACTATACTTTGCGTACTTTCAATTTAGACTCTGAAGTTAGTTTAATATATGATGACAAAGAAGGAAGACACTGCTCCTGAATTCCAGGACCGTTAATGAAGGCAACACCTAAAGATGTATAGTTGGATCCAGAAGCTGCTTGGCACCCAATGTGCCCCCCCCCCCCAATTTCCCTTGTCTCCTTTGCAGTATAATTCATCCCATTCAGAAAATCACCAACCCTTATCTCCAGGTATATCATCTCCAGGTAAGAGGGTCTACCAAATGGAGGAGAAGGCAGGTTAAGTCCTCTTCCATCAGCACAGTTGCGTGTGCCTCAAGCAACACCTACCCATAGTTAGTTTCTGAGGTTTTCAAAACAGGGAAAGGTCTTTTTAGGAAACCCTGGCACTTACCGTATTTCAAGACCAAGTCTTCAGTAGCTTGTACTGAGGGATACTGCAAAGGCACAAGGACCTTCAACCATCCACTTAAAAGCCTGAGAAAGAAAACATCAAGAATAGTTGGGAATTCCCTTCTAAAGTGATAATGTAATTCAAGGAAAGTTTTGGGCAGTGGCAGAAAAATTGCATTTGCAGTTTTTGGGACAACTAGATGTGACTGCCTTGGAACTCCCTTCAAGTCAGGAGGGTGATAGAGTCAAAGATAGAGTGGAAGGATAAGAACCAGCTTCCTTAGAAGGTATTCTTGAAAAGACCAAGAAGAAGAAGAAGAAATGAACATTAAGGTCAGTGTCATAATAGCAGATTTGCCTCCGTAAGAACTGGAAACAAATGAACACTAAAAGCAATGGGAGGATTTGAGATGAATAAAAGTTGTATAATATATTTGCATGAACTATTGCAGAAGAGTAAATACTATTATTGGCAGCTAAACAGTAATTCATCTCTCGTTATATCTGCCCACTTATTTCACACAGCTAAACAGCAACTCAAGTCTACATCCAACCTCTCTGCCCACTCATTTTCACACATAACCCACCAACAAATGCTTCTGTTCATTAATTCTCCCACGTGGCCACTCAGACACACACAAATAAGTACATGCTGCAAAACCTTGTTAATGTTGATTTCACATACGTAGAGGGAGAATAAAGTATATATTGAAATATATGCATAAGGAATACTTATAGGGAAGTTTATATCAGTTTATACTGGAACATCTGCACAAGCTCCTCCATGAATCTTTAAGTCTTTAATGGATAGCATCAAAATAATGACACTGGAACAGCACTAAACCCACCCACTTCATGGACATTGACCCCCCCCCCCCCTTGATGATGGCTGAAGTCAAGGAAAGATTTCTGCACACATCTCGGACTCTGATCACTGCTAGCCAAAAATAGTCTGATTGCCTTGACACTTTAATTGGTTTTTGATTTTGCCTATATTTCCTCTGTATCCATGATTTTGAAGTGTGCAGTACTCTGCTATGAATAAAGAAAGACCAGAATTACCCATAAGATATAATAAAAACAAGAATAATTGTAGCAGCAACTATAAAAGCAAGGTGCCTGCAACCCAATAATAGAGGGGGGGGGGAAGCAAAAGTACAATATGGTACCACAGTGGCTCTGCAGAAATACTTGATTCTTTCTTGTGGGCTGGTGGGCTTCAGCCAAGGCAGTGGGCTGTCCCAATCACTGAGCAGCCGGGCACTCTCTACCCTCCCCAAGAGAGTACATCTCTGCTAATGTCCCAAAGACGGAGTCCAGCAACGTGAAGGAGGCCAACACGCACTTAGACAAGGACATGGCAACCTGGCACAAGGCAATCTTGTCTTGTATGGAACTGCTGGGAAAGAGTGGAATCTCCCAGACCATAATGATGTACTACCCTCTATCTCTTCTCCCCAGTGGTTTATACTTCTTGGCAGCATATTTTCTCTAAGGCTTCCCTTCAGCTTCCATCACTTTCTGTATTAGAAATCCAGTTGAAAGAGAAGTGTCTGGAACAACTGGACTTTTGGGAGGCTGGTCATAGGAGAGAAGGATCTTTCATTGCTTGCTTGCTTGCTTGCTTGCTTGCTTGCTTGCTTGCTTGCTTATTTATTTATTTATTTATTTATTTATTTAATATCATTTGTAGGCAGCCTTTCTCCCGATGAGAAAACCCAACATTAAAACAAGCAAAATTAAAAACAGAAATTACATATTAAAATCAATTAAACAATAACTACAACATTGATGAAAAAACAATTAAAGCTCTGCTTGCCCATGCTTCCTTTTTTGTTTTTGAAACTGAACCCCAACTTTTTCTTTAAATAAGGAATTCTGTGTTTAAATACGTGGAACTGATATGGTTGCATGAGAAGCAGCTTGTGCACTGAGAGAATGCTTCAGCCTAATACTCTGGTCACATGCCATGTCCTGTATGTACCATGGCTAACTTTACCCTAATATCCCAGCTACTGAGTGCAGCCTCCCCAAAGGTTTTTGGGAGAAGTGGGTGGATTTACTATATTCTTGCTGCAAGTTCTTTGTTGCTAGTGCAAGTTTAAGTGTGGAGTCCCACAGGGGTTAAACATCACCCAATTGCTGTTTAATATCTATATGAGGCCCCTGGGGGAGGTCATCAGGAGTTTTGGAGCTTTGTGTCACCAATATGTGGATGACTCCAAGCTCTATCTCTCCTTCCATCCTTCTGCAGTGGATGCCATTCCGTCTCTTGAGGGCTGCCTAGATGCCATGCTCAGGTGGATGAGAGACAACAGACTGAGGCTGAACCCGGGCAAGACAGAGATCCTGCAGGTGGGTGCCCCTAGTGTGTGCAGTTTGAGGGCCTCTCGTTTGGTGGACCTGCTCTCTCCAATAAGGATAGGGTTTGCAGTCTGGGCGTACTTCTGGACCCAGCGCTATCAGTGGAGTCCCTGGTAGCGTCTGTGGTCTGTGCGGCTTTTTTACACCCAAGGTGAATCGCCCAGCTGCGTCCCTACCTTGACGCTGGGCCCCTCACCAAGCTGGTCCACACAATGGTAGTCTCAAGATTAGACTACTGTAATGCTCTTTATGTGAGGCTACTCATGAGGCTGCTATGGAAACTCCAGCAGGTCCAGAATATAGTGGCCACGTTGTTGAGCAGAGTGAAGTAATACCATCATATCTCCCCTACCTGGACCTCCTTGCACTGGTTACCTGTTTGTTTCTGTGCCAGCTTCAAGGTGATGACCCTGACATACAAGGCCCTAAACGATTTGGGACCTTGATACCTGGCAGAACACCTCAATCCAGTGAGATCGGCCTGACCTACTCAATCTTCCCAGGTGGGACGGTTGAGATCATTGACCCAAGAGAAGAACAGAAACCAGGCCTTCTTGACGATCCCCCCACACCTCTGGAATAATCTCCTGTCCAAAATCCACCTGGCCCCTTCACGGGGAACTTTCAAATGATCCTTGAAAACATGGCTTTTCAGACAGACTCTCCCAGAGATCATGATAGCACAGTGGCATTTTCAGCACTTATTTATGTCCCACCATCCTGCCTTTTAAATTAGTGGTAGTTATTTTGATGTTGTTTTGTGTTTGTGATTGGTATGTGTAATTTTTGATTTTTGTATAACCATTATGTCCTATATTTTAAAGCATCATTTGTTTCACAGTGTTGCAAATCACCCAGAGTGGCCTTGGCAGCCAGATAGATGGATGGATGGATGGATGGATGGATGGATGGATGGATGGATGGATGGATGGATGGATGGATGGATGGATGGATGGATGGATGGATGGATGGATGGATGGATGGATGGATGGATGGATGGATGGATGGGAGGGAGGGAGGGAGGGAGAGAGGGAGAGAGGGAGAGAGGGGAAATGCCCCTCCCCAAAGTTGCTAAGCTGTTGGCTGATTCTACAGTAGTAGAGAACACTCTCCTGGATGACGTCACAGCTGCTTCTGAGAGGAGGCGTGGCTACCCATTCTTCTTCTTTCTCATAGTGATAGGGAGCTAACTTCAAAAGCCTTTCCTTGGGCCAATCCTGATGGCATTATGTGACCATTGTCCTATCTGTATACTGTCAACTATCTGTGAGCTTGTAAGGTTAATAAAACACAGTCCTCCTGGGGGCAGGGCAGTCGTCTTATTTCGAGGTCCTCTTCTTCTAGTCGCCCATCTGGAGCACTGCTGGCAGACATCCTTCTGTGTGTGTGGCTGACTTCTTTAACTTCTCTAAGACTATTTGCTGTCCTAATTATCTTGTGACTACATAAACCATCAGCCTTCTCATTTCGTGACCAGGCAGGCAGGCAGGCAGGCAGGCGTTTTCTTTTCTTATTTGGCAGAAGTGTGTCCCTCTTCAAAGTAGCCAGGCTTATACTCTGAGAACTTTTTCATTATGTAAGTGTGTATCAGATCAGGACTCTAGATGGGCACGAATTAATTCAGCCCACTCTGAGGAAAATCGTCAGCACAGCTCCACAGGTGCCATGTATTCCTTCCCCCACCCCTTGGCTGGCTGGCCCACTTACAGTCTGTCACACACCACCCCAGGTCCTCATTCTCCATTGGCTGCCCAGTCCGGGAAGGAACTTGATCTTTCCTGCCTCCTCTGGCAGCTTCCCACTCAGACAAGGAGGTGTGAGAGGGATTCTGCCTGTGCAGCTGTTGGTGGAGGTGGGGAAGGGAAGACTGAGCAACTTCCCAGACTGGACAGCTGCCAGAGAAGGAGGACCCCAGCAGCGTGCAACAGATTGTAAGTGGGCCAGCCAGCCAAGTGGGTGGGACATGTGGCACCATAGGTGCACATTACTAACCATATTGTTGTTAATTATGACAGAGCTGTTTTATAGTTGTGTGGGTCCAGTGGAACATTCTAAGACAGAATGTGAACCTCTTAATTTCCAAGTCTTGTGTCTGGGCCTGGAAAACTCAACATTTTCCTTTTAATGTCATAATTATACTTTGAATGAATAACAGAGCCTGATGGCACTACAACTCTAATCATCTATGTTTCTGCACAGGGTGCTGTTACAGTACAATAATGACTTTGCACTAGTTTGCTCTGTGTGACGTTGATTGAATGTTGCAGGCAGCAATTTAGCATTTATATTGATTTTTTCCAACCAACGTGATTTAATGCTGCACAGCGGAATCATTTCAAATAGGAGCTATGAAAAAAAATATCTAAAAATGATACAAAATGGCAGTGGTTGCACAGAACTTCTTGATAAGAAATTGACTGTTGGGAATGAAACATATCAGTATTAGAATAGTAATCAGTTTATTTTTAAATACCAGCATGTGGCAAGTACTTACAACAGGTCTGTAATTCACAAAAGAAGACCAGCTGCACATTAAGAAGCCCTGGCCTTATTGAACTTAAATGTGTGATGATGATGATGATGTGCTGTCAAGTCAATTCTCACTTATGGTCACCCTTCGCAGGGTTTTCTTGGTACAGAGTACAGTACTCAGAAGTGGTTTACCATTCTCTTCTTCTGGAGGCAACCTGGGACTTGGCCAAGTTATACAGGGTGGCTCTTCTCTCAGGAGTCACAGTGGGGAAATGAACTCCCAACCTCTGGCTCCACAGCGAGATACCTAACCACTGAGCTGTCTGGCCAGCTGAACATATGATAATGCAGAATACCGTATTTTTAGCTCCATAAGATGCACCTGACCATAAGACGCACCTAATTATGGAGCGAAAAATACGGTACATCGAAGGCAAAAAGGCAGGGGAAAAGGATGGGAGATTCGAATTTCCCGTCCTTTCCCCCTGCCTTTTTGCCTTCGTGGCGGCGGGGGACTGCCAGGAGGTCTCTGATGGCTTCCTCCAAGCCATCGGAGACCTCCTGGGGGTCCCCCGCCGCCGCGATCGGACCCCCAGGAGGTCTCCAAGGGCTTTCCCCCGACATCGGAGGGAGCCCTTGCAGACCTCCGAAGGCAAAAAAGCAGGGGAAAAGGACGGGAGATTCGAATTTCCCGTCCTTTCCCCCTGCCTTTTTGCCTTCGCGGCAGCGGGGGACCCCCAGGAGGTCTCCAAGGGCTTCCTCCAAGCCATCAGAGACCTCCTGGGGGTCTCCCGCCGCCGCGATCGGACCCCCAGGAGGTCTTCAAGGGCTTTCCCCCGACATCGGAGGAAGCCCTTTGAGACCTCCGAAGGCAAAAAGGCAGGGGGAAAGGGTGGGAGATTCGAATTTCCAGCCCTTTTCCCCTGCCTTTTTGCCTTCGGAGGTCTCAAATGGCTTCCTCTGATGTCGGGGGGAAAGCCCTTTGAGACCTCCAAAGGCGCCGATCGTGGTGGCAGGGACCCCCAGGGAGGTCTCCCATGGCGGCGGGCAAGCCCTGGGAGACCTCCCTGGGGGTCCCCGCCGCGGCGATTGGCGCCTTCGGAGGTCTTCAAGGGCTTCCCCCCCGACATCGGAGGAAGCCCTTTGAGACCTCTGAAGGCAAAAAGGCAGGGGGAAAGGATGGGAAATTCGAATCTCCCGTCCTTTCCACCTGCCTTTTTGCCTTCGGAGGTCTGCAAGGGCTCCCTCCGATGTCGGGGGAAAGCCCTTGGAAACCTCCTGGGGGTCCGATTGCCGCGGCGGGGGACCCCGTCTCCGATGGCTTGGAGGAAGCCAACATTGGAGGGAGCCCTTGCAGAAGTGTATTCTAAAAATACGAGATTCATCAACCATATTTATAAATGAAATTGAGGGTAAAAAGGTATAGGAGCTGTTATGCCCCTGATCAAAGGGGGATAGTATTGTGAAATCTACAGTCATAATCTTCTTGTTGTTGTTCCTCTCGTCCTAAAGGAGAGAAATCATTTGGCCTTGCCAGCTCTGGATTTTTATCTATCATCTGAGTTTAGATAGTAGGGCTTCATCCTTGTATGAGCTGATTCTTTGCCTCTCATGCAGGCTGGAACTTAAGTTACCCACTGAATTTCAGAGTTCAAGAATGATTTGACACAATTCTCAACTCATATTTCATAAAGTGTACATTTAGTAATGCGTGTTTTGAGAGAAACCACATTTAGAAAGCCATAGCATTTCTAAATGTACATGTGTGTTATTTGAAAAAGAAATAATTTGGAAATGGGATGGATGGATTAAAGAGTCAATTCATGTGGGATGCTTTGCTTACATAGTGCCCACGTTAAAATCATTTCAGTGCCAGGTACAACATTTTAATTTTCCAAGGCATTTTAATTATAAGGTTAATATTTTTGACTTCTGCTATATTGCTGGGCTAATGCTGTTGTTATTTTGATTTATTCTAAATTTATAATGTGTTTTGCTTTGTCCTTTCTCACGTTGTTGTTGTTGGTGTTCTACTTTCCATAGTTTACTTCTTATGTTATTTATTTTAACTGCATAGAAAACATGTATTATTGGGCACCATAAAAGTACTGTAAATGAGTAAACATATAGCAAAAACAGACTGATTCTCCCATATCTAATATTAGTACAATCATTTGAGTTTCCCAAATGATACCCAGTGTGGTGTAATGGATAGAGTGACAGACTAGGACTCTGGAGAACCAGGGTTCGAATCCCCACTTAGCCATGGAAACTCATTGGTGGTGTGAAACTGGTAAAACCATTCCTTAAATATCTCACTTACCTTGAAAGCCTTAGTAAGGGAAGGATTTCTATGACATGTTGTATATTTTTGCTGCAACCTGTGTTTGAGCTTATGGATGGGTTTGAACACGTTTATGAGTAATCTGGTGAGAAAGTCCAGATTCATGTTTGAACTTGCTTATGGGTTCAAATGTAAGTTGCAGAGAAAATGTGAAATGTCACGGAAATCTTTCCCGTACTTATTGGGGTTTGGATAAGTCAATTTTTGACTTGACAGCACATAACTAACTAGGCTTCAGCAGGACATGATTAACTGAGCCAGAACACAGACCTTCAGTTCCATCTGCTCAGATGCAGAAAATGGAATTCTTCTTTATGCCTTGCTGTGTTATCTTAAAAAGTCAAGGTCATGAACTGTCCTCTTCAATAAATGCAAGAAGAAAAGGAAGACAGAGGAAGTGAATGTATTTTTTTTATCTGTGGAAATGTAGGTAGCAAAGAATGCAAGACTGCTTCTAAAGTATACAAGAATTATTAAGTTTTCACAAATATGCATTTAATTTGTAACTTTATTGGACTTTAGCAGATTATCGCTGCACGAGAATGCAGTGATGTTATTGTGCAACAGAGCAAATTGGCATTCTGCAAGGCAATTCTAAAACTGGGGCAACCAAAGCAAAACTTTATAATTTTGAAATTGGACTTTGGTATAGATGTAGTAGACAATCTGCTCTTGCTCTATGACAAATTTAGGGAAACTTGCATAAAGGGTTTTTGTATTATGATTTTTAAAAATCTATTTTACTCCCCATCATGCAGACTTAAAACAGATCAAATAAATTGAGAAGACCAGTTTAGCTTATTTTGAAAGAGAATGTTTGGCTCCACTCATTTTTTTTTTAATTTGAAAGGAATCCAAGTTGCATGGGGCAAAATATTGATCCTCAAAAAAGGTATTTCAAAGGGTACCTTTGTTGTAAACTGAGCATGTATGGAACAGACTTACAAGCAAGAGGTTCTAAGTAACACATTGTTGCAACTTCATAGGTCAGGAAGAGAGGTGTTTGGATGGCAAAAAAAGGTCATAGAAACAGTCAAAAGACATGTTTTCTTTGAAGAGTAAACAAACAAACAAAAAAACCAGACCAAGCTTGCTTTAAAGAAAGTAATGGAGTGACAATCCTCCAGAAAGGAATATTTTACCATGCATCTTCAGGGAATTAGCACACAATTTTATAAGGCATATTCAAAGTATTTCTGCATTACAAGAGCACAGAGCAGTTGTTTTTGTCCTAGCCCTGAGTGCTTTCAGTAAACACTATCTCAAGATTTCTGAGACCAGGCCCCTGACACAAGTCTTCAAAGGGAAAAACTCCAGGTCTGGGGCAATCTGAACTTTTGAACCTGTCAGTCAGTACCCAATTAGCTGACTTTCAGGAGGAGAATTTTTTAATGCCATATTGACTAAGGAAGCATTGATGCTCGGAAGAGGATTCTGTGTCTAGCTGTTAAAATATTTTAAAAGATATTTTTAAAAAACAGAGAAGAAATATTCAGACACTCACTCATTTAAGCTGTGAAATTACTGTTTGTGTGTGTGTTGTGCCTGGGGACAGTCTTGATGTTAGCAGAGTTTTGGTGCCTATATCCTGCCATAGTTTCAAATATCCCACCTGTCTTGTATAGTGACAAGATGGGTGGGATAGTGGAAAATGTGACAAAGTATAGGCAATTCTCTGGTACAGTGGTGCTTCGACTTACAAATTTCCCTACTTACGACCATTTTGAGTTATGACCAGCTCCGGCCGCAAAATTTTGCTTCTACTTGCGCCCGGAGCTTCCACTTACGAACAGAAAAAGGCAGGGGGAAAAGGCGGGAAATTCAAATTTCTAACTGTAGGTGGCGATGAGGCTGCTTCTTTGTAGCTCTTTCGCCCCAGCAGTTAGAGAGTGTGTGTGTTGTCGTCGGAGGCTTGGGACTGCCTCCTTCCTCTTCTGAGAGCGTGTGTGTGTGTTTGCAGGGAGGCTTCAGGCTGCCTGGTAAGGTAAGGTGCTGCTTTCTGCTTTTTAAAAACTGTTCTGGGTGTTTTTGCAGCGTGGTTTTGAGCTGGGGGGGGGTTATGTTTCTGTGCTGTGATGGGTCTTGGGGGGTTTGTTTGTTTTTTGGTTCCCCCCCCCCCCATTTCCGATGGGTCTTGGGGTTTTTTGTTGCTTTTTGGAGTGTTTTTCCCCATTTCCGATGGGTCTTGGGGGGTTTGTTTGTTTGTTGGGTTTTTTTCCCCATTTCCGATAGGTCTTGGGGGGGTTGGTTGCTTTTTGGGGTTTTTTTCCCCATTTCCGATGGGTCTTGGGGGGTTTGTTTTTTTTTTTTTTTTGGCTTTTCCCCCCCATTTCTGATGGGTCTTGGGGGGTTTGGTTGCTTTTTTGGGTTTTTTTTCCCCATTTCTGATGGGTCCTGCATGCTTCCCTTGCTTTTTCCTTTGTTTTCTTTGCATTTCCGACCTGCCCTCTTTGTTCTCTGTGCATTTCTGATCTGCTCCGTTTGTTTTCTGTGCATTTCCAGTGGGTCTTGCATGCTTGATTGCTTTACTTTTTTTTCCCTTGGGCCGGAAGGGATTAATCACGTTTCCAATGAGTCTTGCAGTGATTTTTTTTGTGTGTGATTTTTTTCTTTGGCCGGAACGGATTAATTGCATTTCAATGCATTCCTATGGGAAATGGTGCTTCGACTTACGGCCATTTTGAGTTACGTCCATCTTCTGGAACGGATTATGGTCGTAAGTCGGGGCACCACTGTAATTGAGAAAAAACCATCAAAGATATTATGTGCCATCAAGTCACACCTCCAAAATATCATATAACTAATAGCTCTGCTCAGATCTTGAAAAGAAATATCTCATATTAGATTGTTCTCTCTTCCTGTTGCCCCCTCTTTCCTAGCAATATTGTCTTTTCCAATAAGTTCTGCCAAGGTCTTGTAAACTAATAGCTGTGGCTTCTCTTGAGACAATCTGTCTCATATTAGGTCTTCTTCTCTTCCTACTGCACCCCCACCCCACTTTCCCCAGTGATACTGTTTTTTCTGATCAGTTCTGTAGTCTCATTATATGTGCATTTTAGGATAGCCTCAGTTTACTCATTTTTGCTCTAGTGAGAGTTCAGGCTTGATTTGATTGAACACCCAAGTTTTCTGCCTTTCTGATGGTATCTGTAAAGTTCACCTCCAAAACCACATTTCAATTGAGCTGCATTGTCCCAATCATTCACTATCTTTATTTCGAATAAACTGGATCATTTTGACCTTGGTTTCCAGTGACAATCTTTGCTAACTCCCAGCTTCCTCCCTTTTTAATATTTTGAAAGGCAAGCGGATATGTTTTGGAAAATACGCACACAACATGTTTGCACAGCTTTTGGTCTGATGTAGCTTTTCTTTCTTTGGTTGCCTGTCCCAAGGAAAGGGTTTGGAAATTGGAACATAGCTTTCTAGTCTGCATTCTGCAGAGTGGGCATGACAACATTAGTTTGCCTGAGAGGTTAAAGGGAGTATGTTTCTCCATCATATGTGTTGTGTTCACTCACACTTTTGCTTCACCGTTTCATAAAGTCCAAAAAGAGCCTTTCAAAATATTTTGGCAGAGGGACTACAGCTACATCCTAGCTGTTCTTGCTTCTGTCCTCTCCCAGCAACCATAGTACAGATCATGTGCTCATCTTCTGGAATCCTCTGGCACTGGGTAATTCTACATGAGGGATGTTTCTGTGTATTGTATGTCTGTTTTAAAAATCTAAGGAATTCAATTCTTTAAAAAAACTTCTGGTTTATGAATGTTGGATATTGTGTTCTGTATCCACGAATCAGAATGCCAGGAAATAGCCCAATATCACTGCACAATATTGTGCCTGTGTTGCCAGCAGGAGAAAGGATGCCAAACTTTACATAGCAAAGGGCAGCCTGAATGTTGACAACACCAATGACAGCAGTCAAGATGGTCTACAGGATACTTTCTTGTTCTCAGTACCATTTACACTTGTTGAAAAATAGCCATGACAATTGATTTGTGTTTGGGTAAGAAGTGGTTAACTGATGAAAAAAGGAGTTAGCTTCTGGGATTTTCCTTTGCTTGATGTCACTTTATGAATCATGGATACAGAAGCACAATAACTCACATTCATAAACTGGAGGTTTTTGGAAGAACTGAATAGTATATGAAGCAAGTAATACTACGAAGCAGAAGAGCTTATTCATTCAACAGTTTCTCTTAGAACTAAATTAATTTCTGCAGCAACTTCATTATAGTCATTCCTTTCAAGTGTGACAAATATATGTGATGTGGTTTGCAGACTGTCATTGAAGGAAGGAAGATTTTGTGCATCATGGAGAGAGATGAAAACAGTTTTTGTTTCTTACTATTGTCATTTGGCATTAGGGATTCTGCAACTGGACACAACATGGACAGGGATGTTTTGAAGGGTTTAATATGTTCCTTCCAGCTGTAATCTGACTGACAGTCTTCTTTGGAATGTATCCATTGCCATCATTCCATTCATACATTTCCACACGTTTCTTTTTCTTCACCATTCCATCATAGTTCTTTTTTAAAAAATCTGTTCTAGTGGGCTGGGAGGGAGGCTTTAGAACATTGTTTCTTTTCTGAAACATAGGACCCCAGATGTTCTTTGACTACAAATCCAAGACGTCCAAGCCAAAACAGCCAGTGTTGAGTGCTTCTGGGAGATGTAGTAAAATACAGTTTGGGGTTCCAAGTGTAGAAATCACTGCACTGGAGAAACTTGAAAAAGTGGGAAGAGCAAGAGAATGGGTGAATTTGCCCCCCCCCCCCAAAAGAGAGAGAGACTGGCTGCTTGGGTTCATGGAAACCTGTGTGAGATCAGAGCATAACCTAATTGAAATAAATTTCCTAGCAGTGTTGAATCCAGCAAGAGTAATTAATCTCACTGGCATTTTTTTAAAAATGTAATTATTTCAATTATTCAAAGTACATTGATACACCAATTTGGTGATGCCTTATTACTTTATTTATTTATTTAATTATTTTTGCTGAGTTTCTTTTAAGATGGAACTTAGCCTCAGAAATTGTCTTGAATGCCACAGAAATGTGGTTACAGTGATAGTGAGCCAACCTGAATGCAAGATACTTGTTCATCACAGAGGTCAGATGGTAGGATTTCTCAATAACTAAATTGCTGCACTATTGTGTTACATTACATTACATAATGTTACTGTACTGCATTTATTGTACAGTTCTGTATTGTATTATATTGGCTGAAATTCTATTAAACTTGGTGTAGCATAAAGTTATGTCTGCAGAAATTCATAGGGAGTTATACCCAGGCACTCCGCATGTCTGATTGCACTATTGGGACAAATGATTGCACAATTGATTACACAATTGATTGCAAACTGGTTGAGCACCTGCACCCTGCTTCTGTATATGACTCCCACCTTGGTGCAGTTTTTGCAATGCAGTGGCCAGTTTGACCTTTGTCCTTGCCAGTCCCTTGAGTGAGCTGCTGAAAATTTTTCAAGTGCTCATAAGATACTTTCTCTTGTTGTCTCAGTGATTGCACTAAGAGGTGGTGAAACTCAGAAATGCGTAATGGGATGTGACCTTCCTTGGCACTTTTTCAGCAGCTGCTGTATAATATGTAACTAATTAGTTTCATTAAATAAAAGAGTGCTGCTGATGAACCAAAGTATTCTTTTTTCCCATTTTTGGAGTATGTGAAACACTGCCAGGGCAGAACTAGAAGAGACTCTTTTTGGAGCCATTTTGCTAGAGCCAGTTGTTTGGAAGATAAGGGGTTGATGGTAGAATCCTCTCCTGTTCTCTTGCACAGCAACCCTTAAAGCCAGAGATGAATTTGTTGATGAAAAGATTGCACCTGCATTTAATTTTGTAGTGGAAGGAATTTGTGACCTTTTCAGGTGGGTTTTTAAGAACACTTTGATTTCTTCTACAAGTCAGGCTTAGTAGAACTCTGCTTGATATTCCTCAGACAAACAGAATAGTCCTGATGGATCAAAAGACCATCTAACCCAGCGTCCTGGGTCTTCCAGCATCCATGTTGTTCTGTAGCAACCCATATTCCTTGTGGTGTGCAAAACATGAACAGAGGAAAGATTTTCTCTTTTCATCATAATAGTATAACTTGGGGTCACACACTGAATTTGAATGGTGAAAGATTCAAAACAGATCAAAAGAAATACATCTTTGCAGGCATATTCTTAAACTATGGCATTTGCTGAGGCTAATGTAGTCATGGCCACCAATTTTAAAAGGGGGTTGGACAAATTCATGGAGGTTGAGAATATAAGTACCCAGAGTCACGACAGCTGTATATTCCCTCTGTATGTAGATATAACCCTCAGAAGCTCATGCTGAAGAATATGACCAAATGGTGCTGTTGCACATTTCCTGCTTATGGTGCATCATCTTAAGTTGTCTAGAGGTGCTTGTAAGGTAGGTGAAACTCCCAGAATGGAAAATGAAGGCATTTGTAGTCCAGAAAATACAAAAACCCCATTCCTAATGGTAGGTGTGGCCTTGATTCATGAATAAATGTATCTACTGTGAATCTGTCTTATTATTTCATAAAGTCATCCACATTTGTGAAGGTCACCATACTTTAGCGCTATAAACTCAATAAATTAATAATGTATTGTATGAAGAAGTGTATCTAGAATATCAAGATAAATGTGCTCACATTAAGAGTTCCATGCAAGACTAGGATTATTTCAAGATGGGGTGGAGAGACTATTTTCAATACACAGTTTGGTTAGTACACTAAATCAGGTAAATTGGTGCTGCAAGGGGTAGAAGTGGAGATTATTTCTGAGATCAACATGTATATCGTAAGAATGCTAGTCAAGGAGAGCCAGAGCAGCCGAGACCTGGTTTGAAAGAGAATAGCATGAAGGATATGTTCCAGAAAAGAACTATGGTTCTAGTTTGAATGAAAAATCATAGCCTGTCTCTAGAAATAGGATCTGACTCGTTCAGTCTCCCTGCTGAGAACTTGCATTTCATGCTGAAGAGGTTTGTGCTATTAATGGTGTGAAGTGTGGAAAAGATGCATTGCTGACTTCGGGGAAATGGTGTCTCCTCTTCACTCAGCTGTGAGAAACATGTAATGTCATTTCCCTCTCTGAAATCAGCATTTTAATGTTTCATTGGGAACAGTGAAGACTTGTGATGTGCTCAGCAGCTCCTCAGCAGCCAGTGTCTTCTCCCTTGCCCCTTGTGCTTGTCTCTACTGAAGATATTCAGCATCAGGCATGGGGGTAGTGTGAAGTTACACAGGGGTTGTGCAGGGCAATAGGACAAGACTTGAGGTTGAGATGGCTTACCCAGCCACTTACCAACTTATAGAGACAAAGAGGTGTGTGGTCCCTCTATCTTCTCCACTTTAGTGGAGAATACCAGTTGGGATCATTATTCCTAAGAACTAGGAGTTTAAACACTGCCTCCCTACTGCCACTTCAATCAAATTTGCAGCCCTCTCCAGCTGCCTTTCAGTTAAACATGTGCACATGTAACACCTGCACACCAGCACATGCCCCTGCACACCTGAGTGCGCACACTCTATTGAATTGCTGCTTTGTATGTCATATTCTGTGTCAGGTCTAATCTGGCCTTTGGTCTCATTTTTGGACAAAGGAAAGGTTTATCTTGCCCTGCAGCACAATATGAGGTTAGGTTAACATTTTCAGATGTACCTGCCAAGAAATAGCCCACTCATTCAGCATTTATTGTTCTAATTCTAATCCTGGTGGGAAACAGGCAATTGGATTCAGAAGCTCTAGCAGTTTATCACTTCCACAATTTAAAAATATGAATGTTTGATCCTTAGAAAAATGGACAGATTGTCTTAGTTTGAGAATTGGAATGTGTGTGAGAGTATCTCTGTGTATGTTGCTATCTCATTTATCCAAATGGGTTTAAACTAACACTAAACTAAATTCTGCTTGGCGAGTTAAGCCGTATTGCCCACACAGCTTCCTTCTGAACAACTAAACTAGCCCCTGGAGTAGGTAATCTCAAAATGGTTGCTGTACTGTTCATAAGATTTTGCTTTTATGTCCCAAGCCTAACAGTTTGGAATAAAAGTCCAGCTGATTCAGTGGTATTTATTTTCAAATAAATGGCTTAGAGTCGTTCCACATGCTGGCCAAATCTTCTTGCATAGTTGTACTGGCATAATTCAAATGGTGTAACTTGGGGAGGTTAACTTCTCCAAGTTAAGAGATCACCATAGATGTGGTCGTTTGTGTCAGAGTGTAATAGATAATGTTTACAGAGATTTCTTAACCTGAGGGAGTTCGCCTCCAAATGTTGTGCTACACTGGCATAACTATGCATGAGAATTTTGACCATTATCTTTGTGATACAAGAACTAGCTGAGACATGGCTTCTTACAACACCATTTAGATAATGTCACACTTTTTTATTACATGTGAGGAGTGCAGTGCATTTTTCCCCATGCCAGCTTTACCTCCTTTTTCCAGAGAGGCATCATTGGTATGGTTAAGAATTGTGGTGGGGACTTCCCCACATGATCAGGAGGAGTTCACGGCACAGTGTGGGAAAGGGCATTGTAACAGTAGCTCCTGTCTTACGAAGGTAACACCAAAAGGTACCTTCAGCTTCATTTCTGTGGTGAATGTGGGAACCTGATATTCACATTGCACTCCAGACCTAAAAAAATAAGTGAAGTTGCAACTACATCACAGTTTCTATACATAAAAATGCAACTACATCACAGTTTTTGTACAAAAAAAAGGCCATCACAAGCACCTGCATTTCTGGTTTTCAGTCACTGTTGCAATCAAAGGTGGCCTTAGATTTTATGCTCATAATAGAAGGACATGACCGACAGAGAGAAGAGCCATTTCATGGGTTTTGAGCACTGGAAACATACCAGTCTAATGGAAACCAACATGCACGCACACTGGACTCAATGGACTAGGAAACTTTTAAATTGGAATGTCATTTAGCATGTTTGGAAAGCAGCAGTAACATGGGTCTCAAGAGGTTCTCTGCATTACAGTCCAAGTCATTAGTGAAAATGATAAATAGCACTACCAGTAAGAACTATCCTAGGAGCTTTGTTCAGTCTAGCGTTATTTATCCTTAAAGAATCTGTACAGTGCAAGCTAATGCTGGCCACTGTGTTTTACCTATAAAAAAATTAGAATTTGTGCAGATAACTTCCCTGGCACTGAAGTTACAGTAACCAAATCTTGGATAAAGATAAGAGCTGTTATTTGCTCTCCAACTCCTGGAACCTAGTTCCTCATGGGTTGCTTGTGAGGTTCTCTGTAAGCCACCCATGCTCTTGGCTTGTGTGAAAGAGCTACACATGTCAACTAAAATGGGGGTACCAAGAAAATGGAGAGTTGATCCCAAATCTTCCCTTTCCTCCATAACTTCCCCTGACATCACCACCCTATATGTTTTCTTGTCACCAGCCAGCACAAGCATCTGTATGTAGGAGTAATTTGGACTCGTATATGTTGTGAAGTGGGAAGGAAATTGCTCAGCATGAGACCTTGTTTTCAGTGGCAGCCCCTAGTAATTTATAATTATTCTGTAAGAAGCAACACTCTAGCAGAGGATTATCTTGTCTGCCGATTTTTCTTCTATGTGGGACTAGTTAGATTGACCTCCTCCTGTAAAACATGGCTTCTCCAAACTGCAGCTGCTTTTAGAGGAAGATCTTTTTGTTGGGAGCTTCAAGTAAGAGATCTCCCATGTAATGTCTTCCTTGGCCCTTGAGAGAGCCAGGATTCCACTCTGAGAGAACCACAAGTGGGCAAAGGGGCATCCCTCAAGCACAAATTAATCAGCCAATACAAAAGCTCTACAATTATTAATTTCAATTGAATTTAGCATTTTATGCCTTTTGCTAATTTATCATGGTTTCCAAGAAAATTACACATTGAATTAAAATGTGTATTTTCACCTCTTTTCTGTAGTTCAGGTATTATGATGAGATGGTATCGAGATAAAACTCATTTTGTTCTTCTAAAGAATGCAGAGCTTGCATATTGAAATAGCTGTAGGTTGTTTTGTTAGTGTATACACTTGGGATGCCAAACCTGTTCTGTTTTGTTCCATTCTCCCCACCAAGCACAGCAAACATATCACAAGTGTATATATAGTTGTCATTGACACAATCCCTTTGGTATATCATGGCTTGGAAGTATTTTGCCAGACTATGTGTGTAAGAGTACTTTGTTTGAGTCAGTATGTGCTTCTCTTGCTCTGTGTGTAATTTTGGGCGCCTGTGGGAAGAACATTCTACCTTGGAAGGATATACCAGACTACTTTTATGACTTAAAACAATTGTACCGTTCTTGCAGATCAGTTGCAATTCATATTGCATTGTGCATCTACTTTATAGTCTAACTAATTCCACTGAAGGTGGTGGAAGACTGCCATGTGTTTAAAAGAATCTGAGCTGTTTTTAATATGTTACTGAGTAAACCTTCCGTAACCATCCTGCATTCTGGAGAGATTTCTCTCTCTTGACCTTTTCTTCTCTTTCTTACCCTCCACGTGGCAATAGGGTCCAGGGATGGATTTGGGATGGTACTGTACTGTGCTCCCCACAACCCAGAAGTCTCCTTTCCGGAGCTAGCAGGCTTCATCTTGGTGCTGCTGCTGAGGTCCCCCAGACTGTTCGTACTGGGGGACTTTAACACACACGCCGAGGCTGAGGCCACTGGCCCAGCTCTTGAGTTCTTGGAAACCATGGCTTCCTTGGACATGTCCCAATATGTCAATGGTCCCACTGACATGGCTGTTCATATACTGGACCTGGTGTTTTCACTGTTTTCAGCAGTGACCCGAAGGTGACCGACCTTGTGTTGGTTCCCTTGTCATGGTCAGATCACCACCTGAAAAAATGCAGCCTTTCAGTGGCAACCCCCCCCCCCCCCAATGGAGAGATGGGACCCATTAAGATTGTCTGCCCCTGCAGGCTATTGGATCCAATTGGTTTCCAAGATGCAATGCATGGGGTACCGGCTGATCTGGTTGGCACTCCTGTCGAAGCTTTGTTTGAAGGATGGTATGAGGCTGCTACCAGGGCTGTTGACACGATCACACCCAAACACCCCCTCCAATGCCGAGCCCATTCTGCCTCATGGTACAATCAGCAACCTTGGGAGATGAAGCAAGATAGGAGGAGGCTGGAGAGCATTTGGAGGCGGGACTCCAATTTAAAGGCTGCAAAAATCATGTCGAATATCTATCTAGCCAAGGTGAAGGCCACAAGGAGATCTTACTTTGCTACCCAATTAAGCAAAGCTAAAAACCATCAGGCTAAATTATTCAGGATTGTATGCGATTTATCTGGGATTAGTCACAGTGACAGGCCTCCCAGTAGTATTTCCTGTGATCAGAATAGACATGTTCTAGATGGGCGGTATATAAGTCTAATAAAATAAAATAAAATAAATTTGCAGCATTTTTTAAACACAAAGTGGAGAATATCTGCATTTCTTCAGTAGGTTGAGCCGAGACATCCACTGCACCACCTTGTCTAGTGATGCTAGTACAGTTTCAGCCTGTGCTGTCAGAAGAGGTAGACAGAGTGCTTGATTGCTGTAAGGCTACTGCAGCCTCCCTAGATCCTTGCCTGGCCTGGCTCATAAAAGCGGCCAGGCCTATAATGACAGATTGGGCCATGACCATCCTTAATGGATCTCTCCAGGAGGGCAGTGTCCCCTGTGGCTCATTAGGCCTATCCGTAAAAAAACCAAATCTTCTGGCGGACAATATTAACAACTATAGACCTGTCACTAATGTTCCGTTCTTAAGCAAGCTGGTGGAGAGAGTAGTGGTCAATCAGCTGCAGGCACTCCCGGAGGAGACAAATGCCCTCCACCTGTTCACTGAACCAATCTGGGTTCAGGCTGTGTCATGACATGGAAACAGCATTGGTCGTGCTGCAAGATGACCTCTTGAGAGAGACTGACAGGGGCAAAATGTCCCTGCTGGTCCTCCTCAATCTCACAGCAGCCTTTGATACTGTTAACCACAGTATCCTCCTGGGGAGGCTCTTCGGGTTGGGGATTAGTGGGCTGGCTTTGTTCTGGCTCCATTCATTCTTGGAGGACTGTCCTCAGAGAGTGCACCTCAGGGAGGTGATTCCACCCCTTGGACTCTTAATCGTGGAGTCCCGCAGGGCTCGTTCATCTCCCCATTGCTGTTTAATATCTATACTCGTATGAGGCCCTTGTGGGAGGTCATCAGGAGTTTTGGAGCTTCATGACACCCAGCTCTCTCCTTCCGTCCTGCTGCAGTGGATGCCATCCTTTCCTTTGAGTGCTGCCTGGATGCCGTGCTGGGATGGATGAGGGATAATAGACTGAGACTGAACCTGAACAAGATGGAGATCATGCGAGCGGGTGACCCTAGTGTCTGTGGGCTGGGAGCCTCCCAATTATTTGGGGAGGCTACTCTTTCTGTGAAGGATGAGGTTTGCACTCTGTGTGTACTTCTGGACCCTGCACTATCAATGGGGTCTCAGGTAGCATTGGTGGTCTGGGCAGTCTTTTTCCTCCTAAGGCGGATTGCCCGGCTGCGTCCCTCCCTTGATGCTGGTCCACGCACTGATAGTCTCAAGATTAGACTACTGTAATGCTCTTTATGTGGGGCTACCCATGAGGCTTCTATGGAACAGGTCCAGAACGTGGTGGCCAGTTTGTTGACTGGGATGAGGAAATACCAACATATATCTCCCACACTGGCCGTCTTGCATGGGTTACCTGTTCATTTCCATGCCAGCTTCAAGGTGATGACTCTGACATACAAGGCCCTAAATGGTTTGGGACCTTGATACCTGACAGAACACCTCCTCCTGATGAGATTTGCCCAACCAATTAGCTCATCCCAGGCGGGGCGGTTGAGGTTACTGACCCCAAGAGAGGCCTGGAAACATAAAACTAGAAACTGGGCCTTCTTGGCGGCTGCTCCTCATCTCTGGAATGATCTCCCACCTGAAATCCGCCTGGCCCTCTCACTGGGAACTTTTAAATGATCCTTGAAGACATAGCTCTTTGGATAGGCCTTCCCAGAATTTACATCTGAATAACACAGCTACACTTTCTAGTGTTTACTTCATTCTGCCATCTTGCCTTCCAAATTGTGATTTGTTTGTTGATTTTATTTTCTCTGTATGTTTGATTTTGATTTTGATTTTGTGTTTGACTTTGTATAATTATGTATTATATTGGTAATTGAATGTTTTATCTTTGCTCTGATTTATTTGATGATGTTTTATATTTTATGTGTTATTGTCCCATTGAGTGTAAACCACCCAGAGTGGGCTTGTAGCCAGATGGGCAAAATAGAAATTGAATGAATGAATGAATGAATGAATAATTCCTTTTTTTTTTTACAAATCCCTTTATTTTGAGAAGATTCCTCTTTTAAAATCTAATGTGGCTCAGTGGGGCTTCCTTGGCACGTTTCTGTTTACATACAAATTAAATTTGTTAGCGCTCTGCCTGCTCTTTCAGTTCTGTTCAGCCACAGTTACCTCTCACCCAAGATCCTGGGAGTCACCTAGGAAGTATGTCCAGGGTTGTCTACCCTCAGGTGTTTCCACGACCAGCAGATGTGAGGTACAGGCATATAAATTATATAGAAATTTGCTTTGATCCAACACATATTTATCTAGTCAGTGTGTGAATGTACTTAAAGTTATCTTTGGTTACAACACATTCACCTCACTGGTTTCTTTCTTTAGCTCAAGATCACTCAGGGCATTTTGGGCAGGTGGGTGATAGCATGTCCCTATTACTAAACCTGACACACGTCTTATAGTTGAGAGGCTGTCTTCTGAGAAGTAGAGCAATTCAGTTCCTTTTTTGTTCCAGCTGACCTTCTGACTACTGATACATAATGAGTTCAGAGACTTCTTCCACCACTTTTATCTTTTTCTATTGATAGTCTCATTTTCTGACTTCATCACCTATGCACTCTTAACTAAAAACTTCTTACACAAACTGATGTCCTCTGTAATCTAAACCTCATTTGATATAATATGTGATGGTAATTGGCAGTGTACCCATAGCACACCAATTGATACTTGCAGCTGCTCATCAATGATGTTGTATTGGGAATCAGCCTTGAGTGGGCCCTGTGTGAGGAAACTTTAGTGGAGGAACCTATCTTCTGACAGCTCACCTTACAGAAACATTGCTTTATATTTTTCCTCCCCATTTCCTGCACTGTTGCCTTTGTCTACATACAGCTGTTCATTTTCCAACCCATCTCTTTCATGAGAAGCAATAATTAAATTTGGCAGCTTTATGACTATATGGGACCTATCTGAAGACCCTTTGATTCAAAACCCTGAGATGGCCATGAATGTTGCTGTATATCTGTGGTAGAGCACATGGTTCATTTGCAAAAATTTAGAGAGTTTGGTGCTCAATATCTCATGATAGAACTGGGAAAGACTTCTGCCTGAAATCCCAGAGAGCCACTGTCACCACAGACAACACTGAGGTAAGTAGGAGAACTGATAGGTCCACTTGGAATAAAGTTCCTTCCTGTGTTCCTGGTTTAGGTTCATAGTTACCTGTTCAGGACTTGTACTTTGTGAACTTTTTCTGTCATGAATAGAAAATCAGCTGATCTGTAATAGTGGCAGGGGAGGTAAGGACAGAAGGAATGTGTTTAAATGCATTCCAGTATGTAGGCTTCCATTTCAAAACTGTGTTTGGCAAGAAAGGGGGGCAACAGTGAACCATAACAATCATGTTTTCCTCAAACCTTTGAGCAAGTTAATGAGAACATTGTTTTGTGCAAAATTATTTATTTATTTAAGAGCATTTCCATACTGCTTTTCATTCAAAAACTCCAAAGGCTATACAAATAACAAATTAAATTGATAGTGTGTTGTTACTTTTATAAATTGTTACATGGATTAATGGGGACCTTTTGATGACCTGAAGGCATTTTTAATTTGTTTTCCAACTCTGTTTTAATTATTTAATCTAATCCGAATAGAGAACACATGATTGTATTATGGTTGCAAAAAGCCCTATGGGGTCTCCTCGTTTTGCCCTGTTGGGCTGAAGATGAAAAGGTTGTGTCCTTGCTCCAGTTTGTGAGCAAACAGATGTATGGCTCAGCCATGGAGGACTTCCAAATATATTGAATGGGGAAGCTCTTGTAAGCCTGGGTTGAGCATCTGCATCAGAGGGATGATCTTTACCCAGCTTTTTCTGATCATGATAATGAATGTAAAGATTGCTATTTGACCTCTAGTGTTGAACTTCTTCATCCTTGGAATGAATCAATTTCTTTTGTGGCATTCCCTAAGAGTATGAGAAGTGTATTTAAAATTAATTATGTAGTTATGGAAATAACTCTTTAATGAGGAATACATTTTCCAGTGTTGCTTGTGGCATTTTAAACTAGAGAGTTGGGAAAGTTTATGTGAAGAAGATATTTCATTTTGTATGCTTTTTTTATTCAGTTCTTTCAAAGTTGATGATGGAATGACCAGAGAAGCCTTGGCATTTTTGTTTGGCTTGGTTTGTTTGGTGGCCCTTTTAGTGACAACAGAGCATGAAGCAGCAGGACAAAGCAAAGCATGAGCCCAGCACTTGGCCTGTTTGGTATACCTCCGCTACCATTTGGTAAATATAAATATAAAAGTAACTAGAAGCTACATTCACACCACTAAAGAATGGAAGTTGTCACTCATTTCGTTATGAACATGATGTAATTTAACTATACCTTTGTAGCCATAAAAATGAATTAATTGCAAGTACTGCTTGGCCAGAATCCTGTTGCTGATTTCTACTTGTGTAAGAGAAATTGCTTAAGATTTGGTGACAAAATGTCACCCATTAAAAAGGTGCTGGTTGTATCCCTGGGTTTGTGTATACTCACACGATTGGGCATGTGTCCAGGAGAACAAGAGCATTTTGTTATTCAGAGGTGCTTTGCCTCTAAGACTTACACAATTTCCCTTATGAAACCATAAATCAGTGTTGGATTCTAGCTGTAACTCTGGCAGTAGATCTGTAGTTTCTGACAGCAGTGTCTCATCATTTGCAGTATAACATACAACAGCCTGCATTGAGAAGTTTGACTTTCGAATCAACGTCCATTGGTATAAAAGTTCTGTCGACATGTTGATCTATGATACCGTGCCTATAGTGTCTCTTGGTGTTGCAATTTGTATGCACAGAAGAATTTACCATAAAACAAGAGGTGTGTGTAACCACTTTTGATTAATTGTGTATGTTTTTGAGCTCAATCTCCTCTCTGCACACCACCCAGCAGGAGCTAATATGCATGGACATCTTTGTAACAACAGCCACAATGATAAATAGTGATAATAATGGCTGTTAATGACAACTATTAGTATTGCATTGACTTCTTGGCTGCCTCTTGTTCTTCCCCATCAATTAGTTTACTGCTTGAAACGTTACCTGTGTTTCTTTTCCATTTTATCAAGGTCCTGCTTTTGTTTTGCCAAGTGTGTCTAGCATATCTTAAATATATTGTATCTTACACTAATGCTATTGCTTCAGATGCTTCTAGGAATATTCTGTTAACTGTCTTGCAGATTTTAAATTGGAAGATTGATATTTTCTGGCATGTTCTGTATGGCTGTGTCTGTGGTTGGTTTTGTTGGTGTTTTTTAATAATTTATTATGGACTGTGGTGAGAACAAAAAAACTGTGTTTATGAAGATTTGTCTCTTCTCCTTTAAAAACAAGGAACTTCAAATATCATAATGGAGAAAGGGCAGCACTGTGGCCTGCTGGGAGGGGTTCTTTCTATTTAAAGTCTCATCAATGGGTTCTTGAAAGGTAGTTGGTGATACAGAAATACCGCTTTTCATTAATCTGGAAAAGAAATCGGCACTGAATTTTGCTTTGGATATGTTTTTTAGATGCTTTTTTTCATTTTCCCTTTGTTATGAAAAAGGGAAAATGAATTCTAGATAGTTGTTCAGAAACCCATTCCATTGTCATTGGACTTTTATTTTCATATTAAGGAACATTAGTCATCCTGGGAAGTCTGTTTTTCATACCATAATTCGAACTGAACACTGTTTTTGGTTTTTCCAACTTTTGTAGAAGTGGTACAGTCTTGAAGAAGTGGGATCAAGAAGCTGACAAATGTAATGAAGGTCAAGATACAGCAGGGCATGGGAAGAGAGGGAACTTTAAAGTAGGACTGAATATCATGGATGTAAGCACATGTAAGGTGGTGTGTGGCCCTCCAAGTGTTATTGGACTGCAACTAGAGCTTGGTATGAACCGTGGTTTGGTGGTTCAGCCAGTTCAGTGCGGTGTCCACACAGGCGCCACGCACTTCCCTCCCTTGCGTCCTCTGGGCAATCGCCCACTCACTGGCAGGAGTGAGTGCTTCCCTGCCCCACCTCCTCTGAGTGGACAATCAGTGGTGAAAAATTGTCAGTTGCTAGAGATTTTTCACTCCTATGTAAGAGTGAAAAGACCAGCAATTTTTTCCAGTAGCTACAGGAATGTGTGTTTTTTTTTTTAAAAAGCCTTGCATTTTGCATTTAAAATATTGTATTTTGGACAGAATAAACAAAACATAAGGTTTTTTGGGGGGGGACCCAAACACTGCTGTAAATTTTGTTGTGTTGGTGTTGAAATCTGCCACAGGGATTGGCGAATCCTCAACAGGCTGTCTCCCTATGGTGAGACAACCTGTTCTGAACAAAATCTTGGCAATCCCTGAGGCCAAGACACTGAGAGAAATTGCGTAGAACAGAACAAAATGGAAGGTGAAAGGGACAGATGAATTGCTAAGGTGCCATCAAATTGTTAAGGAGAGACTTAATATAGACCTTATGCTGCTGGCATGAAGGATGTAGAAGGCTGTGGAAAACTGAATTGGCCATGCATTATTACTGCTTGAGGGTATTTGTTTCCATTGATAGCTTACGAAATTAGGAGACTATCAGGTTGATGAGATGAAGAAGTATTTAATTTGCCAATATTGTGAAGTGGCTCTCACCATAAGCCCCTTCACAATATTGGCAAATTGACAGAAGGCTGCTGCAGACCATATAGGGTTTCTTAAGATGTGTATTCTATTCAGATGTGAGGATTGTACCAAATGGTGTACTGGACCTCCAAATTACCCTCACGAGCCTGCTCCAATTGCCATGTGTAGGCAGCCCCCCCCGACTCTTAAATGAGTCTCTGCTGTTGCTTTTTATTGCATTGAGGCTGCATGAAATATAAAATGAAATGTAGTTCTTATTGCATAATTTGCTTTAACAATACCATATATAATTTATAGGGATATTTATACTTTTGATGAAATTTCTGTGGAGGTCAGAGAATTTGTGACCCTTTGAGTGTTACTGAACAACAATACCCGTCCTATTTCACCCTTAGCCAAGCAACTGGACTTAGTGGGAATGTCAGTGCAGCAGTATCTGGAGGTCAGAGTTTCCCAGGCTTGATGTTGAGACTTAGATTTCAGGAATTTTTGTGTGTTAGGGGGGCAAGACTTAGTGGATGAGTTAAATCCAGAGGCTTTTTGTGGCCTTGGCTGTCTCTAGATAATTTCAGCTGTTTAAAGTGGCATTTATTTCATTTTCAAGCCATGGAAGGAGATGGTTTATTCTTACATCTCACTTTATGAGTTAAAAATATCTTGTGTAATAAATTTGTACAGCAGAAGGAACATTTAATACACCCTAACTTTTAAATCTTGATAGCTCTTTCTTCGGGTGAGAACTGTTTTTGTTAAGGGTGTGTGTGCAATCATTGTAATGATACAATGACTTTTCAACAAAGAAAGAAGAACTAAGTGCCTCAACTCTGAAAATCAATACCAAATCTCAAATCCCATCAGCAAACACGCAAGGGTCTTCTGTTGCTCAAATCCCCTTTATTTTCACCTTTAATGAGGTAGAAAGTTTCTCATTTGACATACTGTGCCCTGGCCTTTTCACAATAATTGACCTGGACCATTGGGCCATGCCTTAATAAATCTCCTGTTTAAGAGGATGGGAAGAGAAAGAAGAATATATTTGTAGTGTTAGAAGAGGTAACCGTGTCAGTCTGTGCAAGCATATCAGGCAAAATTTGTTCTTGAACTTGTTAAATTTGATTCCCTTTTAGAATTTCACAGTTCTTTTTCCATTTTTAATTCCCCCCCCCCGAGCTGTATTCCAGTGTAGTATCATGTAACAGAGTTTGCTGTCTGCTGCCTACACTTACATGTATTTTCAGTATGTCACTTGGCTTTGATTCTTTCATACAATTGGGCATTTACTAAGCACCCAGAAGCAAGGATGGACTTAGCTGTCAATTTCAATTTCCCCATCTCAAGTTCCTTTCATGCTGATGCTGCACCTGTTTGCAGATTTTTTTACATTTGGTTATGGATCTCTGTTTTGTGCACATTTTTCTTGATATATGCAGAACTCTAATCAAGTTCTTCTGATATACATTCCTTTGTCTAACATACAGATTTCTGTGTGCATTTCTCCCCCTACCCCAATTTACTCATTTCTATGTGCAATTTTTAGATCAGGAACTGCATCACAAAATTCTGAGAAATATGACTATCAAAGGAAAATGGCATTCCTGTTTGTACATGTATTTAAAAAATGCAGCTATGCTAAGTTCTTATTACAGTAATAAGTGAACAAAATTCTGCCATGTCCCTCTGTAGAAACCAGAAAACTCAGAATGCCAACTTCATTTCAGGAACCTTTCATATTTTGTAGTCTTCATAGCCTTGTTGCTTACTCAAGAGTTTGGAAACTTTGTTTTTTTCTCCAGACACAGACACACAGACACAGACACACACACAGAGAAAATAAACTCACCTGGGATTTCACATCTTGTGTCATAAAAGAAAAACAAAGAAAGAAACAAGGACTTCCTGAGATAACTGCCATTCTTCTTTGAAAAATCCAAAGGTAGGCCATCCAAACCAAAGTACTTGATGCCACACACTGCCTTTATTCCTCAAGGTCCCCTTGAATATTGGTGTTCAGACTTCTGTATAATTAAAAAGAATATACGCATAGGTGTGTGAAAAAGAGATGTAAATTTCATGATATGGCCATGTTCTGCTCTCTGTAACTATGCTTTCATGATAACCTTCAGCTATCTTATCCTTGTTATAAGATGTAAAATGTTACATAAAGCGGTTGCTCATTGTAGCTGGACCTGACAAATTGTACAGCTAGAGCTGACACCTGTCTTTTGCACAGATTATTTTGTAAATGAGTGTCTGTGAAATTCAGAGTTTTAAATAGGACACAGGTATTGGAGTCTACACAATTACCAAGAGTTTCTGAGTGTGTTCGTTTCCTTCAGTCTTTTCATGCTTGTGGTTTTGCTTGGTTTGTCCTACTTGAGGCGTTTGGTGGAAAGTTTTGTTTGCAGTCTGCTGAGCGTTGAAGAAAATAGCACTTTGTTTGTACTCTGTTGGTCAGAGGAGATAGCCACATGAATGGCAGCTGTTATGTTGCTCTTCAAACTTAGCCAAGCAGTGTTTGTTTTGGCAGGGTAAAAGGGCACAATAGTAACCATGGTTTAAATTGCAGACCCCTATAAAGACAATGTTCTTGATTAGGGATTCTGGAGTTTATGGACTACAAATCCCATAATTCCCCTTTCTGGGAGTCCCACTTGTAGGAGCCATTACTTACAGACACCTAAATTATGCTCACCTGGAGAAAAGGCCCAGTAACAATGGGGGCAGCTTCTTTTTCAAACAGGAAGTTAGGCCTGTCCGAGGCATCATGCCTGCCGCCTGGGCCTGCTCTTCAGGTGAGCACAGTTTGGGTGTCCTGCAGGTAGGACTGTCAGAATGGAGAATTATAGGATTTGTAGCATTAGAGATGCATCCTTTTAGAAAGGACATAAATCAAATGAAGTTCTTTGACTGGCATATAAACAAGGCAAGGGATAACAGACTTGGAAAGTAGTGAAGGAACAGGTAGGGAAGGAGAAGGATCATGTTGATGGCAATGGCATGCACATACATGTATCAATTGTCCTGGACAATAAAATACCACTTTCTTTCTTAACTATGTAGTATGGTGCAGGGTTTCACCATACCTGGTTTTGTGTATGCAGGCAATGAAATAATTTTCAGCATAGGTCTCTTGAGTTCTATGGCTGATAACTTACAGATAAATCAGTGTGCAGGTGCCAGCATGATATGGTGTGATGGGATTAGGGCTTTAAGTAAAATAACTCACAGTATCTATCCTTTTCTGAGGCTAAATATCACATTGCCCTTTTACAGAAAGCTATCATTTTGGCGTCTGTCATTTCTTTCTTCTGAGAGATATCAGCTGTTAGTTTGAAAGACTGAAGGTCTCACAGAGGGCACATACAGTCTGTCTTGAATTAAAAGACCGTAGTCTGACCTAAGTATGCTGTTCACAACAAAGTTAAGAAAATTGCAGTAGAGAGCAGAGTGATGGAAGAAAAAAGTGTAATGGTTATTTTCAACTCTTTTGCTTTCCTCTTCAGGTAGAAGTAGGGTCTTTGGTTCAGTATTTTCAGCAACACATTTTATGTGCCTTTCAAATGTGCTTTACCCTATTTTAAGGTGTAGGTTTTTCAGTTACTGGGTGTCAGGTGGGTTTTCTGATCCTGAACAAAGTGCCTTTGTGCTGATGATGTAAGGATGTAGCCACTGATTTCTTTAAAACTGTCTATTTGTTTTTCAGACAGTATGTCCACTATTCTGCAGATATTTTGTAAAAGCCGTGGAATAAGAGAGCCAGTGTGGTGTAGTAGATAGAGTGTTGGACTTGGACTCAAAGGACATGGTTTGAAATGCTGCTTTGCCATGGAAGGTCACTAGGAAGGATGACAATAGCAAATCACTCCTTGAACATCTCACTGTAGTAAGTTACCATACGTTGGCACATAACAACAATGGAATAAAAGTTATTTAACCAGCACATGTAAGGAGTCATGCAGTTACATGAGGATCACATGTTTTATCTCAATTTTTTTATGCCATAAATGTTTGTGTAACGTGGGAGAGTATCATTGTTAATTTTCTGTACCAATAACTCTGTCTGCTGCTTATCCTCAACTCAATCAATATGTAACCATCTCAACTTGTACTTGCAGGGGTGGGCATTTCCCTGTGGCTGGATCAAGCACTGTATTGACATTGGTTGACTGAGAAAACCATACAAAGCAGGTGAATCATACGGAAAATTCCTCTATCAACACTGTACATGGGTCACTGATGCTATAAGTCTGCACATGATTCATTCGTTCTGTGTGATCATATAAGCTAAGCATTAGTACATCCGGTTCCTTGTAGCTTGGTGCAGAGTGTAGTTCCCACATTTCTCCAAATTCTGCAATGCAGTTCTTCAGTGGAGAAAAATGTGTAGGTTAGGAAAAACTATGTAAGAAAAAGACCTGTGTATTGGAGGAAGTGCCTGCAACAGTGCAAATTTAAGGGGAAATTGTGCAATTGTGCATAGGTTTTCATTATGGCATTTGAAATAAAATACAAGCTGGTGCAGAAACAGAAAGTGGGAAAAACCTTATGCTTTAAAAATGTGAATGGTGTAGAAAGCAAATCAGATCTATATGGTACTCTTTCCTTGTCTTTTCAATTTTCCTCTCTTCAATGCTACTGTTACTTGCAGAACCACCCCTGGTTTTAATCTTTTATGTTATCTTCCAGCTTTATATAGGAATCCAAATCCATGTACAAAAGTTATCTGAGTACAGCAAAGGAGAGCAAACTGCAGCTCATGGATCATACATTGCCTCCTTAGGATCCCTTTCTATCCCTTCAGCACTCCTCATGCCACCAGTAGTATTTCTAAAACATTTGGTCTCAAACGGCCAATCACATCCTTTAGTTAGTCATATGATGTCAAGTCAGAACTGGTTGATAGCAACCCTGATGGGGCTTTCAAGGTGAGTGAGATGTTTAAGGAGTAGTTTTCCCAGTCCCACTCCCCCAGTGAGTTTCCATGGCCAATTGGGGATTCAAATCCTAGTCTCCTAGTCTGTCACTCTGTCTCCTACCCCACAATGGTATACATCCTCTAGGGGGGCAGAATTTTCCATTTGAGACCATCCCACCCTCACTTCATTTAGACTTGCAGATACCTCTTTTCAGAACCAGTAGGGACAGATGCTGTTCTCCAGGGTTCTGGGAATGGCAGATGTTGCCTCTAGGATTCTGGAACTTGCCTAAATCCTGTGACAGTTTCTGACTATGGCACAGCCTCCACTTATATATATCTAGTATTGTTGCTATTTTAAAAAACAAATGGCTGCATTGATCATCTTTCCAAAACCAATATTTAAGATGTTGTACACTGTACATCCTATGTCTGTTTTCCATAATTCAGCAATGTGCGTGTGCTGCGAAAAAGAAGGGTGACTTTTAGCTGCAACCTTAGTGAATGTTACAGTTCTTGAGGGCAATATGTGTAATTTAAACTCAATGGTTGATGTTTTTGTTTTAGTTATCAATGAACTAGCTATGCAGGAAATATATTACACTGAGCTATGCAGGAAACATATTGCACTGAAGAGAAATAAAACATAGTTTATTTAAATGTGTAATTGGATATCTTCTTAATTTAAAAAAAAAGGAAAAAGAAAGGAAAAAGAAAACTGGCAGAAATTAGAAAATACATTCCAGTTATTGCAAGGAACAGTCTCCAGATTAAATTAAATCATAGACATCATGGCACAAGTCATTTGAGAGACCATAGTAATACTTTGGCCATCTCATGAGAAGAGAAGACTCCCTGGAAAAGACCCTGATGTTGGGAAAGTGTGAAGGCAAGAGGAGAAGGGGACGACAGAGGACGAGATGGTTGGACAGTGTCATCGAAGCGACTGACATGAATTTGACCCAACTCCGGGAGGCAGTGTAAGACAGGAGGGCTTGGTGTGCTCTGGTCCATGGGGTCACAAAGAGTCGGACATGACTTAACGACTAAACAACAACAAGTAATAAATGAAATACTTCAAATGTTCCATGTTATGCACACCTAAAATATTCTATTAGAGATCAAAACAATTGTAAATATGTGGTTTATGAATGTAGTATGTACAAGCTACAAGGTGTATTAATCTTTCTTGTGCCCAGTAGCCGCCACCACCTCTGATGTTGCATCCTTTACACAGCATAAAGAAAGTATTTCTAAGTCATTTATACTGTTTTTATTAAAATGAACATGAGATTTTTCCGAAAATGATGAAGTAGTCATTGAAGTGGCATCTGTTGTTTACTTGAATTATGAGCAAGTAAATCCACTTAGCTCCATAGAAATCACAGTTCTGACAAAAGAGGAGTTTTTGCTGGCCAAAAATTTATTGGAAAAACACAGCAACCCAAGTGAGTTTCTAGAAATTTACCAGCAAAGTGTGGCCTTTTCAGATCCATATCAGGTTTTGGCTGCTGCAAAAACTTTTGCCTGCAGCACAGCCATCTGTGAGTCAATATTTTCATGTCTAACTCAGATCAGCAACCACAGGGTATTTCAGAGACTCGTCAACATTTAGTAAAGTTGATTTATGCTGCGTTTGAAAAAGAAAGAACAACTAACCTTACCTCTGATAAAATTTTAGATGAAAAAATGAAAGATACAACTTTTATAAAGTTTTTTTTTAGGTTTTATGCATATTTCTCTACATATATGATACTGGGAATTTATAATTCAAATAATGTTTCAATATGGTTGCATGTGCTTTTGCTCTGTGTCTAAATTCATTTTGTTTTTATTTTTCTTTATTGGCATTGTGTGATACAAGATTAAAACTGAACATTTCAGGAAACAATATCTACACAGATTTTTAACTTCTTAATTATACCATCTACTGCAACAAAGTGCAGGGTAAGAAGACACAGTGAGTTTAGCAGCCGTGTGCGTTCAGCAGCAGGGCGAGGAAGCCAGGGTCCCAGATACTGCCTGTCACTTCCCTTGAGAAGAGGTTTGGCAAGCTCTAAGCAAAAATCAGCATGCAGTCAGTCAGACAGCAGTGAGTTGAGGGCTATCCCGTGTTTTGCACCAAGTGTCATATGTATGGCTATATGCCTCATGGGCAAAAGTCATGGGTGTGTCCTCATAAAGAAGGCTGACCGCTGAAGAATTAATGCTTTTGAATTGTGGTGCTGGAGGAGACTCTTGAGAGTCCCCTGGACTGCAAAGAGAACAAACCTATCAATTCTGAAGGAAATCAACCCTGAGTGCTCACTGGAAGGACAGATCCTGAAGCTGAGGCTCCAATACTTTGGCCATCTCATGAGAAGAGAAGACTCCCTGGAAAAGACCCTGATGTTGGGAAAGTGTGAAGGCAAGAGGAGAAGGGGACAACAGAGGACGAGATGGTTGGACAGTGTCATCGAAGCTACCAACATGACTTTGACCCAACTCCGGGAGGCAGTGGAAGACAGGAGGGCCTGGCGTGCTCTGGTCCATGGGGTTACGAAGAGTCGGACACGACTTAACGACCAAACAACAAAGCCACGTTTGCAGATGACACAAAACTTTTCTGGGTAGTGAAGACCAGAAGGGATTGTGAAGAGCTCCAGAAGGATCTCTCCAAACTGGGAGAATGGGTGGCAAAATGGCAAATGCATTTCAGTACAGTGGGGTCTCGACCTACGGAATTAATCCGTATTGGAACGGGGTCCGTAGGTCGAAAAGTCCGCAGGTCGAAAATGCATTTCCCATAGGAATGCATTGAAAACCATTTAATCCGTAACTGGCCCAAGAAACCCCCCCCCACACACACACACACACACAAAAAAAATTTGAAAAGGGAACTTACCTTTCCGAAGCCTTCCAGGGGTCCCCCGCCGCCGCCATCACCGCTGCCGGAGGCCTCTGAGGGCTTCGGCGCCGCTGCCGGAGGCCTCTCGGAGGTCCCCCCCCCCCGCCGACGCAGGCTTTCCCAGGGTGGACCGGGCCTACCAGGGGAGGGCTTCCCCCGGTAGGCCCGGTCTACTCCCCAGGCTTTCCCAGGGAGTAGACCAGGCCTACCGGGGGAAGCCCTCCCCTGGTAGGCCCGGTCCACCCTGGGAAAGCCTGCGTCAGCGGGAGGGGGGGAACCCCCGGAGGCCTTCCCCACTGCCATGGGAGGCCTCTCGGAGGTTCCCCGCCGCCGCCAATCGTGCCTCCGAAGCACGATCGGCGGTGGGGGTGGACCTCCGAGAGGCCTCAGATGGCGGCGGGGAAGGCATCCGGAGGTCCCCCCGCCGCCACCGGGAGCCGAGCCGCGCCGGGTGATCCCGGCCATGCTCGGACTCCTGGACTTCCCCCGCCGCCGCCCGGCTCCCAGCAGCGGCGGCGGCGGCGGGGGAAGTCCAGGAGTCCGAGCATGGCCGGGATTGCCCGGCGCGGCTTGGCTCCCGGTGGCGGCGGCGGCGGGGGACCTCCGGATGCCTTCCCCGCCGCCATGGGAGGCCTCTCGGAGGTTCCCCCCGCCCCCGCCGCCGGGAGCCGCGCCGCGCCGGGCAATCCCGGCCATGCTCGGACTCCTGGACTTCCCCCGCCGCCGCTGTTGGGAGCCGGGCGGCGGCGGGGGAAGTCCAGGAGTCCGAGCATGGCCGGGATCGCCCGGCGCGGCTCGGCTCCTGGCAGTGGTGGCGGGGGGGAACTCCGGATGCCTTCTCCGCCGCCATGGGAGGCCTCTCGGAGGTCCCCCCCGCCGCCGATCGTGCTTCGGAGGCACTATCGACGGGGGGGGGGACCTCCAAGATGCCTCCCATGGCCGCAGAGAAGCCCTGGAAAGCATCCGGAGGCAGATCCGCGGCCTACGGACTGGAAGGGGGAGGCGGAGAATGCGCCAAATTTGAATTTGGCGCTTTCCCCGCCTCCCTCTTCCGGTCCGTAGGTCGATTCTCCGGCCACAAGTCGAAATGAAACTTTGCGGCCAGAGAAGTACGGATCTTGAAAAGTCCGTAAGTGGAGCCGTCTGTAAGTCGAGACTCCACTGTATAAGAAAATGTAAAGTAATGCACATTGGGGCAAAAAATCAAAACTTTATTTATCAGCTAATGGGTTCTGAGCTGTCTGTGATGGATCAGGAAAGAGATCTTGGTGTACTGGTGGACAGCTTGATGAAAGTGTCAACCAGTGGCAGTGAAGAAGGCCAATTCCATGCTAGGTATCATGAAAAAAAAAAGGATTGAAAATAAAACAGTCAACATTATAATGCCATTGTACAAAATGCTGGTAAGGCCGCACCTGGAGTATTGTGTACAGTTCTGGTCACCGCACCTCAGAAAAGACATAGTGGAACTGGAAAAGATACAGAAGAGAGCAACTAAAATGATGATTGGGCTGGGGCACCTTATGAGGAAAGGCTACAATGTTTGGGGCTCTTTAGTCTAGAGAAAAGGCCCCTGAGGAGGGACATGATTGAGATGTATAAAATTATTCAGGGGACGGATAAAGTGGATAGAGGGAAGCTCTTTCCCTCTCACGCAATACCAGAACCTGGGGACAGCCACCCAAATTGAGTGTTGGGAGAGTGAGAACAGACAAAAGAAAATATTTCTTTACCCAGCATGTTGTTAGTCTGTGGAACTCTTTGCCACAGGATTTAGTGATGGCATCTGGCGTAGATGCCTTTAAAAGGGTATTGGACAGATTCCTGAAGAAAAAGTCCATCGCAAGTTACAAGTCACGATGGGAATGTATAATCTTCAGGCTCAAAAGGAAGTTACCTCCAAATGCCAGATGCTGGGGAGGGGTATCAGGAGACAGGTATCTAGTTGTCTCATGTGCTCCCAGAGGCATCTGGTGGGGCCACTGTGAGATACAGGAAGCTGGACTATATGGGCCCTTGGCCTGATCCAGCAGGGCTCTTCTTACTTTATTTATTTATTTATTTATTTATTTATTTATTTATTTATTTATTTATTAGATTTTTATCCTGCCCTTCTAGACATATGTCTACTCAGGGTGGCTCACAATAAAATTCTTCATAAAAACAATTAAAACCACGATTTACATTGACAATATTAGTATTAATCAAGATGGAAAATATGAAACAAAAGATTAAGTAGAAAGTAAAAGTCAAGTATTGACAGGAGGGAAGGCCTGCCTAAAGAGCCAAGTCTTTAATTGGCTCTTAAAAACACCCAGCGAGGGTGCCAGGCAGATCTCTGACAGCAGGCTATTCCAAAGTCGAGGGGCCACTGCCGAGAAGGCCCGGTTTCTTGTTCTTTCTTTCCGGGCCTCTCTCGGCGTTAGGCCCCTCAGCTGTCTTTCCTGGCTATAGCGAGTGACTCGAGTAGATCTAGGTGGGAGAAGGCGTTCTGCTAGGTATCGAGGTCCTAAACCGTTTAGGGCTTTATATGTCATCATTAACACTTTGAAATCAATGCGGAAATGAATGGGCAGCCAATGCAAGGCAGCCAGAGTGGGAGAGATATGCTGGTGTTTTCTCGTTCCACTAAGTAGTCTGGCTGCCGCATTCTGCACCATCTGAAGCTTCCGCATCAATCTCAAAGGTAGCCCCACGTAGAGCGCATTACAGTGGTCTAATCTCGAGATTACAAGTGCATGGACCAGAGTGGTGAGGGCCCCGCCATCAAGATAGGGACGCAGCTGGGCAATCCGCCACAGATGGTAATAGGCGGAACGGACCACTGACGCCACCTGGGTTTCCATGGTAAGCACCGGGTCCAGATGTACTCCCAAACTGCGAACCTCACTCTTCGCGGTGAGAGTCACCCCCCCAAAAGAGAGGGAGTTTCCCAAGCTGCTGATGGAGGGGCCACCGACCCTCAGGACCTCCGTCTTGTCCGGGTTCTAGTATTTATAACTACTAGTACTAGTTTTTCTCTATTTGGCACTGGTCAGGTGTCATCTTGAGTACTACAGTATATCTGATTCTGGACACTGTACTTGAAGAAGGACGCAAACAAACTGAAACAGGTTCAGGAGAGGGCAACAAGAATTATCAGGGGACTGGAAACCAAGCCCTCTGAGGAAAGACTGGAAGAAATGGGCATGCATAGCCTTAAGAAAAGAAGACTGAGAAAAGATATGATAGCACTCTTCAAATACCTGAAAGACTATGACACAAAGGAGGGGAGGGATCTCTTCTCAGTCATTCCAGATTACAGGACGTGTAATCATGGCCTCAAGTTACAGGAAGCCAGATTTCATCTGAATATGAGAAAAAACATCCTAACTGTTAGAGCAGTACAACAATGAACCAGTTACCTCAGGAGGTGGTAAATGCTCCAACACTGGAGACATTCAAGAAAAAGTTAGACAGCCATCTGTCAGATGTACTTTAACTTGGATTCCTGCATTGAGCACGGGTTTGGACTTGATGGCCTTATAAACCCCTTCTGGCTTCATTATTCTATGATTCTCTGTTTTGTTTGTTTTACATCTTTTGGTATTCTCTTGATCACTGTATACCAAATGTCTTTTTTTTATGAAACAAAATTTTCCCCATCACTTAATTCCTGCTTTTCATACTAAATTTTCTGTTAACTTGATCTTTATATAGCCCATTATGTATATTAACATGCTATCGGCACAGAAGAGGAGGGTGATCATGGCTTTTTTCTTCCTGACCTTCCTGTCCTCCCCACAAGTGAGCTCAGTGAAGGGGTTTGTTGGCATTAAGCGGCTCCTCCTCAAAAGAAGAATTACCACCTAGAAATGTGTTACTCCATCTAACAAGACAGGCCAATTATAAGGTTAGCTGGTCCTAGATCTCTTTTATTATGAAGACCAGGAATGAAATGATAGGAATATTTTCTTTGTTTCATAAGAAGGAAAGCCTTTAAGAATACAGCAAACAAAGAGATACCAATCAATATAAAACAAACGAAAAGGTTTAAGGCATACTTAAAGCAAATGGACCCAAATGACACCTCCTTTTTTTAAGATGTTGGATCTGTGCAGAAGAGATGTTGCTGTCTTTACTTTTGCTCCAATTTGCACTGGGGCTCCATAGTCCCTTGGTCAACACAGTCTGCAGCAGAAATGATCAAGCTTGCTCTTCTGTGCACGCAGTAATTGCCGGTGTACAACCAAACTGTTTGCTGATTGGTAGTAAATATCAATTTCTACTGATGCCTAGAACTTTGAAAGCAATTTCCACACCTTCCCAAAAGCAGTGGCATGATGTCTGCCAGAGACATGTGTCAGAGACAGCTTGGGACATTGCCCCTCCTAGGTAGAGGGGTGCTCTCTCTCTCTCTCTCTCTCTCTCTCTCTCTCTCCCTTTCTCCCCCCCCCTTTTTTTTAAAGCAGCAAAAATTGAGCTCCAGAGCAAAATCTCTCTGTAATGAGGACACAGTGGCACTTTGTGATGTGTATTTTAAGGCATGGAATTTGGAAAAGTCTCAAAATGAATTTAAGTCTCCCATATTTCCAATTTAGCACAGCAAATGTTGCATAGTTTAGGTTTATGTAGGTGCTCTGTTAGTCTCTTGGAAGTTATTCAATGGCAATTTTGTACTGCTTTGGAAAGGACCTTGTGAATACATCATCTCTTTTTCAAGGTTTCAGAGGTCCTTAGATGCTCAGAAAACATGTACAATTTGTGCATGAGATAGGGAGAAAATGAGTTCTATATTTAGAGTTCTCATAACATAGATTTGGAGAATATCATGAAAATATTACAGCCTGTGGTGCTTTTTATGCCTTCTGAGCAGAATGTTAGTCTATCTGAATCTGACCTGCAGCTTTTGGGATTGTCTTTCTTTCTTTCTTTCTTTCTTTCTTTCTTTCTTTCTTTCTTTCTTTCTTTCTTTCTTTCTTTCTTTCTTTCTTTCTTTCTTTCTTTCTTTCTTTCTTTCTTTCTTTCTTTTTTTAATAACCACTAGAGTGAATTCCCCCAACTCTAAAGATGGGTAAAACATAACACAAGCCAAAATGTTTCTTCAAATTAGGAGGGGGAAAAGATAAAACTTTCTAGAGTTAATTAAAAACAATCAGTCCCCTGAGTTCAAGAATGTTGGATTCAGATTTGCAGTGTGCACTCATATTTAAAAAGTATGCAAATACATTTTAATCAAAACCCTCACTCCCTTTTTGCGATTGGTTTTGGCGTCCCTTGAGAATAATCCTCTGCTCGGGTGCTTCATCTTTCCATGCTGCATTCCCTGTATTTGGGATGCAAGTGGGCAGACAAAGCAGACCAGGTTCTCTGCAAATGGCTTTCTGGTGTCTGTCCAGTTGGAAGAGCCTTGTGCTGATTATTGCCTCATTGAGTAATGGCATTTAGCCTGGGCGGAGGGAAGAAGGCAGTTTTATTGGCCCTGGCTCCCGTAAAGGCTGTGCCTCTGCATATTAGGCCAGCCATTGACATCTTCCAAGCTAGGTTTTGCCCTTTGTAGTAAAGAGGTTGTATGTGCATTTTTACATAACTGACATGTTGGAAAATGAATGTGTTGGTGGCAGTGGTGCTGAGGGGAATATGAAAGGGCTGCATCCTCTGGAGTGGGTGCTGTCTGCACTCTAGCAGTACTTCAGACTAGATGGGAAGTATTATAGTGCATTGGAATCAACAAAGTTATAAGCAGAGTGGTTTACCTGGGGGCAGAGTTCATTGCAGGGTGAGAAAGGCAATGAGAAGCCAAGCATCATTTTCAAATGCTTTCACAGAAGGATTCCTTTCTGAACAAGGGAGGGAATGGCAGCTCTCACTAAAGGTTAGGCCTTCTGGAGAAAGAGAATAAACATGAGAGAATATTCTGCAGTTGAAAAGATAAGAAAGGAATTTAGAGGTATAATGTGCAAAGGAAGACATTATGAATCTTGGCTTTTATCGTCATCATTGTTGCAGAATTGCAGAGCTGGAAAGGGACCCTATGGATCATTGAGTCTAGTCCCTGTCAAGGAGACATAGTGGGGAATTGAACTCCCAACCTCTGGCTCAGCAGCTAGATACATAAACCACTGAGTTATTTCCTAATCTTAGAGAAAAGATTGAAAGAAAAAGGGTTCCAGTTTTAAAATATCTGAAATGATGCTATGCCAAAGAGGAAAATCAGCCTCTCAGACTTAAAAAATAAAAACAATAAAACTAGGGTCTCTTTTGCCAAAAGCAAAAGATCTGAGATGAAATGCAGCAAATACATATGAGAAGGATGTTTCATAGCTGTTTGCCTACCTTCAAGCAAATGTACACTGAAACAGTTTTCCCACCAAAGTTCTGGCATATCCTTTCCTAATATATTTTTAAAGGAGCTTGGTGAAGATTTGTTATGAAGGAACCTGAATCATACAAAAAGAACAAAGAAGGTTGTGTGGTCCCCAAGATTACACAAATGTAAGAGTGGATGATACCTTTTATTGGACCACTAAAAGTTAAACAAATCACAAGTTTACATGGATAAAATTCCACTTCTTCAGGCTTAACACAACTCCCCCATGGATGGTGCACAAAAATTGTAGAGAAAAATCCAGAAATTGATGGTACATGTCTGTGAGTGGTGATGTAAATCCCCTTGAGACTGCTGTCATGAGCAGCTTTATAGTCTGGTTGGAATTGTTATGCGCCTTATAACATTACAACATAGTCCGATTCTCACTATATGTGTATAATTGGGTCACCTGGTACTAAATAATACCCATTTACTTATGGCACCTAGCTTTCACACATAAACACAGAACTATCAAGATCACAGTAATTGCTACAGAAGTGTCAAGCAAGAGCTGAAAGCACAAATAAAGTAACTGAGTGTTCTTAGCGACAGTGTCACTGTGGCTAACACTAAGTGGCCAAAATCCTGTTGTGAAAAACAATGCACACAAGGTTTCGGCATAGATGAAACTTCTGGAGTATGGGAATGTTGGTTGATGATCTGTGTAAATGTTAAAAAGTAATGGTGCCAGGACACTACCCTGTGGGAGACCATTCCTTTGATTCTTCCAACGACCATGCCTCCCTTGAAAATCAGCAAAGAATCGCTCATTTTGAAGTAGAACAGTGACTATTTCCGTTAGTCCACAGTCTTTAGTAAGGAGGTTTTGCTTTTTGAGCAGGAGTTGATGGTGGACAGTATCATATGCTGCTGTAAGTCTGACAAATGCTGCTCAATTTATTTTATGTGTTTCTAAAACATCATCTATATGCTGGGTAAGAGTTAAGATTTGAGCCATACACTCTTTCCAGGTCTAAAGCCTGCCTGTTCTGGATGATGTGCTTTCTGGATGAAAACAGGAATATCTTCCTTGCAGGAATGTGGGAAATAGTTCATAATGGAGAGAAAAAGTAGACATTTCCTTTGACAGCTCCTACCCTAATTAATGGCTGGTGGTAATCCAGAACAGTGAACAAGATGTCTTCCTCTGATGCTTTACTGCTGTGCTTTAGTGGCACCTGGGGAGGCCAGAATGGTTTGCAATCCTGCAAGGCAATCCTGCAGAGGTAATTTAAAAAACTGAGGACAGAAAAAACATGTTGAGACATTGTGAGATGCAGGATGATCTGCGGGGAGTTTCTCAAACGTATCCCTTGCCTTTTCATTAGTTCTAATATTGATTGTTTGCAATACAAATCTTAAGAGCAAACGGTTGCTTTGTAAGCTTTGTGGGTTGTGGATTGTTTATAAAATTCCTGTTTTTGGAAGTAAGTTTAGAAGTAATTTTGCTCACTTATTTTGACTCTGGAAGTGAATTAATTAAATTGGGGAACAGTTTTACCAAAGACACATCGCGCTGTAAGTGACAAACTACACCAGTAGGTATAACTAGGAAACTGTAGCTATGCTCTTGTGCAGGGAGGCATGCAAATAACCATTTTGGAGAATGGTGTTTCCCTTTTTGAGCTCCACATTAAGACAGAAATCAGTTTTAAACAAACCTTATTTCTTCTGTCTTGTGCCATCTCTGTAGGGGGAGGAAAACACTGTTCATTCCAGCAAGCTCTGTTCCCTGCAAAACTTTATATACGCTCATTTATACTTGTCGATGCAGATTTCAAATTATAATTTAGACATTCAGTACAACTCACTGCACTGGGAGAGACTGCACTTTGAGGGCCAAAAATCAACAGAAGTATCGGAATGAAGGAAATACTCCTGTACCAGAGGGAGAGGAAGGTCAGTGGCACTGAAGGTATAGGATCAGCTCCTGCTGCTTATAGCTTCTACAGTGAGGGAAAGCTGGAAGGAGGAGCCAACAATAATTGCTTTTCTCTTTTGAGAACTGGAAGGAAAGCTTTGTGAGTGAATAAGAAACAGTGGCATAATCCTCTTCAAATAATCTTGGAAATAAATGGATTGCTATGATTGGGTTTAGCACAACTTTATCCTCTTTTTGACTCAAGAAGGATTCCCCCTCCCATGCCCTTCCCGTTTTCATCCCATAGTTTTTTCTATTTCTTTCCTGTAAAATCTCTTGCCTTCTGTTTCCCCTGAGCAGCTGCTCTGTATCCTCCTTGTGTGTTTTTCTTTCCTTCCTTGACCAACCCACCTTGTTTCCACTTAGGGCCAAAGCACACCCTCGTAGAAATCCATGAGGTGTGCTTTGGCCCTCAGTCTGTGTGTGTTCTTCCTTTCTTGGGTGTTTCTCCCTACTCTCTCTACTTTACCTGTTTATTGATCAGGTTGCTTCAGCCATGTCCACTCTTCACCCACCAAGAATTCTTTAGCACTGCTGGGTATGGTTTGCAGGTTCCCATCTAGGCAGATACATTTTCATTTACTTTGTTCTTATGGATGAAAACAAATTAAATATATATCTTTATTTTCCCTGCTGGGAAACATAATGAAAGCCTATATTGGTGGGGTGGGCTTTTATCGCAAAAAATTCATGGAATCTGTTTTGTTTTTTTTGTGTTTTTTTTGTACAAAGAACTTGCATTTTGCAGGAAGGAAGTATTTTATGCAAAATAACCACTCCTTCTGATCAAAGGAGAAAATAAGGGTCCTGGTCTTGTTGCTCCCATGCAGGAACAAAAAGTTTTTCAGTGCTTGCTTTTATTGAGATATTTCAATCTGTTCAGACACCTTTTGTGAGTATTCAGTTACATCTTGTGTGCAACAGCCTTATGAAACAACAAGCATGGGTATCAAGGGCCACAAAAACTTGCTGTTGTAAACAATAGCATCTAGACAGAGAAAAGGTTTCTGAGCAGTCCTAGCAGAGTATACAGATGCCCAGTTGAGTTCCTTTTACCACTATATTTCTTCTCCTGAGCCTGCCCTGCGAGTTTGTAGCCACCACCAGAAAACAAAGGCAACACCTCTGATGCCATAGCTAAGGGAGGCTGAGACTACAAGTGCTGCTGGAAAAGCAACAAAATAAAATTAGTTTACCTAAACACCACATAATGCAGTGTTTTTTGGAGGACACCTTTGGAAATCTTTCAAATTCCAGAACCTTAAAAGCTTTCAATGCAGAAGAGGAAACCTCAATTGCCCTGGCCAATGATTCAGTGGCCAGAATCCTACTGGTTATTTACAGAGGCAATACAGTGGTAGAAATCAAATAGCCACTACTTAGCAAGTAGCCACTTGTATCCATCACTGGGCACCAACTCATGTGAGTGGCACACAACAAAGGATACCATCAGCAACTCATTCATTAGGAGCAGTTTGCTGCTATAGTTTATGCCATTGCACTTATACCAGCATAAGTCATGACTAGAATTCTGCTAATATGTGTAGTGCCATATAAAGGAAAGACTGTTGGACAGTCTACAGTTTGGCCAAGCTTGTGGAAGATTTTCAACCCAGCTAAAGAAGCGGGGGTGTGCACGCATGCACACTGACACATGTCATTCTATACCTGAATGTAAGCTACTTATTAGTGACACATGCTAAGGACAAGGGCCACTACAGAATATAAGTGTAATAATGTCTTCCTCCCTAGTTGTTTAAGAAAGGCAGAAGAACAGTGTTGCCTTTATAAATGTTGATGCTCTTAGCATTATTTTTGTATCTTTTTTTTCCAGAGATGTAGTCTTGACATGAACAGTGACATACTGGCTGAAATCCTGTTACACAGTTCTATTTGTGCAACAGCAATGATGTCATCAGCAGTTGAACATCACCACTGATTACAGGCTTAACTTGGCAATTTCAGGGTGCATGTGACTTCATCGTATTATGTATGAGTTGTGTGCACCCAAACTCACCTTTAATCAACAGCAGTTTGCCTTTAATCAGTGGTGATTGGATACTGCTAATGATGTCATCGCTGGTGTGAACATAGAGCTGTGCAACAGGATTTCAGCCATTAATTTGTAAGCTAGTAATCACTGTAATCTTTCCAGCAGGCAACATTTATATTTTTGTAACACCATTGTATGGTGTTACTTCTTTTAGTCAGTTTCTTAATTAGCACTGGAACACTTTTCTAGCTATGTATTTTAAAACATTTTACAAGAAATACTGCTTAGATTAGGTTTATAGCACTATAATGCTAATTCCAAAAAATAGAGAAAACATTTCAGTTGGTGTCATTAGAAATGTGTTTTTAAACACTTCCAATTTATATTTCTAGTCCTTTAAAAAAAATTGAAGTATTAGCTAAATTGTACTTAAATGAAATAATGTTAAGCACTTCCAATCTAAACATTAACCCAACGCAAATGTTAAATGTTCATTTGCCCTTTGATGAGTACAGCTTAATAATCAGGCTTAAGTGAATGCCATTTACCTGAATTGTACCTCTGCCTTTTCCACTCATGCAATTAGACTTGGCGACTAAGCCCACATTTACCTTCCAATGAGCAATCACAAAACAAAGCACACTGAAATGCTGGCGATGAAGCCAGGAGAGCTTGAGGTAGTATTCTCCCACCAGTAAAAGGAGCATCGCTTCTAAATGTTGCTAAATGTATCATCCAGTTTGACCCTCTGCCCGCTGCACATGCAGAAAGATGTGCAAAAATCCTGATAGCGCAGAAAGTCAATTCTCATTCTGTTTCTAGCCCACACTGGAAGAGTAATGGTTCATCACAGAGCTGTCTAGAAGCAGCCGAAATGATGTTGCCTGAGCTTTTTGTCATTTGAATTGGGGAGTTTGGCCAGAAAGGTTTTGTCATATCGCCCCACTGCCTTGATCTCAGCTGGAGGGCACTGATGTGCTCAAAGTCTGTGTTTGATGGCATCAGGTGAGACATAGGCATCTGTGAAGCAACCTGCAGCTTTAACAACTGTTTTAGAACTCTACACGGTTCTTGAAAGGGGCCATTGTGCAGGACACATGTATACACATTTCTCATTTCTGAAGATACATATTTCTACTTCAAAGTGTAGCCGTATCAGACCGCAAGTGCTCCTGACTTTGCTTCTTTGATCCACTTGCATTACCTTTGCAGACTGTCCGAGTGACACACCGTGAGAAGTACATTCTCTTTCCTGATTCTGCCATATGCTTTGCTCATGACTAAGGATGAGATTCTCTTCCTCAAGACTTTCCTATTTCACCTAGAGTTTAAAGTGGTGCTGTTGTGAAAGAAACCCAGAATGCCTCAGTGGGAAAAGAATGACACATTAATAGGATTAGATCAGCAGTTTAAGTGCATTGGTATTTTATTGGACTGTACCATGAAGTAGATGCATTAGTGCCGATCAGCGCTTTGTATTTATCCTTGGGTTTTATGGGGGTTATCAACAAAGCGATGTGTTACAAGCTCCATTGGTCTGGATCAAAATGTCAGTGCATTAGTGGCCCATGTAAATGCTTAGATTACAGCATCCTACAAGATGATTGGTGTGTTTTCTATAGATCACTCATCTCTCTGCTCTTCTTCCCTCTTGCTTTGAAGCAAAGTTCTGAATTTGATGGATGTTGATTATCAAAGGCAGTTGCTATTTGCTCTTCTGTGCACTTGGCTTTTAAAAAGGGAGTAGCAGAGAAAGTAGTGACTTGATTTCTCTTCCTCCTTTTCTGAGCTAAATGTGTGAAAGTGTAAAATTTTATTTGTAAAATTGTTGAGATATTTCACAGTTAACGATCATTACAGGTGGCCTAAGCTTGCAGTGGGCAGCTATTTATCTTTGTCTGGCTTTCAGTTTAGTATTAACATTTCTCATTACATCAACAAATATGGGTTCCTCATATTCATTTTCCTAAATAATAAAAATAGAGGAGGGAATGCTCAGGGGAGAAATGAGAGGATGGGGCAGTGGCAGTGGCAGTGGCATGGGAGGGTGGTGTCACCCCATTGAGTCAGCCACCTGGTAGGTGCCATGAGAACCTGTGCAGGAGAGGGGAGGAGGATATGACTGCTGATCTGCCTTCCTGGTTTAGTTACTGCCTGTCACTGTTCTAGCTGGGAACACATATTTGTAATGGATGAATGTGGCCCCAAAGGAGGAAAGGTACAGAGGGGAGAGTAGGAAGAAGCTATTTATGCTGCTGAAGGTGGAGGAAAGTACAGAAGGGGGGGGGTATAAGCAAGGAAATCAGGAAAGAAAGAGGGTCTTAGTGATTTCCAAACTGTGGCCGAACTCAAATATGTCCTTCTTTTTTGCCATCATTGCGGTACACACAGTCAGTTGCATCATTGCACTACACGCAGTTATCTCACAGAGCTATTTCAGGTGGTCAAGAACCTGTCATGCTCTGACCAGGAGAATATGGACCATCTGATAGCCTGCTGAGCAGAATTTGTAAGGAGCTTTGTAGATAAAGTAACTCAGATTTCCTTTGACTTTGATTCTATTTTAAGGCTAGATAGGGGCCCCTCCATTCCCCAAGCCTAACTGAGCCCATCAAGAGTCAGAATCCGATACTCTGGAGGCCCCCACCAACCCGATTTCAAATCCCCACTCTCTCTCAGAGTGAGAGAAGTTTCTACTATCCCCAGATTATGCATGCAAGAGAATGCCTTCTAGAATAGTTTAAATATGTGTATGATTGAAGTATACAATCAACATGCATTGGGTAATGTGAAAAATCTCTATGAAATACCTGTAATAAGGATAGTATGGGACATGCAGGGTGTTGTAGTGGATTGAGTGACGGATTAGTACTCAGGAGGCCTGGGTTCAAATCAATATTCCCTCTAATTTTCCAGAGCACGGGGCGGGGGCCATTTGCAACTGGAAGCAAATGGGTAGCAACACTAGCTCAGCTGCACGGTCCCGATGCATGAGGGCACAGTTTAGATGGAATGTTGGTTTGTCTCCCTGCACAGCCATGGACGCTCACTGGGGTTACGGAACTGATCAAACTACTCCTTGAATATTCCACTTACCTTGAAAGCCCTATTAGGTTTGCTATAAGTCAATTCCAGCTTGATGACACATAACATAATGTAGAGGATGGTATGAAAATAAACACATTCAGAGAGTATATCATGCAGGGAAACAGAACAAAGTATGGGATGGGGCAGAAATGCAGAGAGGATTCAGAGAAACACCATGGAATCAACTGCGACCGTTTTTCACAGTGGGTGCAGCTCTCGCTGTTGTTATTAAAGCTTTCCAACCAATTGAAAATACTATAGGCACACCTGTTCCATAATGTGTGCTACCATACTTTTGGCCCAATGTGTTGTGAGTTTAAATTAAATTCTTCCTTAAATTTTCTTCCAACTCGGACAACTCACCTGGCTGCTGTGTGTCACAGAAACACATCTTAGATGATGAACAGGGTTACTTTCTTGACCTGTGGTACTTGTTGCATTTTAATGATCTCCCAAAGACAAACACCCCACTCAGTCCTCAGCTTCAACATCAGCTTGGAAGGATTCCCAGAGTTCCCCCCTCAATCCTAACTACACTCATATGCATGAAAAATAAAATATATAAATATTGTTGCTGTGGACTGGTTTGCATGACCATCCTTTCAATTACTGCTTCTTAAAAGGATAAATAAAAATGAATGTGGGGCATGAAAGAGAGCCAGCCCTACATTCATTGGTAGAAGGAGATCATCACTTTTGTTATCTTCCTGCAATCTTGACTAAATAGGGCATAAATAAAGATGTTTCCCTGCACGTTATTTTAAACCATAGCATTGAAGCCCGGGACTGCCAGGCTCTAGGGAACAAACCAGAATCTTTTCCAATCACACAAAGAATACATTTCCTCTACTCTAAACAATTTTAAGAGGCCACCTGCCTTTAGAGGGGTTCTTGTCAAATCTCCTTATTGTTATTCCCCAGTAAATTGACCTTTAAAACCAGAGCAGCCATTGTTATAAAACTCTTAAAAGAGTTGAGGCTTCTCACCAGGTTACCTCTGAATCTTATCAAACAGCTAGTATTGAAAGAAATATACTTTGAAGTGTGTGTATGTGTAATCAGAAGCTTAATTATTCCGGTGAGTTTTTATGGAATTTTGTCAAGTGTATCTTATAAATTCTGATGGAGACAAGAGATTGCTGACCTCTATAAAAATAGTTACATTTGGTGGTATGTGTGTAGTGTGCATATGTATGTCAGCATGGCTGGAAAAAAAGTTTAGCCTTGCTTGAAATAAGACTAACAAACAAAAAGAAACATAGAGATGCTGTTGTAGGACTTTCAAACAAATTTGCATCTTTTATTGTAAGTATGAAATAATTATTCAAAATTAAAATGAATGAAGTTAAAAGCAATGTGGACTAGATGTATTCCTAAAGTTTAGATTTGGAAATTAAATATTTTCATGTATAAAATTGTGAACAGCATCTGTTATAGAACAAATTAATGTTAGACTCAAAGCAGGGAGACCTGGGATCAAATCACAACTCAGCTTTGCATCTCAAAGACTTTGGTCTTGCAAAAATGGTTCATAGCCAGTAAACATATAGTTGTCTAGCTGGTGAGATTAGTGTGAGATCAGGACTGTTTCTTGACCTCACAGACAGCTTGTAGTCTGAGGAGGACACAGCACATCCCTTCCTTATTTGGAATGGAGTGTGTCTCCTGCTCAGACCATGAGCTACCCTTACTTGATTTGTTGTGGCCTAGATACATATCAGAGGGTATGTCTTTGAGTGGTATAGCTGTTTCCTTCAGGGTTCTCCCTTGAGCAGAATTTGCTGGTAGCAGAGGTGAATATCTCCAACTGCAGTTCCTCAAGTTGGTATTTCTCAACCTTCTGTACTGTATTTTATCTCCACCCATGAACTTGAGTCCTGCTACGGCAGAAATAAAAAGCCCATTTTCCCACAAGAAGGACTTCTACATGTTTACAGACACTTCGTTATGATGTTTATTGTTATGGTGAGTTGTTGGGCAGATGGAATGAACAGTTAGGAGAAACACCAAGTGTCCTAATTCAGTGTCCAAATGTCAAAAGGATGGACAATCTATGGCACGCAAGGTTGGTGGGGGGTGACATGCCATACTTGTAGAAGGGGGTGGAGTTGACATTAAATTCTTACTAGTTGTCAGAGAAACTGGGTGTTCCATCCCAGACTATTTCAGTGTCCCACCATTCCTATGTCTGTACCACTATCAGAGAACCACTGCCTTAGGTTGTAACTGAAGACCTGTTGTAACCTTGATTCTTGCCACAAGGTTACCTTGGAGGAACCAAGTAACTTTCTCCAAGCCTAACTAATCACATAGAGTTTTGGCAGGGTAAAATGGGGTGACTCCATGTTGCCCACCTTAAGGTTCCAGAAAGAAAGAGAACAATTTCTGTGGAATGTAGTAAGAAACAATTTAAATTGTTCATCATGATTCAATATTTGGGTTATTTAGGTGGAAATTATGAATATGAAATAGCAGTTCAAGTTGTGACGGAGTTCGTTTTCCCTAGCTGTTTAAGATAAATGGCTCATAAAGCATGGCATGTCAGTGCATAGTGAATTTACAGAGGAACAGTGCTTTTTGAACACATGAGTGCGATAATATATACTAACTCTCTTTTCACAATTTATGCTCACAACTTTTAACGCATAAATCAGGAAAACTATGCCAGTACGTATGAGCAAAACCAATGACAGTTCAGAGGTCTTTTGACTGTAGAATCTATATTCAAAAAGCCTTTAATCTTACTATTTCCATTTGAAAAATATTTGTTGAATTACTCAGAGTCAAAATAAACAACTGATGTATATTTATTAAATTATGTACCTCTAGAAATAGTGGTAGCGGTACAGAAGTGGCCCCTGTTTTAAAAAAAACACCCACTAAAGTAGGATTAGTTATGTTGAAATAAACAAAGCATGGATATTAATAGCTTTATAGATGGTAATTTTCTCCTCAGTCATAGTCTGAAGGCCGGCACTCCACTCCTGAGTCATTGGCTCACAGAACATACACAGTTATCAAATGGTACCCAGTGGTATGTACTGGAGTCCTCATTAATGAAACTGTTGTAAATCATACCCTTCCTGTTTTTCCTGCCTTCTTTCAGCCTCTTATTTTAATGTTACTTTATATTATTTATTCTATTAGTTACATTTATACCTTGCTTTTCCTGAGAAGAGATCAATGTAGCTTTCCTCTTTCCCACTTTATCCTCACAATAACACTCTGAAGAACAAGGCAGGCTGAGAGAGGGTGCTTAGCCCATAGTTACCCCGTGGGTTTGTGTAGCTAATTGATGAATAGAATCTGAATCTATGAAACCCTAATCTAATACTGCAACCACTACACCATCACACAGGCTTTCAACAAAGTATTTTCTTTAGGTTAAGTTTACCTCAGTACCTCAGAAGGGCCAAGAAGGAATATGGGAGAAGGATGACGTCTCTTTGTCTTTCCTCTCTTTAGCAAGTAGCGTCTCCTTTCTCTCATGAGATGCAAGGCTCAGATGTGGAAAGAGCCAAACAGCAGTGCCAGGAAGGTTTGCTGCTAACTCTTTTCAGCCAAGAAAAGTGGTGTGTACATTCTTGCAGGACTTCCTTGAAACTTTAATTCTTGTTGAGTTGTTATGTAGCTTCTTGTAGAATAACATCTTGGTCCCCTAAAGGTGAAGCTGTACTCTAAACCTCTTTAGGAGTCACATCCATAAGAACATAAGAAGAGCCCTGCTGGATCAGGCCAAGGGCCCATCTAGTCCAGCTTCCTGTATCTCACCGTGGCCCCACCAGATGCCTCTGGGAGCACACGAGACAACTAGATACCTGTCTCCTGATACCCCTCCCCTGCATCTGGCATTTGGAGGTAACTTCCTTTTAAGCCTGGAGATTATACATCCCCATCACGGCTTGTAACTTGCGATGGACCTTTCCTCCAGGAATCTGTCCAATCTCCTTTTAAAGGCATCTAGGCCAGATGCCATCACCACATCCTGTGACAAGGAGTTCCACAGACTAACAACATGCTGGGTAAAGAAATGTTTCCTTTTGTCTGTTCTCACTCTCTCAACACTCAATTGGAGTGGCTGTCCCCAGGTTCTGATATTGCGTGAGAGGGAAAAGAGCTTTTCTCTATCCACTTTATCCATCCCCTGCATAATTTTATAAGTCTCAATCATGTTCCCCCTCAGGCGCCTTTAGACAAAAGAACCCCAAATGCTGTAGCCTTTCCTTATAAGGGAGGTGCCCTTCAATCCCTTTTTAAATTATGCCTAGCATGGAATTGGCCTTCTTCACTGCCGCTGCACACTGGTTGACACTTTCATCAAGCTGTCCACCAGTACACCAAGATCTCTTTCCTGATCCATCACAAACAGCTCAGAACCCATTAGCTGATAAATAAAGTTTGATTTTTGCCCCAATTTTGTGCATTACTTTACATTTTCTTACACTGAAATGCATTTGCCATCTTGCCACCCATTCTCCTAGTTTAGAGAGATCCTTCTGGAGCTCTTCACAGTCCCTTCTGGTCTTCACCACCCAGAAAAGTTTTGTGTCATCTGCAGACGTGCCCACCTCACTGCTTATCCCTGTCTCCAGGTCATTTATGAACAGGTTGAAAGCACCAGTCCCAGGACAGATCCCTGAGGCACACTGCTCTTCACCTCTCTCCATTGCAAAAATTGCCCATTGACACCTACTCTCTGTTTCCTGGTTCCCAGAGAAAGGGCAAGTAATATTGGAGGTGGTTGCCTGATACAGATACTAGCTGAGAATTATCTGTCTCTAACATTGAGATGAAGAATGCTGACTTCATGGGAAAACTATATTGTGAAAAGAAAATTATATTAACATTGGTTATTAAGACAATTACCAGGACATACGCAGTACTCTGTCATCTCTGTCTCCTGTGAGTAGAGCCAGCCTGCGTGGCCTTGGGGAAGCTGCACAGTCCCAAGGCACCCTCAGAAGAAGGGGATGGTAAACCACTTCTGAGTATTGTCTACCTGGAAAACCCTGAAAAGGGTTGCCATAAGTCAGAATTGACTTGATGGCACATAATTACCATATTTCTCCGTGTATAAGACGATACTTTTGTCTAAAATCTTTAGACTAAAAATTCAGGGTCATTTTATACATGGATGTAAGGTGAGGAGAGAACAAAAACAAGTGGAGGGGAAAGCAGGGATTAAAGCAATCCTGCAGCGCTTTGATCTCTGCTTTCCCCTCCTTTTGCTAAGGCTTAGCAAGTGGAGGGGGAAAGCAGGGATCAAAGTGCTGCAGGATTGCTTTGATCCCTGCTTTCTCCCTCAACTTGCTAAGTCCCACCGGGCTTAGCAAAAGGAGGGGGGAAAGGATCAAAGCAGTCCCGTGGCTGCACGAGGGGGAAAGGGATCAAAGCAATCGTGGAGCCGCGGGATTGCTTTGATCTCTTTCCCCCTCCTTTTGTGAAGTCCCACTTAGATTTCTTAATTTGGGGTTAGAAAACTGGGGGCGTCATCGTCTTATACATGGAAAAATACGGTATTTATTATTTAGGCTAGTGGAGAAACTGCAAGCATGATTGTTGATGTTGCAGGTAAAGTCCAACATCCAGTCACTTCATTTAACCTGATTACAAGTAGATTAAACAGCTGTACCAAAAACAATGTGTGTATTTACATGTTTGGCTGGCTAAGCTTATTACTATGTGTATATATGGAAATAAAGAGTTTACTTTTTGAAAGAGCTGGTGTTAAGTCAATCTTCATTAGATATAACCCTATCAAAATAAACGAACAAATTAAGGGAGCTACTCCTGATCATGAGTAAAATGATCACTTGTGTCAGATCATTTGGAGGTCGGAGAAGGTGATTTCCATCATACTTAATTTTTGTTTTGACAAGAAGCAAAAAAAAAAAAAAAAACCTTGATTCATGAGTACCTAAGACACACAAGGTGCAGCTGGTGGGAGGTGAGATTTGGCACCAGGAGAAGATGTTATTAAGAGAAGATTATTATGCACAGCATCAGTTAGCATTAATGCTGATGCTTAATAGAATTAATAATTGTATTTATCTCAATAAGATTACCAGAAGATAAATCTCAGGTCAATTAATTGTCTAATTAGTAGATATGCAGAATTTATTGCAGTTTCTGCCATGTGATTATGTCATAAAACTACTGCCATTATCAAAGGGAAGGCAGATGTAGGTTCAGTAAAGTGTTTGCCTCTAAATATTAATTAAGCCAGTCACTTTTACTTTTGCAAATAAGACTTTCAGCAGAGATACAAATTTGCAAAATAGCCTGTATTTTAAGGGAGGGACACATCCTTGTTTTTTCCACTTAAACTTCATGTGAAATGTCCTCCTGAAGATAGGAAGAAAAAAAAATGAATGGAGTCAATGGTCTAACTAATCTAACATACATGCAGTATGATCAACAGTTAGTAGCCGAGTAGATTCAATGGTAATTGTATGTTTTTTCAAAGAATGTGTTTTGCGTTCTGTGGTTGATGTTACAGTGGGTGTCTCATTTTCTATGTATTTTCCTGGTGCAGATCACAGAATGCTAAGGGAAAAACAGGGAGATGTCATAAGAAACCCTCCACACACTTTGTAAACCCAATTGTGCCTTTTTCTTGATAACATTAGACATGGGGACGAATAGAGAAATGAATCATGATATTCAACGAATATTGATGATTCATCAGATATTTGCTGCTTCGTATTCTTGAGGTCCAGTGACCCTGACGAATACGAAGCAATGAATAGAACCCTTTTATATTCGTCCCTTCGTCTATCAGGCTTCCCCCATCTTCCTATGCCCAGCTGACATAGAAAGAGAAGGGAAGGGGGACCCAAGCGATCCCCCAGCCCCACTGCCTTTGCAAAGCAGTCTATGCCACATGGGCATAGGAAGAGAAGGGAAGGGGGACCCAAGCAATCCCCCTGCCCCGCTGCCTTTGCAAAGACAGTGGGGCTGGGGGATTGTCTGTGTCCTACTTTGATCCCTTTCCTCCTCTTCCTGTGCCCGTGTGGCATAGGAAAGCTGTGGGGGCCGGGGCTTCTTCTTCTTCTTCTTCTTCTTTTTTTAGATAACCCCATGGGCTGTCAAAAAAAAATGACCCAACAAACCAATGAATTGATTTGTGGTTCGTTGGGCCACTGGGGGGGGGGGGCAATCCATGGTTCATGGGTCATCAAGTTTGACAACCCATGAACCAAGATGAGACTCCATTTTGGCGCTTGGTCCCCATCTCTAATTAACATGCATAAGACAGAAGCAAGTCAAGCATTTGTTGAGCCTTCCAGGTCAGGCCTGTCATGTCTTGTTCCAGACACAGCAGAAGGAGGCAGTGCAGACAGTGGAGCGCCTCGGAGTGCTTTGAGGTAACATCTGGCTCCACCAAGATCAGAAATTCAGCTCATTGCTTGTTTACCTCTTGCAAAAGTATGCGGATTTTAAAATCTTGATCAAGATTTTAGGTCCCCCCTTCCTCAAAATTGGTGGAATTAGAAATAGGCCTCTGGCTTGAAGGCTACCACTCTTGGTCTCTTCAGAGCAGGCTGCTGCACACATGCTCTAATGGTTGAAAAATAATTAGTTTTAAGGAAGCTGTTGACAATGTGGCTCTTCAGAGAGGTGTTTCCATGCAACCCTGCCAGATGCACATGCCTCTTGCTCTGCCTCTTACCTGGAATGTTTCATCTTTTGTTTTAGGTTGTGTTTAACTTTTATTTCATCTGTTCATGCACTAAATTATTGTCTTTCACTCTTTTTATTTTATTATGTTGTAAACTGCCCAGATTAGTGCCTTGCTATAACAGGGTGGTATATAAGTTAAAGATAGATAGATAGATTGAAGAGGCACTTGTTCAGCAGGCAGAGGCAAAGAGGCAGTCCCGAAACCAGGAAAATCAGGGCACTGGACAGGGGACAGATTGTATTTGTCTTCAGTGTGGAAGGGATTGTCACTCTCGTATTGGCCTTCTCAGCCACACTAGATGCTGTTCCAAGACCTCTATTCAGAGCACGTTACCATAGTCTCTCGAGACTGAAGGATGCCTACTTCAGATAGATGAATAGATGGATAGATAGATCTTGGAGGAAGCTATGCTGTCCCAGTACTACAGTTAGGCTCAGGGAGGGGCTTGCAGTGTTGCTTTGAGACCATGGGTCCTGGGCACAGTATTCTCAAGCTCAGGGGTATCTGGTTGTCCAGTGGGTCTTGGAACGGGTGTCTCCTCTGCTGACGTTGCTGGTTTCTTAACTGCTGATGACCAAGCCACTTCTGGACCTCTAGGACATGACACTGACCCCCTCAGATGCAATTGCAAAATTACCCTAGTTGATTCCTCTCCCTGTGATTTAACTACACAATAGAGCATCTGAACAGGACTAACATGTCCCATTTGTCTGGACCCACAAACCTTGCTGTACCTGTGTAATCTAAAGGAATTTTCTTGAGTGAAACTATTGGAAGCCCTCCATCAAATCTTTGCAGCAACAGCTCAGGTGGGTTCTGATGGCACATCATCCCAATACTACTGCATTGTAGGTGCAGGCTTTGTACAATATGTGAACATGCTTTTCATGTCTCCTTTTGCATCTGAAGAACTGAGATAATGCACCCTCATTTCAGAGTTGTCTTAGGACACTAAATAATGTTGCATTGCAGCTAGATGACAGAACAACAAGAGCAAAAGGGTTTCCATAAGGAGCAAAATGAAAGTGGATTATATATATATAATTTTATATGTATAATTTAATAATATATATAAAAGATCAAATTATACATATATAGCCTATATATATAGGCTGATATGAATATCTGTACTGTCTGCATTTGCCTGGTGTTTTCTGATTTTGTATTATGATCATAACTACACAATGAAAATTTAATACTTTGGAATGAAGAGTGCAGAATTTAAGTGTAATGCTTATATAAAATGATGCAAACACCTGTCTGGAACAGTCTGAAGGTCTCTGTGATGTTTGCATCACTTTGGCACAAAATAAACTCTTCTATTCATGTATTTTTCCAGAAATATGAGGAAAAGGAATAGGAAGCTGGCAGGGTCGACAAGGGAGTCAGTTTCACCAGCAGAATTCTCACATGGCTTTACCTCCTAAGAATAGGCTTTCTTTGAACCTCATCATCCAGTGGCATTTAACAGCAAGTATCCCATATCTCTGCAGAAGAAATGTAAACCTGCCTTTCTCTGGCTGGCAGCATCTGCGTGCAAATACACAACAGAAGGGTTGAACCAGACTGCTATTTAATCCATTCCAGTTGGCATGCCAGATGGAAATATTTGTCCATTTCCTACCATCTCCTTTTGCCTTCTGTTGCCAAGTTATCAATATTTTCCTTCCCTTTGACATTATAATTTCCCAGTGTTACACCTTACTATGGAAAATACTCCATTGTATATTATCAGCATGAGTTTAAAAAAAGCAATAAACAGATGTTATCTGTGATGCAGTGTGGTCATTAGCCATCTGCGTGTCCTTTGCTAATAGGGAACTGCAGAATGCCCAAGCAGAAGACTGCAGTTGGCGTTCAACTGGGGTGCCAAGGGCCTGTATGTTCAGCCATGATTCTAAGCCCATCTGACGTATCCCTTCTTCAGTTTTGCTACGTTTTTGTTCAGGAGTAGTAAGAATAGTATTCTTCAAATTTCCAGCACTGTTCAGGATGAATAAAAGGACACAGGCCTACCTTAGGCTCCTAATCTAAAAGACACAATATAAAATGAAAAGGGGCTGGGATAGAAAAGGTGAACAAGGAAATGCACGTGTTAAAAATTTCTAGGTGGAGTGGCCCCTAATGGTTTTAAGGGGTACCATTCCAGTAGTGAGGGTCTTGGCCTGATTTCAATGACTTCTCCCAACTAGAGAAGACTTGTTGAATCAATTAAGTTTATCTAAGTGTTGACTCACTATGTAGCAGCTGATTCAAAGTCTGTTCTAGTCAGGACTAGCAGTTGGGTTTAGATGCGGGAGCAATGGAATCGAGCAAGTGATCTTTGTTGGCTGATCTCTCTCTGTCTTGCAGCAGACTGAAAGGCTGCTGGGAGAGTTTGGGGATGGTAGAGTAAAGCACAGGGGCAGCCCAAGCTCTCCTGCCACCATTCGGGAAGCAAATCACTTTCCCCGCCCCCTCTGCACTGTTGTTGCATACATGCTTGTGTTACTAGGGGGGGAAGTGTGTGTGTGTGTGTGTGTGTGTGGAGGTTACCTATATCCCCAGAGAAGAGAGAAAAACAGGCAGCAGCAACTGCTTGATCACCTCAACCTGCCCACCCATCCATCTAAAAAGGAGGATAAAAGTAACAGCAGAGCCTCTAATGCTCACCCCTGACTCCTCCTTTGCAAAGGATAGGATGTGGTCGTGCCCCACTGCCCATCTAAGAACTGAAAAGTTCATAAGGAGGACATCTGCTTCCTGCCCAACGAGGAGAAGGAGGACAGGGCCACAGCAGCCACATATTCCACCATCACATTTGGCTCCTGCTATGTAAAACCAGGTCAGAAGGCGTCCAATATGCTACTGAGGAAGAGCGGAGGACAAGTACAAGTAGCTCCAGAGCTAATGAAGTGGTTGGGCCAAAGCCGAAAGGACGCTCAGCTGCGGACGTGCCTGGAAGTGATAGGAAAGTCCAATGCTGCAAAGAAAAATACTGCATAGGAACCTGGAATGTAAGATCTATGAACCTTGGTAAGCTGGATGTGGTCAAACAGGAGATGGCAAGAATCAACATTGACATCCTGGGCGTCAGTGAACTAAAATGGACGGGAATGGGCGAATTCAATTCAGACGATTATCATATCTACTATTGTGGGCAAGAATCCCGTAGAAGAAATGGAGTAGCCCTCATAGTCAACAAAAGAGGGAAAAGCTGTACTGGGATACAATCTCAAAAATGATAGAATGATTTCTATACGAATCCAAGGCAGACCTTTCAACATCACAGTAATCCAAGTTTATGCACCAACCACCGATGCTGAAGAGGCTGAAATTGACCAATTCTATGAAGACTTACAACACCTTCTAGAACTGACACCAAAGAAAGATGTTCTTCTCATTATAGGGGATTTGAATGCTAAAGTAGGGAGTCAAGAGATAAAAGGAACAATAGGTAAGTTTGGCCTTGGAGTTCAAAACGAAGCAGGGCAAAGGCTAATAGAGTTTTGTCAAGAGAACAAGCTGGTCATCACAAACACTCTTTTCCAACAACACAAGAGGCGACTCTACACATGGACATCACCAGATGGGCAATACCGAAATCAGATTGATTATGTTCTCTGCAGCCAAAGATGGAGAAGCTCTATACAGTCAGCAAAAACTAATTGTGGCTCTGATCATCAGCTTCTTATAGCAAAATTCAAGCTTAAACTGAAGAAAGTAGAAAAAACCACTGGGCTAGTCAGGTATAATCTAAACCAAATCCCTTATGAATACACAGTGGAAGTGAAGAACAGATTTAAGGAACTAGATTTGGTGGACAGAGTGCCTGAAGAACTCTGGATGGAGGCTCGTAACATTGTACAGGAGGCAGCAACAAAAACCATCCCAAAGAAAAGGAAATGCAAGAAAGCAAAGTGGCTGTCCAACGAGGCCTTACAAATAGCAGAGAAGAGAAGGGAAACAAAATGCAAGGGAGATAGGGAAAGTTACAGAAAATTGAATGCAGACTTCCAAAGAATAGCAAGGAGAGACAAGAGGGCCTTCTTAAATGAACAGTGCAAAGAAATAGAGGAAAATAATAGAAAGGGAAAAACCAGAGATCTGTTCAAGAAAATTGGAGATGTTAAAGGAACATCTTGTGCAAAGATGGACATGATAAAGGACAAAAATGGTAGGGACCTCACAGAAGCAGAAGACATCAAGAAGAGGTGGCAAGAATACACAGAGGAATTATACCAGAAAGATCTGGATGTCCCGGACAACCCAGATAGTGTGGTTGCTGACCTTGAGCCAGACATCCTGGAGTGTGAAGTCAAGTGGGCCTTAGAAAGCATGGCTAACAACAAGGCCAGTGGAGGTGATGGCATTCCAGTTGAACTATTTAAAATCTTAAAAGACGACGCTGTTAAGGTGCTACACTCAATATGCCAGCAAGTTTGGAAAACTCAGCAGTGGCCAGAGGATTGGAAAAGATCAGTCTACATCCCAATCCCAAAGAAGGGCAGTGCCAAAGAATGCTCAAACTACCGTACAATTGCACTCATTTCACACGCTAGCAAGGTTATGCTCAAAATCCTACAAGGTAGGCTTCAGCAGTATGTGGACCGAGAACTCCCAGAAATACAAGCTGGATTTCGAAGGGGCAGAGGAACTAGAGACCAAATTGCTAACATGCGCTGGATTATGGAGAAAGCCAGAGTTCCAGAAAAACATCTACTTCTGCTTCATTGACTATGCAAAAGCCTTTGACTGTGTGGACCACAGCAAACTATGGCAAGTTCTTAAAGAAATGGGAGTGCCTGACCACCTTATCTATCTCCTGAGAAATCTATATGTGGGACAGGAAGCAACAGTTAGAACTAGATATGGAACAACTGATTGGTTCCAAATTGGGGAAGGAGTACGACAAGGCTGTATATTGTCTCCCTGCTTATTTAACTTATATGCAGAATACATCATGCGAAAGGCAGGACTGGATGAATCCCAAGCTGGAATTAAGATTGCTGGAAGAAATACCAGTAACCTCAGATATGCAGATGATACCACTCTGATGGCAGAAAGTGAGGAGGAATTAAAGAACCTCTTAATGAGGGTGAAAGAGGAGAGCGCCAAAAATGGTCTGAAGCTCAACATCAAAAAAACTAAGATCATGGCCACTGGTCCCATCACCTCCTGGCAAATAGAAGGGGAAGATATGGAGGCAGTGACAGATTTTACTTTCTTGGGCTCCATGATCACTGCAGATGGTGACAGCAGCCACAAAATTAAAAGATGCCTGCTTCTTGGGAGGAAAGCGATGACAAACCTAGACAGCATCTTAAAAAGCAGAGACATCACCTTGCCAGCAAAGGTCCGCATAGTCAAAGCTCTGGTTTTTCCAGTAGTGATTTATGGAAGTGAGAGCTGGACCATAAAGAAGGCTGACCGCCGAAGAATTGATGCTTTTGAATTGTGGTGCTGGAGGAGACTCTTGAGAGTCCCCTGGACTGCAAGGAGATCAAACCTATCCATTGTGAAGGAAATCAACCCTGAGTGCTCACTGGAAGGACAGATCCTGAAGCTGAGGCTCCAATACTTTGGCCATCTCATGAGAAGAGAAGACTCCCTGGAAAAGACCCTGATGTTGGGAAAGTGTGAAGGCAAGAGGAGAAGGGGACAACAGAGGACGAGATGGATGGACAGTGTCATTGAAGCTACTAACATGAATTTGACCAAACTCTGGGAGGCAGTGGAAGACAGGAGGGCCTGGTGTGCTCTGGTCCATGGGGTCATGAAGAGTTGGACACGACTTAACAACTAAACAACAACAACAAAATGTAAAACCAGCTGAGTACTGGGTTCTCAGGGGTCTTTGGAAGTCAGAGTTTCTAGAAGATGACCAGTGATGTTCCCTGTGCTGTGACTTTCCCAGGTACCTGTCAAGTACTCACTTGAATGTAACAGAAGGACCCACCTCAGATCAAATACAATGAAAAGACCAAACTTGCTTATTTTGAAAGAGAATGGTTAGTCCCAGCCACTTTTTTTTAAATTTGAAAGGTATTCAGGCTTCAAGGAGTGTAATACAGGCTCTGAAAAAAGCTCTTTCAAAGGGGACAAACTCTTACTTTCTTATGTGTGTTGACTATATTACTGACTTCCAAAATGTCCTACTATTAACAGCTCTGCTCAGATCTTGCAAACCAACAGCATCTTTTGTTAAGTTGTTCTTTCTTCCTATTGCCCCCTCCTTTCTAGCATTATTGTCTTTTTCAGTAAGTTCTGCTTAGATCTTGCAAACTCACAGCTGTGGGTTCCTCTACTGAGTCTACCCATCTCATGTAAGGTCTTCCTCTTTTCCTACTGCTTCACCCCGCTTTTCACAGCTATGTAGTCTGACCACTTCTTTATTTCCATTATTATGCTAGGATAGAATCAGTTTACTCATTTAGCTCTACTGAGAGTTCAGGCTTGACATGGCTGACCATCCACTTTTCTGATTTTCTGGCTGTCTTTGGTATCTGTACAGCTCTCCCCCAACACCACATTTCAAATGAGTTGAATCCATGATTCAAAACACCAGGAAATGACCCAATATTGCTGCACAATATTGTGCCCACTTTGCTAACAGGAAAAAGGATGCCAAACCTCACATAGCCATGTCATATAGCTAGCTACAGTGTATAAGTTTTTGTTTTGTGCACTCTCTTGACCTGATTATGTGCAGTGTTATAATGATGAACATGATTTAATACAAGGGAAAAAGCACTTTACTAAGACATAAACTATATTGAAGTATTATTCAGTGCCCTCGTAGTGGTTCTTTACATTTAGTTTACAAACAAGAAGCCATCTGAAAATGGAAGCTATTAGGAGCAGGAACACTGAGATAGTAATAGTCATATTGTAACTTTTCAGCATGGATTATTAGACATTAGTACATTATAGTGCCAATAGCTTTGCTCACTCTCATTAGAGAGCTTTCTTTTGAAACAGTATTGATGAAACAGTCTGCTCCTTTTTATTTACATATGCTCTTGATTTTTATTCCACCTTTCTCCCAGAAGTGGGACTCAAGGCAGCACACAATGAAAATTAACTAAAGAGGTGCAGATTAAAATAAAATAAAAATAAAAATCCAGAGTTATTAAAACCAGAGCTTGAAACATTTCAAAAAGGAGCTTGTTGGGTAATTCATTCCTTGTCAGCAGCCAGATTGTTGTCATTGCTGGCACTCTGATTGCATGAGCAATTAATTGCATTATGTATTGTTAAACTGTTATGTTGGCAGTACCAGCAGACTAGAAGAATACAATGGAATACTTTCTGGTTCTCTCTAGTGATAAATTCTGATATTGTACCTTACAACTATTTGCAAAAATACAATGCAATGCAATAACGTTTGAAAAAATTTTTTTTTTACTTATTACACTTAAAAAGTCATTTTATAATTATTTGTTACCTTACTGTAGCTGAAACTTCCTAATTGCTTGTTAATATAACTTGTTACTAGCTAGAGGTAACTACGCTCTGTTTAAAACACAGTTAGACAAATCAAATAGTGCCACTATATCATCCTGAACTCTAGGAGGATCTTTGTCATTTGGCTGGATGAAGTTACTGTCTTAGGCAGCAGGCTGACAGGACCAGCAAATGAAGATGAATGATTTTTTTAAGATGGCAGCTCCTAGAACTCAACCAGAATTTCCCCAGTCAGAATTCTGGGAACTGCAGCTAAAAAACAAAAGTCTACTGAACGATTTTCATTACATACATGTGAGCCTCTGCCACCATTATTTGCTTTTCAGGAAGAAGGAAATAGCCCCAGTGGTACTTGGGAATGGCAAGGCTGCGTGGAAGCCTCAAGGATTGATCAACGGTGCTCTCTGGATTATGTTTTTTTGGCTGCAACTCCTAGGATCCAAAAGTCACATCCCTGACAGCAAATTTACTGCCGCCACCACACTGCCACCCAATGCACCTGCTCACAAGAGCTGTCTTTTCCTTCCATTAATAACAGGAGGACACACTGAAGGGTAGCCAGAAAAACTACTCCTGCCCTAGCCAATTTTTGGGGTCATCTCCCCTTATGCAGGGAGAGTTTTTGGAGAGCATTAACTGAAGAAAGAGGCAACACTGGAGGGGAGAGATGTAAAAATGTAATTGCTTCCAAAACAATGACTTGCTGGTGGGTTTTGTCATTCGATTATGAAAATGATCAATACAGTGGTCCTGAGAACTGTACAGTATTATAGTAGGTGAGGGTAATATTAATTAACCTTAGCAAATACATAAAACATACACAGTGTGCATGGAAGCTCAATCTCCTCCTTATGAATGAAACTTGAGGCCTTTTCATTATTCCTTGATTAATATTAGGAGACAGCTGCTGTTGCCCTAGGCAGTAGTTTTAGGGATTAGTTGTAGCCTGGAGTCTCAGGTTGGCTGGCCCTGATCTAGAGGAATAGTGTTAGAGACTAGCAAACACATTGTAAAAGAAGTTGAGGGCTGCCAACATTGATGATAAATATATAATTATGCAGCAACTTGGAGAAAAGTTTTAACAGGGATCCTACCTAGATATCCTATTGATATATAGAGCAGTATATTGGGTCTTTTCCTTACCATTGTGCCAAGATACATTAAAACAAATGAATTGAAACAAACTGTTCACAACATTTTGCTGGAGATGTGGGCAATTCTTATAATACTGTAAGAACAGCTACATAGTGCTTTGACTATGAGTGAAATATATAAACTCCAAGTTTACTGCAAATAACTTAAGCAAAAGGAGGCCAATGAAGTGCACAATATCAGGACTGCTTCTCCTTGGAAACTCAATCCACTGAATTACAAGATTGCAGAATGTAGGAAGACCTTGTTCTAAGTTTGAGACAGGCAAAACACCAATCCTGAAGTCATCTCACTAAGATACCTTCCCACCATTTTGCGGAGACACTGCCGTTGCAGCAAATGGATGAGTTACAGCTGAAGGGCAAGGCCCAGAGCTGGTGTGAGACAGTGTGGTACAGGTAATGTTATCAAAAGACAACAAGAAAGGAAGGTAGAAAAGCCATTTGTGAAGAGAAGCTCAGACTGATACTCTCCCATCCAGATGTGCCGCTAATGTACTTAAATATACTTCCATGCTCTCACCATTTGATGTGCATTTGATTAATGCTCAGGGCATAATCCAATTTTTAATCACAACAAACAATTAGAATAGACCCACGGAATGGATAAGACTTCTTAAGTCAGACAGATGTAAGTCCCATGGATTCAGTGTCTGACCAAGCTGAATTTAGCCCATAGTATTTTTCTTGCCACAATTGGCAAATGAAGATGTGTGGTCATCATGAACAAGATGGGCTACAGACAACTTTGTAGCACCATGTTTTACAAGGCCCTATCTTCAGGCCCCAGTGAGTAACAGCAGAAGAGACAACCCGATGTGTTTAATGTCCTGCATAAGTTGAGGACCAAATTTGTACAGATACACCAAGAGTTCTGAAGTAATGAATTACAAGTAAGGTAGTTACCTGTAACAAATTATTTTGGTACCAACAGCATAAGGAACTTACATTTCAAAACTATTTAATGTGTGGGAAATAAATCACTTCATTGATCTAATGAGTTCTAGTAAGTTTTTTAAAAATTCTTTCTTAGAGTGTTTTTAGAGGCACTTTATCCTAAGTTATTGTTAAGGCAGTTCAAAGTAACACAAAAGTAGCAAATAATACAATGAATTACTTTTTTTTGTATTGCATTAAGGAGTGGAAGAATTTACTTTTCAAGCACACTTAGAGGAACTAATTACTTTCAAAAAAACAGTTATCAAGATTGTGGACATTCATTAGGAGCTTTGCCCAGGCACCATCTGTTTGTTACATCTGCAGTACAAACTGGCTAATCCAAGATGCTCTGCTGTCAGAGTCAAACTGGACAATATGGTTAACACATATTTAGAACAGGTGCTTCCTCGACAAATGAAAAACAAAGTCTGTTATAGCACATGATTTTTCTCACTTATTTTATCTTGCATTTAGCCTAATTTGATTGTGATTGGTAACTGGAAAGTAAATGTGGGCTTAATTTTCAAGTCAGATCGCTGAGGCACAAATCTCTGAGGAAATATTATTGCAGTAAGATAAGCAGGTTAATTGTAAGACGTGTAAATTCCCTTTAGTGTTTATTTGACCCTCAAACATCAAAGTTTTATTTGTTTGTTTGTTTAAAATATTCTTAGTATGCCTTTCTCCTTAAAAAAGACCCAAGGCAGCTTACATCATTGAAAGACAATATTTAAAGCTGAAAATAATGAGTATACAATGGTGGTTTACATTATTAAAGGACAATATTTAAAGTTTGGAACAATGAGTATAAAGCAAAGCATGCTGCTTATATACCGCCCTATAGCACTTAAAGCACTCTCTGAGCAGTTTGCAAATTAATTATACAGGCTACACATTGCCCCCCTCTGCCACCCCCCTCCCCCCAGTGAGCTGGGTACTCATTTTACTGACCTTGAAAGGACAGAAGGCTGAGTCAGCCTTGAGCCGGCTATCCGGGATTGAACCCTGGGTAGTGAGCAGTTTTGGCTGCAGTACAGCAGTTTAACCACTGCGCCACGAGACTCCTTATAAAAAGGGTATAGTATAAAAAGGTAGCTTACATCATTAAAATACAATATTAAAGCTAAAAACAAGTATGCAAATATTAAAAAGGAACAACTGTTGCACAATATGCTATCCATGTTCCAAGTGCCTTATGAAACACCACTGACTTCCTGAAGAAACTACACTCTGTTGTGGAATAACCTAATTGTTACTATCAGATTTTTATTATTAAATTTTGTTCTAACCTCGCCATCTATGGACCCATCCTCAGTGATGTGTACTGTCTATATCTCAAATTCTAGAATAGACTTCATATATCTGATGGATGCAAGAATGCTTGATAGTAATCTACAGAAGCTTGTGTTATAATACATTTTGTTAGTCTTTAACAAAGGTCTTTAAGGTGCAACACGACTCTTTTGGGGTTGTTGTTTTTTATATGGTGACTTAAGTATTGGTAGAATAGCAGAATTAAGTCTTACCTCTATAAAGCAATTAAACATGGTGGTTTCTTGCTGTGTTTTGTTCATCAGATGGTAATCCTATTTGATTTACTGAATATTGAAATCCAACAGTACTGGTTGTCAAATAATAGAAATGGGAACAGTATTAAGGCAGCAGTGCATGATTTAAATCCCTAGCTGGAATCCTCTTACCCAATGCAAGTGTATACGGACAATTGTTCAAAGAAAGTTCCCTGATTCTGAATTGTCAATCAAGTGCCTGGTCTTCCCAAATGTTGCAATCAACTGCATAGCTGTTTATATGACTGGAAATTTAGGAAACAAGGAAGGTGCTTGAATGATTACAGATACATTTTTTTCTTCATTTGAAGTTTGGGCCCAATCTAGAAGGCACCTCCATTGCAAGGGCACTGCTGTTCACTGCCATGTTGGAGGAAAAAGTCCATATTTCTAGTGTTTATATTGATTATACTCAGCATTCAAAATAAGAAAACTTGTGCCCACTTCATCAGTGTACTGGAACACACATAGATATTTAAATTACAGTTGAAATATGTTTGTGCCATTACTGCGAGCAGTCAAAAACATGACACCCTATCTAGGAATATGTTATGTAAGATCCTAGAACACAAGTCTGAGTTTAGGCACAGTCGTACCCATTGGAGCAATTAATGACTCAAGCTGCCTCCTGCCTTCTCTGTTGCTGCTCCCAGACTCTGGAACTCCCTTCCACTGGAGGCCAGGCTGACCCCATGTTTGCTGTCCATCTGCAAACAGACAAAGGCCTTTCTCTTCAGGCAGGCTTTCCCTTAGTGACAGACTGAGAGAGGTTTTTAAAAGGATTGTTGTGCCTTGTTGCTTTGAAAGTGTTTTTGGTATTGGTTTTGTTTACCATTTTAGTGTGACATTTGTTTGCTTCTTTTTTAATATTTGTATGCTTACTCTTTTTAGTTTTTAAATACTGTCTTTTACTGATGTAAGCCTCCTTGAGTCCTTTTTAAGGAGAAAGGTGGGGTAAATATATATATAATGTGGTACTATGTACATTGCAGTTTCCAATACCAGCATCCTCTGCGACGCTGAAATGGGCCCGGAGCCTACTTGTTCCATTATGTGCTGCATGGGTCCACTTTAGAAGTGTGCCATCAGATAAATGCCTAAAACACTTGCATAGGTGGGCTCTCTCAAGAAAAGTAGTTGTATGTGTGTTTGTTGCTGTAAATCAATTATGTAAATCAGTTATGTGAAGCAAAATCCATTAAATTATATTTTTTGGGGGGGGGGATCCATTCCGTTTATTCACCAGGATTCTTCATTGCAGTGTGTACTTGAAACTTCCAGCATCGCAGAGAGAAATCCTTTGAAAATCAATCTCTGTAATAGTACAACCAGGTTAAAATAGCTTTGACACCATGCTTTAACAAAAATTGAGATACAGTTCTGATATCCTCTTGATTAACAACCCACTCTTCCATTGTGCTTAATGCATTTGGCTCTGTCCTATGGAAATGGAAGCATAATGTCTTTAATAGCTCCATAGATGGCTGAAATGAAGTGTGCAATAGGTTCTTATCATATTGTAAAGTCAGTTTTCTTCTCCCTAAAGCACAAATAATTAAAATAATGCAGAAGGCTCTGAGCAGCTTTGCAATGGCAGAGTAGCTTTGCATGCATAAAGGGAGTAAAAAAAGATGATGGTTAGTAGAGGAAATTGACTGGAGCAGCACTAGACTTAAAAAAACAATATGATGGTTTTTATTTACAGTACATACATAGGCAGAGGGGGAGAGAGAGAGACGGAAATAACAACAACAAAAACACTAGTGAATTTGGTATGTGTATGCTAATAATTGGATAATGACTGGCCAAAAAAGATCTCTTGTGTCATGTCTTTACATCATGGCAAAGCTGCCTTGAAAATCCAAGGAGTGTACTTTTAGAAAAAAGATATGCACTAATTGCCACAAGTTTGAAATTTGTGCCTCTTGCCAACCTGACAAATAGCACAAGTACTTGCCATTTTAGGTGTGAGTAGACAACCTACACTAGTACTCAGGAGACCTGGATTCAAATTCCCTCCTCAGCCATGGAAATTCACTGCGGATGGTAATGATAAACCATTTCTTGGCTGTCTTGGATATCTTGAAACTCCTACTGAGGTTGTCATAAGTTTAAAGTGGAAGAATGAAAGTAGCAACAGGTACTGTATTAGAATCCAAAATGATTGTAAAGACTCAATGTATCACTATTTTAGCCCCTGCTAAGGTTGTAAAAATAATTTCAGTGAGAGCCTCAGCACTGTAGAAACCAAGGAGAGGATAATATATCTCTGATTGTAATCATATTAAATTTGAAAGTGATTTCTCAAAAACTTACCATTTTGTTCATTTTTAGTTACCCAAGTTTTACAAAAGATGTTTACATCTGTGATGTTGTTTCAAATATTTCAGTATCTTTGATGGAGATTGATGGAAACAGACTTACTCATTACCATCTTTAAGTAAACATTATAATAGAGCTCATAGCATCATGGGAGTGCAATGAAAAATGGGAATCATAAACTGCAAATTTCATCAAAGGTTTTCCTGCCAGAAAAAACCCTGAGGAAAGCTTATGAAGCAGATATTTTTTGTTGTCTAATAATAAAAACAAACAAACAGCAAACTTGTGGCATTCTTTAATTCAGTTTGGCAATCATCATGGAACTATTATTCAGTTGGTCACACAATGCAGAATGCTGGCTTTGTTATTGGAAATAATTTACTAACCTGATATCTTGTTGCCAGCTAGGCAAGCCCAGGAAGAGTAGTTTCTCCAGGGTCTTGGTCTAAAGGTACAGGCCCACAGCTTGACCCTTACACCCTCAGACCCACAGAGAATGAGAGAGAGGGAAAGAAAGAAAGAAAGAACAGGGGAAGAAGGTGTGCATTGCCTGATTTTATCAAGCAGTTAGTTTCAGACAAGGAATTCAAGAGCGAAGGTCAGGCAGTCCAAGTAAGCTGGCCAAATTAAATAAAAATCCAACCAGGAAAAAATGTAGAAGATAACATGGTATTGACCGAATTGGCAAATGTTTAGGAAGCAGGGCTTTGCTGTCAACATTCTGAATAAGCACAGAGAGTGTACTCAGCAGTTTCTCTAGCCTCCAACTCAGTCTTTTGTAGCTAAGCAGGACTGTAACCTAACCCAGGATTCAACTACCAGCTTTCCAGCATCATCTCTTTCAGGAGGAGGCCTCTCTCTCCAGAAGACCCCTATCTCACGAGAAAGCCTCTCCCTTGCAGATGAGAAGTGCAGTGAATTCCCTCCCATCTTGCATGTCCCTTTAACCATTGCTCTCCTGAGCTGGGAGAAGGCCCCCATCTCCCCCTCTGACTCCAGCCCTGGGCCCTAGGCAGAATCCATAAGGGTCAGAGGTTGCCTGTTTCTCTGTGCTCTCCATCCCTGGAGGCTCTCCTCTTCATCTGAGGAAGATTACTCTAGCAATGTCATGACACTGTCATATGGGGATTTGTCAACCTGTGGCCCCAGAGCCACAAGCAGGCCTTGTCTTGAACTTATATGTCTGTTTGTCTAATTTCAAATGCCTTCTGCCAGCTGTTAGTTGGGCCTCTGCAAGAGCAATCCATCCCTTCAGTAGCAACTAGTGGTGGGTGTTGAGAGAGAAGAGGTAGCAGAGAGAAAGGCAAGAAGATGGCAGAAAAAGATGTATGGCTGTCTTATTCTGCTCTCTGAATGGCTCAGTGAGTGAGAGTGGGAGAGTTTGCCTCCTGGGAGGAGAGCCAGCCAGTGTGGTCTCTTGAGCAAGCTGCACAGTCCAAGAGCGCCCTCAGAAGAAGGGAAAAGTTGACCACTTCTAAGTACTCTCTACCTGGAAAACCTTGAAAAGGGTCACCATAAGTTAGAATCAACGTGAGAGTGCATCATCATGTCTTATTTTAGGCTCTTCCTCTGCCTGCTGTCACTCCACATATAATCCCGATGCCACCCAAAAGAATATTAATCTTTCTTGTGGTAGAATTATTGACAAAAATGTGAATTCAGAATGGTACCATTAAATTTCAGTATGCTAGCTAGTCGACACAGACTACTACGTGGATCAGCAGCAAAGCTTTTTATGCATGGCAAACTAAGATGTGAATCAAAAGACCCTCTGGCTTACACATTGGACTGTGTAGGAAGATAACTTTCTCTATCCAATTTGCTCTTTCCATTCCTATAAACAAGAACATCTTAGTGTTCTCCTTCCCATCCTATTCTCCCTGTGTACCCCAGTCTTTGTTCCATGATTTACTTCATGCTATCCTTTCATCTTAGGAAAGCTAGCTTTTCTGTCCAGAGTATAATTTTAAGGGATTTTCTGTTCTAATATTTTGATGAATAAATAAGCACATTTCCCCTTTTTCTTGCTGTATGCTGAAAGATATTAAAGGACTAATAATGAATAAATACCTGAAGATGTAGCACTTCCAGATCAAATGCCCTGTTGTACGCCAGAATAATGCTGTAACCTTCAGTTCTCTATCTGTAAAATGGGGATAATAGCTATTCGCCATCTCACATAATTGTGAAAATGGTGCACACTAGAAGATGATGAGAATCTGTAGAAATAGCTCAGAAGCCACTTGCCTTAAAGTAATGCCATTGAAAGCGACCACTCTACATCAGATAATGCAATTTTCAGGTTTATGGCTTCTCTTGTAATAGGGGCCGAATGAATAACACTTGATGGAATTACAGACCGATTGCAATCATTGAAGTTGAAAGTAAACTCAGACAGTGAAGTGGGTTTTTGAATTGTATATCTCGAAAAGCAGCATAAGGAGATGAAATGCTGTAGTGGTTCATACACTGAGATGACATTGAAAAGTGTCTTGTTTTGAAATGTCCGGTTCCCGAGATTCTAAAGCTTTACTTTCCTTCCAGTTGCTGTTTGACAGATGACTCCTTCTTCAAACTTGCATCCCCCAATCAGTTTTACTTTCTGACTTGTTTTCATCCTACCAGTCAATAACTGTGGGCACTGTTTTTGGATTTCAAATATTTCAAATATCGCTATGATGCTACTGACGAGGACCTAATTCAGGCATAGGGAACATCCAGCAGTGAGGCTGTATCCAGACCTAGGGTCCGGAACCAGGGCTCTGACCTTCCTGAGCTGGCAGTTGTTCCCCTGGCACTACTGACAAATGCCCTCTGAGTTTCCCTTCTAAAAAATTTAAATGCTTCTACAAATGTTTAATTACTGGCGATAAGAGATACAGTAGAAGCTGAAATATTCTTGCCAAGAACTCCTCCAGAACTGAATTCCAACCATTGTCTGAAAGAGATTCCTTTGATCTAGTTCCTTATCATTAGAATTTTAACTACTTTTCTCTCTCTTTCACACATTCATTCACACACACACCCTCTGCAGCCTCCCTTACTCCTCAAGGCCATCTTCTAACTGTCTCTCTCCTGCCATTTTTGAAATGGTACCCAACATTCTCCTCTTGGCTTCAAAGCACTATTCCCAAAATAGTTTCATGGTTCATCAGAAAGGCAATCAAAAGCCCTTGAGTTGTGTGACCCCTTTGTCTGTTTTTGAGGGTCTCAACCATGTCATGTTCTCCTGCTGCTCCACCCCAAAAAATAGGTTTCCCTTGCAAAAAACAAACAAACAAAAAACAAGCAAACAAAAACAGGTAAAATGCTGCTCCTGGACACCTCCAGGAGTTGTAAATTATTTTAAAAATATCTGCAGAAGTATTGAAATGCCTGTTTTAAACATCTATTTAGGGTTTAACTGGACAATACCTTTAAGCATCACCCTTTGGATGCCACACAGGGACTGATGTCCTCTGATCTTTGAGAATTTTCTTAATGCCTCAGGAACCAAAGCAGGTAGGACTCATATATGAAGTATCATCCACTGGTACTTATAATAATTAATCACACACCATTAAGTCAATTCTGACTTACAACAACTCTTTCCAGAATTTTCTAAGGGTATAATGTACTCAGCAGTGGTTTGCCATTCCCTTCAGGGGGTGCTCTAAGACTGTACATAGTCTGCTGTTCTTCCTGAAAGCACAGTGGAGTATTAGACTACTAACATCTGCGGACAGATACCTAACTCACTGAGCTATGCAAAATGGCTAATAAATAGAATGGCAATTAACAGAATGCTTATATTTTTCTCGGATTGTAATGCATGAAGACTCAGGGGTGTTGTTCCATTGGCACATATAATATCCGGCTGATCCCCCTCCTTTGATGTTCTTATTTTGACCTTGTAAGTTACCTACTAGTCACTAACCTAATTCCTATTGCTGAAAACAGAATAGCTGTACTCCAGTTTAGTAGACTGCCATGCACAGTGTGCATCAATTAGGTGATCAATAAAGAATTAATTCAGATACAGCCCTGCTCCACACACCCGCAAGCCTTATCACGGAGGAAGAAGATCCTTTCAAAGTGAAGTAACATCACATCCACTCAGGGGAGAAACTTATCTTTCCAAGTATCCTCAGCAGTAGCTTCACTTACATTATGCTTAAATACTTCTCTTTGTCCTAGGGTAAATGCATTGTATGAAATCTTGTTAAGATAATCAGATACCGTGTGCCTGTGATTATTGGCTCAAGAACTACTGACATGAGACATTAATGATTTAGAGGCATTCTGTGAACAAAACAGAGAGATCCTTCACAAATGCCTGCTATGCTGTCTGTAGGTCCTTTCCCCCTCCTGACTATTTCAATAACAACATTAAAACAGAATTGTTGAACATTCATATAAAGTTTTTTTTTTAAAAAAAATTTAGTATTATATTAGTATTAGGCATCCTTCAGTCTCGAAAGACTATGGTAACGTGCTCTGTATGGAGGACTTGGAACAGCGTCTAGTGTGGCTGAGAAGGCCAATTCGAGAGTGACAATCCCTTCCACACTGAAGACAAATACAATCTGTCCCCTGTCCAGCTCCCTGATTTTGCTGGTTTTCGGACTGCCTCTTTGCCTCGGCCTGCTGGACAAGTGTCTCTTCAAAATGGGAGAGGCCATGATGCACCGCCTGCCTCCAGGCTGAACGCTCAGATGTCAAGGTTTCCCATGTGTTGAGGTCCATTCCTAAGGCCTTCAGATCCCGCTTGCAGATATCCTTGTATCGCAGCTGTGGTCTCCCTCTGGGGCGATTTCCCTGCACTAATTCTCCATACAGGAGATCTTTTGGAATCCGACCGTCAGCCATTCTCACGACATGCCCGAGCCAACGTAGACGTCGCTGTTTCAGTAATGTATACATGCTAAAAATTCCAGCTCGTTCTAGGACTACTCTATTTGGAACTTTGTCCTGCCAGGTGATACCAAAAATGCGTCGGAGGCAACGCATATGGAAGGTGTTCAGCTTCCTCTCCTGCCGTGCACAAAGGGTCCAGGACTCACTGCAGTACAGGGGTGTGCTCAGGACACAGGCTCTATAGACCTGGATCTTGGTATATGTCGTCAGCTTCTTATTGAGCCATACTCTCTTTGTGAGTCTAGAGAACATGGTAGCTGCTTTGCCAATGCATTTATCCAGCTCGACATCTAGAGAGAGAGTGTCAGAGATCGTTGAGCCAAGGTACACAAAGTCATGAACAACCTCCAATTCTTGTGTGGAGATGGTAATAGAGGGAGGTGAGTCCACGCCCTGGCCCATGACTTGTGTTTTCTTCAAAATTTCTAAATTTCAAAATTTCTAAAAAATTAACAATTAACTTAAAACAAAGCTGCATCGGTCTCTATCATCTAGTTGGCCTTCCTGAATGCCAGACTACAAGTTGTCTTGGGAACCATATGATGAAACACACAAATTGGTTGTATTCTATTTTTCCACATTGTGGAAAGCGCAGAAAGGGAAATAGAAGGAAACTAGAGTGAAATAGTGAGATCCAATCTGATGTAAGGGTATTAATTTTTGAGTGAAGACGGTTATTCTGGTTTTAATAATAATTGTGTACCATCAAGTCAACTCTGACTTATGGTGACCCTTTCCAGAGTTTTCCAGGTAGAGAGTCCTCAGAAGTGGTTTATCATTCCCTTCTTCTGGGATTGCCCTGGGATTGTGCAGCTTGCCCAAGGCTACACAGGCAGGCTCTTCTTCCAGAAAGCACAGTGGGGAATTGAATTCCAAACCAGATACCTAACACACTGAGCCATCCAGCCAGCTATTCTGGTTTTAGGAACCCCCAAATAATAGTATTTGGGAACCTGCCTGCCTGTTGTGCCTTTGCTTATAAGGTCTACTTTGACTGAATTGAACAAGGATTTTCTCTGTAGGAGCTTTCACTGAATAGTTCCTTTGCATATATTGAGAGAGTTGTTGCTGTTACTGTAGCTTTCTATAGTAGTAGAATATTTTCTTTAATAGTAATTTGACCCTCTGAGAATGTCAGGGGCATCATCTGTGTTCCTTCCAAGAACGGCAGATTGTCTAATTCCCTCCATTTGGTAATAAATGTGACACGATTAAGAAAAAAGGGGGGCTTCTTTTAACTGTCACTAAGACAGATTTCAGCTGCACCGCAACTCCATTTAAGCATTTCTCACTCAAAGTATTTTTTTAAACCTTATTCAAGAAGAGGGAGTGAGAGAGACAGGAGCATCAGATGTGGGAGTGTAAAATGGCTAGCGCGCAATATGCTAGGGTATCCCTCTTGGCAGCCATTGGTAGCATATTTCATTCTGACTGCTGCATTTCTTGGTGCTAACTCTTTAAAAAAAACATGTCCTGGAAATTAGTGCCTAGATATAATTAGGCAAATGAGAATTTGTTTCTGAATGAGAAAGCAGGATTGCTTTTTTATAAGTATCTTGAAGTGAAAGAAGTATAATAACCGTGATCTAGATGCTTTGGAGCACACGCATGGGCTGTGAAGTATATGCCAGTCTTGTGTGAGCTCTGAGGCTTTGGCTGATTCCAGAAGGTGGTGGGGTGGGCAATTGGCAGGACCTCAAAGCCTGACAGAGGGCCTACAGCTCAAAGGATGCTACCATTTCAAGAATTAAAGAAAACAGGAAAAATGAGGCAAGGAGAGGGAGAGAGGAAGGGCAAAGAACAAAATGTTGCAGCACCTTAAAGTCTGACAGGTTTGCTTCAGTGTGAGCTTTCATGGATCAAAATTTGATTTTGATCCATGACAACTCATACCAAAACAAATGAGTTAATTCTTAATTACGATAACATTTTGTTCCTTGCTTCCTCCCCTCCCTTTTTAATTTTTTTTTCTGTTTAGCTTTGTCAATATGCATAGACATCAACACAGCTACTTCTTTGGAAAGCTTCATTTTCAGAGTATCACATAAGAACAGATACAGGATCGGAGCATTTTTATTTGCCGGTCCTACATTTTCCAGGACGGGAAGCTCTTTGAAGGTGCCTCAACTGGAGGGGGGTTCTAAAATCCAGGAGCCAGTGACTCTAGCAGGAGTTGCCTCGGACATTTTAGAATCAAGGGAATGATATCTATGCACACAGCTGTGAGTCATGTGCAGAACAGTTCCTATAAGAGAAAGCAGGGCAATAACCCCTGAGTTTGTGGTGTATGTGTGGAATTCAGGATCTGAATGATTGTACATTCTTTGGGGTTGTCTACACTGTAAATTGACCATGGATCAGTTTAGTGCTGGAAGTTGATTGGGGCTGCGTTTGGCTTCTGCTTTGAATACCAGATGGCCAGTATTTTTGAGATATTTATTAGTAACACATTGTTCTCTACATGATAGAAGCAAGATGTCGCCCTTTTATTATGGTGCCAAAGTGCAGGAGATAAAAGCCTTCCCCTACCCTTTGCCGCAATTGCTCCCCGTACTGCATTCCCAACAGCCTGACCTGCTCCCCTCCATGTGTTGGGACTGAACATCTGCATTGGGTAGTGTTCGTGTGAATGTTTCATGCATAATCTAGGAACTTGATGTGCAGATTTCTAAATCACACAGGTAAATTACTTGCACGCACTCAGCATGTGGGAGTAGTAGGGCCGTCCCATCAGGAATATGACAGAGGGCACAAGGCCACTGAGGATGTCTTCTTTCTCTCTCCTCACACATTAGGGAATATGCAAAGAGGAACACTGGAACATCTGGATTCTGACTGGCCAAACTAAGCGAAAAATGAGAACATGACTGAAAGAATGTCCTGCTTGCATTGGCAGCAGTATCTTCAGAAGCACACATTATTTATAATATACATGTTATGTGAATTTTACAGCTGATGTGACAGTTGTTTTTTTTTGCAAACTTCACTAAGGCAGATGAGTGCAGGACTGTCTTTCAATTATAAATTCAGTAACAATAATTTAAATAATGAAGAGCTGATTTTTTTTGCTTCAGATCATGTATCACCATCGTTCTTCAGGTGATATCAGAAGAAATCAGAGATTAAGCTAGTGCCTCTTCTTATTCCACTTTTGACTACCAATTTCTTCAAGCCTTCTACCAAATTAACAGCAGTCCTATACCCATTCTGACCTCATTGGGACTTTCTTTTGTGTAGGCATGAAAAAGATTGCACAGAAAAATGCTCAGAAAAGGATTCCCTAATGCATTTATTGAGCTGGCTGGAAAGGTCAGTGGTTTAGGTATCTGAGTGGGTACAATTCCGTATTTTGCCTACTATGAGTACAGCTAGTACACACGATACATGTGTGGCCTTGGGCAAGCTACAAAGTTCCAGGATGCCCCCGTAAGAAGGGAATGGTAAATTACTTCTGAGTACTCTCTAGCTAGGAAACCCTGAATAGGGCCACCATAAGTCAGAATTGACTTGTAAGCATCTGTCTATTAAGTTGATTGCATAGCTCAGTGGTTTAGGTATCTGGCTGTGGAGCCAGAGGTTGAAGGCCTGATTCCCCACTGTGCATCCCAGAAGAGCCAGCCTGTGTGGCCTTGGGCAACTTGTGAGGGTGTCCCCAGAAGAATGGTAAACCACTTCTGAGTATTCTCTATCTGGAAAAACCCTGAAAAAGTGTAGTCGTAAGTCAGAATTGACTTGATGGCATATGATCATTACTATTAATGCTCTTATTGGCATATAGGTTATGCCAGATTGACCCAACCCCTATTTAGTTCAACATTCTGTCCACACTGTGGCCAACTGCTTATCTGTAGAAGGTCAGGAAGCAGTACATTTGTGCAGTACATTTGTGCACACTGTTCTACTGCACAACTGGTATACAGGATGCAGCTGGTATACTGTATGCAACTGGTATACAGGAGGGAATAGTAAGTCACCAGGACTAGCTGTTAGCTTAGCTCCATGAACTTGTCCAGTCTTCTGTCAGAGCCATTCAAATTGGTGATCATCATTACATTTTTAAATAATTAGTTCCATTAATTTAGCTGTGCACAGTATGAAAGCTCATTTTTTGCTTTCTGTCATGAATCTCCTGTCATTCAAATTAATGATGATCCCTAATTGTATGAGGGTTGGATGGACTCAATTGACTCATAATGTGGTAACAAACTCAGATAGTTATAAAGTAACAAAAACGAAATTTCAGAATGTCCTCATTCATGTGTTATCTATTAATATAATGCTCACTTACTGCAATATACTACTCCCAGTGTAAGACCAGTTTCTTCATTTGATCAACTAGGAATTGCATGTTTATAATGTGTGACTTTCAAATCCTGTTTCATGTGTGGGGGAAAGTAGGAGTGGCAAGGTGTGAGACAGGACTGGGGGGCGAGAGCTAGAAGTTGGGTTTAGCAGCCATGTACACTTGAGTTATGCAGTGATCACAAATATTGTCTTTCATTGTTTTAAGCTGTTATAGTCCTTTTCTAGGAAAAAGGTGGAGTAAAAATATTTTAAATAAATAAATAAATAATAAGTGTCGTTCACAAGTGTTTCATCAACACATTTGTCACCATAACAGCCTTTTGTGGATAAATTTCAGCAGCCATTATTTTCTCCCTGTGGTGAAAAACTTAGTAATAGCATGCTGTTTAACATACACTGAAGTAGTATTATAGTACCTACTAATTGAATTTGCATTATATTAAGTTCAAGTGTTTTTTCTGTGCAGGGCAGAAAATGTACAGTAATACACCACCAGGTGAAACATTCAGACACATCAGCCAAATAGGCAAAACTTTTCGGCTGACCATTGAGGTATTCTGAGAGAGGGAGAAAAACCTTCCCATATCCATTTCCTCCACCCTATGCCTTTCCATATTTTAATTCTCTTTAAGTTAAACAACCCTCAACGTTGTAATAATTCCTGATCATTGAGTTACTCCAGCCTCTTGATGACTGAGGATACCTTTTCTCCTTGCCTCCCAGCTTTACGGTATCTTCTTCAGGTAGGATGATCAGAAATTCACACAATGTGTGCAAGCTGTATGTTGTATAACTTTGGTAGTCATGGTGGTTTTGTTAATGAGTTATCTTGCTAATTATGCTCAACATGGAATTTGCTCCCTCCTTTTTTTCAGCAGTCAAATGCTGGATCCACATTGCCATCAAGCTGTCCAGCAGAATTCCAAGAACATTTTCTTGATCAGCCACTGCCAGTTCATCTACATGTGGAATTGGGATATTTCCCCCCTACTGTTTGTATCATGTTTATCCTAGGCATCAAATCCCAAACATCCAAACTATCATGCCTTTTAAATCAAGCCAAAGTAATTGTTCAATAATTGAAATTATTGGGGGTGCTGGAGTGGTGTTTTTTTTTTTAACAAGATCTCTTTAATTTGTGCATTGTCTCGGTGCAGAACTAACTCTTTTGAGAAACAAGGCACACATGTATGGCAAGCACAGAGTGACTGGCTGATTCAGCCCCTCTAGTATCCTGATCCTTAAAAGACCATGTGACAAAATAGCAGCCATCATTGGTTTGAACAATTTGCAATGTTTGTCCAGTCAAAGACTCTTAGAAGTTAGATCTTCCATATGGAAAGGAAAAAACATTGAAAAGTTTCTACCCACTAGGCAAGATTACAATAATTTTTGTGCTGTTTTTGCATTTTGTGATTTTTGCATGTGTGTAAAAATCATGGAAACATTTTTGTGCAAAAAAAAATATTGCAAAAGTCTTGGGTGTCAAAGATGATTTTGTGTGTGTGTGTGCAAACCCATTTTTTGCTAATACTGCTGCTGAAAAAGTGCTGGTCCGTTCAATCTCATGCAGGAATGAAACATCCTGCAATGGGTGACATTTTTTCCACACTGTATCTTGATGTGTCCAGACCCTCCTTTTCATGGACAGCAAATATCCTTAGGAAACCCTTGTCCAAAGCTAAAAGCCTTTGAGAAGGGGAAGGAGGGTGCACAGAAACTGAGATGTCTTCTTCAGAGACACTCCCACATTATAGTTTATTGTAACCCTAAAGTTACCTGAGGGGAATAATGGTAGAGTTTAAAATATCTCTTGAGATGGAAGAAAGCACTTTTGTTTAAAAAGTTGTGCTGTCTTAATTTGTGAAGGCAAAAGGCCAATTAAGATTGACAGCTTAAGTGTCTGCATAATAATAAATGAAATGCATATTTTTGTGACCGTTCCTCTTTTCCTTCCAACCCCTGTTGGGACATAACATTCAAATGCCCTTGTTGCGGTTGATGTTCTTACAGAATCTTGGAGAGCTTCCAACTTTTTTAATTACCTCAGCTATAATTTATCCAGCTTTTGATGTTCTCCCCTACCATATATCTAAAGTCCTCAACTTTTTTCCCTTTGCTCTTTAAGTCTATAATTTACGTAGCAAAATATTTTAAAAGCAGTCAAAACTTACCTTTAAAATTAGTTCCCTTTTTATTATCTATATGAATAAAATATGATGTGCAGTAAGTTGGGGCGGGGGGTTGGTAAGGAAGAGCGACTCATTTCATGAGCATTTTCCAGTAATTTAAAATTGTAACAGAAGCAATTTTCTCCCATCTGTGTTCGGTGCAATTTATATGAAAGCCAGACTGTCAGAAGGGTACAAAGGATTTACCAAATCACAATAAATCACAAAAATGAGCCACAAAAATATTACAGGCCAAACATGACTTGAGCAAATGTAGGAGTACTCCAAATGGTCAATGACTAGGAGCTGCAGGACCTGATATTCACGTCTCTGATTGGGCTTTCTGGGCACTGTCTGACCAATCACGGCATGGCTAATAATAGTTATACAGCAGCTGGACCCTATTGTCTTCCAAAAGATTGTGCAGCTGCAATTTGCTTGGGTATGGTTGCCTGAGGTCATGCAGGAAAGATGATGGTTCTGTTGCTTGATCCTGTCTCAGTCCAGGATCACCTGTGGAGTCATTTTTGAGACCCAAAGGGATACAAAATTAAAGGCAGTATTTCACATTTCACAATGCCAGCATTTACCCCATATTTAGCTCTACTATTACTACCCTCAGGATTCTGAATCCATCCTTAGCCAGCTGCTTCCTAACACTACATATGTCTCAGCTGGTTGAAGGTTTTTGTTTTTGTTTATTAAGCTAAATCGAGGCAGCCTGTGGCCCCCTTAACATTCAGGTGCCATCTTCAGGTTTCATGAGGAGCCTCATTTTTATGGCTGAGTTTTATGTAGAGAAATGGAGTGTAGAGGAGAGCTGTGCACATTAAGGAGCCCAATGAATAATGCATGAGGCACAGCAGTCAGGCAACAGCGGTGCGTTTTTACGAGCAAAGAAGAGCGATATTAACAATTTACACCGTGCTTCAGCTCTTATTTTTCATAAGGAAGCAATCACACTGGCGGTCCTAGAGATGAACACTGTGTGTTGCTCCTCCTCCAGGCCCCTGGGGGGTTTCTAAAGAGATCTGGCAACAGGGAACAGAAGACCACTTTGAGCACCATGCAGGGGCAGAGTACAGGAAGAGAGAAAGCAGCAGTTTTGTCAGGCATTTGACTACTCTACAAGAGCACTGAGACTGATGCCAAGCTGCCAGATCTATGCGTTGATGTGAGCTGTATAATGGAGCTGTAAGGCCACCACGCAAACTGGTGTGCTGATTAGGTTAGTACAGGAGTCAAACCCATAAGGAAAAGATTGAGAGAAGTGAGTGTGGGCAACCACGCCAGCTCATTAGTTGATGTGATGGGTCAAAGGACCCCCCCCCCCAAAAGGCAACTGATTCCAGAAAACTTCCCTGCCAGATAGGCTTGTGTGTCCAATTGCCAACAACTCCTGGCTCCTTTAGTATTCATGTTTATTTGAGGGAAGGGAGAGGTAAGACGATACTTCCTTTTAGCAATGAAGACAAAAGGAAAGCTTTATTACCAGAATAAGTCACCCAAATGCTCTCCAACCATTGTGAAATTTGAGGACATTTCATTCCCATTTGGCTGTATTATCTGATGTTTTCTATGGACACCAGGTTGGGCACAAAAATAAAGTGTTTTTCTCATGCCAATCATATTAGTAGACTTCAAGTCCTGGCAGCTTTGTGTAATAGTCATGAGATCTGATGATTTGGAGCACCCGAAAATATTGGGGGTGGGAGTGGATTATAGGTGCTTGCATTTATATTTAGTCCTATGAGCCATAGATTGATTTTGTGATGTGTTGGTTTCCGCAGCAAACCATGTGTTCTAAAATACAGCCCTTTAACTGAACTCAAAGGAAGTTGAATCTCCTAGTTATGGCACAGTAATTTGTCCAGTCAGATTTCTAAGAGAGTCCATGAATAGCTGGTTTGGTCAACTATTTAAACCCACCTTCTGCCTGGTTCTATCCCATTTACTTTCCTTCAGGAAAAAGAAAATCTACACCTGTATGTATATCCATGTGTACATGAGCTTGGTGTGTGTCCATCCGTGTGCTCAGACATGCACCCAGTTTTCTGTTAAGAAGAGGGCTGCCCGTAAACGTTTAAAAGACACTTCCCTTCGGATGCACTACCCATAGTTCTTACATTTGGATGTACGTTCAGTTGCCAGTTCACATTTGTAGTTGTTAAGATAGACAATGGCAGAAGAATATTTTGTGGAAGTAAAGAAACAGCTTTTGCAGATAACTGGAACTGTATGCAATACCTTTGAAAAATTTCAAATAAAAGAAGCCATGATATAATATGGATCTGTTAATATATTGAATGAATGGGAAATTTGAATCACAAGGGCAACGTATTATCCAATTTTGGAGAGACTCATTTATCAGTTTCCTTCTCTCCCATGGTTCATTAAGTTCCAGTTGAATGCTCACAAGAATTCCCATGTTGAAGGAAGTAACAACTTCTGTACATTCCCCATTCTGATGTCTACCCCCAACCTAGTGCCCTCTGAATCTTTTTAGTATAGTTCCTATCATTCTTAGCCTTTCTGACTGGGGCTGATGGGAACTGAAGTCCAGCCACATATGGTGGGCACCATATTGGAAAGAAACAGGGCCTTTACTATGGTTGCTCCAAGTCAGCTAAACTGTTTTACCAAAAGAAACCAGATTAGCTCCCTCTTTTCTGACTTCCTGTGAGGAGTGCAGATTCACTTTAAGGTACTGACATGGCTTCCAAAAGCTGGATTAATGAGTGGACTTTCTTTTGTGGTGTATTTCGATTTTTTAAAAACATTATTTTAAAACAGCTTATTTTAAACAGTTTTTTAATAAATACCTGATAAGTATTAAAGATGTTTTTAAAAACTGGTATCATTTCTTTGGACTTTTATAGATGTGGTAGATAGCTTGAAAATGTTTATTTTAGTCCTACCTCCTTTCCTTTCTCAAGGAAAAACAATGGATGGGAGGAGAGTCACTGACCTGTTCCTCATTCGGTGACCTAATATCTCCATGAGAAACACAGCCATAGGCTGTAGCTTTTAGGCTGTGATTGTCATTTTGATCAGGCTAAGAAACAAACTGTAATTGTGAGGATATAAAACGGAACATGTACACTAACATGTATACTAAGTCCTTGCCCTCAACTGTCTCCACCTCATTTGTGAGAGCAATATATCGGCAACTGTCTTGATCTCTTTGATTAACAGAAAACCTCTGAATGGCGCCCTATGTATAGAAGGCATTCTGCCTCAACCAGTGAGAAAACATAAGTGCACTACAGCATATGGGACATTGTGATTACGAATAGTTACAACCCAAATGTTTCTTTGCGGATCCAGCTGCCAAGTCTGCCCTGCTTGAAAACGGATGTTAGCACCTATGAACTATTTGGGATGAGAATTGGCCCAGCTCCTGTTGTATGGATCAGGACTTTTAGGTTTATTTATCTGTCTTGCATATTCAGCGTAGCATCCTATTAAAATGGTGATTAGAGTTATTGTCAAGCATTTACGAATCTTCATCTAATTAGAGTGCTTTATGGTCTGTGCATTTCCAAACCATTGGTTCAGCATATAAAACACCTCCTGCACATAAAACATAAAACTACACTATTGCTGTATTTCCAACATGGACTCACTGAAATGTTCTAGTTTATGTTTACTGCAGCATGTATCTGTGAAGAATCAAGCCATTCTTCTTAAGTGCAAATGGTAAATTGCATATTGTTTCCTAATTGTTTTCTTTTGGGTGAAGTGTCTTCATAATGTAATCACATGTACTCCCAGTGGGGGCATACAGAGCTGAATTATGAAGTGCAACCTGCCTTCAGTTTTCACTTCTTAAGCCTGCCATAACTCAATTATAGGTATTTCTTTGGAGATTATTAAGACTATGGTAGTGAGAGAGCTAACTTGAAGCACCAGATAACAGGGCTTCTGAATTCTTCCCCACACCAAGACATTTTCATATGCTTTTTGGTCTCTCTGACATGGAAAAGAGTTCCAGTACTGTGAAAAGAGTAATATGTAAAGAGAGCTGTGTGGCTGGCCTTAAATGAGAGACACTCTCAAATGAGAGAAGTCTCAAGACTTGTCAGTGTCAGAATGTTTATGTATGTGTATGTGTGTGTACATCTTCCATAAGGTTTAAGGATGTGAAGAATACTCCCAAGTTTCTTTGTTCTTGATTTAGGCTGTCTTGATGAGATACCTCAGTGAGGCATTTTCAAGCCCTATGAAATTCCTTATCTCTAGGCAAGAGTGAGAAAGAGGACTTAGTTTTTTTTCTCATCAGTGTGTCAATAATATGTGCAAACTTTCTCTCTGTAAAACTGGTCTCCTTTCATACTGAAAATTAAACCACACAGACACATGCCCATGTACCCATGTCTGTGCCTGTGTGCGCGTGCACACACACACACACACACACACACACACACACACACAGAGAGAGAGAGAGAGAGAGAGAGAGAGAGAGAGAGAGAGCACAGCACCACACAGCACAGAAGGACTGCTTGATTGCTTACAATCACCCCCTCTAATCTTTAAAAGTTCATGTAGTAAAGCAGCAGCCATCATAATTTTGTGCAGTTTGGGCTACCTGCATTAAAGCTGTTATTTTCCATTCAAACTTGATATGCACAATTTTGCTTAATTTGCACAAGAATTGTTCTTGTTTTCCTTCCTGCCTCTTGGTGAGACTTATCACAAAATACATATCACTCTCCTGAGAGGCAAGGAGAATAATTTTTCTGTTTGTTATCTTTGCATACAAGGACGTTGTGAAGGAGGATTTACATTCCTACTACAGACACAAACTATTCAATATGAATACAAATAAGTTACCTGTGGTAGCCTACCACACTGTACATGTTACCAACCACTTGGTAAACAGTTTCTCTGTACTATCCTGTCAACTAGCTTTGCAAATGTTATCATTTTCCTCCTCCCTGTGGAGTCATGATCTGAGTTCAGATTTCCCTTCCCATGGCAAGCCTGTTCCTGGTCTTGCTGTGCTTCTTTCCAACATTTTGAAATTATAGCATTTAGGTGTTGGGCTGGCAGAGTCAAATGTTACTGAGGCATAGCGTCAGCATATACTATCGTTATCATGGACCACAATGCTTCTGTTTAAACATGGACATGTAATAGTTCAAGTTCAAGTTTATTGTACTGGCTAAAAGCCAAAATGCTTTATGGAATTGAGATCTGGGGTATGAAGCAGAACAACCTACACCATCTTGAAGTAGGACAGAACAAGTTTCTGAGAGACATCCTCGCGGCACCCCAGGGGACTCCGGCAGCTTTTCTTAGAACAGAGACAGGCATGGTATCCATTAAAGCCAGGGCAACTCTAGCTGTATTCTCCTACTATAAGAGGGTGATGGATATGTCCGATCACCCTCACAGATACGGAACAGATGCTGCAACAGAGCCTGTCTAGAAATGGACATGAACCTGAAAAAATTGTGGTTTGGTATGGTTCATGGTTTGTGGTTAGCCACAAACTACCATAAACCAACTGGAAAACTGAACTAGTTTGCGGTTTGCTTTTTAGTTTGTGCCCAGTGAGAGGGAGGCTGCCTGTTCCTGTCACATTGCCACTGTCATCATGGCATGACTTGCTTTTTGAAGCCCAGGCACTGTCTCAGAGCATGTGCCTAAGCCCCAACTGATCAGAGTGATCAGCTGGGAGCCAGACACATGCACAGAAGACAGCAGCCTGGCTCCTGGAAGGGAAGCTGGCCTGACAAAGGTGGCAGTGGTGGCGGTAGCTGCAGCAGCAGAGGCAGGAAGACCAGGTAGGAAGGCAATGGGGGCAGTGGAAAGGGACAGGCAGGCATCCATTTTGCCAAAGCAAAATGAAGTGCCAAGGGGAAAATAGTTCAGCTCTCTGTTTTACTTTGGCAAAACAAGATCCCTGAACTGTGTCACAAACCAAACCATGAACCAGCCCGATTTGTTGGTTTTTCTGGTTTGTGGTTCAGTTCATGCCCATTTCTAATCCTGTCTATCCAGTGAATAACCAGTTTAATGCTAGACAGTGTATATCATCTTCTAAAGTGTTTACACATGTTGTATGAAAGATTTGTATAGCTCCTTTATCACTTTCCCTTTTCTTCCTTTGTTTTTTTGGGGCCTATACAAAGCAACAGAGTTGTTGTCCAGCTCTGTTGCCTGGATATCCCAAAGTTTAAATGTATGGGTCTGAATTAATCAAATAGATCCCAACTAAAGTTGGTCCATTGAATCATAAGGAAGAGATGATTCACCATTCAGCAGTAGATCTGATAGGTCTTTTCTAGTTGGGATTATCAATTGGATTTGGCTCATGGATGTAACAGATGAGAACTCCAGACAGCTAATGCTAGTTTTCTTTCTTTTTTAAGTTGAAAATTGCTTATACACTAAAGAAAGTAACTAATCCTTTGAGTATCATACTGTGCAAAAATGATGGACATACAGAGACAGCTACAACATATAGGATATGCTTTCTTGATTCATTAGCAAAAAGCCCTTTCCGTTTGTAAGGTAACACAATGTTTACATATAGCTGTTTCCACTGTTTGTTACCACTTTATTAAATTTCTGCCTCTTATTTTCTTTCTGATATAGACTGATAGCTGCTTTGCTGTAGGTTGAACAAAATAAAAAAGTGCTTTACGGGGTAGGCCAGCCATAAAGTATCCAACAAAATATGTACTCTGTTGTTGTTTAAGTCAAAGAACATTAGCTGCCGGTGTATTTTGTATTGAAAAGAAACTTGCTTTCCTCAAATTAATTTTCATAATTTTAAGCAGAGCAAAACTTTTGCCCTGAGGCGTATTTCAGACAAGAGAAGAACCATCCAACATTTCATGGTTGCCATAGAATATTTAGGTTTATCTCAAAAACATTTCAGGCATCCTCCAATGACTTTAATTTAGTCAGGATCAGTGTCTTGATCTCTAATAGCAGTGCCAAGAAACAGTAAGAGAGCCAAGCTGCCATATGCCCATTATGCAGCCTGACTGGGTCCAGCCAATAATCCTTTCAGGCCAGAATCCTCCTGAGATTACCCCATTCCATATGTAGTAGAGAAAGTGTAACATGGAACAGGACAATAATAAGCAATAGCAAACTTTCCTGTATAGTTTACACAATGCTTCTGGCAGCCTTAGATTTAAGAATTATAGCTTTTGAGTATTGCTAAATTTCATGAATTCCTGTAGCCATGTCCAAAAATCTGTTTGCAGTATGGGATGTGGTATTACATGGTAATAATTAATAAATTAATAATAACCACATTCTCTCAAGTAGATGTTGACTTATGGTGACCCTTGGGGGGTGTCTAGGTAGAGAATACACAAAAGTGGTCTACCATTCCCTTCTTCAGGGGGTGTCCTAGGATTATGCAGCTTGCCCACAGCTACTTAGGCTGGCTCTTCTTCCAGGAGGCACAGTGTGGAATCAATCTTCCAACATCAAAGCAGATAGTACTGTTAAAACTTTATTGCTAAAAATTTAATCTACTCCCCCAGATAAGGTGGACTAGAAGTTCAATCAATCAATGATTCAGTCATTTGTCCAATGCTCTCTACTTTTTGTATTATGTAAAAACAGAGAGAAAATCACATTCACTCTTAGGGATTATAAAACTGTACATTTTTTTTTTCAAATTCTTTTACTTGACCTCTCTGAAGTTGAATTGAAGATCCTCAGAGCACTACTGGAAAGTAGAGCCAAATGATCCTCATTTCCTGGCACTAATGACATTGCACAGATTGCAGTCACAGTGAGCATTTCATCTTTTTGGCTGTTCTTCCTCCATGTATCACCTCATGCATGCCATGGTATAAAGCAGCAGTACTGTATTGTTCTAGATTGCTGGCCTGGTACCAGAGGCCTTGTACTATCTAATTTAGAAGGCACGTTTCAGTTTTGTCATGTTCACTAAGGTTGTGGCAAGGGCAAGGATAAATGCATCAAGCCAAGAGGGTCAGTACTGCAGAAAACTTCAAGTGGGGCACAAAGAGAGACAGAAATGTCTGTAGATTACTCTAATGATGAATTAGACCAGAATGAGGAACAGAATCAGTCTGAAGCTCAAATAGAATACAGTTTGGAAAAGTTACTTTTTCTTCTATAATTCCCAGATTTCTCAGCATGCATGGCCAGTGGCTGAAGGATTCTGGGAATTATCATCTATGAATGTATCTTCTTCAAGTTCTGAATATCAAAATGGGCACACATCTTACTGCTGGGCACTTTATCTCTTAAGGTAGTGGTTCCCAACCTCGGGTAATCCAGGTGTTCCTGGACTGCATCTCCCAGAAACCCTTGCCAGCACAACTCGTGGTCAAGGCTTCTGAGAATTGCAGTCCAAGAACACCTGGGTTACCCAAGGTTGGGAACCACTGTTTCATGAGGTGCCAGCCTGTTTTAGCAGTTCTTTTAAGCTGTTTGGAAGGGTCTTTTGGTGATTCTCTTGCAGCTGAAGCCTCCTCCTTCTACCTTAGCAAGTTGGTCTAGATGTGGGGCCTTGATGCAGCAGAGGTGCCTCCTGTTTAACAAGGAATCTGCACCCTCTGGACCACTGGGTGATTTAAATAGCTTGCTGTTACTCCAGTACTTTCTACTGCTGTTCTGACATTATGGTTTTAGCAGCAGGATTGGCTCCATGAGGAATTGAGGTTTGCAGAACATGGAATCAGGTCACAGAACTAAAGCTTTTCTTGCTTTCTGGCTTTTACGTACTGAAATATTATGGTGCCTGGCAAATGCAAATGCTGTGCTATAAGCATTTGAAGAACATCTTGGAGTGTACACAACCTAACTCCATCTACACAAACTCACCTGCCTTTCCCTTTCCCCACCCATTGAGACCCTCTCGCCCACCATGAGACAGAATAGAGAGAGCAAATATTTCTTGGTAAAAATAACTGTGTTGATTTCTTATGATGTTGTACTAACTATAAAAGGAACCCTCAACAAACACATTCTGAAACTCCATGCTGAATATCTAATTGAGCTGCTGCAGAGCAATAACAGCATTATATTTAGAAATAAGAGTGCTGCAAGTAAGGTTCCAAAACAATACCCCAGGGCAGCAACCCTGAGATAATTAAGGTAAGCCTACTTTCTACTTGGAAAGCTGTTTAAACTCTTTGCTGTAGTATTCCAATTTGCAGTGGAAAATATATTGTGCACAAAATAGTCACAGTGCCAGGCTTTGGAGTCTTACTGGATGTGACTTGAGTACAGGAAAATTTTAAAGCATTCATGCCTCTGTTTTCTTTGTTTGTGTGCTCTGTCCACATGTTACACTCAAAAATCTGGATCCTAAAATGTAAAACCTGACATAAAGGACTGTTACTCCAATATCTCCCACCCACGCCATAAGAATTGGGATTTCATAGGTCCTTGAACTCAGTGAGAAACCAAGAAGAAAACATCCCCTTTCTCCCCATAGTGACATTTCTCTGTGCAATCTTCTTCCCCCTGAGAAATCTTGCTAGAAATTCTGCCGGATTTCTTGGCTGTTTCATGGTCATTTTTCCTAGAAGAAATACTAATTTGTGCAGCATGCGTATGATTTCTGTGCAGAGTGGCATCTTTGCTGCACAAGATGCTCTGGAAGAAGCATTCAGCTGCACAGAATGTGGCTTTTTCACAACAGGTGAAAAAAGGAAATGGGGAGGGAAGTAACTTGGAGTCTTGTTTCTCTGAGAAGGTGGGAAATCTTGCTGGTTCTGAGGAGGTCTTGCCAAGAAGTCTCGGCTTGCCAAGCCTTGAAATGAGAACCAGCATTGGGAGGAGACCTCTCTTGCTTCCTGGTCCCCATAGAGAGTGTCATTCTTCGTCCTGGTAATGAGTGTTGATGTGCTAGTTTTCCCCACACCTCTTCTACAAAGTCATGGCATTCTTCTTTTTTTAAACATTTTATTAGTTTTTCAATATATCTACATTCAATTCGTGCTTGTTAAACATTGTGTTACATGGGTTGCTTATAATTATTTGTGTTTTGCGTCTTGGTGTCTACTTAGTTGTCCCTTCAAAATCTATACATTTTTTAAACATTTAAACTATTCATGTGTGTATTTTAGTGTACAATATTGGCTACTGTGATAATATTGCTCTCATAATATACAATGTTCTCAAAATCTTCTAATAACATACCTAATAAAAGTAATTCCGGTTTCAAATCTATATAATTTTGAGGTGATTTAACCGAGCAACTTTGTATTTTTATACCAACATTAATTAAATAGGTTCCTAACACATAATAGATATTATCTAAAGCATTTTATACACATTTTCTTTATATAATTGTTTAGCCATTTCTATCTCCACATTTTCTAGCATATCTATATCAATATCATATCTAATGTTTGTTCATTAAGTACTATTTGTTTTACCTCATCCTTATATCTAGCTTCAATTTACCTTAAGAACCACCATATTATGCCTTTACCCTGATTAGTGATCCTTTATTTCAGTTTAATTCCCTTTTCTAATATATAGGATATGCCCCCTTACAATTCCAGAAGTTAGGTATATACATGCTTTCAACTTTGAAGGCCATCTTAATATTTTTTCCCTTTTCATCTTTCTAAGTAACTCCTTCTCTTGTTTGTCTTTTCCCAATTCTTATTTCTGTCTCTCTAAAAATTCTGCCGTCCCTTGTACCATCTGAGAACATTTATACACTTGATATATCTCCAATAGATCTTCCAGGCTCTTTTTAATTAGTTCTGCTGGTTCTCTCCCCTTATCTTCCATTAGCACACCCAAAACTCTCTTCAGCTCCAGGGATAGAATTAGATCTCCTAGATTTTCTCCTCTGATTTCCTCCAGCCCCTCCTTTGATTGGCATACATCATCCACCACCCTCTCGTTTCCTTGCTCATTATTCCCTATCTCCTGTTGAGTATAGTCCTCCTTTAACTGCTCCTTGAATAGTTTCGCCTCTTCGTTGTGGGATCTCACTATTTCTAAAATTGCTTGAAGGGTAGACTTTGTTTCATCCCAAAATTTTCCTTCTTGTGGCATTATGTCCCAGATATCAAATAATTGTATTCCAAGTGAAAGTTGTCCAGATGCTTAAAGTAATCAGTCCAATTCCATCAATACTTGCTTCCATAGGTCCACTTTAATAGATTGATCATCTTTAGGGTTAAACTTGAATCCAGTCTCAGATGTAGAGGGTTTTCCCTGCCTAAAGGCTCAAGGACACTTGCTCACCAAATAGTTCACTCGATGTTTGTATTCATGGCCTGATGTCTTTTGTAATCCAGCCCCAAAGGCAATCCATTCCAGTATTAATTCTGTCTCGGCCTGTGTTGCAGTCAAGTTCAGAACCCAAGATACAGTTTAAAAGTTCCACTTTGGTTGGATTAGGCGTTCTAGGGTTAATTTATCTGTACTTCAGTTCAGTCCTCAAAAAGAAAAGGAATTCCAAACCGCCAAAGTGTGTTCAAAGTCATTGTTCTAGGTTTTTTGCCAGTGCTTTAGATAACTGTAGCCATAACATAAACAAGTTTAGTTTCCCAGAGTTGTTGGCTAATGATGGTTTTAAGAGAAAGATTCTTAAGTTTCTAACGACAAAGTTGTTGGTGTAAATTTGCAGAGTTTTGTCCCAGTCCAGGCAGTCCAGATGAATCACACATATAAAGACAGCTTCTTCCAACACCAAGTATATTTACAATATATACAGAAGTTTTTGTAGTACAAACCGGCAGCATGACAGCATGACATTCATCAGAAAAGATCCTACATCTTCTCCACATGTCCACACAGTTATACACATGCACAATTTACATATAGCCAATCAGTGAGGACATTGCATCACTCCAGACACTACTTCATTTAATACACATTCTGCATGATTCAGCATTTTGCACACCTGTCAAATATGGCTCCTAATTATTATAGGCCTTGTTCTGCCTCAGTGTGGAAATTATCCTTGACAAAAGTAGTACCAAACTTCCTTCCTTGAAGCATAATTAAATGTCTAATTAATGTCCAATTTATTTTCTTTGCGTCTCTTTCCTCTCTCCAGATTCACCGCTGCTCTATGAGTGGTGGGGATAGGAGACACTATTTCTGTTGTAGGGATTGTCTCATCCAGGGATAGTCATAAAGCAGTACAGTTAAAAAAATATTTCTCACCCAGTGGTAACACGATGTTAATTTGCTGGTTTATCGCTTCTCCATTGCCAGCTGCAAGCAAGCTATTTCAGCTGCTTGTTTCCGCCCGCTGGTTGATTGGGGAGTTTCCCAGATCAAAACGGGGGTAACTGCCATCCCCCCATGATCAACAGGCTTCTCCCCCATTTCACCACCTCTTCAGGGTGGTTTTAACCCACTGGGGGGGGGGGGTCTCAAACAGGTCGGAATTCAGCCCAGGGGATGGAGCTCCGTCCTCCTGCTGCTGTCTCATTGCAGCGTCAAGCCGGAAGTCAAAGTCATGGCATTCTTAACTAGCATCACATCTAATGACTAAGATGCCAGAAATATTATGGATCTCTATATTTTGGATTGCATCTCCCATCAGCCCTAGCAAGAATAGCCACTGGTGAGGAATGCTGGGAGCTGCAGTCCATCAACACTCAGAGTGTTGTCTTCTGGCCACCCCTGCCTTATTTTGACATTGTGGAAACTATATCATTATAGATTCAGCAATCTGAATTTATACACACAGCTAAGGAATGAATGAACAGGGACGTGGTGGCGCTGCGGGTTAAACCGCAGAAGCCTCTGTGCTGCAAGGTCAGAAGACCAGCAGTCATAAGATCGAATCCACACGACGGAGTGAGCTCCCGTCGCTTGTCCCAGCTCCTGCCAACCTAGCAGTTCGAAAGCATGTAAAAATGCGAGTAGATAAATAGGTACCATCTTGGTGGGAAGGTAACGGCGTTCCGTGTCTAGTCGCGCTGGCCACGTGACCACAGAAACTGTCTTCGGACAAACGCTGGCTCTATGGCTTGGAAACGGGGATGAGCACCGCACCCTAGAGTCGGACACGACTGGACTAAATGTCAAGGGGAACCTTTACCTTTACCTAAGGAATGAATTGCTGTGATATGTGTTCCTCCTATCAAGTATATAAGATCATTTCTGGCTTAGATATTCCAGACACAATCTTGGCTTATTTAATCTACTTGTGTGTGGTTTTAGCTTTCACCTTTTCAATTAGAAGGATAATATGCAAGCTTGATTCCTTTGCAAATAAGCAGGTCTCGGTTTGACATCTGCATTGTGAGCCGTACTTCATTCTTAGAATATATGAAGTATGAATAAATGGTGTGCAGTGTGCATTTTCCTCATATGAGTCTGTGTGTGGATCACCCTGTCTCATGTTATTGATAGTGGCGGGAGAAGGTACAGACCTGCTCCACCGCTTAAAGGATAGATTTGGCTGGCTGAATTTATGAACAGGTGTATCACGTCCAAAGATACGAAAAGTCACTCCATCCATCTGCCAGCCTCTCCTCCAGTGTAATCCTGGCCACAGCATGCCACTGCCAGAGAGCAGGTGCAACCGAATCAACAGAATCAACAGAAAGCCAAGGCAAACACTGCCAGGACAGATAAAAATACCTTAGCAATTAAAGGCTATTGTATATATTATAAACTAAAATTCCTTATTCACAGTATGTGAATAGTTCCAGTCGGCTGTCACATCACCAGTTTTCTGCTCTGTGTGCCAGGATATGAGATTGCATGCAAAATCTTCCTCATTGTCATCATCATTGTCATCATCTAGTGAAGCAGAAGCACAGATCAAAAGTTCTGGTTTCTCCTTTTCTTTCTCATGTATTTCCTAACTCTGGTGGCTTTAAATGGGAATGGGTGCTTATACTGTGCTTATTTATGTTGAATCTAGTTCCCGCATACAGCTGTGTACATATAGAGGCTCATGTTATGTGAAATGGTATAAGGAAGAATATCGCCCTTCAGATCGATAAGTGCAGTGTAACACAAGGAGCATGATAGAAGCATCCAGAGTCCTACTTTCACACTCTTTTTGAAAAGCTGTTCCTTGGTTTTCATTTCAGATGGCCTTAATGATAAGACTGTGTTCCTTTATCTAGTACGTAATGCTTTGATTCTGTTTGGCTTGTTTACACCATTAAAGTCAGGATGATCTTGCCATCAAAGGCAAGCCAGGTGAATTTTAAAATGTCAGCCAAGAATCCAGGTTGTATCAACACCAGCTCTCTTAAGAGCCTGTCATGATTTTTAATTTCTCCTTCCTCCAGGTAGGTGCAGTCATATACTAATGTAAGAGAGGGACTACATGCAGCTTTCTGGCATAGTTTCCCTTAGAACCAATTTGTGAGCTATTAGAGTGGAGATGTGTGACCCTTGTCCAGCCATCATTATCTGCTCTGCTGCTGTTTTGATTTTCATTTGAGTGAGATAGACTTGCTGTAACCTTTATTTCCATTGGGCCAAAAATCTTGAGATCTTGAGACGGGCGTGAGATGAATCTTTACCTTCTCAATAATTATATCAGAAAATGGAAGTGATTTGTGTTTTTTTTAAGTGCATTGGCATGAAATGTTTAAAACGTTAGCTTCATAGAGAGGGAAACACAGATTTCTGAGCAAACAATCTGGTCTTCAGTAAATCAAACAAGGACATTTGCTCCCATACAGCAGGTGCAGAATCCAGGTGTAGCTGAGGATGCTCTGGAGTGTTGAACTCTGCATGTTCCTTCCTTGCCCAGTTCTCTGTCTAGCAGCCATTTCTGTTGAGGGGTTGCTTTAATTTATTCAACTTTACTACTTCACACAGTCACCAACTAGAATGTAATAGTTAAATATATTGGGAAACTTGTTGTTTTCTGAGGAAAACACTCTGATACAATCTTGGGGAAACAGACTGGGTTTATTTTTTAATAAAACTTCCTACACCTCGTATACAGTATATCCAAACTAGTGATGGAAAGAATATGCGAGAGATTCCTTGTTCCCATTGATTTAGCTCTACTGCACACAAGAAAATACCCAAATGAGGAATTTTCAAGCCCCACAAGATTTCTCACTTCCAGCACAAGAGTGTGTGTGTGAGAGAAGGAATGCTTCTCTGCCCGTTGAGGTTTTTCCAAGTTAGGTGAAATACTTCTAGGAAAATCTATGTAAAACATCTGTCTTTCCCTAGACAGTGAAAACAAAAGGATGAGCTGATTGTTTGAAAAGATGGAAAGAATCTATCTGATGTTTCAGATTTTTAGAAGTTTATGCAAGTAAGCAGCAGCTATCACAGTTCTGAGCATGTTGCACAATCATCACAAAACCACTTGCCATCTCACAATTAAAGGAGGGAAAAATGCAAATTCTGTGTCTTTGTGAGGATGAGACAAGCAAGGATGTCCCTAGTCAAGACACAGCCCAAAGTGGAACTCTCTAAACACAGAATGCTGAACAAAGGAGCAGGAGAATGAGTTCATGCCAGGGGAAGCCATCCCATACTGTTGGGTGCTTTTAGCATTTCTATTGGCCAAAGTGTAAGGACGAATGTGTTTGCCTCTCCTCTAACCTCACAACTATCAAGACTCTTTGTCATGGCTCATGACAAAGATAATGACTAAATCCAAAGCCTTCTGGTCTTCTCAGTGGTTTTGTGATTGAACAGGAAAGCACTATGTGCCTTTTCAGTCTAGATCTTAGTGTGGGAGCTCCTGCTGGCTTGAAGAAAAGCAAGCAGTACTTCTCCATTTTGAAGTGTGTGGGGGGGTTTTCGTACTCCATGCTATTTTGCAGAAGGTCTGGAGAGTCCTTCTGGTGGGTGTAGTGACCGCCACCAACCTTTCTGCTCTCTCCCAAAACTCCTCAGCTTCCACATTCACATGCACAGAAGAGAGGTTAAAAACAGATTGACAATACAAGCAGTTAAGTAATACATTTGTGTTGGAAGAAACTCAGAACTGCAAGACAGGAGGCTCAAGAATGGATGATATAAACTCAGCTTGAGCTCATCTACTCTTATCTTTACACCAGGTTCTAAGACCTTGAACATTATTAAACTTTAAAAAGGAGGGAAGACTGTTTGGGTATATCTTGTTATTTTTGTTATTGTTACATATGTCCTGTCCTTAGCAGCCCTGCTCAGCTCTTGTAAACTAAAGCCTGTGGCTTCCTTTAGGGAATCAGTCCGTCTCGTATTTGGTCTTCCTCTTTTCTGCTGCCTTCAACCTTTCCTAGGATTATTATCTTTTCCAGAGAATCCCACTGTCACGATCCCCACGTGGCCCCTTCTTGTTTCACCAAACATGGAACTCACGCTACATGCCCCTCAGCTGCCACCAGTTGATTACATCAACATTACCTATTATTAATAATCAAAGTCCAGGCCATATGTCATTTTAAAAGAACCAAATATAAATTGTTTATTGTTACAGATGTTGACTCCTTTATCCACTCTCAACCACCATTCTCCCACCCAAACTCGAAAACCTCTTCAACTCTCTCTAACTAAACTCCCTATCTAAACTCCCCCTCCTCCTGCTGGGTCTCTTATGTCTCGTGACTCCGCCCCTCCAGCACTCCCATTGGTCTATGCAGATATCATATGAATATTCATGACCTGGGCAGACGCCACACCCACCTTCTCATGAAATGCCCAAAGTAGGAGAGCCTTAGTTTCATCATTTTTTAACCTCCAGAGTCAGTGTGTGTATAGGTTATAAATCACAGCTTATTTTGTTCCTGAAAGTGTGCATGAAATTTTTTGAAGTTTTCTCCCTGCTGAACGCAATTGTGAGAGGATTTTGTTTTGTTTTGTATTTGGCCCTTTTTTTGCTGAAACTTTGAGAAGTGTTTTTTGCACAGAAGAATGCTATTTTTCATGGAAAACCTTGTGTTTTGCACAGTGAACTGCATTTTATGCAAAGTACTGTACAAGATTATTAGTGTGAAATACAGAGCTTTCACGCAGAACCTATCATCTTTTTGTAAATGCTGTTGCTGACAAAAATCTGTGAATGCTCCTTTCATATTTAGTGTACAGCTCATTCAGCATTTGAAATAGGGAAAACTGGGTTCTAAGCTCTTATGATTGTAGCTTCCCTGCACTCACCTCTCTCTCTCTGTCTGTCTCTCTCTCCCTCCCTGGTTTATAGGCCACTGTTCTCTCAAAGAGGGCCTTGGGGCAGCACACAGCAACATTAAGAGCAGCTATAGATAAACACACATATTAATTATATCACTATAATTACATATAATTATTCAATATTACAGCATAGTTGAATTCAAAATAATTTTAACAGGGTGCTGGTAACAATCAGTTAGTTGCCAAAAGTTGAGTCTTGGCAACACTCTTGTTTGGAAAAGAAATATTGGAAGGAAACCAGGAAGAAGACACCCCACTGATCAGACCCAATAGACTGGATAATGGTCATGTGATAATCTCTATTGTGTCTCTATTTGCATCTTTGTATAAAGGTTAAAACGCTGGCAACTTATTCCTTAAATTTAGCAGAAAACATTTGTATGTGATATTTCTTCACATCCCTCATTAAGTATTCCGTTGATTTGAAGTTGAGGAGCAGAAGTACTTCCCTAAAATGTATGGGCAAACAATCACAAATTTATGGATTAATTTCTCATGAGTCAAAAAGAGTCATTAATATCAAATAAAGCTTCTGTGAAGGAAAGATGGAGGAAAGTGTGCCGTCCTCGACAATAGAAGCAGCAATGGAGGGAAAAAGGAAAGATAGAGGAGTTGAAGGGGAAAGTAGATGTCTGCTTGGTAGAAGAGGGAGAAAAAGAGAAAGGGAAGGACCAAAAGATGTCAGTGTGGGAGGAGAGTATAAATGCTCAGGGAGAGAGGTGGTTCAGGAGTAGTTTTGAAGAAGGAGGTATGAGGAGAAAGGAGAAAGATAAAGGAGAAAAGGAGACAGATTATGAAAAGACTTTCATATCTCTAAGTCTTCTTAGAGATTTTCTGAACCTGAAAGTTGGAGGGCTGCTGCCAGATCCTGAACCAAAGAGGGAAGGAGACGTGGTGTATGAGTGGACTGTAATCGTCTTCCCGCGGGGACAGGGACGAGGCAAGAGAGTGATAAGACCGGATCCAACGTACAGTAAACCACCTAAAGAAGGAGACTGGGCGAGGCATCCATGCTGCGGCACCATCTGTGCGGTGAGGAGTGCCCCTCTACGGAACCCCACCCATCGAGAGCGTTTTGGCCCAGCACCCCAATGAGCTATCCGGACTTCCAAAGAGAGTTGACTTCCCCCAGTTACGGACCGCTACCAGATTTATCATGTTTTGACCCAGTTGAGATAGTTGTTGAGAAACCAAAGATTAATAAAAGTGAAGTTGTGAATATTACAGACAAGTCTCAGTCGTTATTTCCCGCCAAAAATGAGGAACTGCCACAACTTTCAAAAGAACCTGATCACAGCTTCGAAGAGCAGTTTCGAAAAAATGGATCATTTTAAGTCTGAGGTGATATCCTAGAAATAGTATTTACTTACTTTCTCAGTATTTTAAAGTTCTCATTTCAAAGCTAATACCTTCCTGTTAGATTAGGGATGACCACAGGTAAATTTGGGTCTACTAGTTGAAGTTTAGATGATTTGCATAGATTGGCAAGATTTTCTGACTGTCACTTGTCTAACACTAACAACAAGCAATATGCTTTTTTAAAAAGTAGGTTGTTGGAGAAGGATACGGGGACCAAAATTGGATTTACATATAGAAAAACTTGTAGTTTTGGTTCCGGTACCAATAATTCTTTCCTGGGCTGATCATATGTTCCTCTCTAGCTACTTGAAATTTTTAAAGAAACAGTACAATTTTTGTGCTTTTCCCTAATTATCTTTAACTAGCAAGCTCTTCCACTAACAATTTCCTTAACTTTTAATCCTCTGTGACGTGTAGGGGGATAAACAAGAATTAAAGGTCAGCAGATAAAGAGGTTACTAAAATATATTGCATAGAATGCAAAGTTGAGCAAGGTGATAATATAGAAGAAACGCAAGGTTTGCTGAAATGACCATGTATATCTAGCAGAGGCTTCTGAGAAGTTAGTCAACAAAGCAATAGGAAGGGAGAGAGGGAGGGAAAATATGGATTAAATAGCTGTATTTTGCGAACCATAACAAATCATTACAGCAGAAAATCTAACCTGTATGGATTTGTCTTGTTCTTGAATTTGTTATTCTAGTAGGCAGCAAATAAAACCTGGTTTTGAATGAATTTATTATCTTTCTGTCTGCTATTCTTCAGGCATTAATAAACAGAACATGCAAAGTTCCAGACCCAATAGTGTCAGTCTAGTACAGTTCACTAGAGAAGAGTATCAAGTGATAAATGAAAAGTACCTTTGCTGCTATTGACATCATTTGTGATATTAAAATCTGAACAAGAAGCAGCTATATATACATGAAATCCACCTGTCCATGGGATTTGAAATACTGATGATTGAAAGACAGACAATAAACAGTTTTATTTTACACTCTGTTGCACGGCAGTATATAGTCCATACAGCTCACCAGGTTCTTATTCAACAAATTTATCAGGGAAGAATGCAGAAAAGAATTTCCATAATCAAAAGAATGTTAAATACTTCCTTTAAATCAATATTAACATGTTGACAACTGGTGCTACCATTTTTCCATGTAATTTATCCCCCCTTCTGTTTTCTTGCTTGTTTCTTTATTTCAATTTTGCTGAGTCTTATTTTTCCTTTTGGACACCTGTTCTGTTAATGCCTTGAAGGCTATTGTATTGGTTAGCAATAATTTCTGAATTAAATAAATTTTTCTATGGTACATTGTTGTTTTCAGTGCTCATCCTTTTAGCATTTCCAAGGAGTGCATCCATCAATACCAATGTTACAAAGCAGTGATGAATTTATCTTGGGAGGGCATGTGTGGAATGAGAAACAACAAATAAAGATAAGAGGCTAAAACAGAGCTAGAAAAATCAAAGGACCCCTGGATGTATGGATTGAATAAAAACGTAGTACCAGAATTTGAAATGGTTTTCAGCTCTTTGCATGTCAAGTACATAAAAACATGATAAATCTCTTATACACTTGGGATCAGTAGTTTTAAAGAAACGAGGAGATTACTGACTGCTTTTCTAACTCAAACTTGAGATGAAGACAGGCTGCAGGATCAAAGTACTTACCCAACAAATGCAAAGACTGCACGCTCAGAATAATTTTTGAATCCTAAAAAATCAACAGCTTCAGTTGGAGAAAGCCAGGAGTGGGACTAGTGATTAGGGTATAAAATATCCCCATCACCCAATCTCAGCATGTTGCCCTTCTTCCATAATTTAGCTATGAAAATCCTACCACAGTCCTGACAGTAGTGCCCTACCACCAATTAGTCTTCTGACCTAAGTCTCAGCACTCCCCCTCATTCCCTTCTGACATGGCTCTGGTTGCTCTCTTAAATCTCTCACATGCTAAAGGAGTGGCCCCATACCACCAGCCCAGCTCTCTTTGTTACTGAGCACTCCAGTCATTTGTGTCACATGTCTCTAAGTTCTCTCTTCCATTGATTCAAAGACCACCTCTGTACATTCAGCACTTTCCTTCTTGGCTCCAAAAGCTGCCGAGCCTCAGATGACTCTTCCTTCATACACAACATTATCTACCTGTATTGCCATTCTAATAAAACGAGAAAAGAGGCTGTAGATCTGGCCTCTACTAGCTGCGGTTGGAAGGGCACTCCCATTGTTTTTCTAACTGCCTCACATTTGTTAGCTCTGAAGATAGTTTGATAAATACACTGATTGGGGTGGAGGCCCTGTTGGTGACCCCAAAGTACAGTCATGGCCAAAAATATTGGCACCCTTTCAATTCTGTCAGAAAATGCAACCCTTCTCTCAGAAAATTGTTGCAGTTGCAAATGTTTCGGTACTCACATGTTCATTTCTTTGGTTTGCGTTGGAACAACCCAAAAAAACAGAGAAGAAAAGTCAAATCTGATACAATCCCACACCGAAACCAAAAAATGCACTGGCCAAAATTATTGGCACCCTGTCTAAATTGTAAGAAATAATTGCTTTTCAAGCATGTGATGCTCCTTTAATTTGTATTTAGACACACCTGTCGCAAGTAAGAGGTGTGGGCAATATAGTAATCACACTTGCAACCAGTTAAGATGGAGAAAAGGTGACTAAGCCTTTGTGTTGTGTGTGACACTGAGCATGGAGAAAAGAATGAAGTGTAAAGAGTTGTCTGTGGATTTGAGAGAAAAAATTGTGGAAAAACATCGACAATCTCAAGGCTACAAGTCCATCTCCAGAGATCTTAATGTTCCTGTGTCCACTGTGTGCAATATCACCAAGAGGTTTACAGCCCATGGCACTGTAGCTAACCTCCCTGGACGTGGACGGAAGAGCAAAATTACATAAAAATTACAACGAAGGGTTGTTCGAATGGTGGATACAGAACCCAGATTAACTTCCCAACAAATTCAAGCTGATCTGCAGACACAGGGTACAACAGTGTCAACTCGCACTATCTGTTGCCATCTGAATGAAAAGGGACGCTATGGTAGAAGACCCAGGAGGACACCACTGCTGACACAAAGGCATAAAAAAGCAAGACTGGAGTATGCCAAAACTTATGTGACAAAACCACAATCCTTCTGGAAGAACATACTGTGGACAGATGAGACAAAAGTAGAGCTTTTTGGTCAAGGACATCATGGCACTGTTTACAGAAAAAGAAATGAGGCATTCCAAGAAAAGAACACAGTCCCTACAGTCAAACATGGTGGAGGTTCAAAGATGTTTTGGGGTTGCTTTGCTGCTTCTGGCACTGAATGCCTTGACTGTGTGAACGGTATCATGAAATCTGATGATTACCAAAGAATTGTGGGGTGCAACATAGTGGCCAGTGTCAGAAAGCTGCATCTCCACCAGAGGTCATGGGTCTTCCAGCAGAACAATGACCCGAAATACACTTCAAAAAGCACTCAGAAATGGTTACAAACAAAGCACTGGAGAGTTCTGAAATGACCAGCAATGAGTCCAGATCTGAATCCCATAGAACACCTGTGGAGAGATCTCAAAACAGCAGTTGGGAGAAGGCATCCTTCAAATCTGAAGGCCCTGGAGCAGTTTGCAAAAGAAGAGTGGTCCAAAATTCCAGTAGAGAGGTGTAAAAAACTCATTCATGGTTACAGGAAGCGATTGATTTCAGTTATTTTTTCCAAAGGGGCTGCTACCAAATATTAAGTTAAGGGTGCCAATAATTTTGGCCAGTGCATTTTTGGGTTTCCGTGTGGAATTGTATCAGATTTGACTTTTCTTCTCTGTTTTTTTGGTTTGTTCCAATGCAAACCAAAGAAATGAACATGTGAGTACCACAACATTTGCAACTGCAACAATTTTCTGAGAGAAGGGTTGCATTTTCTGACAGAATTGCAAGGGTGCCAATATTTGTGGCCATGACTGTACATGGCAAGGCTGTCAGTCTTTATGTTTGATAACCATGGACAACAGTAACATCCTCCTTTTCCAGAGTCATAATTCTTTAAAGCTCTGCTGCAGAAGGTTAAACAGTGATTGCTCTCTGCCTCATTTTATTACTCGCCAGAAATACATTAGAAGAATTGGTTTATACTGTTGCCTGAGAAATGGATTATCCCTGTGGTCCCCCATGTGTTTTCACATAATCTCACCTTCTGTTGCTTTTTAACTTACCTTTTTCATCTGTGCATTGTACCCCAATATTTTAGACACTGAGCATCCTAGTTTCCTATAGAAATGCCCCCTCTGCCTGTTAACTTATCAGAAAGTGTGCCTGCAATTCTACTAATATTACCCAGGAGTGGCACAGTTCTGGAAAGTCTTTACAAACTACCAGCACAATACCACTTTGTCCTGTTTGCAAGATTAGGCATGCTCGGTTGCTGCTGTGTTAAAATGCAGAAATGTTTCACCAGGAGTCCCCCTTGTCAGAAGGAATTTTTCTGTTTCCTAGGTGGTAAATGTGCACAAATGTGCACTTGAGAAAAACCGTGATAGTTCTAGTGGCACAAAAACTCCAAGTGAAGAGTTTCTAATGGTAGTAATAGAACTAAATTATAAGTAAAAACATATATCTTTAAACTGGCATATAATTTTAAATCTATTGTGTTGTTTTTAAGTGTACACTCAACTGTTTTCCTTGGTTTTTATGGTAGGTTTGGTTTTACTTGATTTAATGATGTTGTGGTTACATTTGTTTTACTTGTTTTATGAAGATAGTAAGTCACCTTGAGCACTACTTCATAGTGAAAAAGCAAGGTCTGCAGGTGGTTTATCTCATCTCAATTAGGAGGTATCTGGTGTTTCGTCTTCCTTTGATCTTCTCAACCTTGCTCCTTATCTCCGTGCCAGGCAGAGCAAGCTTAGGACAACAATCCCATGAGAACATTTCAGTAGTTTAAATCCAACTGCACAATAAACTTAGCAGACTCCATCTTTGTATGACTACAAGTCCCAGTTTCCTTCTAATTCCTTACAAGGTCTAATACTAATAACTATGCAAAAGGAAAAATTTCTGCTATTAATAGATGGGCAATCCCACTGTTAATAGCAGAAAATTTTCCTTTTGCACATTAATAGATGGGCAATCCCACTGTTTCCTGCCAACCTAGCAGTTCGAAAGCATGTAAAAATGCGAGTAGATAAATAGGTACCACCTCGGTGGGAAGGTAACGGTGTTCCGTGTCTAGTCGCGCTGGCCACGTGACCATGGAAACTGTCTTCAGACAAACGCTGGTATGGCTTGGAAACGGGGATGAACACCGTGCCTTATAGTCGGACACGACTGGACTAAATGTCAAGAGGAACCTTTACCTTTACCTAGTCCCACTGTTAGTGTATTATTTTGGAATTATGGACTGGAAGTAAAATAATATTGATGATTTAAATAGGAAAACCCAAGTTCTCCTGTCAAAATACTGGTGCCATCATCTAAAAGCATGTGTGGAGCACCTTCATTCGCCATGGAGCGGGGTGGACACAGGCTTGTTGACATCAGGAATCTCTGTATTGGTCAAATAGTTGCATTTTAAAACTACTTCCATGTTACCACAGTTCCATTTCATCAGATGATAGTAGAAAACAGTAAAAGGCTAACAGTATTACCACTTGCAAGTGCGAACCAACCTACATTAATGAAAGTCACACAGCACAGGGATGTATGGCTTGACAGCAGCTCAGTTACCACCTGGATGATAATATTGATGAGCAACAATTGAACCTGGAGCTTAAAGTAGGTCATCTTCAGACTGAAACTGCAGGATTCACATGCGCAGTTCAAGACCAAGTTATTCACACTAGATACCATGAAGAAATAATTGGGAAGGAAAGTGTAAGTGATATATGGAGGTCCTGTCACAAATTTTAAAAAAACAATTCATCTTTATTTGTTTCAGAGAGTTGTATAATTTAAAATTATGGACATATATGAAATATAGGTAACATTAAAAGCAAATTGAAGTGTTAAAATAGTTAGACTATTTTTGATCAGAAGCTGGATAATTCATTATCCTGGCCATTTGCTAAATATTCTTTTGCACACATGGTGGGGCATACATTGCATGCACATTAATGCTGATTGATTGAATCTCTCCGTATTCACAGAAAAATTGTCCTGTATCCAAGTAGCCCCATTTTACGTGATTCGTCTTTGATCTTCCTACTTGGCTTTGAAGTCTATTAAGTGACTTCTAGGTGGTCCACCCAAAGTTTTATCCTGGTAAGAGACACTCTTCAGCATTCATCCATTCGGCAAGGTGTGTTGTTTTTGTTCTCCATAGGTTTAGCCTGGCATCTTCTGGTTTAATATTTAGAGCTTGAGATGTGTGTGGAAAATTTTTCCTTGATTTTAGCTGTTTGGTGTCTAGGGGTTTGGTGCTCATGAAGTGGATGGGCTTGGTGCTGTAGTACCTTATTTTGTTCATAATTGCTAGCACCTCTCAATGTACTTCTGCAGTACATTGCCAGCCAAGTAATAGACTTTTTCAATGGGGGTAGGTTTCAGGCAGCCAGTAATAATCCTGTATGATTCATTAAAAGCTACATCCGCTAGTTTGGCATGTGCCTATGGCACTAGCATATTCCACTGCACATGAAGAAAGCTGTTCTTATTGTTTGTGGATGTGCACCCCAGCCTCTCCCAACCAGTTTCCTAAATATGTTATTTCTGGTGGCAACTTTTTATTTGGTGTTCAGTGTTTTTTTGTAGGTCAGGATTCAATCCAAAGTGACATCCGACTTTGGGGAAGGGCAGTGCTCCAAAATTTTGGAACAGTTCATCATGTCATATCTGGATGCCCTAATTTAGGGTCAACAGATCACATGCACAGGCATAACCAAGTTGTAAAGATCATGTTTCAGCTGTTGGCTAAATCTTAGGAATTACCCACATCTTTTTCTCTATATTATAAACTCAAGCAGCCTTGAGCTTTAGAAAATTAACCTACAGTGCTGTATTGAGACAAGCAAGTTGTCATGCTTAAAACAGTTGATCTTTGTAAGCTTCAGGATAAGCAACAAAGAAAATGTATCTTTTGAAGTTGGAGTTCCATCAAAAAGCACCTCAAAAGTACAGAAAGTCCAAAAAAATGCAAAGTACCAAACATTAAGGCAAGAAATGAAAAGAATGTGGAAGCAAGGTCAGGTCTTCCACTTCCCAAAACTAATTTCAGCAGAGTCATTCGAAACTTTTTGGCTACTAATTTAAAACAATTGCCAATAACTGATCATTTGCTTCCTAAAATTGAAAATGGGTAATTTATAAACATGTTATTTCACCCTTCAGTTTTTATGACTTGACTCCTAATGTTTAGGCTTGACCCTTTAGTCCACCTCCATGCACCTGCAATTCTGAGAAATAAGAGGAGGAGGAGGAGGAGGAGACCTCTATAAGCCAACCAAAAATCTGTAATCAGTGTGCAGAAGCACACAGAAATGTGGAAAATGTTGTGAACACTGTCTCTGCCTCATGTGAAATGTTAAAAGGAAGCAGCATTGTGTGGGTGGTGGGTGGGGTGGAATCCTAGCGCAATGTGAAGCCTGCAAGGACTTAAGGACAGCATTTTCTCCCCTTCTAGTTGTCCTCTCCCCTGTGCTGCTTACTTTTAACATTTCAGTTTTGAAAAGAACAATGTTCCCCAAAGTTTGTGCATTTTTGTGTGCCTCTGCATACTTAACTGTGCTTTTTTTTGTTGTTGTTTGGTAGATAAAGGTGTCATCTCAATATAAACTTTGGAAGTACATGGAACAGAAGGAACCATGTTCTCTCTAAAACAACAAAAGAAGCAAAAAATCCTTTCTTGGACCAATCCCAAAAAGCCCCCCCCCCAAAAAAACCAGAGTACCTGACCTGAGCATTTGCGGTCCTGACTCTGAAATGTTGAGATTATTTTCACTTACGGCTGCTTGCCATACTCTTGATTATCACTACAAGCCCAGTAGGGTACAACCAATAAAAAGGAGGCAGTTTCCCCCCCAGCTCCCTCTCTGACAGAGTACATCAAGAGGCTCACTTCATGCTGCTTCATTGTCTCATCTTAACTAGTCCCAATGCAAGTTTATGTTAGCTTTGTAAAACTGCCCAAGATTTACAAGTCATGGTAATTCTGCCGCTGGCATTTGTCTTTTACATTTTCCAACACTCTGAGGAGGAACAGGCTATCATTTATACTCAAAGCCTAGGGAAAAATTGACTTTCATGGAGGTTAAATGTGTTGAACTTTTATCACGGTTCCTCTGAGGTCCTTGCAGGAATGCTTGTCTTTTATTCCCTACAAGGTCAGCGCAACTCATGTAATTTTTAAAAATGTTTTTGAAGATGTTGGCTTGTACTCTCTTATCATACATTTATTTTAGTATTAAGGTATTTCTGAATCACCTTTCCATCCAGAAATTACTGCCAAGGTGAAACACTGTGACAATTTTGAAACATCAGAATAACAGTGTAATGCAACAAATGTAAGAACAGGATAAAAACAATATTTTTTAAAAAAATAACAGAGCAAATCCATATAAAAACTACTGAAAAGCCACATAGGGAAAAAAAAGTAAAATTAAATGAAGAAGACCTCGTGAAACCTCTCTTAGGGTAGGGTTTTCTTTGCCACCACAAAGAACACCATATCACCTGTTCCCAGCACCAAGCTCATCTTCGTGGTGGGATACACAGATGGCCCACGAAAGCAGATCTTAAATATGATGGAAGGATACCTTTCAGTTATCCTAGCACCAATCAGTTTAGGACTTGGCAGTGGAATCAGATGTTGGGAGTTTGAGTCACCATTGTGCCTGATGGGAGAAGAGCCAGCCTGTGTACCCTTGGACAAGCTGCACAGTCCAGGGCACCTGCAAAGGAAGTAAATGTTAAACCATTTCTCTGTATGCCTAGGAAAACTTGGAAAGGGTTACCATAGGTCAAGATTGAGTTGTCAGCATGCAGTTATGAGGAGGAGGAGGTAAGAATCAGCACCATGGAGAGCAAAATAACAGTCACACTGTTATGCTTCGTTTTCCATTGAGTAAAATGAGAATTATAAATTTAATTGGGCAGATGTTTCTTTCACAATTAATAATGTGGTATTTTAAAATCTCTATAGCTCAGAAATAGACATTTCTGAGAAATCTTAAAAGTAGGAAGGACCTAGTAACCCTGGGTGGTCTGAATTATTTGATGGAGTCCAACTACTCAGAATAACTCAAGCAGTTGATTTGCACATCTTTTCAAGAGAGGCTTAAGTTTCAAATAGTTTTCTGTCTTAAGAACAGCAAGACAGTCTGAGGATTAAGGAACTGGTCATGCTGGAATGAGCAAAGCTTGGAAGTCCTCTCAAGGTTGAATGTGCACCGTGCTTTCTTTTTCCAGCTCACAGGAGATGACCATCTTTGAGACCTCATCCACCAAACACTTGATGAACCATTGTGCTAGTTCAACAGCAGGTCTTTCCGCTTCAGTACAGAAAGGAATCTTTAAGTTACCAAGCAACTTCTGCAAAGCATTGGGGGGAAAAAAAAACCTTGAGATTTTTCATGTCAGAATTAACATTATGGTGGACTTATTAATATGCCCTTTGTGTGTAATTTCCACCTATTCTTTTGGTTGGTATATAGTTTGCATTCTCATATTTAAATTTTACTCACAAAATACCTATTTGGAATGGATTTTTTTGCAGTTGCCTTTCATTTTTATTTTTATCTTTTAAGTTGAAATGTATACTTAAAAGTGGTGGTTAGGGATTTACGTCAAATTGCACCTTTGGCCTGTGGGGTGAGCTTTAGTTATGCATAACAATGCACGCTTTCCTGGGAATAAGCTCTACTTGACACAGTGGGACTTGCTGCTAAATAAACCTGAATAAGATTAGCTTCCAACACCTTATCTTACATTGACAAGCCTAGTTGACCTCCCTGCCAAAAGACGTCTGTGAAGATAGGGGACAACTCCTGCACACTGTGATCTGCAACATCGTGTCCAGGATATCATTCATGTACTGTCTAGCAGATTTACCCTAGCACTGGCACACAATATCATGCAGAGGCATCATCACATCAAACTGTTATACAAAGATACATGTGGATGAGCTAAAAATCAAGTTGGAGCTGACTGTTTTAAACACCATCTTAAACGTATTTAGATGTCTGCACCAGTGTCAGCCGTCACACCACATAATGCAGTAACAGAGGTCTTGGCAGAATAGCCTAGTGCCATGTTTTGCGCATGGTTCCATTTGGAAGCTACAGTCATGTGAAAAAGAAAGTACACTCTCTTTGAATTCTATCATTTTACATATCAGGACATAATAAAAATCATCTGACCCTTAACAGGTCTGAAAATTAGGTAAATACAGCCTCAGGTGAACAACAACACATGGCATATTGCACTGTGTCATGATTTATGGAACAAAAATAAAGCCAACCAGCTATTGCCTGCAGTTGCATTTCCAGTTAGAGACATCTATTTGCATGTTTGCAAGTAGAAGTAAATGGTGTGTACAATATGATTTTGAAAGCTTGAGGAAGAGATGAAGCCTCCCAAAAACGGAGTCTGTTGCTTTCTGTGGACAAGTGGCTCAGAGTAATTGGTATGGGAAAGTCTACATGCAGTTCCTGAGGGGAATGACCCCTTCCCTAGTTGCTTTTGTACTGGGAAGCTTTTGCTTTCTTTCATCCTCTGGTATGTTTGGAGTGCCTGTTAACAGTTATATAGCCTTTACCCAGGGTCATCATGGGAAGATTCCTCCCCCCTCCTTCTCTGATAAACCCAGACAGAATGCTGTAGCAGTTGCCCCACAGGGGACTCTTCAAGTCATTTGAAGGTGAGCTATTAGAAGGAAGTCAGAGGAGTAACAGCTTGCTATCCCCTTTGCAGCGCTTTGCCTCTTAAATAGTTAATGTGATAGGAAGGGAGCTCTCAGAAGGTTCCTCCTTTCTCCAATATCTTTTGCTGCAGGCACTTACCATGCACTTTCACTGCGCATTAGGTTCTCAAAGGGTCATTAATTAGAAACAGTTTCTTTATGGCCAAGTTACCAATTTAACAGTGCCTCAAGGAGGAGCACGTTCTGTTGAATTAAGGGGAATGCCTTGCTTACCTCTCCGTAGAGATGTCTTTCCACTGGTTATAATTATGAAAAAGGGATCCCTCCAATCACCCACTTGGGGATTCTGAACGGATGCCACAAACGACTGTGGGCAGACCCCAGTTGCTGCCGGGAGGTATCCAGTGCAATGTGGAGTTCCTTACGCGGGGAAAGTACTGCTGACTCCTCATCACAGCACAGTCCCCAGATCGGAGGAGTGGAAGCCATTCACAGCCTGGGGACATTGATGTTAGAGGCACAGAGTGCAAAATGGCTCTTCCCCCATGTGGCAACACCTCCAGGTTGATCTAGGGCAACCTCCCGTTGTTATGTCTGTCTCCATTTCATGATGAAGGCATCAGAGCAATAGTAAGTAGTGAAATCAGGGGGCGTAATGGCAACAGTGTTCTCAATTGCCAGAAAAAGAGCAGTGGATGGGAATAATTTTTCTTTTTGTTGAAAAGGTGAGAGGGAAAGAGTCACACTGTGCCTGGCAAGGAAAGAGTGAGTCCTTGCATTGTCCCAGAGGGCTGGTAATCCAGATGACAAACATTAATGATGTAAGGCAAGAAAGAATAAATGAAAAGCAGTCCTGCTCCTTTGAATATATCAAACAGGAAAGAGAGGGTGAAAATCCAAATTGCATTCCACCCCTTTCCCACCTCATTCTTGTCCTTCCTGTGTGCTTTCTCATTTTGCAGTCCCTCTCTCTCTCTCTCTCTCTCTCTCTCTCTCTCTCTCTCTCTCTCTCTCTCTCTCTCTCACACACACACACACACACACACACACACACACACACACACACACACACACACACACACGGACTGCCCTGCAAGGTAGCAGCTTGCCTGAATCTCCTTGTGTGTGGTGGATTCCCAAGATAAGATGGAACTATTGGCAACAAGTGGTGGCAGCTGATAGTAACGCCAATGGCAGTTGCCCTCAGCTTGTACATTTAAAATTTGGGGTGGCTGCAAGGTACTAGTTCCCCTCTATTTGGCACTGGTTAGGCCTCATCTTGAGTACTGTGTCCAGTTCTGGACACTGCACTTCAAGAAGGATGCTGACAAATTGGAACAAGTTCAGAGGAGGGCAACAAGGGTGATCAGGGGCTGGAAACCAAGCCCTGTGAGGAAAGACTGAAAGAGCTGGGCATGTTTAGCCTTGAAAAAAGAAAACTTGGGAGAAAGATGATAGCACTTTTCAACTACTTGAAAGGCTGTCATACAGATGAGGGGCAGGATGTCTTCTCGATCATTTATTTATTTTATTTATTTTATTTATTATTAGATTTTTATCCCGCCCTTCTACACAGGAGTTTACTCAGGGCGGCTCACAATATATTGTGCACAAAACAGATTTAAAAACAACTATTAAATTCTACAATAATAATTTAATCAAGATGGGAAGATAAACAACAAAAAACCAAGAAAAGTAAGAATCAAGTATTGGCAGGAGGGAAGGCCTGCCTAAAGAGCCAAGTTTTTAATTGGCTCTTGAAAACACCCAGTGAGGGTGCCAGGTAGATCTCTGATGGCAAGCTGTTCCAAAGTCGAGGGGCCACTGCCGAGAAGGCCCGGTTTCTTGTTCTTTCTTTCCGGGCCTCTCTCGGCGTCAGGCCCCTCAGCCGTCTTTCCTGGCTATAGTGAGTGACTCGAGTAGATCTAGGTGGGAGAAGGCGTTCTGCCAAGTATCGAGGTCCTAAACCGTTTAGGGCTTTGTATGTCATCATTAACACTTTGAAGTCAATGGGCTTCTAACGAATGGGCAGCCAATGCAAAGCAGCCAGAATGGGAGAGATATGCTGGAATTTTCTCGTTCCACTAAGCAATCTGGCTGCCAGAGTGCAGGACATCCCAGAGTGCAGGACATGCAACAATGGGTTCAAGTTACAGGAAGCCAGATATCGGTTGAATATCAGGAAAAACTGTTAGAGCAGTACGGCAATGTAATCAGTTACCTCAAGAGGTGGTGAGTGCTCCAACACTGGAGGCATTCAAGAGAAACTTAGACAACCACCTGGCAGATATCCTTTGATTTGTATTCCTGCATTGAGCAGGGGGTTGGACTTGATGGCCTTATAGGCCCCTTTCAACTTCGTTATTCTATGATTCCATGAATTCAACCAGATCTTTCAAATTCTTCAGTTCTTCTTGTATTGACTATTTGCTGTAGCATCAAACAATTTAAAGTTAATACAGTTTGTTCCTGGGGCACTATTGCTCTGGAGAACAAGAACAAGTGGTTTCTAGAGCCATCGTTGTTTGCAGGTGTGCTATGCCTGTGTGGATAACACAGCTTCATAATTTATTATTATATTCTGATTCTCGCTGATAGGCAGCAACAGTGAGTACACAGAAATGTTCTGAAATAAGGGCCATAGATGTTACTCGGTGTATTCAGACAGGAAATGCATTTATTTAATTTATAAAGGCATAGTAATTTTATGTTGCTTTATTAAAGTAGCACTGAAAAGTTTATATAATATTTATTTCTCCCCGGAATGCTGTTTCCATCAGGGAAATACCACTCCATTTTAGGCAGGAATCATCCTACAATATTGAAATTTTCAGAAATCTAGCTTTCCTTCCCCATGCTCCCCACGCCAGACTGCAATGGAAAGTGTGTAAATAAAATTGGCAGACATAAAATTGCAATAAAGAACAGCTGCTCCATGAATTTCTAACGTGAGGAAGAAAAGTAATAAAAAGCTATAAATTTAGTGTCAGTCATGCCCCTTTATCAGGCTGTGTATGCAGTGTGTACATAAAGTAATGCAAGGAAGGAGTTAAGGTGTCATGCATATTCACTTCATGGGCAGCATGTTGTGGTTTCTTCTCGAAAGCACACCTAATGCCAACCAGTGTTTGCGGCTTACAAAAAAAACCATACAGTTACTAGATCCATTCTTAGACTTTGGGGAACCATGGGACGGATATCCTCCCAGATCCCCTGACCTCCAGCTGGGGTGGGCTTTGAATGACTTGCAAAATGCAGCAGAATCCTCTGTAACAGTGGTGACACAGGAGACAGACAAGCAGTTGTGTCTGCTGGTTTTTGTGTTGGTGGTGGGTGGGGGTTTTTGGGGAGGGGAGATTTTCCACCCTCTCATAAAAGAAATATCTACCCCACATTCCTATCTGCTTTCATTTCAGTGAGTCCATAAACTAAATTGAGTCTTGACAACTGTATTGAGGTTGTTCAAGGGTGAGCTCACCTCAGCTCAGATCATAAGCAGCTCTGTATTAGAATGTTGATTTCCTTATTTTTCCTGTATGCCTAAATTGGTACTCTGTTTCTCTAACTGATGCAGCTAGCCACTTCAAACAGGTTTTTTAAAAATTACCTCTGGATTCAAGCTCTGTTTCCATCCAGGAAATGCATCAATGATAAATTGAAGAGAAGGGAATGTATGGAAAACCAACTTGAGATAAGTAAACAAGGAGAGGTTAAAATGAATGTAAAGTGAAATATTGGCAATGTCTGGTTCCCCTGGAAGTTCAGCCAACTTTGATGGAAAAGAAATAGGTAGATCCTGATAGTATCTTGATTCAGGCCATAGCATGATATCTAGTTGGCCTAGACTTGCTTGACGGAGTTACCAAAACTCTTTGCAAATCCAACATAGTGTTTCCCAGGGTAGCTTCCGAAATATAACTCATGTTGTGTATCCAAGCAAGAGAATACCAGGCCTTGTGCCATCCCACCCCTTAGGAAAAATGCCAACTTGTACTTTAAACATGTGATTTGAACAGATTATGGATAAATAACAAGCCACAGCTTTGATTGGTTTTAGCAGAATAGTATTGGTGCAGCATGAAGAAGTGGATGCCTGCGTCAGGATGTCTGCCTGCCATCTTACGACCCTTGTGGTGTCACCAACAGTTGGTCACCTGGGTTGGGTATAGCAAGAACACTAGGGGAACCCATCAGAATTTTGGGTGGGGCTGCATCAACCCTTCTGAGCAGGGCACGCCTCTACCAACACCCTCAACCCCATGATCCCAACCTGGGATAGAACCACCGCTCATCTCCCTCACCTCATATCCATTCCCAGTGAGGAAGAGACACATTCTGAATCACACGTATCCCACAATGGTTATATCTTATCTACTCACAATTGTCCCTTTCACACAAAGGGGGGGGAGGGAGGGAAAAGTTCCAACAACAATGACCTGTGAGAACTCGCAGCACTCTTTAAATACCTGCACGGTAGATGAGGGTGAAAACTGCTCCCTTCAAGTCCACCACACAGCCGGCATGCTGCCTCCAGCCAGCCAGCACTCCCCATGGGCTCATTGTTGAATCTTTGGTGGCCTCTGATTGGATCACCTAGGATCCCTTCTCCTAATTCAAGCTACCACAAAGCTCCCTAATTGTAGCAACATGGTGGCGGCAGCTCCAGGCATGGCCAGACCACACTGCTCTCCAAACCAAAGCCCTAGGTAGGATGGAGACTGGGGGACCTTGTCTGTGATAGCCTGGAGAGGTATAGGGGGAGGCATGCCAGAGTTTACTATAGCGGTAAATCACAGGATCTGACATTGCAGACAAAGAGGTGGGATAGGCATTTAAAGTCCAAGATGACAATTTCTGTGATCTTCTTCAGTAAGCTACATATAATGCCAAATTAAAATTGTGCTGAAGCAGAGGAATCAGTTTTATTCTAATTGACTGATTTTGTAATAGAATTGTCTTACAAAAATCTGTATTCAGTCCTAAAATTACATTTAGATATACGTTATTTTGCATGCTGTGACTTTGTAGTTGAATGTCTAAAGCAGAGGTGGGCAGCCATAGTGAGTAGGAGGGGGGTTTACGCCCGCTCTAAACCTGTGCAAGCCAGAACTTTCTTGTGGACCCTACAGTAGCCACATCTAGTCTAAAAGAATATGTGACACATTGAAACTCTTTGTATGTTAAGTCTTGCTTGATATAAGTTGTTGTCATGTGCTGTCAAGTTGGAACTGATAGGGCTTTCGGAAAAAGGAGTGGTTTTACCGGTTCCACATCCCCAGTGAATATCCATTGCTGACTGGAAATTCAAACCCAAGCCTCCTGAGTCCTAGCCCATCACTCTATCTACTTCACTACAGTAGGCATTCAGTGATTTAGGTAGAGTTGCTTTAGTTCTGCCTTCCTCCTCCTCTGCTATCACCCCACTCCTTCTCCTCTTTTTTTTTAACTGTTTACATCTTCTGATCACTTTCCTTTTCAGAATAAATGTTATGGAAAGAAATAAGGACAATTTTATTTGAATCAGTGTCATATTAATAATGAAGGGGATAATTCAGAAGGTGTAGTGAAATGAATACAACAAATGCTGCATCTGGGGACAAATTTTTGATAGTTAAAATTCATATCCAAATACTAAGAATATCCGAGGAGGGCTGAAGCATCTGAGACACAGTTTTGGGGAGAAATGTTGTTCAACGTGCATGAACAGGTGTCTAGCACTGTGGATCTTTACTTTCATTCTATTCATCCTTATAGCCCACTGTACAGCCTAAAAGGTCTCCCCTGAGGGTTGAGGGGAGCCCCACCCAACACTGTGGCCTGTCTTATATGGGGCTACATAAGATGGCTCTGATACCAAATAGCCATATGCCAAAGAATCTTGCACTGTCCACATAGAGCTTCCAATTTTGGTTTTGGTTTTTCCTCTGCCCCTGCAGTTTTGTGAAGGATAACCCACAACAGGTGTATGTCTCACTGAGTCTCTGAAGAGACTTTATGGGGAGCAGCAGTGGGAAATAGGAAAGAGAAAGCTCAGGTATACAAGCTTGTTTTGTGCTCACATAGTATCACTCTTTGAGTTTACTTATTTTTGGCCTTCCCTGCCTCTGGAGTCATGAATAAAGAGAATGTGGCATGCCTTTTGTGTTCATGAACAGACAAATATTTCTGAAGATGGAAGGTTGTTTAGTGTCTTGTAGTACAGCTAGTACAGCTAGTACATAGTTTGCTTAGGTTATGAACTGGGAAAGGAAGAGGGCAAATACACCCCCAAACTCTGTTGGAGACCCTGTGGTGCTGGATCTTTCAGACTAGGCTCAATTCCCTGCTTAGCTACAAAGCTTCTTGAAAAGCCTTGAGCACATCACACATCCCCTCACCTACCTCAAGGCTCCATGTATGTTGTGTTGAATTGGCATATGGGATAGATGTCTGACAAATAAAACAAGTGTACCATGCTGACATTTTGTACTATAATGCAAATTAATTATTTGGGTTAGTTCCCCTTTTGGTCAATTCTTGAGAAATTGGAGAAAACTTGGAATTGATTCTGAACTTTTCTTGACTTCCTTGTGAATTTCAAAGAGATCAGACAGTGTCTTTTGTGAAATGTTATTGCAGTATGATTATTGTTTGTAAGCCTCCTATTGATCAAGTCAATCAATGCCACATGCTGCAGGGGTACCTCATGCCCACAAGCTGGGAAGGTTCCACATTGTTTGAAGAGTGTGTTAAAATAACCCCCAAAGAATTGTTTGTCTGTAAAGGGAAAGTTTGTCCTCCTACAGTGACTTATTAAAAGACCCACAGCAACTGATTCCTATCAATATTTTTATTTTCTGGATATCAATGTTATTTATGCTTGACGGTATTTAAACAAATCTTGTTTCAGCATCCTAAGCATGTACATTCTAATAAGGAAAGCATGTTTGTGTGTTTGGAGTGGAATGCATGTCACTGGTTCCTTGAAATGCTGGTTAAAACTATTACGTTGCTTTCACAGGAGTTCTGATTATTGTCATCATTACCTAACATTTGAGATAATGAAGTGGTGGGAAAACTTTGTCCCATCTCCTTAGCTGATCATTTTCTCTTGAAGCATTTCTTATGCATTGAAGACAAGAGTGGGGAGATGCTTTCCTCTCTTGACCTCTCTGTGCGCTGGGTGATGTGAAAGAGTGAAGTTGATCCTTCCCTGAACTGCTGGGCCAGCCAGTGTCTTTGCCAGGGACCAGTTTTGCCTGTCCTATAATTTCCCCATTTGGGAGGGATGCAATATGGAGAAGCCACTAACTGAGCTAGGTGACCTCAAGGAGTGCTGCTTCAAGCAGCTAGTTCAGTTGGAATCTTGCTAGGCCTGCCCCATACCTTCCCCAAGCAAGGGCAACCTAAAATGGCTTCTATCTCAACTTTTTCTCCATGCATCAAAAAAACTTCCACTCAGGAAAGAAAGTTATGCCATTGAAAGGGTCATTTTGCAAACGGAAGCTTTTTCCATTCATGGAATAAAATGTTAGGCTGCAAGTCAATTATAATTTGTATTCCTGAATAGCATGCTTCAAACATGCTAGCACACATGCCTTTAAAAACAAACAAACCCTTAGTCCTTCTATATTGTATAGCACTATAAAGCTACCTATACTTACATTGCCTTAGAACTCTACAGTAACCTCCATAGAATATTATCCTGCCAGGCAAGTTACTGAACTTTGATGTTGTTTAATGATTTAGGGAATAACCTGCCACTTTTTCAAACCTACCCTGCAAAGGCCTTTTAAATTTCTTTTAAATTTAAAAGAACCAAATATCATGAATTAAGCTAAAACAAGAACCAACATGATACAGGTGAACCCCCCCCCCCCAAAAAAAACCCAAAGTTGATATCGTAACCCATCTGTAAACTATAATAGCCCAAATTAAGGGTGGCAGTATATTCTGCAAGTATACATTTCAGTACCAAGGACAGCAGCTCAGAATCTTGTCTTGTAAACAAGTCTTTCATTCAGAAATCTGTGGCTTGTTTTGGTGATTTTTTTTAAAAATAAAAAAGCTATTTATATGCTCCTTATTATTACACTGCCAGAGATCCTTCTGTAGTTGTTCTATCCTTACAAGATAATATAGGCTGACCAAATGAAATGTCTTAGGTCGTATTAGGTTATAGGCTTATCTTCTTGATGATACTACTGTTTGTGCATTTCACCTTTTCCTGGCTTTTTTCTGTAAGAATTTATTCCATCCTTCTAGTATGTTATCTCTGCTGTCAAACTATTCTAAGATACACACACTGTCTGTTTTCTTGGTTGGTAGCTGTGGTAGTTGGATGTATCAAAAACAACAAACAATCTTGTGACACCTTTATTTTATTTGGGCTGAGCTTTTGCAAACATTTGGAATACAGTGTTATTGAGGAAGTGGGCTCTGGTCACAAAAGGCCATGCCAAACACAACTTGTTAGTGTGAAAGGTGCCATAAAAAAGCATGAGGGTTGGCACTTTGTTATTCTGACAGTGGCTTGGGTGTAGTAGACTAAGAATTATTAAGCTACCCAAAGTGATCTCTTAATGATAAATCACACTCAATAGTAACAGAGTTTTTTGCACCTAACAATAAGAGCTGTGTATACACATAAAATAGACGCAGCTGCCACAACATCCAATATTGCCATAGACGAGGATTGAGCGGGAAGGGAGAGAGACCAAGTGAGCTAGAACATTAAACTGTGAATAATCTATATACTTTACAGATCTTAAATATTATTTTTGTTTCCTGCTGAATGAAACTTTGGGCAAATAGTAATGCCAGAAAAAAATACTTTAAAAGAAAATAAGCCATCTCTGTTTTAAACTAAGATGGTCAACTATATTTGCACAACAACAACCTTAGAACTGCAGAGCTGGACAGGGACCCTATGGATCACAGAGTCAAGCTCCTGTCAAGAAATCACAGTGGGGAATTGAGCTCCCAACCCCTGGCTCTGCCTAAACGCCTGAGCTCTCCAGCAGTTTTATACTACAAAGTAGCCAACTTTATTTTCAATGAAAGCAGTTTGTGCCGGCATGTTTTTTGTATGTTCCTTTTTTTTTTAATTGACTCTTGGGGGCCTCTATAAGGAATAAGAGTTTCAGAGTATTGCCAATAACCTGCCATTTCAGACTAACATTTCAAAGCCTAACTTGACCAGCTTGATTCAGAGCTCGTAAATCCAACCTTCCCCTGATTATACTGATTTAATTCATGGCCAATCCCATCTGCATTTTATAAATGACATTTGAGGAATAGATGACTTTCTATTTGTCATGGTTTAAAAATGGAATATGAAGCAGATGCATAATTTTCCCTCACGTTTCCTTCCTCTTCTTTTTTCCTCTTAGATATGTATTCACTGTACATTTTCAACGGAAAATTGTCTATCACTCTGCTCAAAATCCCAGCTTCATTTTAATTAAAGTTTGAGAATATGCAAGTTTAGATGCTGTGACATTGTTAATCATCAGCTTCAGAGTATACTAATTCCAGAGAGGAAAACATGTTAGTCTGTTGTAGGAAGAACAACAGCAAGTCTCCAGGAATCTTAAAGGCAAACAGATTTATTGAAGTGTAGGTATTTGTGGCTTGGAACATCTGGCATGAAGTGGCACTTAGTCCATGAAAACCTAAGCTACAATAAATCTGCAAGTCCTTAAGCTTCCAACAGAAAGTCTCTGTGCTGCTTCTCATACTGTCATGTGTTATTTAACTCTTTTACTACTCTAATATTGCCTCTCCCCAGCATTTTGCTACTAGTTGGATGGGATAAAAATGAAAACAAACAAACAAACCGGTGATCACTGCACACAAAAGACCAGCCAACGACACAGTGGCAGTACAATCACAGTGACAAATCATCTCGCCCCCTTATCACAACACCCACAACAAAAAACACCTTGATCACAGGAAACACCTAATCACCTGAAAAGAACAAAACCCTCATCCGACAGCTATAAATATTCAACAATCCCACACAGACAGAATTCTAGCTCCTGTCCTCTGAAGATGCCGGCCACAGAGAATGGTAAAACATTAGGAAGAAAAACCTCCAGAACACGGCCAAACAGCCTGAAAAACCCACAACAACCAAATAATCAGGCTATTGGTCTATTTTTCTTATCACTATCTACTCTGACTGCTATGGGTTCTGGAGGATCTCAACCACTTCCCATTTCAGGTCTCCTTGAGTTCCAGGGGTTGAACCTAGGGCCTTCAGCATACAAAACATGTGCTCCAGTGTTGTAGTATGGCACCTCCCTGTTGAACATAACCTTTAGTAGTGTTACAAGCAGAAATAGCTTTCTCCATTAATGAAGCAATAAGACTGGACCAATAGTGATGATGTTTTATCTTCACTATTTCATAAGTTCTCTTCTGTGTTTCATCGGTTACACAAGTAAAATACATATGTGAGTTAAATAAATACTTATGTTTGTAGTTAAGACAGCAACCAGTTTTAATGTATGCATTACCCCACATTTGTGTCATCAACATGTCTAGAGCAATATACAAAAGAAGGCTGCCAAGGCTGAAGACCACAGCATAGAGAGCTACTTTCTAAATCTGTTATAAGCCTTTTCAGAGTATTTAATTACTGTTGTAGTTACAATTTAAAAAGTAACTTTGTTTCCCCAGTTCTTCAAAAGTAATTGATTTTTTTAAAGCACCAAAATACTACAAAGCCAGTGGAAAACATCCCCTCCTTTCCACCTGATTGTTGTATCAACAGCCATGATAGAGGTTGCAACACAATCTAGAGCATTAGCCAGCACTTCTGCTGTGAGATATTCCTCCTTTGTCATTCGGTGATGCCACAACCCCGTAACTGTATAAGTAACTAAAAAATTACTGTTAGACTTCAAAATGAGTAACATTATTCCTCATTACTGTACACCTGTAATGCAATGTAGCCATGTATTTGTTATGGTGAAAGATAATTAATTACAACTAATGACTTCAAAATTCTGCCCACAGCCCAGGATCTATATATCTGTGCTTTCCGCTTGTATGAGGAGTTTGTAAAAAGCTTAGAGGTTGATTTAATTTCTGCTGTTGTATTGGAAAATAAGAGGTGATGAGTGAGACTCTAACAAGTTCTAAACCTGTGGTACAAACCTTAGTGTCTCTGTCCCTCAGGTCCTTCTGTATTTTCTCCCATTTCTGCTCCTGTTTGGAGAAGGTGAGAAGCAACAGACTTATTTCACTCTTTTTGCTGCTATCAGTTCAAAGGGAATAGGATATCTCAGCTCCTCCTTCTCTTCCAACCACGTTGAGTGAGGAAGAAGCCTGGATTGGGGTATGGAGATGGCAAATATAATCCAAGACAGTTCTGCTATTTCTTACTTTTTTCAAATGACATCAGAGTAGGGTTTCTACGTCAGGTCAGAAAGTCTGACACCTGAACAATTTCCTCAGGGTCCTATAGACCTTATAGATCTCTTGGGGAAAAAATTAGAAGCCTCTGTTTGTCACAGCTGGCATTTCTCCCATCTAGGGTTAATTCCAGAATGAAACCAGACAACCATTTCCAACCATATCAAAATTCATTTGGGTATCAAGGTAAAATAAGTAGTCCCATTATTGGAATGATTCCAGGCAACATCAGCTTGTCTATTTCTACAAGCTTTGTTTAGCTACCTTGCTTCTATTTTCCATATGCACAAAATGAAATACAAAAAGTAAAAATTCAAAATGCATTGAAAACATTCTAACAGCTATGAGGAAAACCTGTAGACACAAATGCTTAAAAAGAAATCAATTCTTGCAACTTGCGAAAAGCTGCCGGTACGAATGCCAATTTTTTTTTCAACTGTGAAAAGCTGCAAATAAGAAATAATTCAAAACCAAGCAGAAATTAAGTTAGAAAAATCTATTTCTAAAATACATCATTAAAAAGTAAAAAAGCATTATAACTTTAAGCAATCTTTAGTCTTTAAGCATATTACTGAGCACACATGAACAATATTCTAAGTGCTTATCCAGCCAAGCCTATAGAGGAAATCCATGATGTTTTTGCTACTACATGTTGCTCCTCTTTGATATCTGGTGCCCAGTATCAGTGTTGTCAGTATCCAGTGTGTGTGGCATAGGCAGCGTCATGTGTATCTTGTCTCCCTATATTTATATTTCTCTCAGATGTTTACATTTTCCTTCAACTGTAAACAACTGAATTTTGCCAATGTAGTAAATTTCTGATTTGTATAAACAGTCAGAAGATGCTGAATGGAAATTTCTATTGCTTCCACTGGGGTGGCAAAGTACACCTCTACAAATTATGAGCCTTTAGGGGTTCTGGAAGTTTAGTCATGGCAACAGTCTGAGACCCAGAGCCGACGGAAGAACCTGGTCATTCCTTACATGGCGGGTGTGTCTGAAAGGCTCAAAAGGATTTTTAGTAAACACCATGTACCCATGCTTTTCAAACCCACAAACACACAAAGGCAGAGACTCGTCTACCCAAGAGACCAGACACCAAAACACAACAGGAGCAATATAGTATATGCGGTCCAATGCAAAGAGGAGTGTTCGGAGCGCTACATTGGAGAAACTAAACAGCCACTAAACAGGAGAATGGCCCAACACAGGAGGGGCAACAGTTCAAGACCACAAACAGCAATGTTCCTTCATTTGAAAGACAAATGACACTCATTTGATGACCAAGATGTACTCATTTTGGACCAAGAAGATAGGTGGTTTGAGAAGATAGGTGGTTTCCTTCCCCAGAAAGATCAGAACCACACCCACCAGAAAGACCACTGTTAAGAACTGTTTACGACCCATGACAATGAGTGGAGAAGGACTGCAGAAGTGGGATTTTCACTCATACTCCCCCCCCCCCGTCCTTTGTTCATCTAATGAGCTTATTCAGACCAGGGGGAAGTGAAACCAACATGGAGGATATATCAGGTGTCTCCTACCAACTCTCCTCAGACTGAAGAAGCTACTTGAATGAGTAGCAAAACATTTCAACATAATAAGAAAGAAGTTCAGTGGCCATGACTCAACTTTCAGATAACCTCACCTGGATAACTGAGGATCTTCACAAACTCTAGGAGTTAATTTGCTCAATTGTTTTATATTTTCTTCCAAATGTTATGCATTTCTTATCATTTCTTTACATCCACACGCAAATGTTAAGTCATTATGAAAGGGAGCCCTTTGTGAGGCAATGTTATTATACATTGACCTTCCTTTCAGAATTGGCTGGAGAGCTGATTGTTTTGCAGTGACTTTTAGTAAACTGCTGTTCAAACCTCATTTGTACAACACAATCTACGTTTTCAGGGCTGCATTTTTACAGTCCTCTTCACTACATTCAAAATTTCAAATCTTGACAGTTCTATACCACTTGAGATCTTTCTTGCCACAATACTGGGCATTTTCACCTAGTGTGGGTGAATGAGTTGATTATAAAATAATGAGTCCCCCCCCCCCACCTTGAAACATATCTTAAGAAGGTTTATGAAAGTTAAATGTATTATATGTATTCATAAGCAGAATAGATTTCAAGATCAAAACTGCAGCAGATGCTACCATGAATAAATTCACTGACATCTGGAAAATGGGACAAGGCAACAGCTTTGAGACAGATCCATTTTACTGCACTGTCACTAGTATCCTGTGAGGGACATGTTGGCAAGACTCAGATCTAGAGTTGTGAGCCAAAGTTAGTCTCAGAAACAAAGCCCTCAGGCAAGAGCACATGTAAAATGGAGTTCTTAAGTAAATCCAGCACAGTTTGCAGTGCAGTAGCTCAGTATCTGTAGGCAATGGTCTGTTGGAACACAGTTCCAGTTCTCCAAGATCATACGGAAATTATGTGAGATAGACAGAAAAGGTTTCTGCAGAACAGGCAGGACAAAAAGACAGACAAATGAGCAACCTGAAGACATGAAGCAGTAGCCCCACCACTGAAGAAACATGGACTTCTGGTACAAAGCCTGATCAGAGTTCCCAGAAGGCTTGCAAACTGATGCCAGTGGTTAATTGAATTGCAGTTAGTCTACAAGCAGCAGGTGGGAATTACAAACTAAAACAAATGGGGCAGAAGAAAGTTCAGCCATGCTGCTCCCAGGACCTGCAGCTTCCTGAGTCACTGCTGCATCTCAGCTGATCATTAGGGGGCAAAAAAAAAGGCATGGTCTTAGAATGTCTTGCAAATAATATCTTTCAGTGCCACAGGAAACTGCAGACGGCACCTTCTGCCCTGTTGTCATAGCTCTCACATTCACAAGTCCATTGGCAGTCCATCTGGCCCTCTCATGTAAGGAAGGGAGCAGGCTGAGGGCCAATGAAATATTGCAGCAATTCTACAGCCGTGTCAGCAAGCATAACAAATATTTGTGCGGGCTGAAGTTTTTGCAATGAAGTTGGCTTGTTCCTCTGTGCAATTCCAAATTGCTGGTTTACAATCTCAAGAGTCGCAATCAGACCTACAGATTGGAGCTTTTTGTTTTCAAACTAATTTTTCAAGCAGATAACAAGAATGTGGGACGACAGGCTGAACAATTAGATTCAAACAGCTTTTAATTTTTAATCACCACACACTGTTTATCATCTTCAGAGCTGTGAGGAGTGGCAGCTGTAATTCCCTGTGATTTACTCGGTCCCCTACAGCTGAAACTCATTCATTTCCTCCGGGTTATAGCAAATCCTGATGCAGTGGGACAAAGGAGGAATAAATGACACTAGGACAAAATGTAGAACTGTTAAAAGGAAAATACAGTGAGCAATAGATTTTGTTGTAAACGAATACCATGAGACCCATCAAGGCGAAGCAGCTGTTGTGTGATGTGTTATTACTCATGGCAGTGCAGCCTGGGTGCCAGGAGGGCTTGCCATTACTTTGAAAAAGAAGTTCAATGCGGCTTGGAAACAAAATAAGAAGGAGAAAAAGCACAGTTGGTGAGGAATGGATTATCTTGTTTCAGTTTGGCACAGCATACAGTGGCAGCTTGCAAGTGACTTTTCAGCTGTTTGACTAGGATTTCCTAGTACTTACTTACTTACTTACTTAAAATATTTATAATTCACTTTTCCTACTGTTCAGGGTAGTTTGCCTGCAAAGGTATCAGACACAAAATACAGTTTAAAAATGAAAGTCAGAGACACATTGGGTTAAAAAGGGCCCTAATGTGGAACTTCTAGAAGGTCCACCATCCAAAGGCTTTCATAAACAAATGCCCCTGGCTAAAATTCAGGTGGGAGGAATATAAATGCATCTAAAGCATTCCACAGGCATTTGGGCAGCAAAGAAATGGCCCTTTACCTCCCAGGATAGTTTCACTTCCCAAAATGAGTGAACATGAAGATGAGCCCTTGACAGCATATCAGCTGATAGAAAAGCTCAGATTGGAAGTCTAGTCCAAAGCTGAGTCGAATCGTGTGATTAGAGTGTTGATTAGGATTTGGGAGCCTTTGGATTGCTAACTCTACTTGGTCCTGACGTACATTGGGTGCCCTTGGGCCAGTCACTCTCCTTCTCCTCCAGGCTGACCTGCCTCATAAGGTTGCTGGGAGGAGCAAATGGAGAGAAGGAGAGCCTTGAGCTCTCTGAAGGAAAGCTAGAATGTAAACGTAATAAATACACGCCATAAGTCAAATACAGAGCAGTTCACAATGCCACTTTAGTATGGTTTACAGTACCCATGAAGCTTGCAGGCCGGTTGGCCTGGTGCTTCATGGTTTTTGTGGGAACACACACCATACCACATTTGTCAGTATGTGTTTTCTTAACAACAGCTGAGGAGAAACAAGACAGCAGTCCAGTGCAGGAGATGCAGAAAGGAATATGGGCATTCGCTGGGCCCTTCTCTGATTGAAGTGAAAATTCATTCTCCACTGCCTGTGTTTCCCTGTTTCCTTTAACTTTTCTCTCAGCAGATAATGTAAAAGGAAGCAATACAGTGGCTGCTAGCAGGGGTTTTGTTTTAAAACAGCTCCTCCACAGTTCTTCATAGTTATGCTTTGGACCTACTTTTGGACTCAAACTGTCTTTGCCTTCCTCAGCCCAGATTCTCCTTCAGTCTGGCCTGTGTAAAGGCCTTTAGCTTCTCCTTCCCCTCCTCATGGAGAAAAATTCCCTGGCTCCCAGTTTGTCCCTGACATTTGTCAGACTTCACAGTCAGACTTATCCTCCTCCCCCTTCTGTTCAAGAGCTCTGTCAGTTCTTGCCACTTGCTCTGCTATGGTGCAGACTCAGAAATACAGACCCAGCTCTCACTACAAAACACTTTAGGCTAGAGGCAAATTTTACCAAGATGCCTTCTTTCTTCATTCCTGTCACAAGCAGTACAGTGCATTTAATAAATATACCATCATTCTTGCCCAATGATGGACAACATCAAAAACATTTGGGGCAGCTGACACCAAGTTTTCCACAGTACATGTTGAGGGGCACAAAATACACCTAGGTGTGAAGTTGCCTCTTCTTCTCCATACTCACAACAGACTATCAGTGTGAAAACCCACTTTTCTAAGGCTCAATTTGGTTCTGCCAGTTCTGATCCATAGCCTATTAAGTGACTTTCAAGGAACCCGGTTCTCCATGTTGCTATGGGCTATACTTCTCTGAGATTCCAATCCCTTTTAAGAGGTGGCTAGTTCTTTCTTTCTATGGTAGAGTCCTGATAGGGAGTTATCTCTTTGGATTAAATGTGAACATTGTCTTCTTGCATCAATTAAGAGAGGTTCCACTCCCTGGGAGCTGTCTGACTGAGCAGCAAGTGTGAGATCGTCAGCATAAATGCAGCTTTTGATGCCTTGACACCAAGACTTTCTTTTCAGTTAGGAGCGCTCTTCAATACCTTGAATTTGATTCAAGACATCCTTGGCCGGAAGGAAGGAAGGAAGGAAGGAAGGAAGGAAGGAAGGAAGGAAGGAAGGAAGGAAGGAAGGAAGGGAAGGAAGGAAGGAAGGAAGGAAGGAAGGAAGGAAGGAAGGAAGGAAGGAAGGAAGGAAGGAAGGAAGGAAGGAAGGAAGGAAGGAAGGAAGAAGGAAGGAAGGAAGGAAGGAAGGAAGGAAGGAAGGAAGGAAGGAAGGAAGGAAGGAAGGAAGGAAGGAAGGAAGGAAGGAAGGAAGGAAGGAAGGAAGGAAGGAAGGAAGGAAGGAAGAAGGAAGGAAGGAAGGAAGGAAAATTCCCTCCACTCTAATCTATCTGATTGTTTGCTTGTCCTGAGTGATGTATTCTTCAGCCTCTATTAAAACAATTGGCTTTCCGAGTTGAGTCTCAAGAAGCACGGATATAGAGCTTACTGCCTTTAACTTTTGCCCCACTTCTACTGTCCAACTTCAGTGTTAACACACACAAGGTCTGTAGAAGAGTCACTTTTCTTTGATGAGTACAAAACTAGGCAAGCTTGCACAGATCCTTATGGCCATTCTTAAAAAAGAAGCAATTTGGCTTAGATATTGAATACATCTGAGAGAGGAGTACGCAAATCCCCTCTTCCTCTTTGCTAGGGACAGGGACGGTTTAACTATTGGGACTTAAGGAGATTTAATTCTCTCATATGTACAAAATGAAAAAAAAAAGATTTCAGCAGGGTCAGAGGAAAAGAGTTGTTTGGTTGATTTTTTCCTGATCTCTGTACTCTCTGTCCTTAGGAAACAGGTTGGCATCAAACAAAATCTTGCCAGGGGTGCAATGAGCATTTTCGTTCTGGACAGTTTTCCAAGCCTCATGATGCTCAGACTCCCCAGTAAGACTTGCCCCCTGAATTAGCAAGAAACCCCCATTTTCTGATTGACTGATTGATTGCTTTTTCACCTGCTGTTCTACACAGAAAAAGGTCAAATTCTGTACAGCTTAATGCTCTTTTCATTGAACCCTACACAGGAAAGATGCCACAATACTTCTGAGAAATCCTGTGATATTTTCTGCAAGATTTATTGGGGGGTGGGGAGGGCATCGTGCAAACATGGTACAGCAGGGTGAGAAAAGGAAAAGGTATTTATTGCAGGTCTTCAGCAGGAATAAAATGAATGAATGAATTTTATTCTTTATTTTTTTCTTTTATTTTTTGATCTGGGAAACAACACTAGTTTCTCACATTTAACATCACGGCTGCCCTAAAGCTACTGTCTTTAAACCCTCCCTAGTGAATATAGGGGAACTTAACTTATGATCCAGTTGCAATGATCATAAAGCTTCTAATCGTCCAAAGATTCCCTGCCCATTCTTCATGTTTCAAAAAATCCCCTTTGGAAGACTTCCTTTTATTTTTCTCAGTTTATCGTCCCCTCAGGGACACATATCCCACAAGAATTATGGGAAGGATTGGGGAATTAAAAGGGTTTGGGACTAGGTGAGTTCACATGTATATGCAAGTTGGAGCAGGCCATGGGATTAGTGCAGCATACTTAAAATAGCAGTGGAGATACCATTGTCAATTCACTTTTCTTTTCCCTATTCCTCCCCTCCAGGCCACCTTTATTTGGGCCATTCATAGGCAACATGCAAGGACTTGGGATGATTTTCCTTGGCCCTGCTCTTTGCTTCCATTTCAGTAATGCCATTAGTATCATGGACAAAGAGCTCTGGAACTGGTACTGACAAATGTCAGACAAAAACAAAATTAAAAAAAATAAAAGATAAATACATTGTGGCACATTTAAGATGGTTATATCTCAATGCGAGCATTCGTGATGAAGTCTACTTTTCTCGGACAGAAAATGAATGTTTGTTTGTTTCAGAAACATGTATACTGCCTGACTCCAGACAGTTGACAATAAAGAACAAATCCCAATAACCTACCAGAATCCATTAAGAAATGAGCTGAAAATCAACAGACATCAAAATCTTCCTAACCTAACACCAAAACTTAAACTTAAAACTTAAATTTAAACCTTAAAAGATGGCAGAACCAGATGACTGTGATACATTAAAAAAAAACTCAGAGGAGGATGTCTTTGAAAGTGTCTTTCAAAATCAAAGTCTTTAGCATCTTCTTGAAAGTTGGGAGGGAGGGGGCTGGCGAAGCTCTAACAGGAGCCATTCCACATAGAAGGTGCCATGACTGAGAAGACTCGATTTCTTTTCAAGGTCTTCTTTGCCTCTCTCGGCATGGCAAACCCATAAGAACAAGGCCTGTGAGGATTGAGTGGCATGGAAAGTTCTAAGGGAAAGACGCTCTGACAAATAGCGGGGTCCCAAACCATTAAGTGCTTTATTGGTTAAAACCAAACCCTTGAACACCACAGGAAGCCAATGCAGATGAGCTAGTACTTCAGAGATGTGATCAAACTTGTTCACACCTGTAACCAGCCCTAGCTTCAGCATTTAGCACCTGCTGTAGTTTCCAAGTCATCTTCAAGGGTAGCCCCCACATAGAGAGCATTGCAGTAGTCAGTCTTTGAGATGGTCATAGGAAAAAGACCATTGTGATACAGCAGTTAGAATCCTATTGGTGTTTGTATAACTTGCTGTGAGTAATTATGGCTAATCCACAAGGTGCCATGGCAAGTCTTGGCCTCATGCCCAGCGACGTGTCTGATTGCTCAACCAAGGTGTGCCTTGGCACCTAATTGATGAGCCACTATTAGTCATGGTGAGTTATGTCAACCTTACACAAACATCAGTAGGAATTCTGAAAAGCGAGTTATGTGATGGGAAATGCACTGTCTTGAAGAGTGTGCAGTATTTCAAGGATGATGATGTGATAATCAACATGTCCTGGCCTGCCCCATCTGCATGTACTCACTCCATACTGGAGAAACAACTTTTGTAAATAGACTACTCTTCTCAAGTTTGTGTGCATTTTACCATAAGTGACCTTCAGCATGTGCCACTATGTACCTCCACCCCTGCAGCATAGGTTTTTCCTTCCCTTTGCTATGTGGAGGCCTCCTTCTTTCATTTGCTTTGCACACAGAAGGTTGTGAGTTCAATTTCAGGCATTTCCACCTAGGGCTGAGAGAGAATCTCCTTTGATGCTTGTCAGTGTCTGCATTGGAAGAATCAACCATCTAATTGTATAGGGCATGACTGGGAAAAATATGGAAAATTAATATAAAAATTACAAAATCAGTAAACTTTAAAGAAAATATATACAAAATGTTCTACATATGGCACATAACACCAGATAAGTTGTCAAAAATGTATAAAGGTACACCAAATGCATGTTGGAAATGTAAATTAGAAGAGGGAACCTTGTCTCATAGGTGGTGGACATGTAGAGAAACATACCAAACCGTGAAGAATTTGTGGAAAAGATTATGGAAGAGGTAGAGATGGACATATTAATAGAAGCTTTGAAAGACAATTCAATCCAAGAAGCAACTGAAAAATGGGACCCCTATATATCACTGGATCCGTTCTATAACCTGAAAGCCAAATGTGATAATTTTTATACAAAATAGTCAAATAACTCTAGTTGGAATTATATAGGCAACTAACAGACACAAAAGTCTTTAATGTAATGATATGTTTAAGTACAGATAATATGTGATAATGTATAGCATGATATATTCCCTGTTATCCCGAGCTATTTCCCTTTACACTTGAAATAAAAATAAAAAAAAAATACACAAATTATCCATCATGGATGATATTTTTAGAACAAACTGGGAGCAATCACAAATGACAAACAGGTACAATCCACAATAAATACCTGTTGCATAGCCTGTGTATTTTAAAAATATAGGGTTTCATGGACAAATCCATGTTTAAATTATTTTAATTTGGTAGTTTTATTTAAAAGTAGTTTCAGCTAGTGACAGGGTTAACTACATTTTACTTCCCTGTTGTCTGCTGCCAGGATCTGGTACACTGGCATATACATAAATTCTATTACTGATTTATGCTTCCATAATGGAAATGGAAATAAGTCTTGGTGGAAAATTTCTACTCCCTTAACAAGATGTTGGTTTTTATTCTTGGGCTTGTGCATATTAGTGCATGGTAGCATAACAAAGCTAGCAGTTTGTTTATTTGTTTACAAAAAATCCACTCCTGGTTCTTTCCACTGGATATTCTTTTTGAGCAACCCTAATTTAGAAAAAGGGGGAGCTTCCTTGTAATTGCTTTTTTTTAGACAACAGGGAATCAGGAATTCTTTTGCAGTCTGACGAGGATGAGTCGAAAAGCTCTGGTGACCACCCACCATAAAAATTCCATTGTTGGATTCTCACCTGTCCTGTGCCTGCCCCTGGAGGACAGGGTGGCTAGGAGAAGAAATTGCCACAACCTGCCACTTGTGGCTCCTCATATATGTTCCCTTCAGGAGCTTTTCAGATAAACTTAGCTTAAGACCATCTTCACTTTGGCCTGTTAGAATGCTACAGGTGGGGTGGGGGAATATGCATTTTTAGGATACCAAATCATTCCTGCGCTCAAGAATACAATGGTTGCAGTTCTCTGAAAGAAAACTGTTCCTTACCAAGAGATTGTGGACAAAGTTTAACTAATGATTTTAATAGAAAATATTTGGGGGGCTTAGAAAAGAGATAGCGTCTTTGCATGGGAACTCCCCAATCTTAGAATGAAATATGTCTCTTGGTACTTACAACCAACAACTTTCAAAGGAGAGGGGTTTTATAGCAAACAGTGTCTTTGAGTGACCAGCTCTGATTTTTATTTTAAAAACTGGCAGTGCATGTAGTGAGCTTCAGGAGGTAGAGGAACGACTATATAGACTTGTGAGAAGCAGAACGAGGCCAGCTAGTGTTGTTACAAATGTTATTCATACCATGCCACTGGAAAAAAAATAGACTATAGCTTTTAAAAAGATACTTAATTTTACTTGGTAGTCAAAATCATTGTAGAATGTGCTCATACAATATTGTGTAATTTTTTTTACAGCTTAGTATTCTTTAACTAGAGTGCCTAAGTAGATGTAAAATGCAGCTCAAAAGAAGAAAAAATCCATACGTCCCCAACACCCTATGTATAATGCATATCCAGGATTAACTAGGGTTTTATGGTGTTGTTGCAGGAAGGCATACGTACGTACAGCTAAATGTGCAGGCACTGCACTGTATGAGGGGTCCTAATCTGTTAACATACCTGACAGCCATTGATTTGATGCATTTGCCAAACAATAAAAGCAATAAAAATCATTTAGGGGCACCCAAAACCATTAGAATGAACAATGAAACAATTTCTGGCATTGTATTATACAACACATTCAGCGCTAAAGCCTCCAATTGAATGCTTTTATTAGAAACAGCTTGGGATTACTTTATAACGGTGCAAAATCAATTGAAGTATATGCATTTTAAGTTTGAGTAATTTATTTTCTCACCTGTTTGAATCACCAAGAAGTTCTAATTCCACCAGTCTTCCCCTTAGCCCACCTCTGTATGTGTAGATGTGCATGCATGTGTGTAAAGGAGTGAAGTCACTGTGTCTTTCATATACTGTATACTATAGAATCTATCTGGCTGGATAGCTCAGTGGTTTGGGTATCTGGCTGCAGAACTAGAGGTTGGGAGTTCAAGTTTCTACTGTGCATCCCAGAAGAGCCAGCCTGTGTGGCCTTGGGCAAGTTGCACAATCCCAGGAAGCTCCCGAGAAGAAGGGAAGGCTAAACCACTTCTGAATACTCTCTATCTGGAAAGCCCTGAAAAGGGTCACCATGTCAGAATTGACGTGATGGCACATTATTATTATTATTATAGACTCTATAGGCTAAATATATCTCTTTACAGAGACATAACTACATTTTGTAATTCCTGATACTGGAATACAAACCTTGGAATGCTTGCTTTCAAAATGGAGTAAGCATTATGATTGTCACATTCTTCCCTGGTTGAGAATTTATCGGTAGCCATTTAAAAGCCCGATTTATCTGGTGGTTGCACCAGAAACACTGGTAAAGACAGCAAAGGAAGGAAGGAGTCTTTTTTAATGCTTTCCTTCTTCTGCACATTTTTTCTGCCCCTCGTATCCCTTCTGGTACTTGGAATGCTGGGAACTTTGCCTGTCAGATGCAGCTGAATAAGTTACATTTCCCATGGAAGAGAAAAGAAGCAAGCCCAACTTTTCTGCCACAGCAACCATTGCTGCCACAGATGAGCAGGGGTAATGATGGGAGAGAGGAAGGGAGAGGAAGAGAGAGTAGTCATTTAGTAAGGCTTTTACCTTATATGGAGTGAGAAATTCCCAATGTTCAAGCTGGATTCGAAAAAGGAAGAGGCACTTGGGATAATATTACATATATATGCTGGCTATTGTAGCACCCCAAAGAATTTCAAAAGGAGATCAGGCTAGACTTTATACACTACAGCAAAGCCTTTGACTGTGTGGATAATGAGAAACTATGGGTTGTTCTGAAAGAAATGGATGCGCCTCAGCAGTTGATTGTCCTGATGCATAACCTGTACTGTGGGCAAGAAGCTACTGGTAGGACAGAATATGGACAATGGCTTCCTACAGGCATGTCAGACAGGAGTGCATTTTATCTTTTTTTTCCTGCTCTATCTGTACTCAAAGCGTATCATATGGAAAGCCGAACTGGATTCAGGTGAAGGAGGAGTGGAAATTGGTGGAATCATTAATAATTTAAGATGTGCAGATGACTCCATCTTACTGGCAGAGAGCAGCAATGACTTGAAATGACTTTTAGTGACAGTGAAAGAAGAAAAGGCCAAAGAAGGACTGCAGTTGAACATTAAGATGACAAAAACCATGATTGCAGAAGAACTACACCATTTTGCATGTGATGGAACATGCGTATAGAGTGTCTGTTGAGAGACACACATGGTCCAGATCATGATGCCGCTTCTTTTGGAGCCAATCACATTTGCAGAGTACAAAATCTGAGTGTCAGTAGAAAAGTCCAGCAGTACCGATAAAAAATAATGAACTCTATGTTAAATTATAAAACTGTATATAAGCACATAAGAAGAGCTATGATGGATCACATTATGTAGTCCAACATTTTGTTTGCACATTGGTGAAACAGCTGCCTATCGGACGTCTACAAGCAGGGCATGAATGCAACAGCATCTTCCCAACTCACATTTTCCAACAATGGGTAGTTAGAGCATGCTGCCTCTTACGCTGGCAGATATATAGCCATCCTGACCAGAAGACCCTGACGACCTTCACCCCCATGAATTCATCTAATCCCCCTTTCAAGCTGTCCACACTGGCAGCCAAAGCTACATCTTGTGGCAGTGAATTCTGTCATTTAACTATGCCCTTTATAAAAGATATACTTCCTTTTTATCTGTCCTGAATCTCCTACCATTCATTTATGTTGGATGGTTTATGGTTCTTTTATTATGGCTAAGGGTTTCACCCTATGTGCTTTCTCTTCACTTTTTGTAATTGTGTACACCTCAATCATGCCCCCTGCTTACCTGTCTTTTTTCCTTTGCTAAAAAGCCCCAAATGTAGCCTTTCCTCCTAGCAGAGTTGCTCCAGTCCTTTGATCAAACAATAAGCAATTTTTGCAAATTCAGAATATGTGAAAAACGTTGCCATCGGCTGAACCTGCTAGTATGTTTTTCAAAGAAAAATCCAGCACTTCTAAAATGAGGGCCCTCTCTGGCCTCTCAGCTTCCCCAGAGCAGCTCAGAAAAAGAGCTACTTACACAAATATCCTTGTTACCTTATCCCTCTAGGATCTAACCAGGGAATAGGGTTGAGGAAGGCACACAGTGGTGATTGTGGCTGTGGCAGTGTGTCTATTGTAATTGTGTAGGGTAGAGGAGATGTCAAAAATAATTACTGGATACCAGCATTCAGAACCTGCTGCATTTTAATTCAAGGTGGGATAAATGCTGCTGTCATCAGGAAGCTAGCTGAAGATGTCATCTGTGATAAACAGGGTCTGTTTCACATGCTTCTTACAAAATCGATACAGGCTTGGTACTTATTTGCTAATATATCAGACCATCTCTACAGTCTCCTATTTTTTTGTCATTCTTTTGTTTCAGTGATTAGTGTCTCCTTTCACTACGACAATTTTGGGGCCTTCCAGAAGATGGTAAAGTTATCAAAACCAGCCCTGTTTGTAGCTTTGTTTTCCCATGGCAGCAAGCTCTGAAAACTGTCAGGAAGCATTGTTTCATCACTCTTTCATTACCTGTTTGGCACAACAAACAAGGAATAGTGTGGAATTGTAAGGGACTGGGTGAACACCACATTAATAATGAAGTGTTTCCTATAAACAGGCAAACAGAAGTCAACAGAGAAACTAAAGCCTTTTGGAGGGGTACTTAGGGTGCAACTACACATGATAAAAATGTGAATGGATCCACTTGAAAGTTGTATCTGGAAAGTCAGATTTTCCTGGGTTAATTTGCTTCAGCCAAACACAGGAGTCAGCAGAGAGAGGGGAAGAAACCAGCCTTGGTTGCAGGTTGTTAACCATCTGAATCCTCTCCTTCCCACATCCAGTGCCTGGGTTTGCTTATTTCCCTCTTCTCTTCCCATTCTGTTTCTTTCTTTCTTTATTTTCCTTTAAAGACTTACTGTTCTAGTGCTAGGACAACTAAGTGACCAGAGAGAGAGAGAGAGAGAGAGAGAGAGAGTGAAGCAAGGAATCAGCAAAGAGACAGGAGGAAGTTTTGAATTCAGCCTTTTTCCAGCTTGTTAAAGTAATTCTGCTCTGCTACCCAGATTTGCTGGAGGCACAGTTACAGCAGAGGCACCTTCCTTCGCACTCTCTGTCAAGTCCTCATTATTTTCCCCCCATTTAGCTACCTAGCTATACTAACACTAGATTAGCAAGCTTTTACAATTAAGGGGAATAAAGAAAGAAAGAAACAGGGAAAGGGAAAATGGAAACAACCCCAGGCACCAGGTGTGGGGAGAAGAAAATTCAAAGGACAGACAGTTTCTCTACTGACCTGCCTCTGCCACTGATGCTGGTGTCAGGTGGAATGACTTTAAATGCAATGGCTCCAGACCCCTCCACACCAGCTCACGTGATCACACTGACTGAACTAATGCAAATGCATTTGATTCCATAAAAGTAGAAACCCCAGCAGTAGAGGAAAAAAAACACAGATTGGGGTGGGAGAACTCCAGGCTGATTCACATTGCCTTTTCAGGTAGTCAACAGAAAATAAAGCAAATCAGATTAAATATGCAATATAAATATTTTAAGTCACAAGAAAGCATATTGGATGAAACCCAGTTATATTTCTACAGCCAAAATAACCTCAGAAAGCCATACTCTTCTGAGAAAGCCCAAAAAGTTAAGTGGTAGGTTTCCTCAAAGCAGAGCAGCACAGAGATATCTATCTGTGGACACGGAGTCTCCTGAGCAGAGACTACCATCCCAGAAGAAGCCATGCTCTTCACTAATCTTCTCGTTCTCCTAAATCTTGAAGGATAACATCAGGAAAGGGTGACTCTCTTCTTAGGGCAGTAATTGGGGGAACAGCTATAATTTAGTGGGAGAACACGTTTTGTACATCTCCGGGAACTTGAGATAAAGCTAGGAAACACCCCTGGCTGAAACCTTGGAGAACTGCTGATGGTCAGTGTAGAGACACAGCACCTTGCTCCAAGCAGGGGCCCTACATCATGTTGTTGTAAGGTCTTTTCTCAGAGCAAAATCTTGCGAGGATGGAGCAAAAATGCCTGTAGGAGACTACCAACCATGCTTTTGTCGTTGTTATGTGACATCAAGTTTCCAGTTTATGGCAACCCTATGAAGTAGTGATCTCCAAAAGGTCCTGTCCATAACAGTCTTACTCATGTGTTGCAAACTTCCTTCATTGAGTCAATCCATCTCATATCTGATCCTCCTCTTTTTTTTTCTGCCGTCAGCTTTTTCCTAGCATTATTATCTTTTCCTGTGAGTCTTGTGCTGCATTCAAAGTGCAATATCCTCAGATTAGTCATTTTTGCTCCGAAAGAAAGTTCAGACTTGATTTAATCTAGCATCCACTTATTTGCCTTCCAGGGGAAGATAGGCACAGCCCATTGTTTAAGAGAACATCTAGAGGGAAATGTTGCCTGCACTCTGCAAAAGTACACTTAAAGCCTCAAAACAAAGCATAAATTCAAACCAGGAATAAAGGATGATAGCTATCTTTTTATTGAAAATAACTGAATACTTAAAACTATGTGTGAAATTATCTCTATATAATAAAGTCATATCTTCTCTTCTTTTTTTAGTGCTTGATCTTGAACCAACCTTTATTTTTACAGCATTTCTACCTACGCTCAGCTTACAACACTCCAAGATCACCTGCCATATTGTGGCCTCTTGGGTCTTAAGGCTTCCCCTCTCATATTTTTGCATTTCAAGCAATCTGCATTTTCAAACCACAGTAGGGCTGGCATCATGTGTAGTGACCAGGTGTCTGGCTGCGGAGCCAGAGGTTGGGAGTTTGATTCCCAGGGTGCCTCCATGATAGGGCTGGACTCACTGATCCATAGGGTCCTCTCCAGCCGTGCAGTTCTAAGATTAGTATGTCATTTTGGCTTTCAACAGCTAAGCTAAGAATATGGCTGTTCATGGATCTAGCCATAGGCCTAAATGACCAGATGGTGAATGTGGCAAGGAGTGCTTCTGGATAGCTTATAGTAATGCTCCAAGTACTCCCATCCCTGGAGAAAACAGATTTGGCCCTGGAGGCACATACTTTGGTTATATCATGCCCAGTCCACTGCATTGCACTGATTGTGTGTATAAGGCCTGCCATTAAGGAGAATCTGGAAATTTCAGTTTGTTTACATGCAGCAGCTAGGCTGCTGAATGGAGCTGGCTGTCAGGAGCAATACTGAAACTGCTAAACTGGCTCCCAGTTTGTTCTGAATGGTAATTCAGATGGCTGCTTTAGTTTTTGGACCAGGGGGAAAAGTCTGCCTTTTTCATTGTGATCCGGCTCACTTATTGCAATAATCAACAAAGGTCCTGTGGTGCTCCCCGCCCTCCATATACACTTTACATCTGGGATGTGAAAGAGTAACTGGGATGAGGAAGAAAACCTTTCTGGTGGCCTTGTTTTGGGACTCCTTGCCCCTAAAGGTCTACTTTACTCATTCTCCGCATGGTCTTCCATTAGAGGGTAAAGATCTCCCTTGCTTCTGAAAGTGTTTCATCTCTAATTGCCTTCATTGTGGTCACCTTGTTTGTTTACAGCTGCTGTTCTTAATTCGTTTTAATCTTCAGCTTGCACTATGATGGTGTCTGCTTTTAATGTTGCATTGATTGTACATTTTTACTGTATTTTGTTGTGTTTGAACTGTTCATCACCTTTGACTTTAAAAATTGGCTGGATTTGAACCTCTTAAGATTCAGAAATAAACATAAAATAAATATGGGTGAAATTCGCCCTTCAGCTAACCTGAGCCCAGGTATTTAGGGTGTTAAAGATAGCAACAAGCATTTTCAATTGTGCCTAGGAGTAAATGGTTCCAAAGACAAGACATTATCAACACCTTTTCTGGCACATGTTGGGCCAGCTTAATCTTTTGGACCCTCTGAAGTCTAATTTAGATAGTTATATTGCAATAAAAGATATAGAACTCTCTATTACAATGTAAGTGGGACACATTTACAATTTGTGAAAATTACAGATGCCTCGTATTCAATGAAATTCCTGTAATTAGCTTTAATTTGCAATAGCTGATGCTGGTTAGCAATATTCATAGATTCTGCTGTAGAAATCTGTTTTTAATCTTTTAAAGATTGATTTGTATTATTTATAATTCTAAACATACTCATGTGTGTACCTGGCAGTTGTGCAAGTATAAGAACTAATACTGTTATTAATTAGACATGTGATATTTGTATTCGTATCTCCAGGAATACAAATGCACATGTCGACACCACATGTGCCTGGGAAAAATGGACCCTGCCCCCCCCCCACAAACCGGCAGCTCCACTTACCGCTCACTGCACAGTGCGTGCAGCCAGCGTCGTTCTTGTTGCACCAATCTGAGAAGCAACCCAGCCAACACTTCCCCACCTCCCTGTGCAGCCGACCACTCTGGTGAGGAGGCCGAATGACAAGTCTCCCCGCTCAACTGTTGAGAGGTCGGCTGTGCGGGGAGGTGGGGAAGCGCCGGCTGGGCTGCTTCCCAGATTGGCATGACGAGAATGAAGCTAGCTGTGCACACCACACAGCAAACAGTAAGTGGACCTGCCAGTTGCAGGGAGGGTCCAGTTTTCCCAGACACATGTGGTGCCAGTATTCATACCACCAGAGATATGAATACAAATATCCCATGTCTGTTAGTAATTATTACTGTTAGCCAATTCCAAGCTTCTCCCCCCTAATAAATTGCTTTTAGACCAAGATGCTGCTTACTGTTCTGAAGGAGATTAGCCTTCTCCATGCTTCTTTTTGTTCATTCTAGCAGAGAAGGATTACAGGGCCAGGTGATCCCCATCTTTGTTACAGTTTCAGAGTAATTATGCATAGCCAGAACTTGAGACAATAATTTTTTTTGGACTAGAGTTCCCAAACTGTCCTAGCCAGCACAGCCACTGGTTGTAGTTCAGAAAAGCAACTTTGTCAAGATTTGCACACAGCCTCTGCACCTGCAAGTGTGGCTCAATCGCTGCCTGTGATAAGCCACATCTGCTCTGATTTCCATCTGTCCTTCTGGAACACCCCCCCCCCCCTTGCCCTTGACTGGGACTGAAAGTTAGGACACCCCTTCCTATCTTTCTGATTTCTGGGGAGGGAAATCTATGGTCTAAGGAACTCTGCAGCGCAAGACAAACACATGCCTTGGGTCAAGGTAAGGGTGATAAACGGTGAGAGAGCTGCAAGCTCTTCTTTCCTTACACAGACACACTCCAAATTTCCAATATCTGAACAGCCTAAATTATTCTGTGGATCCTTTTTCGTCTCCAGCTATAACTGAAATTCATTAGCTCTCTCAGTGTGTGCATATCCTTTAAGCGAAATATGTCAATTTGAGCAAAGGCACTCTGTTGAAATCCTTGAACTTAATTTGCAATCCCAGCTGTGCGGCAGGCTTTCTTCTGTGAGGCTGGTCCAAAGGATTTCAATTTCTTGCCATAGAAGGGAGAGCATAGCCCTTCTGGTGCTTCCTGCTCCTTCCCTCCCCCGTTTTCCCACCTCATGCGAAGGCTTACAGTTTCAGAAACACTCACTATCTTCATGTCAGTCGCAACACTATCTTCACGTCAGTTGCAATTGCGTGTGTAATAATTTCTACACGATGTTCTGAGCCACGTGCATGGGGTGTTTTCACTGCACAGAAATAGACATCATTATAAGAATAATCACAGCTTTATTGTGAACTTCATGAATATTACTGCTTCTGCTAATGATTATGATGATGGATAGTGGTAGTGATGACTACCATAATAGCTTTCTTGGCTGTGTAACTATCTCATCTTGCTTCTGTTTGTTTTTTTCTAGCTGGGAGGCTGCGGGATCCTTGGAGTCGGCATCTGGCTAGCTGTAACTCAAGGGAACTTTGCCACTCTCTCGTCTTCCTTCCCTTCGCTGTCGGCTGCCAACTTGCTGATCATCACAGGGACTTTTGTAATGATCATTGGCTTTGTGGGGTGCATAGGAGCAATCAAAGAGAACAAGTGCCTCCTGCTCAGTGTGAGTATAAAGCAATGACTATCTGCTATTTCTGTGCCTCCTCTGAGGTAGCATCCTGTCTTGTTACCTCTGAATGCCCATCTGTACATTAATTTCCAACATATTCTTAACATTAGATATAGCAAGCCCTAATGGCTAAATGGCTATATGAAAGGTAGAAAAATACACATGAATGTAAGACACTAGTTGTGTATAATACAGAATGGCTGAAATCCAGTAATAAGTCACAACTAAAGTAGGCATGTTGAATGAGTGGTGGTTTGGTGATTCAACTGTGCAAGTTCCATTCATTCAATGGGCCTGCTTTAGATGCGACTGACTACTAACTTTGAGCCTATAGTTAGGATTAACCTATCATGGATAAATGAGATAGGTACAGATATGCATCTAGGGTAGCCACCAAGCTGACAAAATGGCAACTTAAACCAAATCTATTGGACTTTAAACTAGATAATGCAAAGTTTACAGGTTCATAACTTTTAAGATGCAAGCATTAATCTAATCAGCTTCCCCTTTTTAAAAAATAAAATAAAATATACCTTTGGTATCAGAGCTTGCCAAATAGCTGAATGTACTGGAGCGTGGGAGTTTAATACCCCATGTGCCTCCTGGGAGAAAAGCTATCCTGTGTGGACTTGGGCAAACTGCATAGTCCCAGAGCACCACCAGAATGAAGGACTGCTAAACTCCTTTTTAGTATTTGTATGTATAAAAACCTTGTGAAGAAACTCTGTCATAATCGACTTTATTTTCAGCTGCCCCTTACCCATGGCAGTAGACCGATCTATCTTTATCATTTAGAACAGCCACAAGATCGATGGGCATTTACCCTCACCAGGTGCAATATAGTACCATCGAGCTTAGCGCAGGGCAGGTATATGGGTTTACCTACAGAACTGAGAGTCTGCCCGTGTGGTCAGGGTGAGGTTGAATCTTTGCAGCATATGTTATTTTATTGTATTCTGTACAAGGATATTCGCCGGTCTCATTTGAGCACTTTTCTCTCCTCCCATTCCGGATGGGATGATCTGAGGAAAATGCAACATCTTTTAAGTGGCAATATAAAGGAACTTACCTTGTCAACTGCTAGATACATCTATGCCATTATGCAGAGACGTCGTAGTGTGCTCTCGCAGAATGTAGAGCCCTAAATATGCATTTGGCTGGTCCCTGCCACCTGTTAGCCGTTGAACATTTTAGATGTATTTTATTGTATTTTATTGTGTTTTAATTTATGCAGTATGCCAATAAAGGTTCCTGAACTGAACTGAACTGATAATCGACTTGATGGCAGATAATTATTATTCCTTTTGGTGGCAAGCATAACCTGCAGTCCATAGAGAGCTTTCTAGCATTATGTGGTTTATTTTGCCACTGGGATTAGTTTAAAAATCATAATGAATTTCTGTGCTTTGAGGGGGGGAAATATAGTCTCCATCAGATGGATCTCCTTTCTCCTCATTACCCATGCAGCTCTGATTTGGCCCAATTAAACTCATGCAGTGTTACTTCTTGATATAACCGAGTTTGATCCTTTGTCCCATCTCTCAAGAAAATGACACAAATAAGTTTAAAAAAAATTGCTCCTAGATCTGTTCAGTCATCTTGGTGAGGTTATATAAACAGAGACAATTTTGAAGTCTCTGTGTGGAGATTATTCCTATAATTCAGATTTGTAGGGTCTTTTAAAGAAGGTATCTTAGAGGGGACTATTCATTTATTTTCTGCAAAGAACTAAGGTTCAGTAGAGATACCCTATAGTGCTTTTCAAATATGCTTCAAGGCAGATTTTATTAAAATTACTTTTCAGCTTGCAACTCGCAGAACTGTAGTCACAATGCTGGCTGGAATGTTTGGCAAAGTATACTCAAAATTCCTAGTGGGAATACTACTGTGATACAGTGGATAGAGTGGCAAACCAGGAGAAGACCTGAGTTGAAATCCCCCTTCAGCCATGAAAACTTACTGAGGAGGGTGGCATTGGTTAAACCTTAAATATATCACTTATTTAAAGCCCTATTAGGATTGCTATAAGTCAGTTCCAGCTTGACAGCACATAATTTGTTGTTTAGTTGTTAAGTCATGTCCAACTCTTCGTGACCCCATAGACCAGAGCACGCCAGGCCCTCCTGTCTTCCACTGCCTCCCGGAGTTGGGTCAAATTCATGTTGGTTGCTTCGATGACACTGTCCAACCATCTCGTCCTCTGTCGTCCCCTTCTCCTCTTGCCTTCACACTTTCCCAACATCAGGGTCTTTTCCAGGGAGTCTTCTCTTCTCATGAGATGGCCAAAGTATTGGAGCCTCAGCTTCAGGATCTGTCCTTCCAGTAGTCAAAAAAAAAAAAGTGATTTTACTAAGCTCAACTCTGAAGATCCCTCAAATTCTTTAGATACCCATCAGAGTTCCTTGGTAAGATGGCATTTGTGACCTTAGCTCCACTGAAATTTTGCAAACCTAAGTTAGTCATGATTAACTTATCCTGTTGATTGAATGAGAACAAAGCCTAGCTGAACGTAGCTGGAATCCTGCCTGATGTTGTATTCTAGGAAAGTTTAAAAACAAACCTCTGCCTTTCTGGCCTACATTGAAAGTTTCCCTTCTCTTAAAAAAGAAAAGAAAAGAAATGTAGCTTGCAATGAAAATGGAAGGAGGGAAATAAAATTTGTGTAGAATGTCTTTAGCCTATCAACCAATGTAGGAGAAAGTTTGAGCTATTTTGTTATGTTGGATTTAGAGATCAAAAGAATTATTTTCCGGGAAATGGGAAAGATGGGGCCAGATCTGGCTAAGGGCCACTCTTCTATTCTCTGTTGTGGAGTTATATGATTGTGTTGTTATGTTCATGATGCATTGCAAAAGCATCTGGAATTCAGGAGTAAAAAGCAGTTTTCTGGGAATATTTATATATACATTTTTTAAAAAATCTGATTTGGACCCAGTTCCAGTGTATAGTGAGGGAACAGATTTGCTCCCTCTCTGATCAAGCTGCCCCTCAAGTCTTACATGTTTGAAATAGCTCCTTGTCTTTTGAAGAGGCAGGGAAGGGAATAGAACCGAATGCTACTTTTCATTCCAGAGCAGTCATTCACGTTAAATCATTCCAGTCAGCACAATTTAGAGCAGGCTGAAAGCTAAGGATGAGAGGCTGAAGAAAGTCAGCTTTAAGGCAATTTTGTTCTCATTGTTTCTTGATTTTCTTGAAGTATGGCACACCTTAAATTGAACTTTGCCATGTCTGAGAGAAGAGCTGTCATCTTCTCCTCCTGTGCCTAGTGTGCTACATTTGTATGAGAATGTTGCTTTCGCATCAGTGTGGTGTATGTGCTTCTGGTACAACAGAAATAATTCCAAGAAATTACTAGGGGTACACATAAACAGATTCCTGTAACCCAGTTGCATAGATCTTATCATGCAAGTGCAAAGGAAGCCTCAGTACAGGGCATAAGCCTACTGTAAATAATAATAAATGTTGTAAGTACATGAAAGCAAATATGGTATAATGGAGACAGTATTGGATCAAGCATCAGGCAATCTGGGTTCCAATTCTTGCTTAGCCATGGGAACTCAATGTTAAATTATGACTTGAACATCTTGCATATCTTAAAAACCCTACTAGGTTTGCCAGTGTGATATAGTGGATAGAGTGACAGACCAGGACTCCAGAGAAAAGGGTTTGAATCTCCACGTGGTCACAGAAACTCACTGGGAGAGTAAAACTGGTAAAACTGCTCCTTAAATATCTAACTTACCTTGAAAGCCTTATTAGGGATGCTAAGTCAGTCCTGACTTGATGGCACAGAACACATACTCAGGTTTGCTGCAAGTTGGAATTGATTTAACAGCACATAACACACACATATATGTACAGTATATAAGCTACATAGAAGTAGCTTTTGAATATGATGCAGGTGTGCTGGAATTGTGTCTTTCAAACACTAACATTATTTCCAGCTAGAGTGATGTATTTATTTATTTATTTATTACATTTATAGCCCACCCATCTAGTCATATAGACTACTCTGGGCGGGTAAAAACATATGATGTAACAATTTAACAATTTAAAATCATAACAATATATTACTAAATAAACAATGATCCAAGATGGAAGAAAACACAAAATAACTAAATTCAGACGGTGGGTGGAGGGAAGGCTTGCTTAAACAGCCAGGTTTTCAGTTGGCATTTAAAGATGCCCAGCGACGGGGCCATGCGAATCTCAGGAGGGAGGCTGTTCCAAAGAGGAGGAGCCACTGCCGAGAAGGCCCGGTTTCTTGTTTTTTCCTTCCGGGCCTCCCTCGGCGTTAGGCTCCTCAGCCTCACCTCCTGGCTAGATCGGGTGATATGGGTAGATCTAGGTGGGAGAAGGCGTTCCGTCAGGTAGCGAGGCCCTAAACCGTTTAGGGCTTTATACGTAAGCATTAAAACTTTGAAATCTACGCGGAACCGAACGGGCAGCCAATGCAAGGCGGCCAGAGTGGGAGTAATATGTTGATGTTTCCTTACCCCACTGAGAAGTCTGGCTGCCGCATTCTGCACCATCTGGAGTTTCCGCATAGATCTCAAAGGCAGCCCCACGTAGAGAGCATTACAGTAGTCTAATCTCGAGATTACGAGCGCATGGACCAAAGTGATGAGCGACCCAACATCTAGATAGGGACACAGCTGGGCTATCCGCCAGAGATGGAAATAAGCGATGCGGACCACTGACGCTACCTGGGATTCCATGGCAAGCGCCTGGTCCAGGTAGACCCCCAAGCTGTGCACTTCACTCTTCGCGGTGAGAGTCACCCCCCCAAAAGAGAGGGAGTTTCCCAAACCGCTGATGGTAGGCCCCCCGACCCTCAGGACCTCCGTCTTGTCCGGGTTCAGCCTCAGCCCATTTTCCTGCGTCCATTGCAATACAGACCCCAGGCAGCGTTGCAGGGACAGAACGGCATCCACTGTAGTTGGCAAAAAGGAGATGTAGAGCTGCGTGTCATTGGCATATTGATGGCACGATGCTCCACACCCCCTGATAACCTCGCCCAGCGGCCTCATATAGATGTTAAACAGCATTGGAGAGATGGTCGAACCCTGCGGAACCCCACAATTGAGGCTCCATGGGGCCGACTCATGGTCCCCAAGCTGAACTCTCTGAGGACAGTCCCCCAGGAAGGACCGGAGCCAGGCCAACGCCTGACCACCGATTCCCAAGTCGGAGACCCTCCTCAGGAGGATACTGTGGTCGACGGTATCAAAGGCGGCTGAGATATCGAGGAGGACCAACAGAGAAGTTTTTCCCCTGTCAGCCTCCCTCAAGAGGTCATCTAACAGGGCGACCAATGCCGTTTCTGTACCATGGCGCGGCCTGAAGCCCGACTGGAACGGATCCAGGGCATTTGTCTCATCCAAGTGCGCCTGAAGCTGATCGGCCACCACCCTCTCGACTACTTTACTCATGAAAGAAACATTGGCGATGGGCCTATAATTGCCAATATCGTCCGTCGCCAAATTAAGTTTCTTTCGTATCACCTTTTTTTGTATCACCTGTGGTGTGTAGTTTAGCCTTGACTGGTGGCCATGCTAACTGCAGCTGACCATTTTACTCCAGCCTCTTCCAAGGAGTTCATGTTGACACATATGAGGACATCTGCTTGATCCTTGCAAGTCTGTGAGGTCAATCAGATTGAGAGATGCTCATGTACCCTGTGTCACATAGTAAACATGGCTAAATGGGGATTTGAATCTGAGTCTTCCAAGTCAAAATGCAGCATCTGATGTGCCGCATGCCCTTAGTGGCACTCTTGTTTAGTTAAAGACAGATCCCCATTCTTAACTAGACACTTCCCGACCCATTCATCACAAGCAATAGAGTTCTTGTTTTCATACCATTATAGCATTGAGATGGGGACTTGTCAGCCATCTAGTCTAGTCTTTTCCTTGATGCAAGACAGCCAAGCTGGAGCCACTCCATGAGATGGCTGTCCAGCTTCTGTTTGAAATCCCAGGTATGGGAGAGCTCTCCCCTCTACCCACTATGATTGGTTACATTATTGAGCTATTTATTTGTCCACTAGGTCAAGCCACCTCAATAGCCCTATTCAATTATTTAATGCATGATTGGAGCCCACACACAATAAGAAAGTGTGGTAGCTCTTCCACTTCTGTTGTCACCTCAATCACAAAAACAAAATAGTCTGAAGATAGGGGAGCTGCCTGTTACAGAGCAACCATTCCAAGTGAAACAGAATCCCAGTTTTTTGGGGGGCGGCGGACTGGAGGGGTGAGGGTTGTGGCTGTCATGGAGAAGCTAGTTGTATAAAACCAGCCTCCTTCTCTTGAAACAGTTTTGCTATTAAGATTAAAATGAGAATGGAGGGGGTGGAGCTAACACACATCATGTGTGGACTCCACATGCAAAATAAATGACTGAATAGGGCTCGTATGTCTGGCTTGTAGGATGCTCCTTCAGTATTTATGCTTGTATAACCAATTAAAAACATAATGAGTTGTGGCAGCTTAGAGACAGGCCAATTTATTTCAGCGTGAGCTTTCATAGATCACAATCTCTTCCTCAGACACATGCATTTCATGTCAGCCTCTCTTTAACAATCAAGGAGTTTCCATGGTTTAGATTTTTAGGTATATCTCAAGCTTGAAGTCTCATGAATGGGCTTTTAGTTACCTACTTTTAAAAAAGATGTGCAAATTTCATAGGCTACCGATACCAGACATATATATAAAGAGTATAAGAAATGAATATACTTGGGAAAGACACCTGAGAAGCATTCTGTTTCCATTATTGTGCTTTACAGAAGAACTGACATCTCAAAGTCTACCAGGGGTAGGACATTAATCCAGTAACTTGTTAAAAAATGTAAGAGAAAATGATCAGAGGCTGTCCTGGGAATGATTTTCTGTCAATATCTTTTTCAAACAAGATATTGATCCTTGTCTAGTGTTTCAGCTTCTGTTGCCTTAATGACTTCAGGCTGAAGCCCCAGGAAGGAAAAAACGGTTATATCTACAACTTAGCTGGAACCAAACACCTGCAAAGCATAAGCTCAATGGCAGAGCATACATATATCTGTGAAGAATCTCAGTCATCTAGGTGAGGTTATCTGGAAGTTGAGTCATGGCCACTGGACTTCTTATTAGGTGGAAACCTTTCACTACTCATTCAAGTAGCTTCTTCAGTCTGAGAAGAGTTGGTAGGAGACACCTGATCTATTCTCCACATTGGTTTCACTTCCCCCTGGTCTGAATAGGTTCGTTAGATGGACAAAGGACTGGGGATGAGTGAAATCCCACTTCTGCAGTCCTCCTCCACCCATTGTCATGGGTCGTTAACGGTCATTAACAGTGGTCTTTCTGGTGGGTGTGGTCCTGATCTCTCTGGGGATGGATCAAAGGGCAGCCTGATAAATGGGAGACAGATTGCATCTAAGGCCTCCACCCCTGTTGAGTGAGGGATTTTCTACATGCACATGTATGGCCTCCCTGACCCATCTCTCAAAGAAAAGATAGCCCTTTTCCTCCTCTACCTCATGTACTCTGAGGAGAGTGAAGAGCTTTACCCCAAGAGTGCTGTTCTCCAAGAAGAGTGGAGAACTGAAGAGTAGGACTTCCATTTTGCTTTCTTCTATCCTGAAGAGATCTAGAGGTGGAAACTGGGGAATAGATCCTGCTCCACAGTTCTCCTTCTCCTCCTTCTTCTTCGCCTTTGATATCAGCAATTGATAAAGCAATTCTTTAGGATGCTGTAGCTGTGGATTTCCTTTTCGTCAGTTTTGCTGTGCTGTAGCAATGCACAGGTGGGAGAATTTTGTGTAAAACGTTGTGCCCCTTTCTTTCCAGTGTGTCAAGTTTAGATGTAAGAAAAATTAGCTGTGCCCCACTTCTTGACTATACAGTGACTTTGCTCAAAGTGGTGGAGGAACAAACCCTTCAGTCCCAACACTCCTCTGCCTTTTCCTGTCTGTCATTTCTGCCTTATAGACGGCCCCGTTGAAGTGGCATCCTGGATCCCACTGAAGAATATCATTCCATTTCTTGCACCCATGTTGAGCTGGAGTTGTTGATTTCCCTTCCACAGGATGGCTAGAGTTGGGCATGGAGTGGGAAATACGTAATTCAAAGCCCTGCTCAGCCATGATGCTCACTTTCACACATTGTTGTCTTATATCACAACCCATCTCAAATTTGTTGTGAGGCCAAAGATCTCATCCTACTTCCTTGATCTCACAAAAAACAACATCATGACTCTTACAGTAATTCCTCTCCTAACCTAGTCATAGTCATAGTGGTACTTTTCTCTGTTGAATATGTCTCAGTTTCACTACTGGAACATAAACCCTTCTGAGTTCTTATCTTCCATATGTTAGTTGTTTTATAAGATCCATCCTTGTGGCCGTGAATCTGTTCAGGAGCATTACACCGTTTTCTTGACTGAGGCCAGAATGTTATCTTCATTCTGCTGTAGAAGAAATGGCCATAGTAAAGCTTCAGAAATTACTTAAGAGTACAGTATATCAAAATGGTAGTTGTGAACATTGTCCTTAGAAAATACCTTAGTGATAGTTGTTGTGGACTGTTTACTGTATCTATTATACAGAAAGAAAGGATCTCTTTGCTCATGCTTTTTCCTTTTTTTTCTTCACCCTTGGGACTGTGGCTGCTGGCATATATGAAAAATGACCCCAGCGCTGCTGAGTTTGGTTACCTTAGACTATGCTAACTGGTAGCAGCTGTTCAAAGTTTTAGAAGAGACTTAATGCCTACCTGCAGATGCCACAGATTTAACTTGGTGCTTTTTGCATGCCAAGTTTGTGCCCTCCCCTAAGCTATGGTCATTGGAGAAAGAACAAACCACTTTCTATGGATACCCTGTTTCCCTGAAAATAAGACCTAACCTGAAAATAAGCCCTAGTATGATTTTTCAGGATGCTCGCAATATAAGCCCTACCCCAAAAATAAGCCCCAGTTAAGTGAAACCCCGCCCTCCACCATTGTGCAGCATTGTGCAGCAACCAGAAGATGACATGACTGTAAAATAAAACATCCCCTGAAAATAAGCCCTAATGCATTTTTTGGAGCAAAAATTAATATAAGACCCTGTCTTATTTTCGGGGAAACACGGTAACTACACGTGGACCTTCTCATTGCATGGCAATTGAAGTGTACTAATTGACCCTCTCATTATCTAGGTTCTTTCCAGACTTCCTCTTCTTCTGTTTTCTCCATTTAGAGAGGCAATTGTCTGAAGCTCATTTTTCACAGCGCAGACAAAGCAAGAAGCATTTTCCCCCCTATGTTCTTCTCATTTGTTTTAATTAGTAGACTGAGTCATGGTTGAAGGCTCAGACAAGGAGATGTAAATTAAGATATAAAACCCAAGAGTTCATGTTTTCCCCCCCTTTTCAGCTTCTCTTACCCTGTTTTCTCTGATCAGAATAATATATGGCGACCTCAAAAGTTTGAGGATTTGAAGTGCAGTTCTAATTGTCAGCCGTATTGTTAGAAGTCTGAGTTGGTAGTCAGCAGTTAGTAACATCTTGTACAATGTGTGGTACATTTGAGGATCAACTGTTTGTTATTTCAGAGGGAAGAACAGAGTGTCCAAAAAAAAAAAAATTCCCTGGGAAAAATTGAGTGGGTATTAACTGTTGATTGTTTTTAGTAGGCTACTCACCGCCCTCTTGGAAGTTTCTGAAAGTCATCGACCTGCCATAAATGCTTTATGCTTGAGCGAAGAGCTGATTCCTGTATAATTATCTCTGGTTTCATTATCTGGGGAAAGCCAAGCAGGCAATCATAATCTGCAACCTTTAGCTTGTAAACTCCACTGGCCATTGTTGAAAAACCCAGCACCATCTTGGAAGCATTCCTCTGGAAAGGCCAGTCCCTTGTTGGCATAATTTCTAAGTCCAGAATTGCAAAATGACGCAACCAGGTCAACGATCGGAATGGCCAGTTTCTTGAATCTTTCACTTCCTGATTCAGAGGAGCATACAGTAGTTTATCTCGGTGCAAAAATCCAGAACCTCTTTTCCCCAAGTTTTTTCTTTGATATATATTGCTTGCTGTGAAGTGCCGTGTACTTGTTACTTCATTTCAAGCTTGGCTCTATCATTGACTTTAGCATATAATCAAGGCAATTTGCAGCATCAAGACTGGTGTTTTTCGTACTTTTCATGAAAAAGCATTGAGGAGTCCTAAGTTCTTAAAGCTTTTATTAACATATAGGTGATATGCCAACTTCCTCTTGCTTAGCATCTGGCCCTCTAAATCTTGTTTCTGCAACAAGATATCTTTCCAAAGTTCTGTGAAACGGCCTGTTGGAGCAGATATCCTGCCCAAGTCTGATACTCACTTCTTTGCTGTAGTGGACTAGAACCTAAAGTCTTTGATTTCCAAAACTCTTTTCCTTGTTTAGTTATATTGCCCTGAATGTTTGGGATGGACGAAAGATCTCCTCTTGCATACAGAAGCAGATGGTGCAACACTTGTACTCTCATTCAGATCACACTTTCAGACAGCTGACCTGTAGACCCTTCCCATCCAGGGGAGGGCTTGTGGTAAGGGATGATGCTAAGGCTAGTGCTCTCTTGTTTTTAAAAAAGTCTGCTATTCTATGCTCCGGCTTAACTAGAAAAAAACTGTGTTGAGCTTGTTTCGGAACATGACAGAGATCTGTGGCTTTGATATTCTATGACATTTTATTGACTAGAAGCCTGTTTCCTTCCAAAAGTCATAAAAATGTTGGAAATACTATAAAATGCCAATTAAATTTGCAGTCTGACATAGAGTCCATGGAACCATGTCTCCATTTCTAGTTATACAAACCAATTACAGCACATGATTCATGTTAGAAGCTCCAGTGAAGGGGTTTAGATTTGCTAACTTAAAAAGAAAAAGATCTCAGTTGATCAGCCATTTGCATTTTAGAAACACCGGATTGCCTTTATTAACTGGTAGAACGTGATATAGAGTTTGTGCTGTAGCATCTTCTCTAGTGTGGAAGACTCAGAAGACCAATTATGTATTCCTAACCTGGTCTGATGGTCCCCTGCTATTTTCTAATCTCCAACCACCAGCCACACTGTGCTTAGTCTTTGGCAGTGCACAAATATTTCATATTGGTCTGACAAAGACATGTATCATTCTCACTGAATTATTGTGGTTTGGTTTCAGACATGCAACACATGATGAAGTAAACCTGTCTAAACCCTATTTTGTCATACTCCAGGTGGAGACCTTACATAATGGCTGAAATCCTGTTGGTGGAGCTGTGCTGTGAGAGGATGATGTCATCAGCTGCAGCCATGCTGTGGCCATTTGGGGGCAATAAAAAGCTTCCTAGAATACACATACAGAGAGAGAGAGAGCATGTTTCAAGGATCACTATGAATCCCTTTCATCCTGGGCCAGCCTTCAGGAGCCATAGAACAGGAGGGGGAATGATTTCAAGATGGAACATCACAGCTGCTGATCCTGAATGTGAGACTCAGACTGGCAGTGGTGATTTTCCAGCTTTGAATCATTCCCCCTTCCATTCTGCAGCTCCCAAAAGCTGCCCTAGGCCAAAGGGAATTCCTAGGGATCTGTGAAATCTGAGAGGAGAGGTTCTAGGGAGTTTTATATTGACCTGAAACAGCTGCAGTACAGCCACAGCTGGTGATGTCACCCTCGTTGCACAGCATAAAGCTGCGAGACAGGATTCCAGCCCCTGAATAATGCTTTCTGATCATCATCATCATCATCACTGTTGTCATCATCATCCCTGCACATAGAAAGATGGAATTCTAGGGAGGAAAATTGTTCATGTGCTTAAACTTACAGTGTCAGCCCTTTTTCACACTATCTAGTTTTCATATCTGCAAAACATGTCTTATTGTTTGTTAGAATGAATGGATGGATGACTGAGCCATCTTCAGGGAAGATGAGTGTTCAGGAAGTAAAGTAGCTTAATTTTTATTCCCATTTTAGTTTCAGTCATTTAAGAATAAGTTTTTATTTTCTTTGGGGTTTTTTTTAAGTTCCCAACTACTTCCCATGAATAAAAATTATCCCCTTTATCAGATTGTCTTTCTGGAAGTTTGTCATCACCAAATGGTGACAGCAAACTCTTCAGTGAATTCTGATTATTAGAGAACTAACTGTCAGATGGCGCTGCGGGTTAAACCGCAGAAGCCTCTGTGCTGCAAGGTCAGAAGACCAGCAGTCGTAAGATTGAATCCACGCGACGGAGTTAGCTCCCGTTGCTTGTCCCAGCTCCTGCCAACCTAGCAATTCGAAAGCATGTAAATGCGAGTAGATAAATAGGTACCACCACGGTGGGAAGGTAACGGCGTTCCGTGTCTAGTCGCGCTGGCCACGTGACCACGGAAACTGTCTACAGACAAACGCTGGCTCTATGGCTTGGAGACGGGGATGAGCACCGCGCCCTAGAGTCGGACACGACTGGACTAAATGTCAAGGGGAACCTTTACCTTTACCTTTAACTGTCAGGTAAGGATGTAATGAATACTCACAAATGTTCTCCTTCTCAACTGCTAATTGAAATATCCCCTTTAAAAAATGGAACACTGCTGACCCTATATGAAAGCAAACAAATAGACACCTTTTTCATCAGCAACAGCATAGGCAAGCCCCCTGTGTTTTGCACAAAAATGTTCATTTTGCATTGACATTTTTACTTTTTGCATGAAATAGGTTTTCTACAAAAAATATAGATTTTGGTGCAAACCCCTCTTGTACAATTTTTAGTAAGAGAGATGCAAAACACCAAATTTTTTTTTGCACAACCCCCTTTGACTCTTACCCAGCAGGAAAATAGCTTTTGAAATTTTAAATTGTTACCAGAAAGAACAAAAAAGCAAAGACTTGCGTCCCTTTTGGCCAGGACTAGAATGGTGTAGCCCATTTCCTAAAAAGCATGGGTATACAGTGCTGCTCGCCTGCCTGCCTGCCTGCCTGCTTGAGAAGTGAAATTTACATCTGAGCAGAGATGTGGGTCTGTGGACTACTTTCTCTGTTAGGTGGAAACATTGGCGTGAGTCTTAAGAGGCATCTTGATTGTGAATTCTTACCATACCGCCTACCCAAGCTACTATTTTGCACCAAGCTTTTCCTTGTGGATCTTAGACTTTTGAAACAAAACAATGAAAATCCAACAAGTCAGAAGTCTTCACACAACTGATTTAGCATTGTGTGTCACATAAGTTGTCAGTGAAATGGACACATGTAGAGAATGCAGAATACATGTCTGTCACAGTTTAATTTGGAGGACAGAGAACAATGTATTAGTAATATCAGGCAAAAAGAAAAAAAATAAAATAAAGAAGACAAAAACATTGTGGTACCTTAAATACTAATTGCTAAATTTTAATGTGAGCTTTCATGAACAAATCTGAGGAACTGATCTCATCCGTGAAAGTTCACATTAAAATATAGCAGTTAGTTTTCAAGGTATCTCAACATTTTGGACATCTTTATTTTTTATTTTTATTTTGTTTCTGTCTGATATGTGAGCACAGATTAACAGGTTGCTTCTTCTAACGTTGTTGTGTGTGTTCTGTGCCATCAAGTCGGAACTAACTTAGAGCGACCCTAATGAAGCTTTCAAGGTAATTGAGATATTTAAGGAGTGGTTTTACCAGTTCCTCTCCCCAGTGAGTTTCTATGGTCAAGCAGGGATTCAAACCCTGTTCTCCAGAGTCCGAGTCCATCAATCTATCCACTACATCACACTGGGAATCCCCAAAATCTAAAATTACTAGTGTAGTAGTAAGTTACAGAGCGAGTTGCTTTGTTTCCCTTCCTTTGTTCCTAGCACAGAAGGGCCGTTAAAAACACACCAGGACAGTGATTTTTAGCTTTCAAGAACTCTCTCAGCAACCTCCTCCAGATACCATCTTACCTACCAAAAAACTTTTGTGGTGAAATATGTCCTGCTGCAAAAAATAAATCTTCCTTATGATGTTCTGTTTGAATTTCTGCTTTGCATTTGGGATTGTGTTGTCTCAGAGCATAAATCTTTCTTATTTCACCAGCCAGCAGTCCTACCAAACCACAGCAAGGCTCATTTTTATTCCCCTCATTTATTTATTTGTTGGGTTGGGAGGCTCACTTAAAAGCAGCTGTAAGGATTTTTAGTGGTTTATACCTTGTGTCTGCCTAGTCTTCATTGTCCTTTAGTCTATTCCACTTAATAACCTGTACATAAAGGTTGGTTGAACTCGGGCCTCTGGGATTAATTATTTCCATAGATCATGAGACAAGACTTTTGCAAAGGATGGATGGTAGGGAAATTAACCGAGTTGGAAGTGACTGTATGCATGGCTTGAGGTTTAGTTATTCAGTGCATATGAAGATGGCTTGTAGTGTCTCAGGTATTAGTCTATGTAGAGTTTTAAAAGTTACTTTTTGCGCTAGAGCACCCGGAATGTCTCCAGGTAGAAAGACCAGTGGTAGTTAGGGGATTCTGCAGTCCAGACAAGTAACTTCTTCAAGCTGTGATCAATCTAGTGGCAGAATTATTTCTCATTTCTTCTCTGAGAAATCGCTTTTGTGGGAGATGCCTGGAGTTGCATAGAAACAAGTACTTGGAGGAGCTGTGGCAACCTGTATTATGGAATCATAGTAAGAAGAGGCATGGGGGTGGGGAAGCAAGGGCCAAACATAAGAGTGTGGCAATGATAAAACAAATTTTTTGTTTTTATTCTTAACTTGAAAAAGCATGTCAGAAGTACAGGAGACATGTAGTTATAGATTTGTTTGCACAGACAAGTCTTTAATTTGTCCATGTATCCATCTTTGTCTTATTCCCAGAATAGATATAGATATTGTGACGTGCCACTTGCGTGTCCCCAGATTATTTCACTAACCTAAGGCTCACACCACGTTCCCTTTTACGGTGCCACCAGTTGATCTCTGTCAACAATATTTACTTAGAAAGATTGAGGTCAATACTGCGTGTAAACTTTAACAAAACAGGTTTATTGGATACCGTTCACATAAATAGGTTCCTAAAAGACTTTAAAATATTCAGTAGATTCGTACTAACTTATTCCACATTTAACTCTCTCTAAGTTTCACATTCTCAACTGCCTCCCTTAACTCCTGACTCTCTAACTGACTTCTTACTTCAGACTCTCCCACTGACTAACTGACTAACTGCTCTTATCTGCCTTATCCCTTCTAGTTTCTCTGGCTCCGCCTCCCAACAACTCCCATTGGTGCATGCAAATAACCTCATACATGAGCAAAGGCAGGGTGATCGCTACAGATATAGATATAGATATAGATATATTCCTTGGCACAAGAGTAGTTTTTCCAAAGACCAAAAGAAATCAATATGGCTGCTACTAAGTAATCATCACTTGAGAATGCAATCTTAGACACATTCTAGATGTGACCTTAATTATGTCCCATTTATGATAGGTTTTCAAGCTGTATAATTCATAATGCAGAGATTGGAAAAGTTACTTTTAAAACTAAAGTTACTTTTTTCAACTAAAACTCCTAGAAATCCCAGCCATTGTAGCCAGGGTCAATGCCACCTGGGAGGGGATGCTTTCTGGGAATTTTAGATCAAAGTAAAATCAGTTCCCATGCAACACATACAGCACACCATATTTACAGCAGCTTGCCCAGTGCCTCCCATCAGTGGCGGCCACTGGTGGGAGCAGTGAATCTTGCAGGGTGTCCTGCACATAGTGTTAGGTTGTAAACATGTCTGTCAGAGACAGGTGGATGTGACTAATGAAGAAATAGCTCATACATGGAAAGGAAAGCCCTGCACCAGCTGTAAAAGAGATGAGACCAACTTTCTATTGCCTCTTGGCTTTCAGGATTTTTTACTACCTGAACTGGAGACTGAACAGATTCTTAAATGAATGTGTTTTACACAGCAAGGACACGTCAGTGGAGCACCAGGTACTTTAGACAGCATTTCAAAATCTGGGTAAAAGGCTAGCAATGTGGCTGTTGCTGAAAAACAAAGCAAAACTGTGGCATGGGAGTTGTGCCCACATTTATAGCCCTTAGATTGGCACTCTTGCCACATCTCCCTATCCAAGTCCTGTTTTTATCTTGCCAACATATTTATTTATCTTGAGTAACACTCAGTTGAATATAATGGGAAACAATAGGTGAAATCTTGTTTATGTAAGTTCTACAACACGAGACTGATGGCATCATCACCCAGGGCGCTGATGATGATGATGATGAAAATTAAACTTTTCACCTCTGTCACGGAGCTGCTATGGGTCCCATCCCTTTCATCATTGGGAGCAGCTGTGATTTTCACTAATTAAATATTCCTCCTCCTGTCCCTCAGCCCCAACAGATATCCAATGATGACAGAGATTGCTTGGAACCTGTATAGGCTTTGTGTCAGGAGGGAGAAATGTTTAAGGGTTATTTTTTTAATTACTCTTGGTGATGATGTCAGCACCCTTATGCTGTGGAACTTACACAAACAGGATTTCAGCCACTGTGTGAAGGGTCTCTTTGACAAATTGTGTTGATTTTTCATGTGTGTGTATAAAAATTCCTGTTGACCTTTTTAAGAGCTTTTGAATTTGTCTTAAATTTTAGTGCAGCTCCAGGGAGATAAATTTGAGAAGCTGTTTAGAAAACCACTGGGATGCTACATGTAGTAGGAGAAGGGAGCGGAATTTCATAGTCAATGTGGTGTCTTAATTTACCAGGTTTTTTTCTTCACCTCTTTAATGGTTTGTTGACCTTCCTACTCTCCCCTCCTTTTGTAATCTCTATGTTTTACAAAATATCTGCTAGCAAAATCTCTGATAACCTTTTAAAGTCAAACTCACATAACTAATTCTGTATTTTCTTTTCATGTGAATCAGTTACCAAACAAACTGTAATTATGTTATGGACAATTCCTAAACTAACCTCTGTTATGATTTTGCCATAGAGCAGGGCTGGTAAGAAGGCAGATAGGGATTTACCAGTGCATTTCTGACTGATTCCCAGTACATGGGCAATTGTTTCTGATTCCCAATTTTCTAATTGTACAGCAATTCAAGAGATTCTCCTATCCTACCCCTCCCACCCTATTAGGTTCTGAACAAGCACAAGCTTGGGTTTATGTGAAATTTTTGTGAACTTGGTTCATGGATCAATCACAAATTCATAAACTGAACAGGTCTATTTATTTAAAATATTTATATGCCACTTTTCTTCTAAGGATCCAAGGCGGCTTGCAGTATTAAAAGAAACAAAGTTAATAGCTAAATAATAAATAATTACAATATTTTAAAAGCCTTAAGCAAGTATTATGTTAAAACTCATTTATCAAAATGAGCAATATTAAAAACACAAGTAAAACAACAGAATAAAATAATCCCTTTTAAAAATCCCCTTGGTCAGCCAGTGACTTAGAGGAAAAACTAGCTGAAGAGAAAGATCTTCACCTGCTTGTGGAAGGACAGCAAAGATAGCACCAGTCTGGTCTTCTGTGGGAGGAAATTCCAAAGTTTGGGAGCAGCAACAGAGAAGGCCCTCTCCCATGTCCCCATTGGGGACATGGGAGAGGGCCCACCTGTGAAGGTGATGGGACCGAGAGAAAGACCTGATGATCTTAATACCTGGGAAGGCTCATAAAGGGAGATACAGCTTGGGCCCGAGACATTTAGGACTTTATAGATTAAAGCCAGCACTTTGAATTCACCCCAGAAATGAATCAGTGGCCAATGGAGCTGCTGTAACAGGGGAGTTGTAAGTTCCCTGTAACCAGCCCCAGTTAACAATCTGGCTGCAGCATTTTGGACTTGCTGGAGTTTCTGAACAAAGGCAGCTTCACATAGAGCTCATTACAGTAATTCACCCAAGATGTAACTAAGGCATTTTTCACCATGGCCAGATGAAACCTCCCCAGGAATGGGCACAGCTGGCACACTAGTTTTAACTGTGCAAAGGTACTCCGGGACAGCCCTGAAGCCTGGGCATCCAGGCTCAGATACAAATCCAGGAGCACCCCCAGCTGCGCACCCGTGTATTCAGAGTGAGTGTAAGCCTATCCAGCCCAGGTTGAATATGTTTTCCTTGATCTGCCTTTCAGCTGACCAGGACTACCTCTGTTTTGTCTGGATTAAGTTTCAGTTTATTCACCCTAATCCAGTCTGTTACTCACACCTAATACTGATCTAGACCCAAAACAGCCTCCTCAGATTTAGATGGCAAGGAGAGATAGAGTTGGGTGTCACCCACATATTGGTGACACTGAACTCCAAACCTCTGGACAACCTTTCCCAGTGATTTCATGCAGCTGTTAAATAGCATAGGGGATAAAACAGAACCCTGAGGGACACCACAGGCCAATGGCCAGGGTGTTGAACACGAGTCCCCCAGCACTACCCTCCAAGTTCTCCCCTCCATGAAAGACTGGAGCCACCATAAAACAGTGCCTCTAACTCCCATCCCAGAGAGATGGCCCAGAAGAATACCACGGTTGATGGTATTGAAAGCTGCTGAGAGATCTAGCAGAACCAACAGGGACACTTTCTCTCTCTCCAATTCCTTGCATAAGTAATCCACCAAAGTGATCAAAGCAGTCTCCATCCCATAACCTTGTCTGAAGCCAGATTGAACGGGATCTAGATAGTCTCATCCAGGAACCCTTGGAGCTGAGAAGCCACAACCAATTCTAGCACCTTGCCCAGGAATGGAACATTAGAGACTGGCTGGTAATTGTCCTATAACATAGGATCCAAGGAGGGATCTTTTTAACAGTGGTCTTACTACTGCCTTCTTTAAGCATGTTGGGGTCCTACTCTGCTGCAAGGAAGCATTCACCATTCCTCATGCCCACTCAGCCAGTCCCTCTCTAGCAGCTTTTATAAGCCAGGAAAGGCAAATGTCCAGCAGTCAATTGGTAGCCTTCACCTCTCCAAGAGTCCTGTCCACAAAATCAGGTTGCAAAAACTGAAATTTATCCATTAATACAGGACAAAGAGGGGCCATAGTTACACCCACAGGACCTGTATCAACTATAGTATCCAAGTCAAAGTGGATCTGAGTGATTTTGCCTGCAAAGAATTGTGCAAATTGTGCAAAGCTATAGTGTGCTCCGCATTCTCTCCCTGCAGATGTAATAGGCATTTGACCACTCGAAAGAGCTCTGCCGGATGACTTTGTGCAGACTCAGTGGTGGCAATGAAGAATGACTTCTTTGCTGCCATCATTGCCAAGGAGACTCCAACACCACCCCTGAGACCAGCTCAGATAGCTCAGGAAGGGAGACTGTTGAGCTGCAGGGTAGGTGGTACACCAACATAATCCCTTTTCTGTCCTGGGCTTCCACTTTCAGATACACACTTTCAGACCTGGAAAACAGGGATGTGAGAACTGGTGAGCAAGATAGAATCATGATAGATCACTGAAACTCCAACTCCCTGCCCCTGCTGCTGCACAGAAAACCATGGTGGACAAAGCTGAGTGAGATGGACACCTCCAGCCTCATCCAACCAAATCTCTGTAATGCAAGCCAGATCGGCATGCTCATGCAGCATCAAGTCCTGGATGGTTGTTGTTTTCCAGTTTACTTTCTTCTTATTATTATTTTTATTTGTTTAAACTTATACCCTGCCGATTCAGTGGACAAGCCACTACTCTGGGCAGTTTCCAGAAAATATACAGCATTTTTTTAAAAAAAGAACATATATATAAAAAAAACCTTTGGCAAATCATAGGCCAGCATAAACTTACTACAAAATTAATATTACAAAGGAGTCAGTTTTGTGAAGGCCTGGGTAAAAAGCCAGGTTTTAACTTGCTTTCAAAAGCTCAGAAGGGTGGGGACCAATTGCACCTCCAGAGGGAAGGAGTCCCATGGTGGGGCGGCCACTACCGAGAAGGCCCGGCTTCTCTATGCCAGAAACAGGACATTATTTGTCAACCTGTTATGGGTATTTGCAACACTGCAGAATTCTTAGTTTAGTTCTATGTGAAGCATTGGCTGTAGGCAGTAAAATCATGAAGCATACTCTGGGGAGTCAGTGATAATGATCTAGAAGTGGAAGTATGCTTCACTATTAAGGTCAAAGCTAAATCTTCAGAATTTAGTCAAGTGAAACTGAAGATAAGCCTCTTGGGAACAAATGTAGTAAAGTTAGAGAACACTTTGGAAATGGTGGGAAATGAAATTTTCCCTGCCAGATATTTTGTCTTTCATTTTATCATGGAAATTCAGATGTTGACAGATTTGGCTTTCACTCATTAAAGAAGAATTTTTAAAATGTTCAGATTTTTAAAAACCATTAAAGATCTGAAGGTTTGAGACTGAATAGCTTTGTAAGTGCTGTTGACAGTAATATCTAGAAAATTATATGGAAGTTGAGTCATGGCCACCGGACCTCTTTCTTATTACTACTGATCCAAGTAGCTTCTTCAGTCTGAGAAGAGTTGGTAGGAGACCTCTGAGATACTCATCTGATCTCCAAAATGTACTCATCTTGGACCGAGAAGATAGGTGATGTGAGAGAGGGGTCAGGGAGGCCATACATGTGCATATAGAAAATCCCTCACTCAGCAGGGGTGGAGGCCTTAGACACAGTCTGTCTCCCATTTATCAGGCTGCCCTTTCATCTGTCCCCAGAAAGATCAACCAGAAAGACCACTGTTAACGACTGTTAAAGACCCATGACAATGGGTGGAGAAGGACTGCAGAAGTGGGATTATCTCTCACCCCTAGTCCTTTGTCCTTCTAACGAGCCTATTCAGACCAGGGGGAAGTGAAACCAACATGGAGGATATATCAGGAATCTCCTACCAACTCTCCTCAGACTGAAGAAGCTACTTGGATGAGCTTCTTGTTTGAAGCTGAGCGAAATGTTTCAACCTAATAAGAAAGAAGTCCAGTGGCCATGACTCAACTTCCAGGTAACCTCACCTGGATGACTGAGAATCTTCACAGATATATCTAGAAAATCGTTTTTAGTCAGGCTCATGTTCTTTATTTCTTTCTATGCATCTTTGTTCTGGGGGATTCTTACTGTAATGACCCCTTCCTTTTTTAAAAATTATTGGCATAAACCTGTCAGATAAGTACACTGGCATAAGTGCAACGGTGTAAATTGCAACTGTGAATTGCTATTAGTGAACAAGTCTCTGCTTGTATCCTTCATCACATGCCATTTGCATGAACTGGTGCACAATGAGGGATATAAGTGGTAACTCATTAACTAGGGGCAATTTGTGGCTCTAGCTTACACCATTGCCAGAATGTACCAGAAAAGAATTCTCCTCATTCCATTACACATACTGTATACCTCTTTGGCAGCCTCAAGGGAGGACTTAAAGCTATGAAACTCATATTCTCATCCCTCTTTGCCGGTTCTGCACATCCTTCTCTGCCCAAATTCATTTTTCCTATACATTATGTTTTCAATATAATTTTTTGGGAAATAAAAGTAGAAGATGTTTACATACTACATAATTATGAAGAAATGAGAAGCAGTGCAAATATAGTGCTTTGTGTCATGGTCTATAACTAAGGAGACCTGGGTGTGAAGGTGGCTGGATACCTACAGTAACTCAGTGACTGCAGAGCCAGAGGTTGGGAGTTTAATTCCGCACTCTGCTCCCTGTGAGTAGAGCCAGCCGGTGTGGCCTTGGGCAAGCTGCACAGTCCCATGGTGCCTCCAGAAGAAGGGAATGGTACACTACTTCTGTGTATTCTGTACATGGAAAACCCTGGCATGTCATACGCCATAAGTCAGAATTGACTTGACGGCACATGATTATTATTATAAAGCTTATCTTTGGTCTGTTACCCATCTTGCAGTCTGACCTACTTCACATGGTGGTTTTAATGAAAAATGGACAAGAGAGTAGAGATGTAGAGATGGGCACAAACCAAAAAACAAACCAGGAAATTTGCTGAAAATTTGCTGAAAATTGCTGGTTCATTGGTTCGGATTGGTTCTGAACTGAAGAACCTGAACTGACCTGAAGAAAGAAAGGAAGAAAGGAAGAAAGGGAAGGAAGGAAGGAAGGAAGGAAGGAAGGAAGGAAGGAAGGAAGGAAGGAAGGAAGGAAGGAAGGAAGGAAGGAAGGAAGGAAGGAAGGAAGGAAGGAACAGTCAGAGCCATATATTTCAATTGTGGCAGTGTCTCTCATTAGGCATAAGGGGACGGCTGACTTGATTACTGTCAAGAACTTTATGAATGCAGTCAACAGAAAGCTGAGGTGAAGCTACCTGTAGAAAATTATTGGGAAGCTTGATAGACAAAAATAACTTACTATTCGTGGCTATTTAGCAGTCCGTGATTTTGAGCTTTGTCTTCGCTATAGGTGAAAGGGCCGCATGCCCTAGATTAAGCACTCTCAGTGATGGATATAGCTGGATGTGATGGAACACTCCAACTGTCCCCAGTGGGCCATTTGCCCTGGCCAGGTGCCCCCCCCCCTCTCAGAGGGTGACCCAAGAGCATGAAGGGCAAGAGTGAGGCCCCAAGTGGGAGGAAGGAGACAAAGGCTGATGAGTCACTCCTGCGTGTATGTGTACAAGACTGATCTGAGTTGGCCTTAAAGGAAGAAGAGGAGGGAAAAGAAAAGGAGGAAGAGGAGGAAGGGGTTCAGGCTTGTCTTGTACTGCAGAGGGGTGGAGTGGGCAGAAGTTGTGGAAAAACCAGTTCCCATCTTCTGTGCCCTTCTGGATCTCCAGGACTGGTCACCGGAGATCCAGAATCTCTGGACTGGGAAAGGGGGTTCAGTTCCAGCACAGGGAGGTGTGATACTCTTCATTGTTCATTGTTCAATGACCAAGCACCCCTTGGAAACCAAAATGACCCACCTGAGGGACATGGGAACCTCCAATGGCCCAGAATTACCAATACTCCTTAAAAGATGTCAACTGGCTAGGATGTATCGAAAACTGGACCCCAGCCACAGACTAAATATTGTGCTGGCCTGATGGCTGAGACTTGGGCCTGGTTGTGAACTGAAGACAGTGGTCAAAGAGGCCCTCCATGCCACCCCTAACAGAGGCAGGTGAAGGTTTCTGGGAGTCGCAGTCCAAGAACACTGGGGTTACCAAAGGTTGAGAACCAGTGATTTAGAACAGTAATATTTCACCCCATACCCTGAGATCTATTGTCTTTAAGTTAAGACCTTTAAATAAGATGGGTGTTGGAGCTATTACACTTTCCATTACAGAAGTCTTTCAAAGCCTCATTTGACTGGAACTCTACTGGGAAATGCTCACCATTAGAGATGGGATATTTGTATTTGTCTCCCAGGGTGGCTGGACCAATCCAGTGAGGAGGTGAGATGACAAATCCCCCTGCTCAGCTGCTGAGTCGTGAGCAACACAGGGAGGCAGGGAAGCCCCAGCCGGGCTACTTCCGTGATTGGCACGGCACGAACAACTATGGCCACACATGTAAATACAAATGTACCATCTCTACTCATCATTAAAGCTTCATCACCCAATTGTGTGCTGGATGGGAAAATGCAGCACAATGTATATGTTCAGGAGAAAATTCTATAAAGGGACACTCTTGTACGTTCAGGGTTGTCTAGAACAATGGAGGGCAACATGCATACAACAAAGACATGAGAGCAGGGATGGGGCCAGTAGGGCTGGCTTTCCTGTGCCCTTTCAGATTCATGTGGACAGAACACTTAGATGTGGTTTAGGATTGGACTGTGAATATGTTTGCCTGTTTAATTTAAATTTTTTGCAGCGATGTGTTACAGAATTCAGTTTATTTTACTTTTAGGTTGAAAGGTGTTGAAAGCAGCCCTTTCCTTTTCCAAAAGCCACATATGAGGGAGAGAACTGGTATGTGCACTTACATAAAGAATGAACCTCTTATCAGGGCTAATTGGCCAAATGTCACAGCAACATTGGTTAATGGAGTATCAATTGGACAGCAAGTAGAGTTGTCCATGAAAAATGTCAAGAATGTCTTACAAACAAAGGGACTTGTGACACCTTTCATTTTGTGTAACATTTAGGGGTTCTAACCTGTTTCATCAAATGAAACAAGCGACAGTCAATGAACACTTTTGCCAAAAAGAAAATTTTTTAAACTGGTTAATTTTTAAGGTACCACAAAACTCTTTCTTCTTTTTGCTGCAACAGACTGACACAACTACCTACTTCTTCTTTGTTTGTGTCAGAAGCACCACAGTACAATTAATAAATACATCAAGCAATTTTCACCCAGTAATGGGTAGCCTCAAGAGCACTTGGGAGCTAACATCAAGTCTTCCATGGTACATGTTCAGGGGCATAGAGTACACACTGGCAGAGGTGTGAAGTTGCCTCTTCTTCACTTTTGCAAATGCCTGCGTCGGTGGAAGAAACTCATTTTCTTAGGTTCACTTTGGTTCTACCAACTCCACTCCATAGCCTATTAAGTGACTTCCAAGTAACCCAGTTCTCTGTGTGGTTGGGGCCTAGATTTTCCTGAATTTCCATTCCTTTGAGGAGGTAGGTGGGTAGTTCTTTCATTCCTCGTTATCTTCCTGTCATTTTTTACTGTTCATTCAAGATTCCAAGATGTAAGGCACGTATTTGAGTCTTAGCAGGGTTGGATTTAAGTTGATTTCTATCCTGATATGCACCAAGTTTTTCTAATGCATCTACCATCTGAAAGCTATCTAACTGTCTGAGAAACAAGTGGGAAATCATCAGCGTAAATTGAACTTTCAGTGCCTCGAGGAAGTGATTGGTCATTGGTGCTGATACTGAACAAAATAGGAGCCAGTACACTGCCCTGGGGTAGACTATTCTTTGGAGTCCTCCATCAGCTGCATTGTCCTTGAAAGTTGATGAAAAATTGGTGATTTTGCAAAAGGGTTTCTATTACTTTAATTAGCTTTATAATCCTTGGTTAGATTATAGAGTTTTGGCAGTACTATTTGATGATGAACAGTATCATATGCAGCTGAGAAGTTAACAAAGACTGCCCGTGATCTTCTTGGCTTCAAAGCCATCCTCAATGGGTTTCATTAAGTGTTGGATTTGTGCTGTACAATCCTTCCCAGGGCTAAAGCCAGCATTTTGTGGGATGAAGAGTGGTCTCACTATTTCCATTAGATAGTTAAGAATAATTATTTCCAGGACTTGATGATACTGAGAATGTAGTGAGATCAGCCTGTAGTGGTTTTTTGTTTGTTTGTTTGTTTTTGGATCTATGAGTTTGTGAGGGGGTTGCATCTGGAACCCTGAATGGGCTGTCTGACGTCAGGTGGGCACTGGAACTGGAGGGAAGGAGGATGAACTTCCAGGGAAGGAGGGAGGGCTGGGCTTTGGGGGGCAGCTGTGGGCCATAAAACTAGAAAAGGTTGAGGGGGCCGGGGAGAACAAGATGGGGTCAAAGGAGGCAAAAACTGGGGATTTACGGTGAGAGGAGTCCTGGGGTAATGCCATGTAAAAGCCTGTGCTTGCCTACTTGTTATATCTGCCAGAGAGACCCATGGCTGGAGGCCCTAGTGGAGTTGTGCATTCCTAAAGGGACAGCAGAGGTCCTTGGCAACACCACCTGGAACTGTCAACAGCCACTGCCATGCCAGGGCCATAGCTGAGGACCACTCCTGAGCCAGACCCCAACCCTGACACAGAAAAGGTGCTACAGATGCCAGCAACAGCACCAACAGGAGTGTCTGTAGCATCTTCGGGAGGCGTCAGTCTCAACCCAAGGCTCTACAAACCTTCTCTGTGGGGTGGCCAGGCACACCTTTGAGAACTCTTGGCCACTCTGCATTTTCTTTTCAACCCAGCCTCAGTGAAAGCAGCTGGAGGCACTGGGGTCACCAAGCCTAGCAGGAGGACTATGATGAACTCAGTCCCTCAGGAAGTGGACATGTGGAGAAGGGGTTGACATTGTTAAAAGCCTGGCTGTACCCCCTGAAACCCATTCAATAAAAATGTTGCTTCAACTTCTAGTCTGGAGCCCAGTGATATATGGACAAAGGTTGCCCACCACTCGGACACTTGATGGGGGGGCAATGGGGCTCACTGGCTTGTTTACCAGGTTTCAAAATATCAATCACTCATGACTTTCTCCAAATTTTTGGACACCTGTGAGAGTCGAGACAATTAAAAAAGAAATTAATGAGCCCCCTTTTTTAGTTACTTTGTCAAAATATTTTATCTCTTCTACTCGGATATCATCTAGGCCTCCTGCCTTCCCATTTTTGCAGGTACAAATAGCTTTTTACAGTTAACTGAAGCTGAATGGCTTTGTAAGGCCATTGGTATCCAGTTGCTTGTTTCTTGCTTCAAATTTGAGTTCTAAATTCTTATGACAATATTCAGATCTGCCATTAATGAGACATTTGCATGAGAAGCGCTTTTACTTGGGTCATTGTTCAGCTGCTTTAATAATCTCCAGGCCTTTTGACTGTTTCTTGACATGTTGATTTTTTCCATGAGTTTTATCCAATTATCTCTTTTAGCTTCTGAAACCAAAGAAAACAATTGTTGCCCAGCCAAAAGGGTATATTTGTTCAAATGACTTTGCTCAAATAGTAAAAATAATTATTCATTTAGATAATAATTATTTCTGATGTTAGTTCTTGGAAGCAGTTGTTTTTGCATCCTCAGGGTATCTATAATTGGGATGATCTTTTCATTGACTTGATGGCACTGGGGTCACCAGTCATAGGCCTCAGGGATTGGACAGATGTTTGGTATAATTCCACCCAATGTTATACTGAACTTTTGCCAATCCTCTTTTTAAAAGCATCTTCTGTGGAATGATACTGTTGGATCACTGCCATGAGTTGTCACATTATGGGCCAGTGCTGATATTTGGAATTGGAGTATAGACTGATCTCATGCATTGTTGGACTATAGGTTCACCAGCACATATGAAGTCCAAGTTATAACCATATTGCCATCTTCTGCTCTTGAAAGATGGGGAAAGTTTGCTATTGCGAATAAGGGCTAGTTGAGCAGTCATCACCATTAACTATGGCTCTACTAGGTCCTCTGCATGTTTGGAACTTTGGTTTCATTCCTCATTTCCTCAGCCTCTTTCTATGTATCTGTCTCCAACCAGAGTAAATGGGAGCAACCATAGGTATTGTTGTCATTACCTTGGTGACTTTGGTCTAATTCCTGTCAGACTACAGATGAAACATGCATCTCTGAATACTTCTTCATTAAAAAATGTTTCTGCCATATGGGAATATTAGCTGTCAAGAGGAATGGTTCTAGCGTGGGGGTTTCCCTGACATATTCTCTCTCTCTCTCTCTCTCTCTCTCTGTATATATATATACTGGCATGGAGCAACCCATAGTCAAGTGAGCTCCTACCTGCATTGGAAGCGGTGTCACCCAGACACAAGCTAATGCCCTGAGAAGGAACTAAACCTGAGTGAAGACAGTCCTTTTGTGAAAAGATGTATGCATTGTTCAGCATCAGGAAGATGAAACAGACTTCTGATGTTTCTGGGCTTTTGTTTTTCTCCCCCACCCCTCTTCTCTTGACAGTTTTTTATCATGCTGTTAATTGTGTTTGTGCTGGAGCTCACCGTTGTGATTCTCTTCTTCGTCTATACTGACAAGGTACGTCAAAAGATTTTCTTCCCCTCATCTCTTCCTTTCAGCACATTTGTATGCCCCTTCCCTCATAAATTAATCATAAAGCCCTTGCCTTGACATGCATATCAAGTTTTCTCCAGACATCCCCTTTCAGGAAAAGTGCATCCAGAATACAAAAATACTCCTCCACAACATGAGCTCTTTCTGTCTCTATCTGTCTCTGTCTCTCTCTCTCTGGTTCATTTCCAATCCAAGGTCAGACATATTAGCAACACAATGACTATTTTGATACAGAGGATTTTTAATCAGGAAAAGGCTGATGAAAGCTCATGCTCTAAAAGGCAAATAGTAATGACATTAAGAAGTTCATTAGTAAGGGTACAATATATGTCACTGTGAAAGTCCTAAGTTGGACATTGTGGAGATTCACGAAGAGATGTGAAATTGAAAAGCTGGATATTATGAATATCTGTGTCAGACAAGGCTACTTTGCTGATGCTACTAGGACAACTACATATCTGAGACCAGCCCTACTTTTATAGTTAAACCTATGTTTTATAGCTGCCATTGCCACTCTTTGTCAGTCTGTCTTTCCCTTTTCTTCTTTTTATCATCTCTTCCATTTTTTCCTTCACATTTCCTGTTTCAGCCAAGGCAGATGGAATAAAGTGAGCAGTTGTGTTATGGTTTTTTTTGCTTCTTTCTGGCGTTTCTTGCAAATAATAGTGTTCAACATCCTATCTTCCACCTATTGATTTTATTGAGTGTTTCATATTTTTACGTCATAAGGCATTTTCCAGTTGAACAGTATATACTTTTAAAAAATATTAGTAAAGAGTGGTAGTAACAGCAGCAGCAACAGCAACAATAGGGTTGAAATTTTAGGAAGCAGAAGTACAGTGATTACAACACATCCCACCTCTTGCTAGTCATATGTTGTGTGTAATAGGATAACAATTGTTACTTTCCATTTATTGGGTTTAAAATCCTCTCACACAGCTCTGTATGGCTTTCTTGTTTTATAACTGAAAGGCAAAGATTTATATTACTCCCCACCCCCCTCCAAACTAAATAAAGCAAGTGTATTCCAGAGTGATTCATTTGAAAAACTCCAACTAGTTCACATTGTCAAAGTGCAAAGACTTCACTGTTCTGATTTATGTTAGGATCAAGGGTGGCTTAAAACTACCACCACCACCACTGTTACTACTGGGCATGAAGCATAAACCAAGAGGTATTAGAAGAGGCAGGTTATAAAAATTCAGAGTTGCCGTGCAAGCTGATTCATGTTGTCAATGATCATCTTAAACTGCTCATGAGACGTAATGGCTTATGAATTAGTTGTAACTTCTTAAGAAGGAGGTTGATACATAACGGAAGACAGATTAATGAAGGGATTTGTATAGAAGGTCATAGTATTCCAGGAAGAAGAAAAGAAAAGAAAAGCTAGCATCACAGTCAGTGTGCTGAGAGAGGAAAAGGTGTGAAGACCATTATAATGTTATTGCATGAATCAGTGTCTGTGTGGAGAAGAAACTGGGAGCAAAGTATGGTGGTGCCCCTTTTGCTCCCAATCTCACTCAGTCTCTGAAAATGGGCAACGATAATTATTAGGAGAGCATGGCTGAAAAGACATCACTGGAATAGTTTGAGAAATGAAAGGTTAAGAGGCTATGTCTGTAAAAAAACAATTTAAGTAATAGGCTACACAGAAGAAAAGCAATAGATGGGAGTGGGGAAAATTTGCTGTTAAACTTTATATATTGGCAGTCTTTTGTGGTGTTTGGTACATGCCAGCAAGGAGATTAAAGGCTCAGATCCAACACTTCAGCATCCAGCACCAGCAGAATTGAGACCTCCTTTCTTGTCACTCCTGATGTAGTCTCCCTTGCACCAAGACCCTGCTCTTCAGCCTTTCCAAGTCCTTTGAAGCAGGTGTTTGGGGTACACATGCATGGGGTTGCAAGATGGGGGGGGGGAAATCACAGATTCTGGCAGAAATAGCAGTATCTAACAGAGGCACATCACCGAATCTGAGCCATACTCAGAGCTTGGAAGCATTATGTACAAAGCTCTTAGTATTACTTCTTTTGCTGTTGAAAAACAATGTAATATGTCATTGATTAGTAATGCGTTGGTGATGCATTGCTTTTAAATTTATTTAAACAAATAATTAGAATATAAAACATGTCGAGAAATGCCCCATTAAATTTCCAAAATGACCCCCCAAAATAATGGCTGAAATCCTGTTTATGTAACTTACACTGTGTAAGACTGATGACATCAGCAGCAACAGTGAATTTTTCTGAATTAAACATTTTGACTTCTGTCTTGAATCTCCTGAGGCTCCTTTGTAACCCTTTCCATTTTCAGGAACACATAGAAGTAAAGTCATTCTAGTGGTGGCAATTTTCAGCAGTAAAAGACTTCCTTCTCCCATCCCTCTGCTTCCACAGGTTCCCAACAAAGAAGGAGATTAAACGAGAGCCTTGGGAGTTTGGGCGAGAAATTGGAAATGTTTAATTTCAAAAAAATCACTACTGTTGTTGACATCATCAACCTTATGTGGTATAAGTTATGGAAACAGGATTTCAGCCTATGTATTACAGTAATGGGTAGTGTTGCTTTTTAGTTAAAACATCGGTGTCATTTTTGTTACAAGTTAATGTTAGCATCATTAGAAAATGTTTTAAATAGATTTTAATAGGAGTTACAAGAAACAGCGTTACTTTTAACAAGTTATCTGTAAACTCTGATTATAGTAGCCTTGTGTTGTGTTTATGAAAGTGTAGCCTTAGCTCAGGTTACTTTCCTCTGATTGGTAGACAAGCAAGTGAGGTGGTCTCCCCATGTCAAGAGAGCTAACATTGATTTGCCTGCCAGCCTCTGCCTTCCCTCTGTGACTGAGATAGAAAAGAACAAGCAGCCAGCAGGTGAGAGGGTTGTATGATGAAATGCTCATACTTTTGAAAAAGGTCTCTTCACATAGACGTCAGGCACAGAAACCATCTTATATGACATCTCTCTGCTCCCTCTGGACAGTCGGGGGGGGGGGGGTCACTTGGTCAGTTGAATTAAACAGGTATCTAGAAAGAGAACCAGTAATAGAGCCACTGAAAATACTAGTGAATCAGTATCAGCTGCCATCTGCTGAACAATTAAGTTGTAAGACTTGTAGGCCCCAATCCGGCATGATTTTCCCAGTTTGCTGGCTGTCAATCACATTTCCCATTGTATAACTAGAGGATTGTGGGGCATGCAGCAGACAGATAACAAATCGCCTTGCTCATTTGTTTTATGTGATTGTCTATAGAATTCTGGCCTTAATATGATGAACAATGGGGAAGGATTAAATGGGAACATGGATCAGCACACACCTCTTCTAGAGCTGTGTTGGAAGGCCAAAGGTATACGACAACATGATAGTCATAAGAAAAATTAGGTTAGAATTTCCCCAATGCGAACACACCAGCTGTAAATAGCGAAACACAGAGAATATCAGATTGCAGTCAACTAAAGAAAAGAGCCTGCTTATGCTATTTTCTAAGCTACTACAATGGGCCATATGCTACATGCTGCATAGTGCTATAAGAAGTAGTAATTTTAAAGACCAGAACCTTATATCCTTCAGAGTTACATAGTTGCAGTGATGTACGCCTTCCGTGTCCCCTGTCCCTAGCATGCTTTCCTTCATGTGTTTGATGTACCAATGGTTAAGAAATCAGACATGTGACTGGTTGTGGGGAGAGACGCCTGTAGAAGGGCTGAAAACACTGCACAACTAATTGTGGGGTTTTTCCTTCAGTTGGATTGTGGTCAAAATGTTTAAATTCAATGGCTGTTTTAATATAATGATATGGTTAATTGAGTTCTGAACATTGTAACTTATGTGCTTCAGCACATTTTTTAGAATGTTTTGTTAGCTGCCTTGCGTCTTACGTCTAGAAAAAGTCAGGAAGCAAAGCAGATAAGGAATTATAAATCTGTCTCTAGCCTTCTTAGCATATCATGGAATATGGACTTCAGGGAACATAGCTGGCCAGTTCTGAAGACAACCCAGCATGGGATGTGGTGGCACAGATCTGTGAAATCACATATTGTCACAATCTGTTTAAGGATATAGGGAAGAGGAAAACAAATATCAACCCTCACTGCAACTTGGTACTTGTTTTTGTCCTTCACAATGGAAACACAGATGTGCCAGAATAAAACAAAGGCCAGTTACAAAGGTACCAATGATCAGCTTTTCTATAATTTACACATTGCTTCTCTAATCAGAAAAATGATTTGATTATTGTACTGACATTGATCTCTTTATTAAACTGTAACTTGTAGCTTTCTATGTGGAATTGTGTTTATATTTTTATTTTGTATATATGAAGGAGCATTCAGTCACCTGAGCCCACACTTACAGGCAAAATGTAGTGATATTTCCTAGAAATAAAACTACTATCTTCATGAGCAATAACTCTGAATCTTCTTCCAGAGCAGCCATTCTCAATGGGGGCCATATGGCCCCCTGAGGAGCCCAGGCACGCTTGAAGGGGCCAGAGACCAGAAACAATTCTTCACACACCACCTTATCAGGTTTGTTACGTGACTTAAACAATCCTGATTTGGCCTATCTTTCATATTGTGTCATGGCCAGAAAAAGGTTGAGAATTCTTTACTTCCAGATGGTATGAAATAGATGAAATTCTAGGGCGCTGGCATCTAGAAGGTATTCCAATAATTACAGTGCCCATCCTCAGCAAGATATATGTCCCTTTCTGAGTGGAAAAAATAAATCAAGATTTCCCTCTAAGAGACTTCATACCATGAAAATATTTCCTCATACAATGTTTAATATTCTATGTCCCGATATACTATTGACAGGGGGGGGGGGAGAAAAGTATTGTTTGCTCCCTCTTATAAACAATGGAACTAAAAGAAGGCAACTTTGATTCGAAACATGAAGATTTCCCCTCTAGTCGATCTCACTGCAGTATCTTTAAATGTTTCGAAGATTATATCACACACACACATATCCTAATACTTAGAATGGTGTTGGCAACATATCCAAAGCAGCCAGCATTCAGTTTGTCACTCTGTCTTTGGCCAGAACAAGAGATTTTATTAATACACTGCATATTGTAGCCTCTCCTCAAATAAACAAAAGGTCTGGAATACTTTCTAAGAAGGCAGAGGGTATTATCTGCATGCAGAAATCGGAACAAGAATCTCTCACACAAACTTTCAGACACACATATACGCACACATGTATACATACACTAGAGGCCACTAGACGTTTATTAAAAATATTCTCATTAGTGCCACTGGGAGCTTAGATGCCCAGCTCCATTGGTGGAACAATGATATCAGAGCTGGGAAATCTAAGTTGTTGTTGTTGTTTTTACTATAACTCCCAGAATCTCCCAGCCAACAGAGTGTTTCCAAACTGACATTTCCAAACTCTGAGTAAGATTTTGTTCTGCTCTTGGAAGGAAATGAAAAAATAAGCTTCTTCTCCCTGCTAGATGATTCCCCATTAAAAATCCTTCCCTGCATTTCTAATAAAAATCATGTGCCTTCCGGTCAATTCTGACTCATGACAACCCTTTTCAGGGTTTTCTAGATAGAGAATACTCAGAAGTATTCTGAGTATTCTCTATCTGGAGGCATTCTGGGACTGTGCAGCTTACCCAAGGCCACACAGGCTGGCTCTTCTGGGATGCGCAGTGGGGATTTGAATTCCCAAACTCTGGCTCCACAGCCAGATACCTAACACTGAGCTATCTGGCCAGCTACCCTGCATTCCCACCTGTAACTATTTAAAGAAAAAAAATAAGGTCCATAGCTATACAAGTGATGTGTGATATATTATGTGTTATGTAAATGTCTAATATTGCCCTCAGCAGGCTCCTGTGTACTGAATATGTCTGCAGATGCGTCTGCTATGAAAAGATGGTACCTCTTGACTCGATTAGGTTATGTTCAGACCTCTTTTATATAGAGAAATAATGATGTGTTTTTTCCCCTGTGACATTTGAAAAAGATAAGCAGAAGATCCACAATGTTCCCTGTCTTCGCTTATTGCTTTATCTTTCATAAAATAAATGCAATGATTTGGTTCCACATCAAAATAAAAAGTGACCTCATTACCAGTTGCCATTTCCACTCTGGGACAAAGTTTTAAAATAATTATTTCTGTTTCAAAAGAATTGTTTCTGGCTTTCTAAAAGAAGAGCGATGTGGAGTTCTTGGCAGCCCTTGAGCCAAGATTAATATACCTGAACCTTATATGATAGTTATATGAATTCTAAAAATAAAACTACAGCATGAGTGAAAAAAAAAACCCTGATGCTTGCTGATTTGCAGTAATGTTACCTGTGGATGATTTTGCTACTTCACCTCTTCAGGGAAAATCTGTGCTTTAATCCTTGTTCTGCAGTCTGTGCAGAAACCGTGTTAAACTAGATCAGCAAATGATGGAGGTGTGGGCGAGTCTCCCTTTCATATATATATTTGCATTAATATATTGTACACCTCTTTGTTAAAAAGCAGGTTTTTTTCTATACATGTTGCTGTAGCACATGCTCCAGCAACAGCATTGCCAACATCAGACAACAATAAAACACACTCATGGTTCTGGTTAAAGGCAGACTTTTTATACCTTTTTTCCCTTACAAGACAGGCATGGCGTGCCAAGGAGTATGAAAACTCTCAGTGACCCCTTCCCAAAGACTACTCTCTCTTTTTTTTCTTCATTAGGGAATTTGCCACAATGGGTTTAATTTTTCCTAAAGTAAGGGAGTGTTGGGTTTTTTTTAACAAAGAATCAGATCAATGTTGTAGCATGACCAGTACTGACAATCATGGCAGCCAGTCAGCTCTTATGGGTCATAGAATGGTCCCTTTTACTTAAAACCCATTAGCTGGAAATTCTGGGAACCAATGGAGGACTCCATGCTTCCAGTGCCTGTGAGCTGGTCCTGAGCAAATGGTTTCCCTAAAAATAAAGCAGAATTGTCTGTGGCAGTCTGATTCTTCAGAAAATTGTAAGGCAACTATGTACAGCTTCCAAGATAGGCAAAACAGATATTTCTGTTTTGTTACCTATCTCTGTGTGGTCTTCTTGAAGTCTGAATTTATGAACAAAATTCATAGGTGCAACTGCTTTTCTTAAAGCAGGGAGAGTGGTTGGACTACAACTTCCTGAGTCCCCCAGCCAGTGTGGCCAGTGGAAGATGAAAGCTGTAGTCCAAAAAACAACTTTTCTAAGCTCTTTGCATGGGCGGGAAACCGTAGACCTCCAAGATGTTGTTGGGCTGTGGTATGATTGGCTGTTGAACAGACACTGCAATCCAAACTCAAAGAGACACTGGTAGCAGCATGTTTAGAATGGGCAGAAGCCTGTTGTGTGGGCACAGTTATTTTTGCACCAGCATAACCCTCTTCTGCTGGCTGATCCCAGATCTTCTGGCACAACTGCTGTACTGGCTGAGACTGACTGTCAGAAGAGCCAAAAAAGAGTCCAAGGATGGGAGGAGTGAGGGAGAAGTGGAGTCTTCCTTTGCCAAAGCTCCTTCAGCCCATATTAGCAGCTTCTCTGCTAGCACAAAATTAGGCCAAGATTAGGATAGCCCTAAATAATTTCCAGCATCCCTAGGTGGGAGGGGTTTGCATTCAGCACATCGTCAGCTGACCTTTTGTCAGCTCAGATAGTTTCAGCACTAGTCAGCATAACGTAATGGTGGGATAAGCTGGGAATTGCACTCATATTTGGGTATGGGTCACAGTTGCCGATACCTGGTATTTTAAAAAATTATTGTACTTTCTTCTCACTCACAACCACATTTATTCTCTCATCCACTTCCTCCTTTTTTTTCTGCTATCAACCCGTATCAAGTTGTAAATTGTTAAGACCTTGGACCAAACCACCCAGGATCCTTATGACCATTGGCCATCATGCCTGGGGCCTCCAGGAATTGAAGTTCAACAACATCTGTGCCTCCTTGATGGGGCTAGACTCAATGATCCATAGGGTCCCTTCCAGCTCTGGAGTTTTAAGATGATGATGATGAACACCTAAGCGTCCATGTTTGTGGTGGGGATCGGGGACAGTGGCGGCTAATAACATCTCAGTATACCATGTTTTTACAGTTTTTTGTTATGAGTATTTTTCAGCCCCAAAACACAATTAAGACATTAAAGGATTTTATGCATGAAATTGCTTTTTTTTAAAAATTGACCAGAATCCCATTTGCTTACACAATCATGAGCACTGCCCCCCACCTGCAGGCTCAGCTTTGTACATCAGATACCTGACTGGTTGAAAAATCAGGTGCACAGCCAGTTGCACAACTGTTTGAAGAAAGTGGAACTGGCAGAATGGGGGGAAAACACTGTGTGACTGCTCTTGCGTGCACACTTTTTCTGTGTTTAGATTTTGGCCAATGTTTGAGGAAATCCTATGCCCCTTTCCCTTCAGGCAGGAGTGGGCAAAGTGTGACCCTCCAGATGTTTGTAGTTCTCCCGCTTTCTCATCATTGGCTATGATGCCTGGGGCTGGTAGGAAGTGCTGTCTGACAACATATGGAGAGCTGTACTTTGCCCCTTGGACACTTCCTTGCATTGTGTAGGACAACTTTGGTTTCCTGTCATGTAGGTGTTTGACACAGAACTGCAGCCAGAACTGGTACACTCATGAGACACTAGTGTTTGCCAGCATATGTTTGCTGAACACCTTATATTGTAGGGGCCTATATTCATTAGCAAACAGCTCCTAAATTAGCTTGTAGGTTCAGCCTGTGAAAATTGGAGTGGTTAACAGAGCATGCTAACCATTTATTCTAGGAAAATAAGAAAGCTAATGTTTATTAAAGAAATAAATTGAGACAGGAAAAATAACAAGAATTCTCTATCTATAGTTTAAGTGAAAATGCAGGGAACCATGGCTACTCCTCTCTCCTTCTGAGGACAAAATCAAGGTCTCTCCTCCATTCTTTCCCAGACAGGATTGAGAAGGAAATGTGAGAAGGAAAGAATATGATAATAGGAACTCTAAGGATCTCAGGGTGTGATCAGATGAGCATGGTCCTAGTTGGGATTGGCTGGTCCACTCCTTTTTTCAGCAACCACACAAAGTACATGCCATTTCAAATCAGTCCACCCATGATTGATGCCTACCCTGTCAGGGGCTACTGGTTTTTTTGGGGGGTGGGGGTAGGGGGTAGGATTGGTCTGTTTTGATTCGGTTCCACCATGTGTGATTACTGAGATTGAATCAAAATGGCTGACTGGCTGTCCTTTTGGTGAAGCCACTTAACAATCTTGGGAAATGGAAGCTTCCATTCCACTTGCCTGGGGTGGCAAAGAGAGACAAAACATTCAATTTCTTTTTAATTATTGCTAATTGACATAACGCATCAATGATGCTTTGAAAGGGCTTTTAAAAAGCATTCAAAGTCTCACTGACACATTAGCAACAATATAAGAAATGCAAAAATTTCTCTCCCTTGACCTTCAAAGGTGAGTGGAAAGGAAGTTTTCCATTCCTCAAGATTGTTCAGAAACTTCACCAAAGGGACAGCCAACCAGCCACTTAATGAACATTAGAGCAAAGGAAAGAAGATCTTGAGTGTGATAAACAGGGTTGCTTGAGGTGCGTGTGGATGCAAGGATCAGCCCCAATGATATACCACACCTCAAGCAGCCCTGTTTATCACAATCAAGACCAATCCAGGTTGGGATAACTTAGCTGTCTAGTTGCACCTTCAGCCTAGGTTGTAGGAAATTAAGCGTAGGTCAGAACAGGTGAAGAAAAGTCTACGAAACCAATAGAGGTTCTTTTCCTTCTACTCCTCCCCAAACAAAGACTTGTACGTTCTTCAGTATAAGCTGAGTTGCAGCCACTCACCTCCAACACTAATTATGCCAAGAGGAAACCATTATTTTTCGTAGATGAAAATCTATGGGGTGTGGTGATCCCTCATTTCACTCTCCCCAACTTCACTATCACAAGTCTTCTCCCCACCTTCCCATTTGAAGCAGAAGAGTTGAGTGTAACATTTTCAGAGTCACGAGGATTAATTATAGGCACACAGTTTTCAGAGTGTTGACTCTGTAAATAACATTTCAGTAGTAACTTACACTGCCCTTCCGCTTCTAACATCTGTATTTATATTTCTATTATGGATGCTCTCCCAGAGGCAAAAATAAAGATCAGATTTACTGGCTTTTGCAGCGTAATTTATCATTCCCCAATAGGCTTATGTATTCAGGTGTCCCCCATTCTTCTGATTTATGCAGAGAAGTTTGGTGATGTTATTTAACAGCAGAAAACTGGGAATGGTAAAGCCAGGATCACTTTCAAGAAAAAAAAGTTTCTTCTATAAATTACCGGGGATACATGATACATATTATTGGTCGTTGTGGTTGGAACTAACATTTTGTAAAGGAACGTGAGGGAGTTGGAAGGCCGTCAGAAAAAAAGAGAGAAAAATGTGGCCCCTTGGCAAAATCCAAAACCATGGAGAGGTGAAACCTTTGTTAGGCCTCCAGAATATCAAAACAGGCACTGAAGAGTGCATAGGGAAGCTCTGAGGATTCCTTACGGCAGAACTGGATATTAGTTCGGCAAATGTATACTCCCACAAGATAAAATAAGAAAGTGGAGTGGGACTGGGAGACTTTATGGCTAAAGACAGGCAGGAGGGAAAGCAGCTTCAGCCTTACTAAACCTCCTGCAAATGCCTCCATCCCTAGGCAACTTGTCCTTTGTCTCAGTTATTCCCAGTTTCAAACCACTGGGTGCCCGTGTAACCATCAGTTGGGCAGTCACCCACCCACTGATTCTTTCCTGTGTCAGCTGACTCCGAAGTGGTTCCTTCCAGATGCACTGGAGACTACAATTCCCATCGTTCCTGGCTGTGAATGTAATCAAACATCTCTACAGAGCACCAAACTGGGGGAAGCTGTCATACATAATTCCCCTATTAGCATAATATTGTTTTGCTAATATGTATCCCCCTGACTATGAGTTAAAGTACCCCTCTGACTTCGATTTCACAAAGCAAACACTGGAAAGGTACAAAGCCTGAGTCCTGAATCTGAAACGTTCGCAACATTTTAAGTGCATGTGACATTTTGTTTAAGCTCTACACAGAAGTAGCCTCTGGCATTAGGGAGGCAAAGGAAATGTACGATGCAGCATTTCCTGACTCAGAAGCTGAATTGAGCACAATCTTTTTGAGGAGTGGTGATCAAGAACTAGACCCTGATAAAGTACAATAAGAAAAGGCATACTGCCTCCGGGGACATGGCCTGAATTTCCAATTGCTCAAAGCTTGAACCAGTGACAAAGTGAAAGTAGCCTATAGTGTTCTGAGTAGTGACTGGCTGGATGCGTGTTTCCTGAAATCCAAGACTGTGGTTGTGATGGACCAGCTACAGTGGCCTCAAAAAGCAATTTTGATTGGATATGGACATGGTTTACTCCTGCATGTTTTCAAAATCTGATTTTTTTTTCTTCCAATTTATGACAAAATATTCAGATTTCAGTATGTTCTTGCTGAAAATGAACAGAACTAAATTCTCTCCAATCTTGCCAAACAATAAAAGTAAACTCAAGGAGCACCACAATCATGATTAAGCGTATATAATTACAAAGCAATCTGTCTCAGTGAATTTGTCATTTTTGCTCTGTCTCATTTTCGATTATTTATCATTGTGAGTCCCTGAAATCTCATTTATCAAGAAATTTGCAAATTAGGGTTAGGGTACATAGTACATGGGACCCATAAACTTTACACATCTTTTCAGTTGTCAGTGGCACTTGCTATGATCTGGGGCTTCTTAACGCAAGATAAAGAACTGATGGGTGGTGTTGCAGAGCAAATCAGCAATAAATATTTTACTTAATATATGCATACATTTTATTTAATGAATAAATAATATTCTATCTGTAGTTTTCCTACAGGGCATACTTTTGCAGCTGTACAAATTAATATTTGTAATTCAAGATTCCCTCTCAATAAAAGTACACTCAAGAAGGAGAAATAATTTGTTCCCTCAATGTATTAGGCCAAAGTTACCTTGCTGTCAAGCCAGTCCTGACCTAGCCTTTTCCAGATTTTCTAAGTATAAAGTACTCAGAAGTGGTTTACCATTCCCTTCTTCTCAGGGCATCCTGGGACTGTGCAGCTTGCCCAAGGCCACACAGGCTGGCTCTTCTGGGGTGCACAGTGGGAATTGAACTCCCAACCTCTGTGCCACAGCCAGATACCTAACTCACTGAATTATCCAGCTAGCTAATAATAACCATGTGCCATCAAGTCAATTCTGACATATGGTGAACCTTTTTAGGGTTTTCCATGTAGAGAGTACTCAGACGTTTGCCATTCCCTTCATCTTGGGGCATCCTGGGGTTATGCAGTTTGTCCAGGGTTACTCAGGCTGACTCTTCTCTTGGGAGGCACAGTGGGTAATTGAACTACCAACATCTGGCTCTGCAGTCAAATAAAGTTAACTGTTCACTGTCCAACCAGCTAAAGTTAACTTAGAAACTTTTTTGCATATGCTTCTGAGGTGGAATGATGCAGAGTGGAGGGCTGTGGTAACAGAGTAGATGCGCTGACTGTTTCATCCTCAACCCTCAGCCTTGGAAGAGAAGAACAAGTAGTGGCAGTTGCCGCTAGGTATGGAGTTTTTGGTGGGTTTTTTGGACTACATCCCTTCTGGGTGTTCCAGCTGACAGACCTGTGCCTACAGACATGTAAATGTGGCTTATGCAGAGAACAGGCCTAGCTGGGAAAGCTTTGAGGTTTAGCATAGGCCTAGCTCTGCCCTAGTTTTCTGTTCAGAAAGGAAACTGCCAGCTAGCAGAGGGGCAGCTTCGTTTTTGCATAGGAGGCTAGGATGAAGCTAGGTCTATGTTAAGCCTTGAAGTCATACCAGCTAGGCCTTTTCACCATCTGAGCCACATGCAGGTTTGGACCACATGTAAGTCAAGTAGAACACCCAGAATGGACAATTATAGGATTTGTAGTGCAAAAAAACCCCACCAAAATGCCATGCCTGCCTAGGAATTAGGTCCAGTGGGAGCTGCTCCCTTTTGGTTGGTCAGGAACAGTGCAGACTGATTGCCCCTCCTTGAGTAGAGGGAGAATCTCAAGAAAGAAGCTTTAGAAGGGGGGGGGGGGCTTCACTGCTGCTGCACACGTGAAGTGGCTGGGCACTTGCAAGGGGCCTATTTGTGGGGCTCACCTAGGTTTCTCACAGCCACACACATACCGCAGCTGTGAGGTAACTGCATGTCAGCTGGTGGAGGTAAAGGAGGATGAGTAGCTGAGGAAAACTAAAAACAGTAGCTGTCACTTCCAGTTTTGAAAAAAGATCCTCCCTGGGCCAGAAACAGCCCAGAGGGGGGCCCAAAACATAGGGATATTACTTTCTAAGACAAAAAAAGTCTTTTGGAAACCATGGGAGTACAGCCCTCCAAGGTGCAAGTGGGTTCATATGTAGCCCCTGGATGTAAAGAAATTGACCACACCAACTTCATCAGCTGTTTTATTTATGAGTTTTAATACTTTTCAGTGTATTATAGCTATAACCATTCTCCTGCTGAGAATTTCTCATCTATTCCTGTGGAAAATTCTGTGGAAGATGCAGATAGCACCTTAGTAGTTGACAACACAAATTACATTGTTTGTAATGCTATTATTTTCCCTTGCTGCCGATCCAGTTCTAGGTATCACTTGACTGTGCTGCTTTTGATCTTTAATGCTGTCCTGGCTTGGAACCTCAGAACTGGAAGGATTGACTCTTCCTTCCTGAGGCCATTCTTTGAGTACTGTCACCAAGGGAGTTGTTGAGGTGTCTAAAAATGAAGAGGGATTTAAAGTGGTGGATCCTGATTGTAGAACACCCACTTCAAAAAGGACTTACAAGGGGCCTACTTTACTGTCTTTTCAGCAACAGGCAAATAACCTTCTAGTATCCCAAGCCTTTAAAGTAATATTGTAGCTGTGAAGGTTTTAGCATTGTTGACATGAATGCTTTGCTCTCCATCTGTTTTGATGCATTCTTGGTTTTAATTCATGTTTTACATGACACAATTTATTGTGTTGCATTTTTAATGTGTTAGATTTATTCTGAAAGACACACAAAGAATGTCTTGTTCTAAGGAGGCAGATACATAACATAAACAAATGAGTAAATCATAAGGAGAAATGGCCAGCAGGGGATTACAACACACTGCACAAGCTTCTGCCCCATCCCTGCCTATTAATGGTCCTGGATGACCTAAATAGGAGACTCTGTTGGGGCAAGTGTCTGTTGAGCTAGATATGCTGGCAATGAACCTGTGACCTGGTCGGCAAAGGATGAAGATAACCATAGGTCTGAGCAACATATGGATACTGAGAAAGCTGGCTGGAGTATTTTTGGGAAGAAATTTTAGAATTGCCTTCTTCAGTGTTTAAAAATGCCCATGTTTAAAATTGCCCATCAAAATCATAAGAAGCCATGTTGTTATGTGTTGTAATTTCCAGCTTACTGTGAGCCCAAGAGGGTTTTCAAGGTATGTGAGATATTGAAGGAGAGGTTTGCCATTGTCACGTATAGTGAGTTTCCATGGCTCCATAAGGAACCGAACCCAGATCTCCTGCATCATTGTCCAACACTCTATACAGTATACTACGCCACCCTGGCTCAAAAGGCCATGACTGTCCTTTTTCCTGGGCGGTAGTTGCTAGGATGCTTACTGAACAATGAAGAACAGTGTGCATGCCTATGGACTTTTTTGATAGTAGCATCCCAGTTAATATGGATTAACTTCTGTTCCAGATGTAGTTCTTTTCTCCCTATCTGTCTCTCCTTCTTGCATTTCTAGGAATAGAGAAGAAGCTGATATGCAAGGAGAAAATGCATTTTGTTTCTGGTGGCTACACCATCTTAATGCATATTGCTGTTGGCACCCAACCAAGCCTAGCACATATTCAGTTCCTCATTTGTTCACTGTTGCCTGCTGTTGCTCAAACCAGCTTCTTGATTGGGATCCTCCATGCACCAATTTCTCCTACCTCTTCTGCTTCAGGGAGTCTTTTACTACACCTTCAGGCTCAAAAATTTAATTCACTGTTCTAGAATTCTCTGGTTTTAGCCACCCATTCCTTTTTCCTGTCTTCATGGGATCATGGAATTTATTAGTTGGAAGGTGTTCCAAGGGTCATGTAGTACAATGGGAAATCCATAGCTAAGACATCGCTAACAGGTGGTCATCTTGTGTAGAGGCTAGTAAAGCAAGGGTTTAGATGATGCTACTGTTAGATGGATTTATAGCAGATTGATGGATTATACTTGAAATGTGCTCAGTGTTCCTCACCATCTTGGAGATCAGTGATAAGTGGGATGCTGTGGAGCTCTGCTTTGGGCCCAGTGTTGTTCAACATCTGTATCAATGACAGGGTGAAGGAGTACAGGGGATGCACATCACTTTTGTCCATGACACCAAGGTGAAAAGGTATGTTATATAGAATCAGGATTCAAGGCGACCTTAACAGATTAGAGAAGTGGCCCAAAACAAAGAAAATTAGGTTCAATAGGAAGAAATTTGAAGTTCTACTTTTAGGCAGGTAAAAAAATTACATGCAGCAAAATAGGCTGAAAATGATCCAGGGAGTCTAGTAGACCACAAGCTAAGCATGAATCAACAATGTGATGTAGGAGAAGAAGAAAAACTAATGGAAATTTAGGCTGCATCAACATAAACATGGTGTCCATATCAGTGTGCCACTCTGTTCTGCTTTGGTTAAAACTCACCTGGAATCCTAGGTCCAGTTTGGAACGCCATGATTGAAAAGGAATATTAGCAAGCAATTACTATGGTAAAGGATCTGGAATCCAAGCCTTGTAAGAAACAGGTGAGGCAACTGGGTGTGATTAGTACAGAGAAGAAAGATGATGAGAATATTAATATGAGATATGAAAGGATTGGATGGGATGGTATAGGCTAGAATACTAGACTATCCAGCAGTTGTGATGGGATATGATAGCCATCTTCAAGTATCTGAATGGTTGTCACATGGCAGACAGAGCAAGCTTGTTTTCTGCTGAGTTCCAGAGAGCAGAACATAAACCAGTGGTTTCAAATTATAAGGGAGATTTCAGCTAAAATAAGGAAGAACTTTCTAACGGCAATAGCTCTCCAGCAGTGGACAGAACCCTGCAGCACCCCATTTGCCACTTCTCTCCAAGATGATGATTATGAACAACTGCTGAATACTTCCTGAGCATCTTTTCATTACTTGAATTTCCTCAGTGTCCTATCCTATCCCTGGAATAATAATTAAAAAAAATATTAATTACAGTTGTCCCAATCTGTGACTAGGGTTATAAATCCTCACTTGTCTCATTCTTGCAGACAAAGATGAAATACTGCTACCTTCCTCTGCTCAGTGGCAAGGGAGGTAAGGAACATTTGGTCTCCAGGGTAGGCTGGTCTGTCATTATGTTCTTCCTTGCTTCATTTCTTCATGTTGCCATCCTTTCTTCGAAATACTAGTATTGCTTCATCATCATCATTATTGTCATCGTTGTCATCATCATCATCATCGTCATTCATTTTTATATGATTTCTTTCTATTACCTTTCTAAAACTTCAGTTTTGTTTGGGTGTTAAAAAGTGGTTGACACATTTGTGTGTGTTTCACCCCTGCATTTTCTCTCACATTTTCTTGCACAATGCATGCTTTTGGCCACACACTCAAAATTAGGTGGTCAGGCCCCAAAGCACAAAACAGCTAACACAAAAAGAAATTTCCACAGACTGGTGAAGTAAATTAATAACTGAGGCAGAATCAGCTATGGGAGGTAGGGGGTTGGGGAGAGATGCATGAAATGAAAAGGAATGATTAGGAGCGTGTATTGAAACAGACAGCACATTTTTTATTCATTCTAGGAACATTTTTGAAGTGTCACTATGTATTTAAGCCAACATTATGTGTTGACAGTAAGCTAACTGTGTAACAGTTTTACATATACAAAACGGAGCAAAAATGAATGTTCACATTGTGTGTCTGTGTGTGAGCCTGTGAATAAAAGCCATCCTCTCACATTTGACAGCTGCCAATGAAAATATAATATACTCCAAACACAGCACTTGAATGCAGTGCTGGTTGAAGTCACTGTTCTTCTTCTCAGAAGTCAGCAGGGCAGTCCAGTTACATTAAATGTTTTTTGGTCATGCACGTCCCTCAACTGCCAGCTTTTTGTTTGAGTTGTCAGCCACATTCAACCAATAATAAATGTGGAATCAGAAAGCTACATGAATTAATAAAAGAAAGTGTGGCCCACATGGTTGTGTTGTTCTCAGGTTGGGAGTTTGATTCCCCAGTGTGCTCCTGTGAATAGACCCAGGATGTGTGACCTTAGGCAAGCTGCACAGCCCCAAGCCTCTCCCAGAAGAAGGGAATGATGAACTACTCCTGAGTGTTCTCTAGCTGGAAAACCCGGAAAAAGAGTCACTATAAGTCAGAATTGACTTGACAGCACATGGCACATACCTTATGAGTGTAACATAACTTCATGGTACAGCCCTGCAACAGACTAAAGCTCAAGATCCTCCCACCTTTTTTTTTTTTTTCATCATGCAGGAAAAGAGAGGAATGGTCATTCTGTCCACTTCTGGGAATCTCTGCTTGTTTTGCCTGGGGAAACTTGGCTAGTTCATTCCTTTGGTTAGTGCTTAATCTGTGATCATGAAGGGAGAAAACACCTCCTTAATGAACCTATAGGGTATTAAGGGTACTTTTAGAATTATTCTTAAGTGTATTGGTTAGTTAGACAATATTGCTTCTTTTTTCTTTGTTTCTTTGTTCAATGAGGTGAATATTAATAAATCTGCTTAAAATTAGAAAATGGAGGTGCTCTGACTCAGAGTTCTGCTTAAATAAGGGTCAGGTCAAACTCATCTTGCCTTAACTCTCCATCGATGCTTCAAGTCGAGAAACATAACTGAAGACAATACACTACTAGGACTATTTGGTGGGGACAATGAGGGATTTATTACACTTATGTCTTGCAAAATATTTTGAGTATTTTTGTTTCTGTTTTGGAAAACATGTAGTATACTCCTATGTTTCAGTGTGAATAATTTTGCCCCATCTTTTTTTCATGCCAGTATGACAAACTAATTTATAGTACAGTCATGTGAAAAAGAAAGTATCCCCTCTTTGAATCATGTTTTTACATATCAGGATATAATAAAAGTCATCTGGTCCTTAGCAGGTCTGAACATTAGATAAATACAACCTCAGATGAACAATACCACATGACATATTATACCATGCCTTGATTTAGTTTACAAAAATAAAGCCAAAATGGAGAAGACATGTATGAAAAACTAAGTACACCTAATGATTCAATGGGTTGTAGAACCACAATTAGCAGCAATAACTTGAAGTCATCATTTTCTGTATGACTTTATCAGTTTCTCACATCGTGGTGGAGGAATTTTGGCCCACTCTTCTTCACAATGTTGCTTCAGTTCATTGAAGTTTGTGAGCATTTTTTTTAATGCACAGCTCTCTGAAGGTCCCACCACAGCATTTCAATCATACTGAGATCTGGACTTTCACTGGGCCATTGCAACACCTTGATTTTTTTCTTTTTCAGCCATTCTGTTGTTGATTTGCTGGTGGGCTTGGGATCATTGGCCTGTTGCATGGCCCAATTTCAGCCAAGCTTTAGGTATTTGACATATGGCCTCACATTTGACTCTAGAATACTTTGGTATACAGAGGAGTTCATGATCAACTCAATGACTGAAGGTGCCCAGGTCCTGTGGCTGCAAAACAAGCTCAAATCAGCACCCCTCCACCACCAGGCTTGGCAGTTGGTATGAAGTGTTTGTGCTGATGTGCTGTGTTTGGTTTTTGCCAAACATGGCACTGTGCATTGTGGACAAACATCTCCACTTTGGTTCCAGAAGTGTTGTGGTTTGTCCAGATGCAACTCTGCAAACCTAAACCCTACTGCCATGTTCTTTTTAGAGAGAAGAGGCTTTCTCCTGGCAACCCTTCCAAACCAACCATACTTGTTCAGTCTTTTTTTTCTAATTGTACTGTCATGAACTTTAACATTTGACATGCTAACTGAGGCCTGTAGAGTCTGAGTTGTAACTCTTGGATTTTTTGCAATGTCTCTGAGCATTGCACAGTCTGACCTTGGGCTGAATTTGCTTGGACATCCACTCCTGGGAAGATTGGCAAGTGTCTTGAACATTTTCCACTTGTGAATAATCACAATTGCTTCTTTACGATCATTGCTGATGTGTTTCCTCTTGACATTGTGTTAACCCACACCTGAAAAACACCGGCTCATATAGAGGTGGGAACACTTTCAGATGATCAATTACTCAAGGGCATTTGGTTAGCAGCACCTGCCTGCTACTTAGTCTCTTAATTCCTATGGAAGCAGTTAGGGTGTACTTAGTTTTTCACACATGGCTTCTCCATTTCGGCTTTACTTTTGTTACATAAATCACAATAAGGTGCAATATATCATGTGTTGTTGTTCATCTGAGGTTGTATTTACTTAATTTTCAGACCTGCTAAAGACCAGGTGATTTTTATTATGTCGTGATACATAAAACCATAGAATTCAAAGAGGGTGCACTTTCTTCTTCACATAAAAAGAATCTGGGGATGTTTGGTTTCCTATCACACTCTTCCTTTGTATTCTGGTGGCTGTGTTTAGTTTCTTTTGCATGTGACCCTAGTGGGTGTCACCATGTGTAGGAAGAGATACCCTCTTCCCAACCATGTCCTCACTTGTTCCTCCAGTATGCCCAGATGTTTTGCAACTTTTCTTTCAGAGCGATGACTTCATCACACCACAGACAAATTCTGCTATTTTCTGCTTAATCTGAATATACCATACATCTCAAGTACAAGTCTGCTCTCATTCTATATTCTTGGCATGAACTGTGTGTGCTGTCAGTATGAAAGAGCAGTAAAATGGCATGAAAAACACAATGAACTCTGGACACATAGCTCAAGACCCCAGTGTAACGTTCTAATATCATAGTATGTTTGATTTATTGTATGCCTTTTCTGATGCTGTGATGACATGATATTAACATGGAAGGGAAGCATAGCATTATCATTAATTATCACAATCCCTTCCCTCTCTCCTCTTGGCCAGTGTGAGCATAAAGAAGTTGAGTTTCTTTGTTTAAAATATTTCAAACTCGCCTTTCTCCTTTAAAAGTACCCAAGGTGACTTACAACAATTAAAAGACAGTATTTACCTTAGTGACAGTGAATATACAATACTAAAAGGATCAATGAGGGGAAGCTCTGCCTGCTGTGGGAATGGCTTCACCAGTCAATTCTGTTCACAAACTCACAGTGGAGTGGCACACATCACACCAATGTGGAGCAAGTCATAAGACCAAAGAAGGAGGGAAGAGTAAGAGTGATGTGGAAGGGTCATGCAGTACGTTGTGCTGAAACCATAAGGGAAAGAAACTAATATATAGTGAAAGGCCACATCATAACAACCGCATCTGTTATCCCTCTTTTTCTCCATAAGTGCAACTTGACAGATTTTAATTAAGGTTGAAAAGAATACTTGCTGAATTCTTTGTCCTCATTTATCTAGTCTATCTTGACATTGTAAGACGGACAGATCTTCAAGCTCCATTAGCAAGCACAGAAGGAGTAACTGATTGTTTGTTTGAAACAATGTTTCCCAACCTGTTTTTGAGTCGCACCCCGCTTTTATAATAGACAAGTAACCTGCAACCTCTCACCCCACCATTGGTTGTTGTTGTTGTGGTTGTTAGATTTGGCACATCTTCCTATAAAAATAATTTGGGACCATCCCTGTAGGTCTGACTTTTCCAGTAGCAGGTGCCACCACCGCCCACTCTCCCAACGCAAACTATCCAATACTTCCCAGACAACTGCTGCTGCCACTGCCTCCACCGCTACCGCCTCTCTGATAACAGCCCAAAGGACCAGACTTTACCATCATGGGTGGCATTTAAGAGGGACAGGCCACAAACACCTTCTGCTCTCCACCTTCTTTCTCCCTGCTCCAGCCAGCTGCAGAAGAGCGACTGAAGCAGCAGCAGCAGCAGCACCGCCAAACCGCTTTCCTTTCCTTTTCCTTTCCGCCTTGTTCCTCCTTCCCAGGCCAGTAGAAAAGGAAAGGGGGGAGGGGAAAAGAAAACTGGAAAGGGAGAGTTCAGTGAGAACATGGGGGAGGGGGGGCAGGGATGGGTCCTTTGGAGAAATGCTGGCTGCTCTCCTCTCCCTTTAAAAAATTTTTTTAATAAAAAAATTTTTACATACAATAATATACATTAAATTAAATTTAAAAAGAAAGAAAAAGAAAAATCAAAGTATCGTACATCCAGTGCTTCCCCAAGATATGCCACCAAGCAATTAATTTATTCATTACAATGTTGTTTCTTAAGCTGGTTCGTAAGGCTCGAGCCCTGCGCCCTCCCCTCTGGAGCAGTACTGTTTGGTTTTGCCCATGCCTTTGCACCATGCCATGTTGGATTGTACATCATGAGCCATGGTGACAACCCCACCACCCCCAGAAAACACTCCTGGGGACCCCAATGGTTTAAAAAAGATTCAAAGGACCTATCTGTTGCTTCAGATATTTAAGAATCCATGAAGTAAAGCAGTAGCTGTTGGAGTATTTTGCACGTTATACTGTTTCCTCAGGTTATGAAGTCTGCATTGAGTGGATAGTACCAGAAAATATCTCTTCCTTTTGCTGGTCAGGGAGGAAATAACTATGCAATTCCTTGTCTGAAAGGATGAAATAAGTAGGGATTTACATTCCTAATTTGAATTACATGTCTTCAGATTTAGAAGAATCTATTTTGTGGCGGCAGGAATAAATTCAAGAAGGAAACGTCTAAGGATGGGGAAAGAATTTGCATTCACTAGGGCAATTTTTTCTTTCTTTCAGATTTTACAAAACATTGTTTGTGCAACTGTGGGCAAATGCAGCATTTGACCATTGGAAGGAAACATTAAACAGCCAATTCTCCCCTTTCAAATCAAATGTGCATAACTCAAAATGTAAATGTTTGCAAAATATACACAAACAACCTTCAGTCAATGGAGAAAATGGGTACAAAACAGGTGTGCTACAAAAAATGTGCACATTAGGAAGAGTGCAAAACACAGGTAGATTTCCATGCAGCCTGCTTCCCCAGGTCTCACAACCTGGTACTAAAGAAGGACAGAAAGAAAGAAAGAAAGAAAGAAAGAAAGAAAGAAAGAAAGAAAGAAAGAAAGAAAGAAAGAAAGAAAGAAAGAAAGAAAGAAAGAAAGAAAGAAAGAAAGAAAGAAAGTAGAGACAGCATCTGTTACATGCACAACAGCAGTGAGGCTGAAGGCTTATCTACATTTACATTTGCCCTGCAATAAGCTCCGTTCTAAATGGATTCGATTTAAAATTATGTGGCTATTTGAAACACTGTTTGCATTTCCACCTGGGAGATGGCCGACGACAGCAGTTCCTGTGTGGGGTTGTGTGTTTGGGTCTCTTCCCCCCTCCCCCCAAAAAGCATAGAGACAGGTCAGTAGTAAATCCTTGTCTCTCCAATCAGCTTCCTCGCCCTTCACTTCCCTACTGCCTGCCTTTATGGTAGGAATGAGGTGCATCCTAGGGTGTCTTCTGGTTGGCATGTGCTTCTCTCTCTAACTTTCTCTCCCTCTAGCCCTCCCCTTCAGTCTCTCTTTCTGTCTGCCTGTCTCTCTTTCTCTCTCCACACACGTCCGCATACATACTCCTCCTACCTGAGGAGCCCAGGGAAAGTGCTTGGCTTCCCCTTTCCCCCTCCTTTGCTCCAAAGGGGTGGATGATTCTTGGCAGCTGGAGCTCGCCAAAGGGATGAGGTTTCATCCCCAGCTCCCATTCCCCTCTGCCTCCATGGCTACCCACCTCCCGTCCCTCCCTATGTGGACCCAGCACACATTAAAAGCTGGCACAAATGTTTCCTGGGCAGAAACGCTCCAAAATGCAGCAACCGGCCATTGTTGTTGCCTGCTGTTCAAGTCCTTCCTTTCTCTCTGTCTCCCAGAGATGAGCAAAAGCATTTTTAAAGCAACAGAAGCAGCCAAGCTTTTTACAAACAACTTTGCCAGCACATCTTCCCTCCCTCCTTCCTTCCTGCTGCCTCTCCTACAACCTATTTTCCTACTACTCTTCTGGTTATCCCAAGTTGCAGTTTGCAGTGGCAGGGGTGTACCTATGCAGAAATGAATAAAACAAATTGTTTCACAAGTGTACTATTTTAAACAACCCTCTAGCACAGGGATCTCCAAACTTTTCACAGTGAGGGCCGCATAATATATTTTCCATATTTTTGAGGGCCAAAGGAATGTGCGCGTACGCACGCACGCACACACTCCTGCCCCACGCATGCACGCACGCGCGCACACATGCACGGGCCAGATAAAAAGGCAAGATGGGCTGGATGTGGCCTGCGGGCTGTACTTTGGAGATCCCTCCTCTAGCAGAACAGTATTTCAGCTTGTGTTCCACCTATAAAACATGCTTCCTTGGCAAAGTAATCCAGAGTTGTGTTTTGTAATAGAGACACTCTTTTAAACATTGATTCATTTGAAAGTAAATGCGATTTAAATAACATTTCTTTTGCCTGTATAATCAAGGCCTGAGAGATGTTCATATCCCTAGAAATGTCTCTCAGCCCTTTCTGTCCCACAAGAAAGATGGGAATCTGCCTTTTGTTATGTAAGCCTGTGCGGTGAGATGAGATGCTACTTTGGCTTCCTATCTGCATACTTGTTTACTGGTTGATCATTCAGCTGATGATCTCCTGTATGTTTAGATGTGTAAAAAAACAAAACAAAATACAGTGGAACCTCTACTTACGAACGTCCCTAGCAACGAAAGATCCAATGTACGAACAGCTCCGGCCGCAAAATTTTGCCTCTACTTGCGGCTGGAGCTTCAACGTATGAACGGAAAAAGGCAGGGGGAAAGGGCGGGAAATTTAAAATTGCTAACCGTTGGTGGTGAAAGAGGCTGCTTCTTTGTAGCTCTTTCACCCGAATGGTTAGGAAAAGGGAGGCTCAGCCTCCCGGGCTTCCAGCACCGCCACGATCGGCACCTTCGGAAGTCTCCCAGGGCTTCCTCCGATGGCGGTGGGGACCCCCTGGGAGACCTCCGAAGGCGCCGATCGCGGCGGCGGGGGACCCCTGGGAGGTCTCCGATGGCGGCGGGGAAGCCCTGGGAGACCTCCCGTGGGTCCCCCACCACCGCGATCGGAGGCAGCGGTCACCCAGCCCCTGGAGGCTTGAGCTGGCCGGGTTTCTTTGGCCGCTTGCCTCCCGGTTCACCTCCCACTCGCTCCTCGCCGCCCTCCGCCATTTGAATTTGCCGCCATGGGCCCACGGAGGGTGGTGTGGAGCAAGCGAGAGGCGAGTCGGGAGGCAAGCGGCCGAAACCCGGCCAGCTCAAGTCTCCCAGCGCTGGGCGACCGCTGCCTCCGCCGCGGCCGGGGGCGAGCAGCCGAAGCACCCCAGCCAGGCTCAAGCCTCCTGCCGGCGGCGGTCACAGCGGCGGCGATCGCAGCGGCAGGGAACCCCCGGGAGGCTTCAGACAGGTAAGCTGTGGTTTTTTTTTCTTTTAAAAAAAGTTTTCCTGTGTGGGTTTTGGAGGGTAGGTTTGGGCTGGGGGGTATGTTTCTGTGTTGTTGTTTTTTTTTTGGTGATTTTTTTTTTCCAGTCCCAGCCTGGGACTTGCTCCAATGTTTATTTCTGGATTTGTTTGGTTTTGGTTTTTGGTTTTTTGCAGTCCCAGCATGGGACTTGCAGTGTTTTATTTTTTATTTTTATTTTTTTGGTTTTTTTTTTTCTTCCCCCGGAACGCATTAATCGGTTTTCAATGCATTCCTATGGGAAATGGTGCCTCTACTAACAAACATTTCTACTTACGAACACCATTCCAATACGGATTAAGTTTGTAAGTAGAGGTTCCACTGTACTAGGCAGCTCCTACTTACAGGCCAGAATGTAGTAAAGGTTAGAGTAACCCCATGTAGATCATGGGGGTGAGGAGACAGGGAAGAGGCACAGCAAAACAATAAAGGAACGAGTTCAGGCAGGTGGGGACCATCTGAATAAATCCTAGTAACCCTGGTGAAATGAATCAACATGTTTATGGGTGTCCTCAGTTTATTTTTAAAGAGATATGGAGATGGGGAGGGAATTTGAAAGGTGTTTCCAAAAAGTGTTTCAATTCCAGAAAAAGCTATGGACTTGCATCCCTCGTGGCACAGTGGTTAAACAGCAGTACTGCAGTCAAAACCCTGCTCATGACCTGAGTTCGATCCTGGTGGGGTCAGGTAGCCAGCTCAGGGTTCACTCAGCTTTCCATCCTTCCAAGGTCAGTAAATTGAGGAGTACCTAGTCCACGTGGAGAGGGCAATGTGTAGCCTGCATCATTAAATTTTAAACCTCCCAAAGAGTGCTTTAAGCTCTATGGGGTGGTTATATATGCAGCTCACTTTGCTTTGCTTTCCTTTAAAATTATTGGAACATTAATTTCGATCAGTTTGCCTCATTGCTCAGTGTGATTTGTAGGTATTATTTTTAAAAGAGGAACAGTTACTCCATTTTTATTCAGGTGTTGCATGAGTTCCAGATTTTCATTGCTCTGATTGGTCCTTACTTACTTAGCAGGGAGATTACATTTTCCCAGCACTCAGACTGCAGTGCTTATCAATATAAAAACATGACTTCCCCACTTCATCTTGCATCCAATTCTGGTCATGCATGAATGATTTTCTTTGACCAGTCACCAGGCCCATTGCAATTTCAGCATAAAAGAACAGCATGCGGGGAATCAAAGAAAGCGGTAATAGGAGCAATCTATAAAATTTTGATTTACATAACTTGTTCTTATACTTGCTGGCTGAAGACCAAATTTAGTAATAGCTCTTGTAATATATGTTTGCTTGACATTTAAAGAGCTAAGGAACATGTGAAAAGGTTTGTCCAGCCTGCTAAAGTTTTGTGAAGAAGGCTTCAATCTGAAGTTTGTGTAATTCACAAAACAGTAATGGACCACTTCTACTGAATTCTGAATACGTAGCTGACTTTCACAGCAAGTATTATTCAGGCATCAACCCTCTACTCCTTAATTGTGTGGGAGTAAGCCTCATTGAACTCAATTTTACTCTGATTAGACATTTATAGGATTGCTCTGTAAGTCTCCCATGAAACACTAAAGTGGTTTAGGGATGGAAATCTTTGGGGAAAAAAATGAACGGTTTCACCTTACTGGGAGAGATTCTTAGTGCATCTGTGCATTTATCTCATTTCAGGACTTCTCCTAACAAAAAATTAATGGAAGGGATTTTTAATGCATTTTTAAAGCAAAAAACTTTTCCATTAATTTTTTTAAAATGCTCTATTTTGTATGAAAACTTTTCTCCCCTAATGCTGCTGATGAAGTAGCCATGGTCTTCACTTAATTAATTCACTTTGAATGATCAAATTTCCATGTCCTGAGCATCAAGATGAACTGGAATGTCTTTAGACCCTATAATATATTTGTGTATTTCAAAAATTCACACATCACCAAAAAAGATATAGATGAATGGACCCTTTTGAAAAAAGGTATGCAAAATTCCTACATGTCAAATAATCAGTGCAGAAGATGTATATGTAAATGTGCAAAAATGCTTTATTCAGTTGAAGACTTGTTTGAAGAAAATGTGTGCATTTGAAAAGGTACACACAAGAATATGTATAAAATATTCTGTGTAGATTAAGGAAAAACAAATTCTCAGTCAGATGCAGAAATATTACAGATGTTACAGATTTTAAGACTGGGAAAATGAAAAGATGAGTTAAAGCCGACCTGGCATGTATAACTGAAACCTGAGTGGGAAGGGAAGCACCATGGCAGGTCAGAACAGCGGGAAGCGTTTGTTGCTATAGTCCACTGAATTCCATTAGTATCCGCAGGATCTCTGTCCTGTTATGCATGGGTTTGGAGTGTCTTTATCTCATGCTGGACCCTGGGACAGAAAGGGACTGGTGTATCTCTCCTCCCCCTGACCCAATACACTCCCTGCCATTACTGACAGAATACATCCCTGCTGTTGTGTTGAGGTCCCCCAAGACTTTTGCTTCTGGGGGACTTCAACATACATGCAGAGACACAGTTGTTTGGAGCAGGTCTGAAGTACATGGCTGCCATGGCCCTGTCCCAATATTCCATGGGGCCCACACATGTCACAGGTCACACCCTAGACTTGTTTTTTATGTCAGGACAGGAAGAGGATGATCTGAAGGCAGTGAGCTTTGAGCCCTCCCCCTTGTTATGGTCAGATCATCTCCTGCTAAAATTTGGACTCCACACAACTGTACCCCTTTGTGGGGAAGAGGGACCTATTACCATGGTCCGCCTCTGAAGACTGATGGATCCTATTTGTTTCCAAAATGTCCTGTGGGTTTTTTTTTGGCTGATATGGTTGACATTCCTGTTGATGATCTGGTCACTCACTGGTATTCAGAGATGACCTGCACTGTAGACACAATCACCCCTGAACATGCTCTTCACTGCAGAGCCCAGCTTTCTCTGTGGTTCACAGAGGAGTTAAGGGTGATGAAGCAACAATGCAGAAGACTAGAGAGCAGATGAAGGAAAGCTCCCATGGAGTTCAACCTGGTGGCTATCAGGGAAGCTTCCAGAAGATATAGTAATAAATTTAAGGCCATTAAAAGATGCCACAATACCCAATGAATTCAGGCTGCTTTCAACCAACAGGCAGAACTTTTCCGTGTAGTCCACAGTCTTATCTCTTCTGGACAAAAACAATCTTTATATCCAAATGTGGACAATTGCAACTGACTGGCAGCCCGCTTTAAATCTAAGATTGAAAGCATCCATTAGGACCCTGATTCCTTGTTGTATCAGTAGATCTGAAGGAGATGTATAATGCACCATCCAGTCAGGTTAAATTGGATCAGTTTCTGTTAGTATGGCCTGAGGATGTGGACAAGGCACTTGCATGTTGCAAAGCCACCTCCTCCTTCCCTTTTAAAGTCTTTGATACTTATCAGAACATTTCTCCCACAAAACATCTACCCATCCCACCCGCTCCTTACAGTCTATGATGTTAAAAATGGTGACACCTACGGAGGCCAAAAGTGCTAACAGTAGGAACCATACTTTTTCAGTCATGGTCCCTTCCCTCTGGAACAAGCTTCCAACAGAGGTTCATCAGGCACCATCCCTCTCAATTTTCAGGAAATTAGAAAAAACAGAATTATACAAAGCTGCCTTTTATGAGTGCTTCTAACCACTCACCTAAAGTGTCCAATTTTTTAAAATTGGTTTAATTCTATTTAAAATCAGTGTGTGTGTTTTTAAACTAGCGACAGGGTTTCATTCATTTTAAGGCATTTGTTGTATATTGTATTTTGTACTGTTCGTTTAATGTGATTTGATGTGGTGTGAACTGCCCAGAGAGTGTTTGCAGTAATGGGGAAGTATACAAATTGAGATAAATAAATAAATAATAAATTGTGTCAGCAGCTTGGCCCATCCTTGATCTCAGCCTCTGGCTTACAGCCTTACTTTCTGAAATTTGCAGCCCATGGGGCAGTTGTTAACGTTTGTACTATATCTTTATACTTTTGGGCTTCAAACTGTAGTGACAAGCAAAGGAACCAAAAAGAGGTTCCTTCCCCTATGGTTGGGTCTTTCTTATTTCCTAGACTAATTCCCATTGCTCTGTATCTTGCAAGGATGGTGTATTTTTTGTTCAGTGATGTAGCACTTATCTCTCATGTTGGTGCTAATTTTCACTCTTTTTCGCCTTCACCTCCAGCTGTTTCATTTGCAGAATGTGTGTTAAAATGGGGCTGTGAGACTATTGGCACTGAACTAGGGGGTTGTGCAGGTTTAATGGTAAGAAAAAACATGTGAGTCTCCCACTACCGTCACCACCCAACCATTGGAAAAGCCATTAGCCAGCACATGGCTCCTAGTTCATTCTAAGGCCATGCTCCAAGCCACTGAAGTGCACATAATCAGCTTTTATTAAACCCTGTTTCTGGGCTTGTAAATCACTTTAAGATTCCCAGTTGGAAGATCCTACAGGAGTACAAATTGGCTTATCAAGTTACATAACCTGGGAAATTATTTAAATTAGAAGAACTGGTGAAAAACTAAGGCACTGAACCATTTCGGGAGAAAAAAGGAGGAATTGATGTTCCACCCTCCAGAGATTAATGAAAGAGAGTCATGAAACATGTCAGTGAAAAGCTCTTATGGTCTAGAAACTGACATCACCTTAGTCTTCCACACGTTAGTTTTTCCTCCAAATTTGTTTTAAAAAACCCAAAAAACACTGCAGTTGGACTATAATTAGTCCAAATTACTGAAGGACTATTTAAATGCAGCTTTTCAGTGGGAGCCTGGGTGAAAGTAGGGCTGCCATTTGATGGCACAGAAGGAAAGAGCAACGCTGCTGTTTCCTTCCAGGACTGTCGTCTTGATGAATATTGCAGTCAGCAGCGAAAGAGCATCTGATATGTTTTAACAAAGCCATGTAAAAGACTTTCCAAGGGCAGAGCAGCCAGAAGTGGAGAGGGGCAAAAGCATAAATTGTTTTTCCTTGCGGGAGGGGGAGCAAGAGAAGAAAACAGATGGAAAATATATGCCACGAGCTGCCAAATGTATTGAAAAGATCACTTAGTCTTTAAGTAAATGTCAGCTCAAAACCTTCCTGCTGCTACCGCTAGCGGCATGGACCATTCAGCCATCCACGTCCAATACAATAGGCAGGAATGCACTCAGTGGCAAGCTGCCTCATTGCTGGTGGAGGTTACAGCTTTGTTTGACGCTGATTTATGTACAAGTAGCAGAGGCAACCTTTTCCCAAAGACTTTTGTTATCTTAGATGAACACAGAAAGTTGACGGGGAGGGCGTTATATTTTTCAAATGGGTGATCCTGTTCCCCCTCCTCTCTTCTGCAAAGTGTCAGTTTTGCACACACAAGATAATTACAGGTCTGAAATGGGAGTGATGGATTGTTTCCTGTTCTTCAGAACTAGTAAACAGCATCTGTATGGCATCCATTATAGGTTGTCTCCTGAGTACAAAATCATTGTCCCACTATATATCACTAGTCAGTCATTATGGCTTACACTTTACGGGTTATTTAACTTCGACACCATCTACTTCTACATGAACATTTCTGATTCAGAGCTTGGAAGTAAGGAATCACAAGTAACATAGTTTCTTACTAACAAATTACTTTTGGGAACAAAAAGGATATAAGGAAGTTACATGTAAAAAAGAAAATGACATTGGATTGAAATTACTCTTTGGGTGTAATGGATAATGGATTCTAGATACTTTTAAATATTACTTTTAAAGGTCCTTTTAAAGACATTTTTTAAACACTTATGGTTTTTAAAATGAATATTATGCTTTTTAATTTAAAATGTCAAGATAATAATACAGAACGAACAAGTAAAACACATAAAGTAATTGTTTGTTTTGTTTGTTTGTTTGTTTATTATCAATTGTTCTTATCCATACCTGGAATGGTCCGTGCTATGCATGGTTTCTATTTGCAAAGGGGAATTCACAAATTCTTTGAATGGGCGGATAGCTCTCTTGCTTTTAACAAGGCATTCTCTGGCATGCACAACTGCAACCAGGAAATCACCCGAGCAAATGTAATGTGCTCCAATGGAGATATTACACTGTGTTTGTAAGCTGGATCCTGCCCACAGTGAGTATAAAATCATGGTTTATGATATTTCATGGCATTAAAAATAACCAAAACATTCAACAACAAAAAACAGATAAATTGTATTCATTTTGCTATATAGATCTACACTTTAGGACAGTGTAGCTTATCATCATCATCATCATCATGATGTCAAGTCAGTTCTGATTTACAATGATCCTATTTCAGGGGTTTCCAGATGCAGAATACTCAGAAGTGGTTTATCATTCCCTTCTTCAGGTGCATCCTGGGACTGTGCAGTTCCCCCAAGGCCATGCAGATTGACCCTTCTGGGATGCAAAGTGGAGAACTGAACTCCTGACCTCTGGCTCTAGACCTAGATACCTAAACCATTGAGGTATCCGGCCAGCTAGAGTAGCTTATGGAAACTTGATATTTAGATGACGGAAGGATGGTTACCTGAAAGTGGGATAAACAATGTTTTATAAATTGCCTGATTTGTCAGCATCTCTGATATCTGCCTTCATAGTCATACATGAAGGAAATGAGGATGTTAGACAAGGGAAGAGCAGTGTGTTTCCCTTCAGATGTTGTTGGATTATAATATGCATCATCCCTCACCGCTGGCTCCACTGGTTATTGCTGATGGAAGTTGCATTGCAGTAAAATGTGGAGGGTCATGCTTTGTGCTTGAATGAAACTGCTGAGCAGTCATAGGTAGGATAAAGCGTGATTTTGACAGTAAGACGAGTTCAGCATTTAAGTCTAGAGAGGTAGTTGACCTTCTCTTGCTGGAGGCTGCAAACATGCTGCACTGAGCTGCGAATTGGGCTGTACGGTTGTTCTTGGCTTTTGCTTGTTCATTGTGTGCATGTATTCTGCGGGGATGGAGGGAACATCATGCCAAAACATCAGCATGATCGAAAAGAAAGCAGCAGAATGGTAATTTATGTCACTACACTGATGGCTGAATGAGGTTTTGTTTCTACACACTCCCCATGAAGTAGGGACCAAAAAAAAAAAAAAAGTATGATTCACATTCACATTAGTCAGATGCAGGAAATACAACATAATCCCGTGGCAGCTCAAAAAGAAAAAGAAAGATGTTTCATGCATCTAGCAAAGTGGGCTCTGTTGTAAAAAAAAAAAAAAGCTTACATCACAATAAATTGTAAGTTTTGAGGTAGGACTGCTGTTTTAATTAGAGTGCAATTTAAAAGTTCAAAAGATACAGGACAACATAGCAGGTAGAAAAATGTTTTTTAGAAAATGCTTATCGCTCCTATGCCAGTGCCTTGCTTTGAGCAGAGTTAACTTCCAGCATTTGATTTTCTTAGCACACAGCCTTCCTCCTAAGATCAAAATATCCAATGGTTAGCACTTCTGTATACATGGGGACATCTATGATTTCCATGGCAATGCCCTCCCAGGAAAATCATAATGTGATTGAGCCAAAGAAGAGACCCAGGAGTGTGTGCGCGCCCAAGGGGGGTTGAACTGGAGATAAGGCATACCCTTTACATCATAGGTGCACTGAGTAAGGGAGGGCATTTGACCCATTTATGAGTAGCCAAACCCAAACCGTTGCAAAAACTTTAACTTTACAGTTTTCTTTATATTGTTTTCAAGGCACAGCTAGAAAAGGAATGGAAGCTTGGGTGTTGGGAAGTCTATCCTCAATCCACAATGCTCATTTGTTACATTAATATTGTCTACACCAACAGCACCATAGACTGACATGCTGAAATGATGGCATGAGATTGAAAGCTAGGCTCTCCTGGGAGAGCTCCAGTGAGGATTCTCTACTTATTCCTCATTAGTCCTGAGCCAGGCTGCTCCATGAATCCTGTCACCTTGGCAGCAAAAGATCTTATTTTTCCTTTTCTGTCGGTGGGGAAATGAATTGTGCAAGCATTAGAAATTCAGGAAGGCAGACGACTACAATTAATTTTCTCAAAGTCTTTTTATATATTTAGTTTGGAGACAGGAGGGGCAGGGAGTGGAGCAGGCTTCTAACTATTAAGAATCTGAAAATACCGTCTTATGCAGTTTTATTATTTTGTTCTTAAGATGAAAAATTGTCTTTAAAAAAAGTGAAACCCCCCCCAAATTTAATTTCTTTAGCACTTTTTTTTGAAAGAACAAGGAACTGAGGAAGGCAGTAGTATAATGTGCTACAAATACCAAGATTTCCATTTTAGATTTCTTTGACATCTAGAAAGACATGGGTAACTATTTAAAATACAGTAGGCACAAATAATTGATTAGAAATGTGGGGGGAGGGGAGTCTCCTCTGCTCTGATAGTTAATTAGCTGCTCACTCCAGCATCATGTTTGGGCACATGGATTCAGCTTAACCTTATCATGGGCATATCCTTAAGAAAGTTGTTTTTTCTGAAACGTTTTAGGCTTGTCAATAAAATAAGAGTTTTTTATAGGGTGTAAATCTGGTTGTCTCCAACTTGGGGTTGTATTTACTTTGCTTCCCCCTTGTTTTCATTGGCAGGAGTCTGCCCTAACTTGATATTCTCCAGATGTTTTGGACTATAATGTCCACTATCTACATCTAGCAGGATTGGTCTGACAGAGGATGATAAGAGGTGAAGTCTAACAGATGTGGAGGATGCTGAGTTGGGAGGACTAGGTTAATAAGTCAGACCATTGGTGCACCAACTAAATTACTATCTTAACTGAGGGATCTTAAGAAGATCTCTAGTAGAATGCTAGAATAATAAGCTGAAATCTACTAGTAAGTTGCAAGTAGAGTAGGATCATTGAATCAATGGAACTTATATAAGTGTTGACTCACCATATCTCCACTGATTCAATGGACATACTGTAGTTGCAACTTACTACTGGAATCAGCCACATAATTGTACAACAGGAAGGCGCGCACACACACCAGGATCATTGTTCCCAACTTGCTGGTGAAGGAAGTAATCTTCAGTTAAAATATCTCTGAAATGTGGCTATCTAGCATATGTTCAGAAACCTCCAATGAGGAAGAGTTCACTGCCTTCTGAGGCAGTCCATTCCATTGTCAAACAGCTCTTATTGTGAGGAAGTTATTTCAGAAGTTTAGTCAAAATCTATTTTCTTGTATTTAAATACATTGCTTTGAAGTCACTGTTATATTTTCCACACAGCTTCATTCCTTAAGGATGTTTGACATATCACCTCTTAGCTTTGTCTTTTCCAGAATAAAGAGACCCAGCTCCATCAAACAGACTAAACATATCTGGCTCCAATCTTCATAGGGCTTAGTTTCCAAACCTTTTACCATCTTGGTTGCCTTCCATTGCACGTGTTCCATCTTGTTGATAGTCTTAAACTATGGTGCTCAGAACTGAACAAGGTATTGCTCGTAAGGTCTGAGACATCCTGTCAGGTCCATAAACTGCTTCCTCTGCTTCTCCTGAGGAAGGAGTCATCTACCGCCAGCATCACACTGCTGCTCCCCTGGGAAGCAGCAGGATCCTTCACAGCCACTTTTGTGCTTTTTGCTGACAGCTCTCTCTCTTCCAGCAGGTCAGAATTGCTGCCAGTGGGGAGTGCTTGAGTCTACTGCCCTTCTCCTAGTTTCTTAGAATCACTGCTATCCTTGGTGAGGGGCTGATATCACCTCTATGGATGCAAAGACACAGCATGCTTCTTGATAGCTCTGCTTCTCTGTATTATAGTCCTCCAAATGCTTGCTTTCTGCACTTAGCATTCTTTTCCCTTCCTACGGGCATCTCTTCTCTTCCAGGACAGTCTGCTCAGCGGTATCTAGAGATACTTCCTTTTTCTAGAGGATACCAAAGTCTAGACATGCGGGCCTCCAGCTTCTGTATTTTCTTTTCTAATAGGTCAACCAACTTACAGTTACTGCAGATATAGGTTACTGCAACATCAGGCTGGAAAACAAACATGCTACAGGTGATGCAAATCACTACAAGAGTTCTTTGAAGTCAATCTCTCTTGTCCTATGCAGGTTCTGAGGTAACACTCCTAGCCTCTTCTTCAAACTTCCCCACTAAATGCCCACAGAAACCATTTCTGTTCACATGCTTCCAGGGAATGTCAGTACGTGCTGTGACCAGGCAGCTGCTAGACAGACACTCACTTCCTCTCAGCTGTAACCCCCCTCATAGTTCCATGTCCTCTGAGCAGAGCACATGGCTGCAATCAAATAAAGAGCCCTACATACATAAGTGAACCTCCAAACAGCTCAAAGAATCAGCCTTAAGCCAACACACAGCCTCATCCTGTCTTGTCTCTTCTGCCAATCCCATGAAAACCACTTCTTGCTCAAGCCTCTTCATCAGCTCACAGGAACTCTGAGTACAACTACAGATCTGGCAGCTGCTAACCCCTCACCCAACTAAATACTTACATCACTGGTGCCTGCCATCCTTTTAAGTGGACAGGTCAGAGACTGAACCCTAGAAGATGTGCTAATTCAATGTCTAATCTCAATTAAAGCTGACCCATTGAATGAATAGGAATTCTTAAGTAAACACAGCCATAAACCCTATTGATTCAAAGCTAATCCATGTTAGATTCAGCTACTCGAGTTGAATCTAACACAGATTTAGCTTGTCATCTGCTATTTGGTGATCCTTCCCCACAGCTGAGTTTTGAGGTCAGTTGATGGATGGGAACTCTTTTTCAAAGACGTTGCCTTAATACAGGGCCTGACATTCACAATCATTGGCCACAGCCCTGGTAGAGCTGACTGCTGAAACCTGCTCTGTGACATAACCCACCAAAAAAGAGTTTCAGAACCATTTACTTCAAGCAGCAATGGGTCTAAATCCCTTTTTAATTTTATCCAATATTTTTATACCCAGAGTTATGCTGCTTGGGAGAAATAAAAGTGTCAGCTAGACACAGGTGTTTGAGGTTATTAAGAACTTGTCCACCATTTCACCACATAAGGTCACGAAGGCCCCTTGGGACAGTAGAGGGGGCACTTTACTCAAGGCCTTTCCAAACTTAGAATTGGCCCAGCAGTAGTGTAACTTCCAGTTGCAGTTATTTGTGGAAATGAATTTCTGATTGATCCTGAGAACCCCCTCTTTGTGTGATATGATCCCAGTCTGTCATGCAAGTGACTGTGTACTTGAATGATCCAAAAGATGCCACTTCTCATTCACACATGTGTCTTTCACACTTGCAGTGGGGATGGTACCACAAAATTGTGTTGTTTTTTTTAAAGTCCCTGGATGTGAATGTATGGCATAGCACTTTACAGTGGGTTTGCATGTACATTTACATGACACATGTATAGCATCACAGAGACATTGGAACCTATCCCATAGTGAGTCAAGCCATTGGTTCGTCTGCATCAGTGCTCTTGATGATGACACTGACCGGCAGTGGCTTTCTGGGATTTCAGTGAGAATTATTTCTTAGCTTTAGCTGCAACTGTGAGGATCTGAAGCTGAGACCTTCTTAATGGAAAACATGCACTTTGCCAATGAGCTACAGCTCTTCACTGTCTTGGACACCATTCCCTCCCCCAAGACCACTGGTCTGGTTTATTTTATTTTATTTTATTTTATTTTATTAATTGGAGGAGTTAAACAAATACTATGCAAAATATGCTTCCCCTGCAAGTTTTATGGTGTGTGTTTTTTAATGGAAACTTTTCTTTTTCTGAATTAAGATTTTAAATGGATTATAGGAATATTCTTCTCTTGTTTCTTAAAAACCTTTTGAGGTTGGTTTTTTTTTTTTTTTTTTACCCTTTAAGTTCGAAAGGCCAGCCAATTGATATCACTAGTAAATCTGACTCCTGAGCCTTCATATGCTGGAAGCTGTGGATATGTGCACCTGTTTTGATCATAATATTGAGTACTGTAGTACTTTCCTCTGGAAACATGAAGAGAGCATCATTTTGCTGCATTCTGGCCAGTGCTTCTGTGTAACTCTCCCTATTGCGAAGCAATGGACTGCGTAACTGCTTCCCATGTGGAGCATTTTCAGGTTGTGCTCTGCAAACAGCTCCTCATTTGACCAGTGACTGTTTGCTGGGCATCAGCTGTGAAACTGCTCCACAGCAGGTTTTGCCAGATGTATCGGTCTTCATTTAGCTCAGCTTGTTTTCAGTGCCTCAACAGTAGTGGTATTAAAGTTTAAACACATAGCTACTGAGAGTGCAGCAGTCAGTTGTTATTGTTGTTGTTCCTTTTTTGAAGGAAGAGCACAGACCTAAGCAGGTTTTGCCTAGGCCACTCTACATGGTAGAGCTAAGGAGGTTCAATGATAAGAGCTAAGGAGGTTCAAACTGAGCTCATTGGGAATTGATGGCGTGCTCTGAGTGTGTTTGGGAAAAGCAACTTTCTCTTTCTTCCTTTATTGGTATGAAATACTGTGTTCCACTTTCTCCCCTAGAATCAGCACTGGTGAGTTCTCCCAGTTCTGATTGCCCTGTCAGGGCCTTGCATGGAAAGCCCCTCAGCAGGCATCCATGCTTAATTATGTGAATGTTAGCATGGGTGAGCCAGCTTTGTTGGCTAGGAGAGGGAGGATTCTGGGAGTTGTAGTCCAAAAAAGTAACATTTCCAAACACTGGTGTGAGGCAGTTATGCGATGTCAGGGGCAGGGGCAACAGTGCAGCCACACATCCCCTTCATCACATGGAGGAGGCAGATGCTTCTGTCTCTATGAAAAGGCTACTCCTCACCTTGTGTGTTCAAGGTGCTAGCCCATCTCAAACATAGCAGACATTGCCTGATCCTGGAAGTTAAAAGCAGAGCGGGGCCTCACTGGTATTTGGATGGGAGACCACTCAGGAATGTGAGGTAAAATATTAGAGAAAATCTGGAGTTGAGGACTAGGAAAGGATCCTGCCTGAAGCCCTGGTAAGCTGCTGTTGACAATACTGGGCTAGGTGGACCAAAAGCATTACTTAGCAGCTTCTTGAAAACCGCTTCTTACATTCCTATATTGCCTGTATTTAAATGATTATGGCTTTCCAGTGCATGTGGTATTTAGACATACATGGTTGTAGAATGTGGGAATATATAAGCAGACATTATGGGATTTCTGTTTAAGAAATTAAAAATGTGTCTAGTGGCAGTAATTCTATGCACGGGTTCCTACTAATCAGAGTTTGCATATGAGGACTGCAATTATCGCATGACAGACCGGTCTTCTGAAGCCCCTGTCTGTCATCTTTTCTCATAGGCCTTTGTCAGGACCTGCCAAAACCATTTACTGTGTAAGGGGAAAGTTTCTCCATTAATTCATCTCTGTGTTACTTTGTTGCTGCCATTTTGTTGTGGTATTAATACTCGATTTTTAGATCATGTAGATTAGAGTTTGCGTTTCTGCATTAATTAAAATATTTATGTCTTGGGAATGCCAAGGTGACAGACAAGAAACATTTAGAAGCAGTCCAACCTTAAGACAATAAAAGGCAAGCAACAGTAGAACAAAAATAAATAAATCTCAGGAATGGGAAGCAGGTAAATAAAAATTGCCATGTCGTGTTCTGGTCAAAAGCCTGTCAGAATTAATATTTGCAGCTGGAACTGGGGTACTGCCCAGTTGAGTGCCAGACTTGGAAGATCCCCTCCCCTGCATCGCTCTTGCCCTTACCTCTGATGGTGGTGGGACAGGCAAAAGGTGCCTCCTTAGGTGACTAGAATGGACAAGCTGAGTCAGGTGGATGGGGACAGATTGCTGCAAGCGTCCTGGTTCCACACAATTGAAGGTTTTACAGGTGATGAACCTCCCCCGGCCGGACTGATTTCAGATCTGACCATGAAGGAAGGTGAAGGTAAAGGGAGTGCTCAGGAGACAGCAAGTGTCATTTCAGAGGCGCAATGACGGATACCAGACCAGCTTACAAATAAAATTGCCCTCATATCATGGAATATAAATGGATGGATCTGACTCTCCCAGGACCCTGAATCAAGAGAGTATCTTTCCTCTAAGGACATTGTATTGATGCAAGAAACTTGGGTCCAGGAAAAGGTGTCAATCAATGGTTTTCATTCACACTCCATCAGTGCAACCCCTGGGGTAGGTCGCGGAAGATGCAAGGGAGGCTTAGGAGTGTTGATTGCCACATCCCTGTGTGTAAACACAAGGCTGCTGCCATCCTTTAAACAACACGCAATGGCCATCCTTGCCCATTTTGAACATTGGGATTTGCTGATAATAAATGTGTATTTACCCCATCAAAAGAAGAAATCACAGACTCTGGCAATATGGACAGAATTTGAAGCTTATGTAGCAGAGCTGCTTCATTCTTATCCCAACACATATGTGATTCTGGGAGGGGACTTCAACACTTGTATGGGCCCTAACGATCAAGCCCTATACTTTCAACATAAAGCATACCCTCCTACACCTGGCCTAAATGGACTTCCATTTAATCGGCAATCTAAAGATAGGAAAGCAAATTATGCCGGGCTCCTCCTACATCAAATGACTACCAGGCTTAACCTGCACATTCTAAATGGGGCATATGGGAATGATTACCCAGCTGAATTCACCTACCTGGCAGGAACTAGAATGAGCCAAATAGACTATCTAATCATTTCATCAAATTTAATTCCATTAGTGGAGGATCTGGAAGTAGCCCCAAAATTCCAAAGCAACCATCTTCCTGTCTCACTAATTATGAAAGCCCCTTTTCCTTATCTAAGAAGTGACAATCAATATCCACCCATGATACTCTCTGAGGAGGGAATATACTGTTGGGCCAAATGGACTCCAAAGATGGACCTGGATCTACGGACCTTACTTGCATCTGACAACATGCAAAACATTAGGACATCTATAATGCACATGAGCAACCCGGTGGAAATTTATGAGGAGCTGATCTGCAAGTTGAAACAGTCTGTTACGGGCAAAGCAAAAGTGACCCAACAATAGCACTACCCAACTTCGAAGCCATGGTTTGATAAGGAATGCGTACTAGCTAAGAAAGTCTTACAGAGAACCTACCAAGCCTATAAATTAAGTTCTGATCTGAAAGTGGCCCAAATCCTTCTGAAAGAGAAAGAATCTATAAAAAGCTACTAGTGCAAAAGAAAAAAGAGGCCCATAAAGAAAATTGGGAAAAATTGATCCAAGCAGCAAAATCTAAGGACTTGACCCAGTTCTGGCGGCTGATAAAGATTTCTCCAACCTCTGAGCCAACACTTCCAGATTGTTATATCCATCCAGAGACATGGGAGAAGCACTTCTGAGACTTATATAAGGACGCAGATGTGGCCCAGCTGAGATGGAATAGCACATTTGAAGATGCTCCACCATGGACACCAGTGTCAACTTCTGAAATTTACAATTTAATAGACCAGATGAAAATGGGAAAAGCCCCTGGAGAAGATCTGATTCCTCCAGAGGCGATCAAAACTAATTTAGAATTTTGGGCTCCGGTTCTAGCATCGTTATTCACGTTTGTTTGTTTGTTTGTTTATTTATTTATTTATTAGATTTATATACCGCCCATCTAGAACGTGTCTACTCTGGGCGGTTAATTGATACTACTGGCCGAATACCAGAAAACTGGGGATCTGCTATCATAGTCCCCATATTTAAGAAGGGAAAGAGAGATGATCCTGCTAACTACAGGCCTATTAGTCTCCTTAGCACAATTTGTAAATTATATACCAGGCACTTATATGGGAAATTTAAAGATTGGCTGGAGCAGGATAAGATACTTGCAGAAGAGCAGGCAGGCTTCAGGGAAGGTCGATCTACCATTGACCAATGCTTGATATTACAATATCTTATTGAAAATATACCTCTGATAAAGCAACTTCACTCCATGTAGCCTTTATAGATCTCAAGGCAGCTTTTGACTCAATATCAAGGGTCAAATTATGGAAGAAATTAGAGGCCTCTAACATTAACAGGTGTCTACTTCAACTTATTCAGGTTCTCTATAGAAATACCTCACTTAAGGTAAGATGTAGTGCTCACGGCCATCTTACTAATGCCATTCAAACCCAAAAAGGAGTCAAACAAGGCTGCCTTCTGGCTCCACTTTTATTTAACTTTTACATTGATTCTATGGTGGACCAGTTAAAAAATATTGACTTTCATCCCCCTAAAATCGCAGGGAGGCATATAACAACATTACTATATGCTGATGATGCAGCTATCATCTCTAGGACCCCAATTGGGCTTAGAAGAGCATTGCGAAGGTTATCTATATATTGTGAGCAGGAAGACCTGATAATTAATTTTCAAAAACCAAAAATCATGTCTTTTGCCAAAAGGCCAATAATGCGAACATGGATGATAAATCAGCACAGAATTCATCAGATCCACCAATTTAAATATTTAGGTGTCGTTTTCTAATTTAACGGCTCTAGGAAAGCACATGGTGATTATGTGGCATTAAATGCCCAGAGAAGTTCTGCTTCAATATTACAATTTATGAGAACAAAGGGGGGTCATTACATTCCCTCAGCCATCAAACTGTTCCATGCAAAAGCAGTAGCCCAGCTACTGTATGGCTCCCAATTAGGCCCCTTCCCAAATATTGCAACCCTAGAACGTGTACAATCAAAATTCCTGAGGGCAATATTAGGAGTCCCCAGGGATGTCGCCAACGTAAAACTAAGATTGGAAACTGGTCAAATTAAAATCGAAGCCAGGATATGGATTGCAATTCTCATATACTGGCTCAGACTGTCTTATCTCCCTATTGGTCTTGCACCACTGACCCTGCAAGACACCTTTAAGTCAAAATGGGTCCAGTTAGTTGAACCAAAAATAGCCTCTTTGGGCCTCTCTAGGCTGACTCTGTTAACTATAGGAATGGAACAGGCAAAGAAAATCATTAAGCAGTGTATTGAGGACATCGAGAGACAAAATGATTTAAGCAGTGCCCCAGAATTCTATCTTAGGGAGGACAGCTTATACAAGGTTACAGCAGCACCTTATTTTGCCCAGTTGGAGCAGCCCAGGTATAGAAGGGCGTTTAATCTGGCCCGGCTTAACACACTACCTTCAGCAGTGCAGGAAGGACGGTATAAAAAGACCCCCTGGGCAGAGCGCCTTTGCCCATGTGGAATGGAGCAGATAGAAACAACTGAGCATGTCCTGTTGTGGTGTACATATTATAAGGACGTATGTGAAGAACTTGTTTCCCCTTTGACTGGCTGACTTCCCGGCTGTACAGAGCAACAATGTATGCACGTGCTGCTGTCTGACTCCAATCCTATGTTTACACATAGTGTTGCTAAATTTCTTACTGCTGCAATGGGCATTAGAAAAAGGATCCTAAAAGTGGATGGGCCTCCGTAGTTAGAGCATGGTTTGCTAGACATTTTGGAATTGCTTCAGGGGAGATGTTTTGATACTGTTGTTATTCACCTCAGAACCGACTATTGCTTTGCATTTGATCCCAATATTTTTACATATCTCTGTATATTTATATACTTCTGATGTTTTATTTGTGGCTGGTCTTTTGACTGTAATAAAGTTTTATCAGGCGATGAACCCAGTCTGGGAGCTCTGCCTGGAAACAGACTGGGAGCAAGTAAAGATGGTTTACATGTTGTTTTCACTTTGGTGGCTTGGTGATTATCCTCCAATAAAGTGGGGTTTAATATTTTCTAGAAGCGCTTTACACAACACCAGTGGAGGCAATTTTAAATTGGTTGGAAGTTCTGCATCTGTTTATGTATGTATGCCTCACTTTTCTTTTCTTTTTTCTTTCTTTCTTTCTTTCTTTTTCTTTTTTGGAAGCATACAGAATCGCCTTAAATATCACATAAAAATATTTGTGATCTTCCCCAGGAACAGTGAGGAAACAGGGAGACCTTTTTGCAGCCATCCTCCTACCTTTCCATCTTATTTCATCACAAGTCACACTCCATTAGTGTCCTAATGTTTCTATCAATAAATGATGGATTTGCCAATGGTGGCTTAAGTTTAAAATTACTTGCGCAAGCTTAATGAAGCCGGCAAATCAGGAATTATATTTCAAAGAAATTGCCTGTGACAGTTAAAAACTACAGGGCCAAAGTAATTTCAAGGGTGGCACTTTCTTAATCTCCTCTCCTTTTGTAGAGCATTATGAATTGGGTAAAGCCAGAGGTGCCTCCGCAGGTATTGCTCTTAACCTTTGTAAAGATTTTTGAAATCATTTCTTGCTCTTCCAGGTTTGGGATTTACTCTTTGGGTGTGGAAGGAGAGGTAACTCTTTCTCCTGAGATAGATCACGCTTGCATAAATCAGCACCTGAAAATGATTTCACCTCACCAATGATTACACTTCCAGTTTGTGTACTATGCAGACAAGAGCGTAGGGGGGGCACCTGGTTGGTGTAGATTTGGCAATGAAAGTGGCACAGTGGCAAGGGCTGACAAAAGCGAGTGTGATGGGTTCAGGTTTCTTTCAAGATGTCAGAGGGGAGATGTTCCCTTTGGTCCAGCAAATGGGACAATATTAAAATGTCCATTACTGTCCCAGCTTGAGAATCTTGATGGTAGTTGTGTGCCAAAATTTCTGGGTGATGCACTCCTGATATTCATGGAGACAGACCAGGAAGCATTCTTCCTCCACCAGCATTCCTAGGTAATTATCGTGATTTTAAAAAATACACTTCTGTTTGTCCCTGTGTCTTTATCATACACTTATCAACACATCTAGCCAGTGGTTACGAGCTGCTTGTTCTATGTGTGTCCACTGGTGCTCATGGGAAGGATGCATCCATTATATAGGAAATGTGAGCTAAGTATCATCATCATCATCACATAATTGCAGATTTGGCACAGGGATATGCTTGGGGTTGTTTGCTTCAATTGGTTTTCATACTTACATAATAAACTTGAATAGCACCTTCTTCCTTTTGGCTAGCATTCAGGAAGGTAGAAGAAGCAGAATGATTCGAAGTAAGGACAATCTAGCAAGACATTCCTCCTTATGTCTGGCCATCCATTGGTAATTTATCCATATTCCAAGTGTGAGAGTCAGTTTGTGTGCAGAAGAGCTGACAACTTACATGGTGTGCCTGTACATTATAGTAGAGAGATTAGCATGTAGCAAGCGAGGAAAGTAAACACATACATGTCACCAACATTTAGTCAGCAATCCATAGAAATACATTTTCCTTGCCAAAATGGCTTGCCTGCTCGCTCGCTCGCTCGCTCGCTCGCTCCTTCCTTCCTTCCTTCCTTCCTTCCTTCCTTCCTTCCTTCCTTCCTTCCTTCCTTCCTTCCTTCCTTCCTTCCTTCCTTCCTTCCTTCCTTCCTTCCTTCCTTCCTCCCTCCCTCCCTCCCTCCCTCCCTCCCTCCCTCCCTTCCTTCCTTCCTTCCTTCCTTCCTTCCTTCCTTCCTTCCTTACTTACTTACTTACTTACTTACTTACTTACTTACTTACTTACTTACTTATACTGCCCCATTATTGCAAATGTTACAGTAGGCAGTTTACACAAAATTAAAATTTACAACCCTCACAAATAACAAATAAATGGCTTAGTCTCTGATAGATTGATATTAGAGATGGGCATTGTGGCATCCGCCCAGGTCATGAATATTCATATGCTATCTGCATGGACCAAGGAGAGTGCTGGAGAGGCAGAGTCACAAGATATAAGAGACACAGCAGGAGGAGGGGGAGATTAGATTGGAGTTTTAGAGAGTTGAGGAGTTTTTGGAGTTTGGGTGGGAGAGTGGTGGTTGAGAGTGGATGAAGGAGGATGTTTGTTTAAGAGTTAACAACATTGCTTGTTCTGTCAATATCTGTAACAATAAACAATTTCTATTTGGTTCTTTTAAAATGACACATTGCCTGAACCTCTGTGATTAATAATAAACAATGTTGATGTAATCAACTGGTGGCAGCTGAAAGACAAGTAGTGTGAGCTCTTAGTTTGGTGAAACAATCAGGGGCCACGTGGGAACATGACAAATTGGTGGCACAGCGGTGGGATGCGAAACAATCCAGTGAAAAATTGAATGGGCTTGAGTTTGAAGGTATTCCTAGCTAGGAGGGGTTAGGATCTGTGGTAAGAAGAGGTTACCCGTTAGAGTCTTGTGGAAGACTTAGTTTCAGGGCTTCTGAACCCAGATCTGGAGAATCCTAAGATAAGGAAAATATCTACACAAGAGAAACCATTTTACCTCAGGATTTACAAGACCTAGTGGCTAGCTCAAAATCTGGAGCTCTGAGGGTAAAGAGCAGTGGCAGATGGAGTGGAAGCCTAGGTCAGGATAGATCTGAGGTGATAAGAAAAGCTAAGCAGAAAGTTATTCTTGTGTCTGGATACAGGAATCACCCAGACAGGGAAATATTGTGGCATGGGTTGTGAGCTTGGAGGTGGCTGAGGCAAGCTGCTTGGAAAAACACAACCTAGTTATAAGGAAAGCCACTGAAAGAGAGAAAAAGCGCTTGTACTTTTGGCTTTTGTGAGGGAAAAGAACCAGTCCAGGTTAATAAGAAATTGTATTCTTTATGCCGCCCAAAAGAAGTAAAAAGTCAGTTATGGAGGCACAAGTTCAGCCCCAGAGTGCTGAGGAAAATGGGAACCCTCAAATTCAAAGGGATGAAGAAACTGAGGGACCTGTATTGATTGCCTCAGAGGGAGAAAATATTCAAAGCTCCTGAGATTTTGAAAAATGGAAGCTAGAAGAAGAATTTAAACTGAAGGAAAAGGAACTAGAAATTAAAGAAAGAGAAAGGGAAAGGGAATTTGAGCACAGAGAACTTGAAAGGAAAAGGGAATTTGAGGAAGAAAACAGGCAAAGAGAAATGCAATTCCAAATTGAGATGAAGAACTTGGAATTAGCTGCTCAAAATAATAATAATAATAATAATAATAATAATAATAATAATAATAATAATAATAATAATAATAATAATAATAATAATAATAATAATTAATACTACTACTACTACTACTAGTAGTAGTAGTAATAATAATAATAATAATAATAATAATAATAATAATAATAATAATAATAATAATAATAATAATAATAATAATAATAATAATAATAATAATAATAATAATAATAATAATAATAATAATAATAATAATAATTCCAGTGAGGGAAATCTCTCAAAAATCAATATCGGAAAGGGGATTGTCCTGAATCTTTCCTGATTTCATTTGAGAGAGCTTGTTGGGACTTTGAGGGTAAAGATGATGAGAGGATAATAATTCTAAGATCACAAATAAGTGGAGTGTTATCTGAGCTTTATTCACATATGCCTGTGGAGCAAGCTAGAGATTTTGAGGTTTATAGAAAGATGGTGTATTCCAGATTTGGGATTAATTCAGAGCATCTCAGAAGGAAATTTAGATCAATTTCAAAGAATCCTGAGGAGTCTTTTGCCCAGCTTGGGCAAGGTTAACCCAATATCTTAATAAATGGCTGGAACAGGCACAGGAACCTTAGATCAAATGAAAAATGTGTTTGGACTAGAACAATTTTATTCAATTTTACCAGGGGAGTTACGTTATCTTGTCAAGGATAAGGATCCTAAAAATGTGCTACAAGTGTCTGAATATGCTGATTCTATTAGTGGGATCAGAGATCCTCAGTTCTCTGAGGTAAAAATTGACAGAAAAAGATGGGACAACAGTAGTAGAGCATCCCAATCCAGTGGAAATTACCTCAGTCAGGCTCAAGCTAAGGGAAGCCATTTTAAAGCAAAACCTTCATCCCCAGAGCACAGTCCCCTGAAATCAAATAGTCCTGAGGGAAAAACTAATAAATCCCTTCATTCTGAACATAGAGTAAATAAACAATATTATGCTTGTGGTAAACCAGGACATTTTTGGGTCCAATGTGAATCTCAAAAGGAAAAGAATTTTAGTCAACCTAAAAAAGTATTTTGCCTTCAGTCTTCTGAGGCAGCTGAATGTTCTAATGGCTGCACTGTTGGTAAGGAAATGGACTTGGCAGAGAGCCCAGAAATTCCTGAAACCAGAGTGGTACAATGTTATTTATTCAAGTGTGATCCTATTTTGCTAAAGAGCTCAGGAGAAAAGATTTTTGTCAATGGCGTAAAATATCTAAGCCTTAAAGATTCATGCTGACAAATAACTATTTGTCATCCAGATATAATACCTGAGGAAAGCATTTTAGAACATGATAAAATCTCTATTAAAGGGATCGGATCTGATTTGGTGGTCCTAGCTATGGCCAAAATATCTGTGAACTATAATGGGTGGTCTGGTATAGGGAAAGTAGCAGTGTCAAATCAAATCCCAGCTCCTTGTCTGATCGGTTTAGATCTATCTAAGCATGTGCAGAGTGTTTTAATAGTAACCTGCTCTTAGGGGATGCAGATTGAAGCCTCTGAGGGAAGCGTTGAAACTCTTGTTGAAGGACCCTCTTTAGGTGAACATCCTGAAATGAGAGAGACAGCTGATTTAGTGCTAATGAAAAATCCTAATAGTTCCTTCTTTATTAAGGAGCAGAAGGAAGATATTACTTTAAATGATTGCTTTGGAAAGGTTAATGAGAATCCCATTCCACTGACCCCTGAACACCCAGAGAGGTATTGTCTAGAAAAAGATTTATTATATAGAGAGGTTTTAATGACTCCTCATGGGGGGGGGGGGGAAGGACTCCACAAACAGTTAATTGTCCCTGTTAAATACAGAGAAAAGATTATAGAAAAGGTACACAAAGATGTATTTGGAGCACACATGGACATCTCTCACACCAAGCAAAGAGTGGCACCAAACTTTTATTGGCCAGGGATGGGGAAGCAAGTTAAACAATATTGTCAAAGCTGTGATACTTGCCAAAAATGAGGTACTGGAAATGACAAGATGAGGGCTAAGCTATGCCCATTGCCAGTGATCTCAACCCCTTTCCAATGCTTAGGTCTGGACCTAGTGGGACCCTTACCCAAAGCGACTAGACGTGGAAATAGAATCATCCTATCTATTATAGATTATGCCACTATATACCCTGAAGCAGTACTCCTAAGAAAAATAATAATAGAACTTCTAGTAAAGCATGATGCATGGGTAAATGCAATGGATCTGTGGCAGTTCACTCCTCTGCATGAAACTGCTTCTAAGAATAGAGTGGAAGTATGTTCTCTCATGCTAAGCTATGGTTCTGATCCTATACTGTTGAATTGCCACGATAAAAGTACAATTGATTTGGCTCCAACTCCTCAGTTAAAAGAGCAATTGGCATATGAATTTAAAGGTCACTCATTGCTACAGACTGCAAGGGAATTGGATGTTGCTCATGTGAAAAAGCACCTTTCTCTTGAGACTGTAAACTTCAAGCATCCCCAAACTCATGAAACTGCGTTGCATTGTGCTGCTGCATCTTCATATCCCAAAAGAAAGCAAGTCGGTGAGCTGCTTCTAAAAAATGGGACCAACATTAATGAAAAAACAAAATATTTCCTAATACCACTTAGCTTTGCTGCAGGAGGCAGTAGTATGTCTGTGGTTGAGTGCCTTCAGCAGTGTGATGCTGATGTTCATGCAGAGGACGGGGGAGGCCTTGTTCCTTTGCACAGTGCTTGTTCTTATGGACTCTGTGAGGTGGCTGAACTACTTGTTGGACGTGGTACAGTTGTCAATGTGGCTGATTTGTGGAAGTTTACCCCTTTATATGAAGCTGCTCCATTAACAAACTTAAAGAAGGCTCAACATGCAGCTGCAAAAGCACTGAAAATCCTGCAAAACAAGCCCCTGCCTGAGAAACCAGATGATGAAAATCTCAATAAATCTGAAATAAGCCAAGTGTTTGAGATTGCACTTAAAAGGAAATTGCCTGTGAATTTTGAGGTGACCCGGGAAAATGGTCCCCCTCATATGAAGAGCTTTGTGACAAAAGTATCTGTGGGAGAGTTTATGGGTGAGGGTAAAGGCAAGTGCAAAAAGATTTCAAAGAAGAATGCAGCCATAGCTGTTCTGGAGGAATTGAAGAAACTGCCTACCCTTCCCACAGTTGAGAAAATGAAGCCACTAATCAAAAAGGAAACAGGCTTAACCCGAAAAAGCAAGCCGAAAACATCCAGTGGACGTCAGAGTGCCAGGTAGCCTTCGATCGTCTGAAGAGGGCGCGGACTTCAGGACCTGTCCTTGTTGCACTGGACTTTGACCATAAATTCATCATCTGCATGGATGCGTCAAAGGTGGGACTGGGAGCTGTGCTGTGCCAAACAGACAACAGCGGGAGTCTAAATCCAGTGACTTGCATCAGCAGGACTCCAACCTTGTGAGAGACAGTTATCCATCATCGAGAAAGAGTGTCTGGCTATCGTATGGACGCTGCAAGAGCTGAAGCCGTACATTTGGGGGAGAAGATTTGTCCTGTGCACTGATCACTCTCCTCTTCTATGGCTAAGGACTATTCAGATGAGATGGGTGCTGATTCTACAAGACTTTGACTTTGAAATCCACAGCATAAAAGGGACCCAAAATGTGGTTGCTGATGCCTTGTCTCGAAGGCCAAATGACTAACAGGTGGAGAAAAGTTTGTAATATTGTATTAACTGTTCTGTTTGTGTAATAGTTGTGGAATATGTTGTAAGTATAGAATTTGCTTGAATATTAATAAACTAAGAGATAGGTATAGTGATGGTAAAAATAATAGTAAGTATCATTATTAATGTAAAAGTAATGTAATGTAATTCGTATTGATGTAAGTAATGTATCCTTATTAATGTAAATAATGTAGGAGGTAAATATATGTTTATTAATGTAAGAGTAATGTAATGTATCCTTAGTAATGTAAATAATGTAAGAGGTTAGTATTTGTATTCTTCCATAAACCTTCGTTTGTTTATGAGGGCAAACCGTTACGTTTCCCCTCCTAAAACAAACTTATAAAGGGGGGAAGAGTGTGGCGTCCGCCCAGGTCATGAATATTCATATGCTATCTGCATGGACCAAGGAGAGTGCTGGAGAGGTGGAGTCACAAGATATAAGAGACACAGCAGGAGGAGGGGGAGATTAGATTGGAGTTTTAGAGAGTTGAGGAGTTTTTGGAGTTTGGGCAGGAGAGTGGTGGTTGAGAGTGGATGAAGGAGGATGTTTGTTTAAGTGTTAACAACATTGCTTGTTCTGTCAATATCTGTAACAATAAACAATTTCTATTTGGTTCTTTTAAAATGACACATTGTCTGGACCTCTGTGATTAATAATAAACAATGTTGATGTAATCAACTGGTGGCAGCTGAAAGACAAGTAGCGTGAGCTCTTAGTTTGGTGAAACAATCAGGGGCCACGTGGGAACGTGACAGGCATGAACCATGGTTCGGCCAGGTGCTGACACAGGTGTTCTGTGGGTGCTGGGCACTTTCCTCTCCTACTTCTTCTGCATGATCGCCCACTCACTGGCAGCAGTGCACTTCCCTTCTCTGCCTCCTCCTTGCAATCGTCCACTCTCTGGCAGCGCCATGGGCTTCCCTGCCCTGCCTCCTCATCTAGTGGGTGGCTACAAGAGGAGGTGGAGGAGGGAGGTGTGCCCTGCTGGTGGTGAGTGGTTGATTGCACAGAGGAGGCAGGAAAGGAAGTGTGTGGCACTAGCGGAACACCTATGCGGGCACCACACCATACCAGGCCAAACCGCAGTTTGTGCTAATTTCCAGTTGATACAGATCAATTCTAACTTATGATAGTTTGCTTTGTATCCAAAAGCTCATTTAGAAATGAGGTAATGGGATTATCTTGAGCACCACTGATGTGGGATTTGTTGTGTCTTATCAGGTCATATCAGCTGCAAAGCAGCCCTACTGTATGTTCTCTGTGACAGACATCTATGGCTCAGGATGTGGCTGCACAGGAGTTTTTTCCTGGGTTGACACAGTCATCTCTTTACCACACTCTGGCATTTAAATCACTGTTGCTGTGCACACAGAAATGTTTAATTCTCCCAGGAAGGCTCATTTCAAGTGTCCACATGTTACACAGCCCAACTTCTCCCTCATCCTTTCCTGCCATTATCACCACCCTCTTACCCAACTCTTATGCCAGCATTCAAGTCCTTTTTTAAAAAAATATTTAGCAATTTAAATAGTGGTGAAGTGACAAACATGGCAAGCCTTTGAATTAGTGCTATATCAGTTTAGCACATTTATCAGTTTAGCATATATTGCTAAACTAAGAGGGGGAAAAATATCTCAAAAAAACAACTTACGAATTGCAGTTGTAATTCATAACAGTGCAAGCAGAAGCTAGGCAAAAGTATTATGTCCCACTCTGTGCATCATCAGTGATATCATCTGGACATGCGCAGCAACTGCCCCAAAGGACTCATACAGGCAACTGCACAAGCCAAAAGCAAGTCAAAATAATGCAACTGGAAAATGATACAAAAAACCAAAAGCCCTCCTGGCCAAACAAACTGTCCTGCATACTCATGCTGAAAGACTGGATCTACTCACAGTTAACACAAATGTTGTATAGTCAGTGGAATACATATTGAAGGAAACAGTGAGGAATCCAGCACAAACAGTGGGACAAATACCTATCTACTCAGCCCCTCAAAAGTGGTTAGTATCATAAGCAATGACAAGAGGGTTCAACACTAAAGTATGCAGTATTGGATGCAATGGGCATTCTTTGGGTCACAGAGGCCGTTGTTCGAGGACTTCAGCAACTGATCAAATGTTAAAATGTGGGGCCAAAGCCCTGCTTCAAGAGCAAGTATTTATTATAAGACTATTTGACAGAACCAAATGCCTTTTCTGTGTCCAGGTGGAGAATTGCCATAAGGTTTTGTCACATCTATACTTTTTATGAGAATAATTCTATTTTATATTGTTCATTGTCTGGCAAATGTGCATGGAATTACTGTAATCCTGCTTGATATTCAGCATAGGTCTGAAACAGAAGAGTGTGAGCCACTAATATTTGAAATATTTGTTTTACTTTTTCGAATACCCATGAGTCCTGAATATTTCCATCTTTTTAGATTTTTTTCCCCTTGCTTCATCTACTGCTCCTTTTGGGATAAATCTTCCTGAGACTATTGTGTGCTTTGGGGTAATCTTTGGAATAGGCACAGAACCCTGGAAAACTTTTATTTGGCTGTCAAGTGAACAGATTCCATCTTTTCTAGCAGAAGGAATGATGAGGTCTTGGTAGCTGTGCTGGTCGTTTTGTTTTAACACCTCTTTTTCCATGCCAGAGGTCTGCGCTGTTCCATTACCTTGTTTTAGGTATGCTTTTTTAGTACATAGGAGCGCTTTCTAGACCCAGCAAATACCATTTCTGAGGCACTGCTGTCAGTTTTTGTTTAAAATCATTCTTTTATTTTGTTCTTGTTGAAAGGTAGGCAGTTCAATTAAGAATTCAGAGTATACCAGAACCTGCTATTTCTTAATTTACAAGTTAGTCTCTAGTCAAAGACTTAAAGGCAGCTGAACCCAAATCTCTGGTGGGACTGACAGAAGGAGGGGTTTCAAATTGATAAGACACAGAAAAGTACATATTCATTCACACAATCACTACTGCTTTCTCCAGGTGCTTACCAGTTCAAGAAACACTGTCTCAAAGAAATGGATGTGGCCTATAGCAGAAGAAGAAATAGTTACAATGCTGTAAGTTCGGGGAATACAATAGAGCCTTGAGAAAATGAAGTGGCTCTGATCTTCCAGAAGGGAGTTTGGAGACTGGAAACAAAGTGGGGCTGCAAATATAGCCACTCCATGTTTCTCTGAAGTTCCAAATAATGGACTCTTAAAATTTTTAACATCAGTATATGACTTATGGATTTCTTGGGCTGGTAGTAGCAGCATATTGTCAGAATAACTGGTTATTTTTTTAACCCATGGATTAGGCAACCTTGTATGCTTGGCTAGGTTTGCAATGCTCTTTACTTTGTAGGAGAATATTTAGAATTATAGAATTTGCTATACTTAAGTAAGTTGTGTTGTCTTGTGTGCTTTTCATTCTGGTATCTTATATTGGCAAAGAATTATTTTTATCAAGACTGCCACCTGCAATGCTGCTGTCTTTAAAGAATGGAATAAACCATGCTTTTCAGAATGAACGGGAACAGGTGAAAACAAAGTCTGAGGTTATTTGTATAGCACCATAGAGGTGTCCCTAACTCCTTTATCATTCAGGACTGATCTACCTTTTTGTGGGAGTCTCTGCTCATTCTAGTGAGTGATGAGATTACTCTCCACTTGGGACAGAGGCCATTTCTGAATAGCCTTGATCATAATTGACAGTGGCTTGGTCTGCCTGAATTGCCATCAGGAGCCATTCAATGCAGTTTCTCTTGTGCCTGAATTGGACAAGCAGGTGGACATTCTGGCCATAAAATCTGGCATTAGGAGAATATAAATTCTTTGAATTGAACCAGCATTCTTTTCTCCACCTTTCCATATAGCAAATGCATTATGTGTTTCACCACAGCAGAATAAGTTAATGTAACAGGTTGACTGTGTCCCTAATGCTAAATGTATTTTATTTTGTGTATATCCCAACGAAGTCCACTTTGGTTATTGGAGACTATTATAGGCGTACGAAAACAACTGTGGTCTTCCACCCGTGTTGGTGTTATTATGTGCCATCAAGTCACTTCCGACTTAAGTTGATCATATGAATTCATCACTTCTGAAAGATCCTATCAACTCCTGCTCAGGTCTTGCAAACGAAAAACTGTGACTTCCTTCACTAAGCTTATTCGTTCCATGTTCAGCAAAACCAATGGTGAGGGTAAATGGAAGATGCACTCTAGCATCATTTGGAAGGCTATGTGTTCTCCATCCCAGGAGGAAGGTCTCAATGGCACACATTTTTCATCATCTCCCCAGGAGCATTCACAAGTCAGTCTGTGGCCGCTTCAAATATGCCCCCTTCTAATGTGCCAGTCTTCCAGAGCAGGTTTGGAGGGATATGGAGGATTTCAAGAGAAGGAGGCAGATTCAGTACCTGACGGTCTCTTTCCTAGTATCCCATGAACAGAACTCTGCTACTGAGAAATCTGGATGCAATCCTTATGTTTATGAAATATTAATCTTCACTTATTTATTTTTCTCTTACTATCCTATTTACCCTGTTATCCAGCAGAAAGGAAGGACATAAATACTGCCTGAGAGCTTTCTGACATAGCTTTGGATTAGCACACATTTTGTCAGTGAGGGGTGAAAATAAATGTGCACAGGAATATGAAGAATGTCAGAACATCCTTTTTCAAAAGAGTTGACCCTGGAGTCAGAATCCATCTGTTGCTTATGTGCAGCTTAAATATGATTAAATTTTCTATGCAACGTAGTACACACTTTCCAGGAGCACTGAAGGATATGAAAATCATCCAGTTAAAATTTTTGTATGGATGAGTAAATAAGTAAGGCTTTGCAAGAGTTCAGCTTCCTTGAAAAGCATTAAATTATCAACCTGTTCATGAAACACCTACCAATCTGTGCTCATTTAAAAAATGAAAAACAAATCCTCCATAAATTTTTGGCAGGCAAAAGTGAGAGACATACCTGGGACATGGCGAAAGCAGAAATAAGCCCCCGTCCTGTTTTCTGAGCCCTGTTTAACATTGTAGCCCACTATACACACCTTTCTGACTGATGAGCTGGAATCTACAAGGCATAGGCCTCTGTTTCTGGGTGACAGTAGCCATGCCTCGTGTCTTTCTTTTCTGCCAGTTTTCCAGCTTCTCCAGATGGTCCTCACGATTTCCAATCTGCTAGAGTTGGTGCAGATCATACAGAAATCTGTTTGCCTACAAGATGGCTGAGGGTGCTTTTTTTTTTTAAATGAACCTTGGCACCCCAGAATGAAGAACAGAGAAGATGTATTACTAATATTCAGAAGTGACCCAGAAACAGCTGAACAGTTTATTTCCAGCTGTCTAGACTCTTGCTGAATAGAGACATGCCTGTCTTCTGTGCCTTAACAAAGGCAGAGTTGAGGAAACTGCATAAAACCCTCACCACAATAGGAAAAGAGGTAGTACTTTAACAACAGTTCTCAAGCCACGCACATAAAGTCTTTCCATTCTGAGTCCCCTTCCAAAACCTATAAACTCTAAAGACGAGATATTTGTTAACTTCGCAGTGTTGTGTACTGGCACAAGGAGGCTAGACTTCCTTTATCCCTAGATTACATTCAGGTGCAGAAGAACACCAGCAGTTTTCAGGAGACTAAATTAGGACTCAAAGGACAATTCCTCTCCTTGTCAATAGGCATCCCCAGCTCAGACAGACAGCAGTTCCACCACTATTCCCCTATTTTACTGCAATGTAGCAAATGCTGCAATGTAGCAAAATAAGTGTGTGTCCTGTCTTACAGATGACCATTCCAGGACAGTCTTGTCAAGGTCATCCTTCCCTTTGAAGGGCTGTTCCATCCAAGGTTGGTTGGAAGATAAAGAAGCATCAGAATATAGAGCAGTGACCGGAGAGCAGGCTCAACAGGCATACAGGTCACCTAGTCACTGTGGTGAGATATACTGTGTTTAATTCACATGCTGATATATAAATTAGCATATGCAAATATTACACATATTTGTCTCTACTTTCTTAGTCTTGAACTAGTTCCTCTTTTTGGATGATGCATAAGTAGCCATTGTACACACAGTGGACCCCCATAGTGGTAAAGAGGGATGAGCCTGGAAACCCTTTTTGGTGCTCAGGTACACATCAGCAGCCTGGTAGGGTAACCTTGCAGCATTAGGCTTGACTACTTTCTAGAAATGCAGGGAAAAAGAATTCAGTTAAATTGTTGCACTGATTTTGCAAGTGGTCACTGCATGTTGTTTATCTCTGTCAGCCCCCCACTTTCCTGGCTTTTGCATGAGGTCCATAAACGCTGTGCCATCTTTTGTATGATGAGCATGAACTCCAGCCTGTCTTCCTGCAGGATCACCTGTGGTAGAGATCTGAATCTTAAGTCTGTGACAAATGCAGACTTTGATAACTAATCTCATGGGCTGCTTGTTTGCATTGATGTTCTGATAGAATTACAAATGGGGCTGGCAACTCTTCATCTTGGAGGATGTCTTGTCTGTGGTTTCCGTGCTGCCTGCTGCTTCCTCCTCTGATGTATTTTGGGGAACGAAGCCAATGTTTGAGGAAATTCAGTTGTGCTTAGCTAGCAGCCATAAATTAATGCATGTCAGGGCTGGAATATAAGCTTCCTGGCTCACTTCCTTGTGTAATGGTTTGGTGTTTCTCCTTCTCTAGTTTCATAAACCTCTCAGCAGTGCAGTGTTTTTTTTGTGTTTTTGTTTTTTTTTTGAAAGAGATCATTGGGCTGTGAGTATTCTCATGGCATTAGCTTTTTCTCCTTTTTCATCTTCCCATACTTTTTTCAATCAAATGATGTGTTTCTTCCCATGTCCTCCAGTGGGACTTGCTCTCAGGCTCAGCGTGTGTAGGACTGCAGCCTAAGTTATATGTTGTCCAGTTTCATCTGTTGTGCAAATAATTCAGAATTGCTGCTTTCTTTCTCAGAAGGTCAGAGAAAATTTGTTTATCTGTTTGTTTGGTCTTCATCAACCTAGGTATTTATGGATGCTCACCTTCTATCATCTGTGATGATAGAAGCTGATGATAGAAGGCACATTTTCCTTTTTTATAACATGTACCATTTGTCAGTTCTGAAGAAAGAGTACTACAGAGTAACTAGGGTCCTTTGTATTTCACTGAATGTGAGTGTGTTTGTGTTTTGTGTGTGTGTGTGTGTGTTTGCACATGCGTGTCTTGGTCCTGGTGTTTTTGCCACAACAGGAAATCTAAAAACTACCTTTCTACATGCCTTATAACATCATTCCTTTCTTTAAGGTAGCATTTTCATGATAAATAGGATTGCTTGCGGTTTCTATTTTTAAAGTACTTTTTCTTTGCTTCAGTGGTTTCTTAGTCTTTTTTTTTTTTTTTTTGCCAACAGGAATAGAAATAGCAATTGGGATACAATACAACCATTTCAACTAAAGATGCAAACATTGTAGTCTTCCTTGATGCCATTAAGAGATCCTTTCTTGAAGCCTCCTGTCATCATGAAGCAACTGTTCTTTTTTCCAGTCACTTTGTCCTAAATAATTTCTAACTAACATTAATCCCTTTGTCATCCCATGTTTAATAGGTTTCCATCAAATTACTTTTTAAGCATTTGGTTGGTTGGTTGGTTGGTTGGTTGGTTGGTTGGTTGGTTGGTTGGTTGGTTGGTTTGCTTGCTTGCTTGCTTGCTTGCAGATATTGTTTCCCTGTTCGGTTTAAGTGAGAGTCAGTGTGGTGTAGTGGACAGAGGGTTGGACTGGGACTTAGGAAATAAGGATTGAAAACTTAGCTCAGCCATGGAATATCACTGGAGAGGGGGCAGGTAGCAATAGTAGAGCATTCCTTGAACATCATATATACCTCAAAACCCTGTTAGGGACACTGTAAGTTGCAATTGTCTGGATGGCAAAAAAAAAAAATTAAAGTTGAAGAGTCATATAATGTGGCTCTTTTGTATTATGTATTATCTAAGGCTTTGCTTATGCAAATTGTTAACCATATGGGAAAGGTGACATGGCATCCCCTATAGCAACCAAGGCAGTTCAAAAAAATCCTACAATCTCTGCATTCCCAAAGATGTCCTCGCTACAGGCTTCAAGAGATGAGCATGGTACTGTCTTAACCTCATAAAATCAGGACTGAACTTCTATATTACTCTCAGAGACTGACTAGAGGGGCAGTTTGCCTGCTGTTTGCCATCCACTGCACAGTTTCCTCCTAAATATGGCAATCAGGTGACATCTCTGGACATCTGCTGGAATGAACCAGTATGTACCCAGGGTGGTCCTACCTTTCTGCCCACTATCAAAGGCTTCTATTTTTATTTTATTTTTTTGATGCGAGTAAGATTGCTGTCTTTTGGTCCATTTCAAGCACATGTGATCACTGGAACAAACCAAAATCCTTCCTTTTTTGATTTAGCAATATTGTGAATTGGCTTAATAGAGCCATTTCAGGGTACTGGCTAATTTAACATTTCCTCTGCTCCATTAGAGCAGCAAAATGCACTGCATCTGTTATAGGCTTTTTAAAAAAAAATGTTTTCTTTCCCCTGTCTTAAAGGACGAGTTGAGAAACTGCCTCAACCTGAATCTGCTGCCATGGCAGTTTCTTGACGGGCCCTTTGAGACAAGGGAAAGAAGTGTATTTGTGTATTAGGTATGTTATTAGGCTGCAGCAGGCTCTTGACTAGACCTTTAAGAGAAGCATTACCTAATACATTTCTCTTAAAGATCACCTATAATACACATAGCTAACACACATACACTTTTAAAAGTGGATTATATAGGGTCATTTGAAGTCCATATGCCATTTGGATGTAAGGATCACTCCAAATGGCATACCAGATCTCCTGGGGACCCTATTTAGCCTGCTCCAACCAGCTCCAATCCAACCGTGTAGATAAACCCTCTTTTTAATCAACAGGTGGTATACTGTATGTATTCAGTTTTACCTCTGTTTTCTTTTTTTAATGGAACAAACATGAAATTACTCTTTCACTAAGAAGAACATGTTACATATGTTGACTAAAGTCCTCGTAGTTATACGTGACTGTGTAACTCAGTTGACACAGATCTTGGTGAACTGCGGAGAGTTAAGAAGTCAGCATGCAACAGCCCACCTTCTTTAACACAATGCCAGCTTGTGTTAAAGAATGCCCGAAGAAAACACAAGTCATGGGCCAGGGCGTGGACTCACCTCCCTCTATTACCATCTCCACACAAGAATTGGAGGTTGCTCATTACTTTGTGTACCTTGGCTCAACAATCTCTGACACTCTCTTCCTAGATGTCGAGCTGGATAAACGCATTGGCAAAGCAGCTACCATGTTCTCTAGACTCACAAAGAGAGATGGCTTAATAAGAAGTTGACGGCATATACCAAGATCCAGGTCTATAGAGCCTGTGTCCTGAGTACACTCCTGTACTGCAGTGAGTCCTGGACCCTTTGTGCACGGCAGAAGAGGAAGCTGAACACGTTCCATATGCGTTGTCTCCGACGCATTTTTGGTATCACCTGGTAGGACAAAGTTCCAAATAGAGTAGTCCTAGAACGAGCTGGAATTTTTAGCATGTATACATTACTGAAACGACATCTACGTTGGCTTGGGCACGTCATGAGAATGGCTGATGGTAGGATTCCAAAAGATCTCCTGTATGGAGAATTAGTGCAGGGAAATCGCCCCAGAGGGAGACCACAGCTGTGATACAAGGCTATCTGCAAGCGGGATCTGAAGGCCTTAGGAATGGACCTCAACAGATGGGAAACCTTGACATCTGAGCGTTCAGCCTGGAGGCAGGCGGTGCATCATGGCCTCTCCCATTTTGAAGAGACACTTGTCCAGCAGGCCGAGGCAAAGAGGTAGTCCCGAAACCAGCAAAATGAGGGAGCTGGACAGGGGACGGATTGTATTTGTCTTCAGTGTGGAAGGGATTGTCACTCTCGAATTGGCTTTCTCAGCCACACTAGACACTGTTCCAAGTCCTCCATACAGAGCACGTTACCATAGTTTCTCGAGACTGAAGGATGCCTAATCTAATCTAATCTAAATTAAAGAACAGTCTTCATGTGGGTTCAGATATTCAATGCAAGTGCTATGTACAAAAGCCAGCAATGCTGGTACCCCCACTTCCAGTCAGGTACAATTTGACTACAGTTGCACAGGTGGGAGAAAAGAGGCACATTGCTCTGTCTTGAAACACTTGTTATTATTACTTCACATGTTCTAAAGCTGAGCATGACATCAAAATAAGTCTTCTGAATTTACTGTAGTGAGCCTGAAAGAGAGACCTCAAGTGATGTTACCATTTCATTTGTCATCTCGGCACAGATAATATCTTGAACCAGCTTGCTATGGCTTGATTATTATTATTTTTTACTTTTTATTTTTATTTTTTCACATCCCAGCACTTGAGTGAATACTATGGAACTAGTTTATCTATTTGGCTCTGTCCTTTCTTGGTTGTCAAAGCGTGTGCAGTGCATACTTCATCCAATGTGCCAGGTTGGAACAAACCATCAGAAAGCGCCTATTTAGTATAATACTTTATAATGTGCCAGTGAAGAACAGCTCCCACCGTACATTAGAAAAAGGGAGCAGTAGAGATGAGGTCACTGGTGAAGAACAATAATTCAGGAAGAGGGCAGTGCACTCTTCCTGGATTATGTGTTTACTTTGATCACTGTAGAACTAGGTTAGTTTACGAAGTCTGGAGACCTATATGAGGTAAAAACGGTGTTACCTTTTCAGTCATCAGAATGTATTTTTCCCCTCAATGTATACATTTTCATCTATTCACTTTTATATTAGTTAAATGAGTTGTACAGATAACTCACATCCCATTAAACAGCTCTGTGGGCATAGGGCCACTTTGCATCTCTATATCAACTGACAGTTTTCTTCTGCTGACTGGCATTTTCTGCTACTGTTTATTATATCTCAATGCTTCTCTTCTGCTCAGTTTGAAATCATATAGTGGTTATTAGGTTTAACAATGAAAATGATGACTTCCCATGTTGATTTGCTCCTCTCTCATAAAGCCTTTGTGATAGCTAATTGGAATTTTACTTTTATTGGCATGTGTACTCTAGGTTGTTGGGTTTCTTGTTCTTTTGGTAACACAAGTTAATACTGGGTTGGTTGTTGTGGGTTTTCCGGGCTGTTTGGCCATGTTCTTAAGGTTTTTCTTCCTAACGTTTCGCCAGTCTCTGTGGCCGGCATCTTCAGAAGACAGGAGTCAGAACTCTGTCTGTGCTGTGTTGCAGTTTGTTGAATAGTTGAGTATTTATAGCTGTGGGATCAGCTTTTGTCCTTTTCAGGAGATTGGGTGATTATGGTGATCAGCGTGTTTTTGTTGTGGGTGTATTGTTGTGATAAGGGGGAGAGGTGATCTGTCACTGTGATTGATGGGTGTCGTTAGCTGGTCTTTTGTGTGCCTGGCCACAACTGCAAGGTATCTGGTATACTCCTGCAGTGGTGAGGGGGGATGCTTCTGGTTGTGGAAGCATCATATTATTCTACCCTTTTGGAAAATATATTTAATATCAATCTGTGTCACTTGTAAGAATTCGGGGGAGGCATGTCCTAAAATATAACATTTCACTAGTTAATTGTATTGCTTTATGTCTTTAAAACATGATAACGGTAGTGCAAATTATCCTAAAGACTATCTTTTTAATCAAGAACTCATTTTGTTTGGCATTGGTCAAGCTCGCAAGTTGACTCATAAAAAATCTTTCACTCTAAATCTATGATCTAAGAAACTAACATGCATGCTTAAGAGAGAACCATGCACACTCATTCCTTTAGGTATTCATTGTTAATCCTTAAGGAAGTTCAGCAGTACAAGAACAGGCATGTTTAATGTTGTGACTGACTGGTGGAAGTTCCACCCTAATGAATGAATTATGGTCCCAACCATAAAGCCTGTCTTCAAACACTGTGTGTTTCCTAGTATTGGCTGTGCAGCCCCCACTCTACCAATCAGAGGAAGCCAAAGGTATGGGTATTGCATCCGTTTTGCATCAGTAATCAGTAAACCTGAAAGGAGATGAATTTTTCCTCTCAGCAAAAGGAGTGTTTTGATAAGACAATATACACACTTGCATGAAAGTGGAAGTAAAGTGATCTGCTCTCTTGGTTATGTGAGGAAATTAAATGAGCACTGTAAACACAATAAACTTTGTAATAATTTGGCATTTTAAATCAAATAACAAAAGCAACAACAACAATGATAATGCAAACTCAATCTAAACTGGATGCTACAGAAATTTATGTTTGTGAGTTCCACTCATAAACAAACTGTCAGAGTAGACAGCAGCTGTAGAAAACAAATCCCTACAATTCTCTCTAATTTTGGTACATGTCCGGTACCAAATCTCAAAACATCTCAATCTTCCCCTTGTCCAAGGATCCAAGGCTCAAGGAAGATAGTTCTGGGGACAAAATCTTCAAGGCTCTAAAATAAAATGCAAGGAAAGGTAGAGATGACCACTGCAAAGATTTGCCCCTCCGAACACAGGGATTGACTTTTTGTTACCTACATCAAGGTGATAAGGGCCAGACTTCTGCTCCAAGGGCACAGAAGCTCCTTTCTCTTTCTAAAGGGAGCCTTTACAATCATCTCTCCTTCCTAAGCACTCCCCCTACCTGGATTGAATCAAGTAGCCAGCCCATAGGGGTTACAAAAGCATTCCTGAAGACAAAAAGGTATGCTGTTACTACAGTTTTGATTGTTCAAGATTTCTTCTAACACTGGATTGATGGAAGTTGAAACCAGCCACCAAAGTCTGATCTATCACCAAAGAATTTACTTCTTTTCAGATGGAGAAGAGGTGATAAAAGAATTTAGAAACTGGGAGTTGTAATCCAAAAAGCAACATTTGGGTTTCAGCCCAGAGTGTGCTAGAATTGCAACACAGCTTAGCAGTGATAAAGTTATGGCCTATCAATTGTCTGTCTTCCACTGCAGCTTGTTAGCCCAGATATCGTCCTGGAGAGATAGCCTGTGTCTGGAAGAGGAAAATTCTTGACTGATGTGAGTGTCTTGAGTGTCACTGCATGAGCTCCTGTCACCTTTGGGATTAAGCAGACTAGTTTACTTTGCTTGGTGAGATGTCTTCCAGTTGTAAGCAAAGAATTGCCTTGAAGTCTAATTTCACAGACATGGAAAGACTCTCAGTCATATCTCTGCAACATTAACATGCCTTCACCTCTAATTATGGGCTAACCATAATTTCTGTTTCTGGTCTGAATCCCACCAGAGCTAGTGCTGGCATAGTGCTTCCAACGTTGAGGCTTCACTAACAATGGAGGGTTTGTGAGGCACTAGACTTTCATGTTATTTCCTCTAGTCTGGAAATGTGTTTACATACAAAATGACTTCTTGCATAAAATGTATTCCATGTCCTAATTAGTCTGTATTGGCCTGTGAATGTCTGTGAAGCGTAATACCCATTCCAAATGACTAAGGGTTTGTGGGGGTTGTTGTTAGCTTTGTTACCAGTGGTGTAACTGTCAAACTGGAAATGGAGATGCTCATCATGGCAGTCCTCATAAGCATTCCCTCTCCAGGAAAGTCCAGTAATGCAGTGTTGGACCATATCAACCAATGAGGAATAAGTCTTTTGTAAGCTCTCTTAATTTCCCATTAAAGACTAAAGCACACTCAAATAATTTGTGTTATAGCAGAGATGACTTGCAGGAATCTGTTGTTCCTGGGAAAAAAATTAATCCACCAGTTTCTGTGAGGATCGCAGCTGAGTTCAGAAGGAACAGGGGAACTGAGGGGAGAACATGTCAGTCTCCGCTACTGAGAAGGTCCTAGTGCTTTGATCCTGCAACCCCTGGCTCCACTTAGGTGGGTCCTAAGATGTCATTTCCCACAGGCTAAAACTTCTTTCTGTTGGTTCAGGCTGGGGGAGGGAATTTGTGTAGAGACAATCACATGAGCCTCCTAGACCAATCCTAGGAAAGGATGGAAATGGTGTTCCGATAAAGTCTGCCAATTTTGGCAGACCCTGCAGGCCAAAATCCTTCCTTATTTGTTCGAGGTAGTAATGAATGTTCACAGAGGAGCCGCAGTTTCTGGGCATGTGGATGGGCCCCCTGCACACCCCATCCTGTGACGCCCACAGGATTAAGATTTGGGCATTGTAGTTGGTCTACAGATCATAAATCACCCATTAAGTAAGGATTTCTACAATCTGATATACAATTATCCAGACTGTAATACTGACAATCATTTTGATAATTGAATCATTGGTTTGTCTGTTCAGACATGGAGCTGCTGTGGGAAAAACTGTAAGATGACCCTTGACTCCTTATCCTTTTCTCCTCCACAAGTGTGTGTGGCACTCTTCCCATTGCTATATAGGAAGTGTTTGTATGGTCCTGACCCCCTAGGAATTAACCCACTATCTTAAAACATAACTATTGATTTATTCTTTCATTTACCATAAGCTTTGAAAGTAAGGCCCCTAAGACTTCCCTCTGGTTGTTGGCGTACTAAGTCAATGAAATGTATTAATTTCATGCCCATTCAGGTTTGAAGGCTTAGTTTGAAATACTTTCATCTGAAAAAACTGTCCCTAGTTGATCAGAAGTCAAGACACCACAATGTGGGGGTAGATTAGAAGAGAAATCTAGAAATGCACCATTGAGAAGAAGCCAATTAAAATGACAAAATCTTAAGAATCTGTGTTTATTTATGCAGTGGAAGACCGTGTTCTAATTTATCCACTGGAAGCCTACTGTTAAGCCTCAAAAGTATTTAGATCTGGTCCTAAATGAGCCTCCTTTCTTGCTATTTTTTTATGTCCAGGACTCGATGCAGCCTCCATCCTAAAATGAAGCTCTGTGAATCTTTCACCTTCATGGCAAGTTCATACACTGAATAATGTCCCACCCCAGTATTAAGCTGTCCTCATCTGGTAGTACAATCAATCACATTTTTCCCCCAGAAGGAAGTAGGGCTCCTGCAAATGACCTTATAGATTAGGTGTTCTCTATTTACATTCAATTTTCAGCTCTGCGCTATCTGTAGAGAATGATTATCAAGGCATGAAATTAGAAGTTTCACCCAGTGGGAAACAATTGGATATTTTGTCATTTCTTTACAGCTTCTTCTCCCTTGTTAGTGGGAGGAGGGAAGCAATCATCAGAAAGGTCAGAAATATTTACTTACCAATATTGAGACACTGCCTAGGCAGCTTTCTTTGGTATGAAATAATTGCTGCTTGAGATCTCAGTAATTGGAGGGTGGGTGAGGGGAATGTGATCATGCTGGAGGAAGGAGCAGTGGGCCTGAAATTAGAATTTCAGTCCACAGGTGGGAATCCATGAGAATGCTGCTTTGGGGTACAGCAGACAGGCAGGGGATAGAAACCAGGTCCATTAACCCCAGCTGGACAGTAGCGATAATATCACTGAATAACTCTCTCTCTCTCTCTCTTGTGTTTTTGAAGTGTTCTAAGATGCTGGCATACAAAGAGCTACGGTCCTGGCTATGACTTTACACTGGGGAGAAATGTGGGTTTGTATCATGCAGGGTCAGTGTCAGGCTCAAAGGAAAAGGACAAAGGGGGGGGGGGGAGTCTCTGTGGTGTTGCTGCACCCTCTGCACTTTTCCCTGCCACCAGCTAATTGTATTTCCATACATCTTTGTCCAGACAGAGGCAACCGTTCAGATAGTCAGTTCCCCATTGCCCAGGTCTGTTAATGACGCATGTGCTCCCAGAGACCATTGTGTGTATGTGACACAATGTATGAATGGAGCAATACCCTCTCATCAAGACTGCAGGAAGAGCACATCAGCTCTCTTCTGTAGACATAGTCTCTGAGTCCCCTACATTACCATATGAGATAGTCACGGCACCTTCAGCTAACACACTTTTCAGACCACAGGATGGGGCTTCTTACTCCCTTTTTCTTTTCTCTGGAAGGCATTTCACAGTGTTTTTTATATTTCCCCTTAAATATATAGCAACTGGCCGCAGAAGGCAGAGCTGTGTTCCACTGGGTCTTAATGCCAATCAGATCATCCTGGCTTTTCCCCAAGTCCAGATTCACATGTTATTTACCCACTCTAGTTATCAACCCACTCTAGTTGAAGAATATGTTGATGCCAATGGAGTTAGAGAGAATTCAGTGGTGTAAACCTCTGTGTGTTGCCTGTCTGGAACTACTTGTAGTCTTCCCAGCAGGTATTGAGAAAGATTTCCCACTTTCTCAAATACAACATCATGCATCTGACAAGTTTCAGAAAGTGTTTCCTCTCAGGTATTCCAGATCCCTGACAATAATTGATTGGACCCTAACTTAGCTTCCTGTGAATTGGAGGAAATCCATCTGTCCATGGAAAACCTTTCATGCAACGAAAGTCCTGCTGACACAGGAAGTGGTGGTTTTTGCTGATACCTCATTCCCCTTCAGCGGTTCTCCAGAACAGAATCTTGCAGGACACAAGTGGGTATGAGGAACACAAAAGTCATCACTTCCCTCACTTCAGACAGAAGGCACATCCTTTGAGTGAAGCTTTGCTCAGGGGATGCTCCCACCAGTGGGAGATAAGTTTGGATGCAGGCTACGTACAATGTTATTGTTTAGTTTAGTTTTTTCAAGATCTGTCTGTGTAGAAGATCCAGTAGTTATTGCACTTTACTCTGGATAGTCAGTGCGTGAATTGAATTAAAAAAAAAAAACAACATTCTGCATCTGAATATAAATATAAGAGAAACATTGGTCATACTGCGCACCTGGATCCTTTGGTTCCTTTTCATTTTTTGTTTTACTCTATTTCACAGTAATCTTACAACAGTTTGACATGTACATTTGAGACAGAAAGAGTGAGAATATAATTGTTAGGGTACAGGCATTGTAGAATCATGGGCTTCAGGTTTACACATCTTCTACACATGTAGAGCAGATTGTTTCATTTTTTATTTTCTTAAAATTTATAGAACTTCCTCACTTCACTGTTGACTCCCTTTCTGCTTATGAAGATGTTAAAGAAAGTATGATTAGCATAGCTGGCTGGATAGCTCAGTGGTTTAGGTATTTTAATTATTAAAAAATTTTTACCCCACTTTTCTATTTAAAAAGGGCCCAAGATAGCTTACAACAATTAAAAGACAGTATTTAAGTTAGTAACAGTGAGGATACAATACTGAAAGGATCACTGAATACAACATCAAAAAACATAAGCAACACCAAAACACATTCATAGCAGTCAGGTACAACAATCTATTAAAAATAAATTGAAAAAAACCCACTCAGCAGCCATTCGCTCAGGGAAAGCTTGCCTGAAGAGGAAAGTCTTTGCCTGCTTGTGGAAGGACAGCAAAGATGGGGCCAGCTTGGCCTCCTGTCGGAGGGAGTTCCAAAGTCTGGGAGCAGCAACTGAGTGAGCTTTCTCTCCTGTGTCCCCACCAAATGCACATGTGAAGGTGGTGGGCCCGAGAGGAAGGCCTCTCGTGATGATCTTAACACTCGAGCAGGCTCATAAACGGAGATTCAGTCCTTGAGATAGCTTGGGCCCAAGCCATTTAGGGCTTTATTAGAACCAGCACTTTGAATTCTGCCTGGAAACGAATCAGCAGCTAGTGGAGCTGCTGTAACAGGGGAGTTGTATGATCCCTGTGTCCAGCTCCTGTTAGCAATCTGGATGCTGCATTTTGGACCCATTGAAGTTTCATGACAGTTTCCATAGGCAGCGCTATGTAGAGTGTGTTACAATAATCCAGCCGGGATGTAACTAAGGCATGTATCTCACTGCAGAGCCAGAGGCTGGGTGTTCAATTCCCCATTGTGCCTCCTGTGAATAGAGCCAGCCTGTGTGGCCTTGGGCAAGCTACACAGTCCCAGGTGCCCCCCAGAAGGAGGGAAGGCTAAACCACTTCTGAGTATTCTCTACCTACCTCGTAGAAAACCCTTTAAAGAGTCACCATAAGTCAGAATTGATTTGACAGCACACAATTATTATTATTATTAATTATTATGATTGGCATTAGTGGGTGTTTACTGTGGAATCTTGTTTCATGTTGTAATATATAATTTTTTATAACTTTCTGAAAGGGAGACATTTCCATCCCTTCATTCTGTGACTCTGTAGGAACAATGTGATGCAGATATGGAGAAGGGGAAGACTTTTAACCCTTTCCTCTGGCTCATTTTCTGCCAAAATTTACGCTTAACGGGGGGAGGGAGAGAATTTAATCTCCTCCCCTATTGGGGAAAAAAGCAGCTGATAGTTAAATAGGGTGGGTTGAAGAAAAGAGACCACCTCATGGGCCTTCTAAGAAAATGGCAGTTCACACAACTTCTTTCTGTTAAGAACATAAGCGGGGAAATTGCATGTCACATGTAGTTTTTCTTTGAAATGCTAGGTCTCAGGCCAGCAACTGGTGTAACTACTAATTCTTCATACAGAAGAAATAAGCCATGCATTATACATGTATCATCCTGGGCTATAGTGGGAAAGAGATCATAGTGGTCAGATTAACGCCAATGTCCATTCATATGCATTGCCATGTACTGCCAGCCAGGTTAACTATTTATTACTCTTGGGGTCCGACCCTAGGAAACGGCGAGGATCTCCCCGATTCTCTCACCTTTGTTTTTGGCTTCTATTATGCAAGCTGCACATTAGTGATTCTCTTACATGATACAATGTTGAGCAGCAATGCATGGTTAAGCAATCTATTATGGTAAATGAGAAAATGTGTTGTGCCACACCTGAGCGAGCAAAATATTCCTCTCGACCCTTCAGGCATTCTGTAAGTGTAGACTTAGGGTTATTAAAAATTACTGATCTGAACCAGGGCACAGAGATTACATTAAGTAGGGCAACATCTGAATTTCAGTCAGAGAGATGACTGTGTGCGACTGTGTACAATGGCTTGCAGAATTGACTGAAACAAAAGCTGCCCTGGAATTTTGCATTTCCTGGTGTTTGCAGCTTAGACACGTCTCTGTTTTTCAGCTGGCTCTGCCTGCTCCACATTAATTTGCAGGTATAGTGTAGACTGGGATAGTGCTCTCCTATTGGGAAACCAAGTTTTCTCAGGCATTAAGAATCATTTGCAAGTTGTTTTAATTTTCCAGCTAAAATGTGTAGTTGACTAAGTAGATGCCTTCAATTTTCTGCAATCTTCTTTTTATTTATTATATATTATATTATATTATTATTTTATTTTATTTTATAACTCCTAGAGTTCACTTTATGGATGGCATATATTTTGCTGTCAACCAGCTTTGTTCCCAAATGAGACGAGTGCACTGTTCATGCAGAAGTCAGTGTTTTGATCCTCCTCAAAAACAGTTTCTGTACAAAATAATTAGCAAAGAGAACTGTACAAATCAAAAAGGGCAGGTATTATCCTTTCAAAGCTGCCTTTTAAGAATACACAAAAACCCCATCACAACAACCAGAAATGAACCCATGCATTTTAAATACAGAGGAAGACCCCCAAACTCTGAGTGTTGTGAATTAACACGTGGATGAACTGCTTAGCTAAAAACAGCAGAGAGCCTTGTATTACTTTAGACACTAACAAGACTCTTAATTGTTTTTGCCACTGTAGAGTAACACCACTAGCCCTCTGCAGGTTGTTCTAATTTGCCCCAATTATGCTTATGTCAGGCATAGAGGTTGTTAGATTCAGCAGTAGTGTGAGAAGAGGAAAACACACTGCCCTGATGCGTAGGGCTTTTAAAAAAATGCTACAATTATACATGTCCCACTTTCAGTGCAATCATCCAAGGCCTCCTAGGGGAAACTCAGCTGAACAGTATCATTTTGGAGATTTCATGTCTAGCATACTTATGTGCAAATGTTATGTGCTTGCTTTGCAGATTGATAAGTATGCTCAGCGAGATCTGAAGAAAGGGCTTCATTTGTATGGAACGGATGGAAATATTGGCCTAACTAATGCATGGAGCATCATACAAACAGATGTAAGTTTTACAGTTCTGTTGTTCTTCTTTCATCAATCAAAACACACACATCTGTCTTGCTTTGAATTTCCAGCACAGTGAGAGGGATTTCTATTTGGTTTCTACATGCTTTCTTTTGTTCTTTTTTCCCCCAATTGGGACTTCTCAAAAAGAAGTGGCCCAGTGGTTAAGAGTCCTTTTTCCTGTTGCAAAATCTACTTAGAGCTTCTGATTTACTTTGCATCTTATGGACTTACTTTCAACTGCTTGGTACTTTACATCATGTATGGGGCATATTTAAAAGCTTTTGCCCTTGTTATTATTTTTTCTTCAATATATAATCTGCAACACATTGTCATATATTATATTATATTATATTATATTATATTATATTATATTATATTATATATGACAATGAATCCCATGAAACGGTTACCAGGCTACTACAGGTTATATTCACCATGACTTGGATCTACTGTGAGTATTTTGGAGAACAAAATATTAGGTACAAAGGCTTTTTGACTGATCCTTATGGACAGATACACTGGCCAAAGTCCTACTGGTTTTCACATTATAAATCGAAAACTGCCTAAACAGTTGCCTCTGTGTCATTACGCCAGTTGCCTGTCACATACTCAGGTCATTCACTTGGTTGTGCACTTAGGCACAAAGGGCCAGAAAATTATGAAAAGATCTTGCACAATTTCCTTTTTCACACACAGTGTTTCACAATAGGATTCTGGTCACTGAGTCTATTTGCATGTGTGCCTATTCTTAGCAGCATGGCCAATGAAAATGCATATGAATAGAACCAACCCCCCCCCCCCCCCCATCATCTGAGATCTTGAGTCCCCTCACAGGGAGAAAGGTACAGTAGCCTAGAAAGGAAACAAATAAATTATAAACTCATAGTCACAATTATGTTACAGTTTGGAGGCAATAATCAGATACTATTATTTTAGTGATCCAGATATTACCTATCTTTGTTTTAGGAAACTATACAAAATCAGTCATTTGGTATGTTGTGCATTTTCATACAACTTAAACTTACGAATTCCTTGTCTGTCTCTTCAGTATTTAAGGCATTTAAGATTTCACTTATCTATTTCTTCTTTATGTTTCTCTCTGCTGATAGTCTTATTCCTCCTCACAGATTAAGCATGTCTGTAATAAAAATTGTGTGACGTCAAGTCAATTCTGATGTACGGCAACTCTTTTCAGAGTTTTCTAGGTATAGAATAATCAGAAATGGTTTACCATTCCCTTCTTCTGGGGTGTGCTCTGGGACTGGACGGCTTGCTCAAGGCTACACGGGCTGGCTCATCTCAACCTGAACTCCCAACCTCTGGCTCCACAGCCAGAAACCTGACTCACTGAGCTATCCAGCCAGCTTCCTGCATGCAAACATACAAGCATGTCTACATAGAGATAAAACAATTATGGTAGTGCACCTGAAGTCCAAAACTGTGGAGTTCAAAGTTCCCAGATCAGAACTTTCATAGGTATTGGGAAACCTTGAAAAAGTCACTTTTTTAGATTGTAATTCCCATAATATTCTGTGAATTGTAGCCAAAACAGGAACATTTCCAAGCTCTCTTTACAGGGGTATAAGGACATACCACCTGTTTTGCACCAAAGGCTGGTTACAAATAATGAGCTACTTGTAATTAATTCCTGTTTTTGAAAATGACCTACAATGCAGTTGCAATTTGCCTTCATTTTTGATAACAATAAAAACAACATTCCCTGGCAACAGGCACTGATTTTTAAGGCTGTCTGAGCTATTCTGTGCCCTCCCTTGATGTTTGTAATTGGTCCAGATTTACTTCAATTAGTTCCTGTGTTTAAATATTCCCTTTGCGCTCAACAAAAGAGGAGAGGTTTGTCATAATCCCAGTGGCTTGTTCGTTCTCCAGCTTGAGTAGATAAACTGTCTGCCAAAATTCCTCTTGTACATTTCAGTGAATGTGCCTTCCCAGTCCTAAATTGCTTTGACGTATTGTTTCACACACACAGGGGCTGCCATTAATTTTATGAATAATGAACGAAGAAGAAATTAGGAGGCACTGAAGAGTTTATATATTCAGTCAGTTTAAAGAAAGCTAGTGCAAAGATCAGCAACCCATTCAGATCACGGAGAGAGTAGAATACAGAGCCCCTTAGGCTGTATTACAGTCATAATAACATTAATTTGCAGAAGCAAGAACCTCTCCTCCCCACCCCCCTTACAAAAATTAAGAACCAGATTTTGAAATATTGTTGATTCTGTCTGATGTCCCTCTGTTGGTACTGCAGGCTTTGCATGTGGATCTCAATGGGAAACACCTATTGCTCTAGGTAGTAACAAATCGACATCTAGTGCTTCCTTTCTTTTCAGAGATTTTTATTGGAGGCAGGAGCATCCAGCACCAAATTCCCGAACACTAAGGACTAGCATCTTGTTGGAGACTGCAGAAGTTTTAATGCCCTGATAGCATAAGATTCCATGTCATCATCATCATCTTGTTATGCAAGCTAGAGACTGACCTATTGAAATAAATGGTGCTTCACACACAAGCTCAGCAAAACTCCCAACTGTTAGTCCAACAGATGAAGAACATACAGCCTAGGGATGAAACATGATTATGATCAGATTAATAATTCCTCCCACTACCACCCCAATTTTCTTCATCTTTAAAACAAGTCTTCCTGAAGTCCACCTTTGTGGCAATCAAATGCTTGAATTACAACAATTGTTCTCTTCATACTTGCCACAGGTCCCCCATCCGTGAACAACTGATGGGGTATGTAAATTACCACACCTTGTTGTTCCATCAGGTGGCGCTGAGATACTTTAGCTTGCAGATACTTTAAACCCAAGGCTGGATTTTGAACTATGACACCTTCTTAACTCCCTCAATAGAATTGTGCTGTCTGAAATAGTGATGGATCCCATCTTTTTGCCACACATTAGCTCAAAATAAGCCAAGACAGTTAGTTTGAGGCCCAATTTGGAGATTAGAATTCAGCACTGATTCCTTTTGTACCTGTTCATACTTTACCTATCTCAATTTGGCCCTGAATCTCAATTCTGTGCTGTTCAGTGGTTTGTACTGGGGGAAAACCCAAAAAGCATAACATTTTTGTTGTTTTCCAATATGTGTATTAGAAGAAATAATATTCCCCTTAGAGGGGATCATATTCAAAGAAACAGGTGTGAGTGGTTTTGTGCCAGGCAAATTTCAACCGAAACCGTGCCACACATTCTCTCGGGGCCACAGGAGGTACTTGTGCCATGATTCAGACCAGCCACATGATGTCCACATAAACACCACTCTGGAGGCTCTGCCAGACACTTGATCCTCCTCCTGGCCATCTGCTGAGTCACAAATGACAACAGATATGTGTTCTAAATATACGATAGAGAAAGGCAGGCCATTTGGTTGCTTCAGAAGGGGTTGGAAGTTTTCGTTTTATTTATTAAGAGTTTGCTCCACATTAGAAAAATACTCAAGTTATTTCCAAAATCACCAAACAGAAGCGTAGAGCAGCTTAATTTGTTCCTCATTCCCTTTGATTTACAGGCAAAGGAACACTAGATCAATTTGATGAGGGCAATTTCATTTAGCAGATTTGTATGGTCCACAGATAAATAACTAGTCACTTCAAAGATTCTTGGTGTGTTATGTCATGGGAGCTGCAATGGTAGAACTGGGGAGTAATGCAGCAAAGCACAGTAGATGCTGCTAATTAAATGAAGATCTTTCGGACCCTTGGCTGAGATATCTTGAGAGTAAGTAATAAACATTTGCTTGTCCAAGCTGTACAGTGTCCGGGATTCCATTTCACCTTTTCAGAGTACCCGCGCAAAACCAAACCAACACATAAACTCTTCGAGCAAGTTTTCTGCCTCTTTAACCTGAGCTATGAATCACTTGCCTTCACGACACACTCCAGTGTTCATCCACATGCTGAGCAGGTACAATGCAAGAGATACAAATCATAGTTTACTACTGTGCTACTTGGAAAAAGTTTGTTGCCTGCAATCTCAGCTCCCAGATCATGAATATCTGTATTATGGAATGTCAAAGACCATTTCAAGGCAGAGCATGTGTGACTCGGAAGCCACTCATCTTTACAAAAATATAATAAAGCATGTTTCACTGCTGTAATCATTTCGTTTGCTGCTCTTTTTTCCTAGTGGTACTAGTATACTCCAAAAATAATATCACTGCTGGCAGTCTAGTGTCTGATGACAAACAGCTTGCTGAGTCATGATTTCCCCCCTTTAAATCCCTGGCACAAAAAATAGTGGGGAAAGAATTATTTTCCTTATTGTTTTCCCCTTCACCAATGTCATTTTAGCTTTCTTTGCTTTTGCTACAAAATGCACAGTTCTCAGCAACTACACTTCAATAGACTTTAGTTTCTACCTGGAGATTCACTTTCAAGCCCCCAAGACCTAAAGTAGCATGGGATGGTCTTTCCCACTGCCTGAGGGAATTACTTCCTCCCCCAACTCTCCAAGCCCAGTGGAGGGATTGGAAGGAATTCAGATCTAGCAGGGCTCTGGCTTCCGATATAGGAAAACATTCCTTCTTATCTGTAGTTCCTGTCCTAACTGTCCTGTCTGAGGAGGAGAAGGGGCGTATCTAGAAGCATGTTGCTCTTCCTCGCATGTAATAAATACAGTATGGTGTTTTTGAGTGACTATCCTGCTCTCATGCCACACCATACCTAGAGAGGACATGGCTCCCTTGCTACCCTTGGCTGGGCTGCTTTGATATCACAGCCAGTAGCTGGGCATTTGGAGCCAGGAAGTTGTGGGAGGTCCTAGAATTCAGAGACTTTTCCAGGAAAGTGGTGTAGCTCTGTTAATCTGTAGCAAGAAATTTCTAAAACAACGAAGAGTCTTGTGGCGTTTTAAAGGCTCACATGTGCTTTTTCTCTTTTTTTCCTGGCATACGCTTTCATGAATTGCCGGCTGTTTATATCTGATAAAGTGAACTGCAGTCCACAAAAGCTTATGCCAGAAGAAACACATGAGTCATTACGGTGCCACAAGCCTTTTCATTGTTTTGGAATTCTAAGGTTAATCAGCGCATTGTGTAAAATTGAAACTGATCAATAGTCATTAAATGAACACATTTGTTGAAGAGAAATGTAAAGGTAAGTAAAGTCATTCATCCGTCAGATGATGGTGGAATATTCCCATAATGGAGGATTCAGGAAAGGTGCCTACTGGAATCCTCTTGAGTTCCTTTGCTGTGCCAGACCCACGGAGTCTGCCCTTCTGTCCGTGTTTAGGTTGCTGCATGCTCTTACGTGTCAAACTGGCTTCCTCCCTTCCAGTTCAGATGCTGTGGCGTGTCAAACTACACTGACTGGTTTGAAGTATACAATACCACACGCGTGCCAGATTCCTGCTGCTTGGAATTCAGTGAGAACTGTGGTCTCCATTCCCCAGGGACCTGGTGGAAAGCTGTGAGTAGTTCATCTTTAATCTTATGTCAAAGTGAACTGACCTAGAATTGTACAGATTCCAAAGGAGAAAAGGAAATAGTTGTACCTCTACCTAATCATGTTGTTCCCTCTTGGGGCATGACCTAGCATCTATCAAAAAGACCATGCTGACACAGTCTGTTAAATGTGTGTGATTCCTTCACACACACACACAACCACAGGAAGAGAAGGCTTTTTGCTAACAAGGTAGAATATAAGAGGTTCACCTTTAAAGGGTGGAAGGGGCAACAAAAACACAGAAAGGGCACAAGAACACGAGCTAAGGCCAGAGCGCAGGATTAATGCAAGATTTCTGGTCCTGTCCATCATGACTTTTTCCCACCATTTCCTTGATCATCTGTAACAACAAAGGGTTCTTGAAGCAGCTCTAGCTTTCTGAAAGGAAAAGAGACATAACACTTAAACTAGTGCTGAGCTGAATGTTTTCTCCAGGTTAAGTTTCTGCCTTGAATTAATGACTGGGGAAGCATTTTCCTCCCACAAAGTCCTTCAACCTGTCCCTTTCACTACTATCACAGTCCCATCCGCCCACCCTTTTTTTTTACAACTTTTGCTTTAAAGGCCATTTCTTCTCTCTGCATCACTCATCAAGTGGAGAAATGATCCCATACTGAATACGATAATGTCACAATTTAATGCAGCTAATAAAAGGTATCTTTCTGCTGACATCACAAAAAAGTAAATGAAGCCCATTAGGGTACAGGCAGTGTTTCCTTCAATGATCACATAATGCCAGCCAACTGGGTATATTAGGTGGATCGAACGGTTTCTCATTTTTTGGTACCAATTTCTGAAAAATCAACCAGAAAGAGTGCTGCCTCCTTCTCACTCTGGTTTAGTCTTTTTTTAAGGATAGCGATCTGCCTCTTGTTTAAAGTGGGGGGGGGGGGGTGGCTTGTGAAACTGAGCTGAGGAGAAGATGCCTCGTCCCAAAAGGTCAACCAGTACACACTCCCCATTCTCCAGTTCTATGCTCTTTAGGGGTTTGGCTCAACATTAATTTGAAGTGGGAACAATACACCATTTGTTTTAAAGTACTTTTACACAGCAAACTAGATTGAACATGCCAGAGCACAGCTTTTTTAACACTATAACCCTACGCTTACCTGCTTAAAAGCAAGTTCCATTGAATTCTACCAGACTGATCAGGTAAAGGGGCACAGGATTGCAGCCTTACTGTCTCACAGTCTCTGTACATCAGCTGCCACATAATAGCTGCAACTGGAAAACGCCCAGTATCGTGGCGTCTAGCATTGCATGTGCATCATGGCATAAGTCATGGTTTTATTAGTTCTGCATCCTATCCCTTTTACTCATATTGCCATTCTTTGGTTTTCCTCCCTGCATGTGTTTCTTCTTCCAGTGTCAACTCTGGTTTCAGAAAAATCACCCCAGGTATATAAGGTTAGATCCAGAGATGCCATTCCACAAATGGGAGATCTTGCTTTGTTGGCAGGAAAAAAAATGGGATATAGCAAAAGCACCCTGCAGGGGGAAAGGAGTCAGAGGACAATTTTCACCTAGTCATTCTTCCCACTGGAGCCCCCCCCCCCCTTAATAATTTTGCACACTGTTTGTGGAGGCTCTTCAGAGCACCTTAGGTAGAGTCATAGAGACACATATGGGTGGAGAATTTGCTGTGAATTCTGGAGATTGCATAGATTCATCCAGAGTGCACAGTGGAACAAGGAACCTCTAACTTGTGGGCCCAATTTGATATGTGGAGAGTCCAAATCCAGCCTGCTAGAGGTTGCCTGTTTGCCTCTCCCATACGAATAACTGAGAGTTCCTGCTATCTTCATCCAGAGAGATTGCAATGTGGAGGGGAATCTTCATGGTGATCTCCAGTATTTGATCACAGATAACAAGGACTCTCCTTCCAGGCTTGTGCTTCCTTCAGCTCCAAGTAGCCCTGTTAGAAAGCCAGGCTTTTCTCACCTTCCTCACTCAGGAAAGGGAGGAAAGCCACTTAGCCAGCACCTATAAAGCTGTTTGAGTCCCAGCCTCAGGCCTTGGCTAGCTCTCCAGGCATCTGGCTGAGGGAATGCAGCTTTGCTCCCCATCACTTTTCCCATGCAAGGGAGGTGACCAGGAAGCAAAGTGATGGAGCTGGCCTTTGGGCAGCCTGCACCTGCCTCTGTCTCCTTGGCCCCACCTTCCACAAAGTGACTCACCTGGTGCTTGGAGAACCAGTCAGGTTCCAAGAGTGTGACCTGAACAAGGTGGCTTGACTCTCTAGCTATCTTCGCTGCTTAGTGAAAGTGAGAGGGGAGGAAGGATGGCTCCCTGACTGCAGTGCCAGCTTCAAAGCTCCAGTCACAGCTTTGGCCTGAGTTTATGAACCATAGAATCATAGAATCGTGACGTTGGAAGGGGCCTATAAGGCCATCAATTCCAACCTCCTGCTTGATGCAGGATGTCAGGGGGTGTGCAGCCATTCTTCCAAACTGTTGTACTGTCCAAGGATCAGGGTAGTTGGAAGCTAGTTGTCAAGGACCATTACAGAACCAGTGATAGTGACATAATTGGCATGCATAGGTTTCCAAAACTAGCTCTTGGGGGCATGAGCTGTCTTACAGGAAAGAGGTTTATATATTTTTCTGGAAAATATTCTTGCAAGTCCAGTTATGTCCTGTGGTAGCCAGCTGGGAGCTCAGGCATTTGGCTTGTCCTGAGTGTGGCTCAAGGTTTGGTCTTTGGGAGGACTGGGCTTAAAATTGTGCTCTATCAGGAAGGTCATTGGGTCAAGAGAGCATCTTGTCCAAAATATGTCACAGCCCTTTTTTTAAATCCCTGAGGATACAATAGAAGTCTACTGTTATAACAATGACAGATAAATAACTACTTTTTGTCAAACACTGCCTTGACAAACAATCCTACTAGGAGACAGATCAGTGCTCAGGATTGCTATATCAGCAGCATGACGAAATGTTATTTTTCATTTCATGGACACTGCAATGACCATGCAAACCATTCTGTCAATGAAACTATTTTGGTTTGAGCAGTAACTGCTTTATACCATATTTTTCCGTGTATAAAACGACACTTTTTACTTAAATAATTAGACAAAAAAAAATGAGGGTCATTTTATACAAGCCATGAAAGGGCTTCAGGACCAAAGGGGTGCGATTGTGCAAATTTTCTAATTTGGGGGTTAGAAAAGGGAGGGGTCATTTTATACATTGGGTCGTCTTATAAACAGAAAAATACGGTAATTGCCTTTCTACATCCTTTTACTTGCCTCCACTTTAAAAATTAGAACTCCCTGTTGAATATGGATATGGAACGAGTTGATTCACATCAGCTAAAGTGCAGAGAGCACTTCTTATTATTCGGGTTATTGTATCTTGCCTGCAGCATCCATCCACTTGACCTTCAGATATACAGTCTTTCTGAGCCCTTAACAATCCAACTTCATTGCAAACTAGCCTTCGGGCATATTTTGCAGCTTCACTGGCATGCTGAAATCTGAGAGACCTCAGATTACCCAGTTTGATCAGACTTTTCAGTTTCTATGTGTGCCTCTTGAATGTCAACACATCAGCCTGTTTCTGGGTAAATAAACCCTTCTCTCTCTTTTCCTCTTTCTCTCTCTTTAAAGCCTTGTTATGAAACAGTGAAAATATGGCTCCAGGAAAATCTGTTAGCAGTGGGAATTTTTGGATTGTGTACAGCATTGGTTCAGGTATATTTTTATCTTGTTTTCCAAGCTCTTTATTATATACCAGTACAGTAAAGAATTATGTTTTCAGAATTTTTCTTTCTATCTCGTATGTGTTTTGCCTAATGATAGCACAATCCTAACATCGACAACTCAGAACTCAATCCCCAAATGCCTAAAATGTCAGAAGCATATACCGTCTTTGCAAAAGTTACATTAAAATTTGTACTGTAGTATTATTAATGCTGAATACTTTCTTCTTCTTAATATGCACATATGAACCCATGCATCTGCTATTTATGTATTCATTTTTAAAACCTTGTTTTAATTGCTTACATTTAGGAACAAATAGGACCCTTTACTGCATGAGATTGAAAATCACCAAGCAACCTTTTATATATAATGTTACTTTATCATTAAAAGATGCAGTTCAAAGGAAATGAAAGCAAAATTCAGATCAAAAGCATAATCCATGGCTGATTACTGGCACTTGGTTCATCCTTGGTCTACAGAGGAATATTTGGCCACTAGAGCAATTAAGTGTATGTAATTTCTGGGGATTGGGCCAGATATAGATGGATATACTTTAAGACCCTGATTTTAGTGCGATTTCAACAGCCTTTGGGTCCATTAACAACTAACACATTTTACTTAACTAGTTCATGGGCAAGTTAAATGGACTGTAGCTCACTTCCAGATCCATCTGATGAAGTTGCTGGCTATAGTCAATGAAAGTTGTTTGTTGTTTTTGCTGCAACAGACGAATATGGCTACTGCCCTAGAAACCAGACTTCAATATGCTTAGTTTTTCACTAGATTTTGTCTAAGTGTTGAAAGGTGAGTTACCAGTTCAATATAAAGCAGAAAGGTGTTGGAGAATAGCTGAAAACTCTTTAACAATGGGAGATTCTGTGCAATGACTCAGTGCTAATGATCCATTATTTGGAAATAAGATAGTCAGCTGACTGAAATGCTTTACTTGATCAGTCCTCTGTCTCTTTTACTTTAAACGCGTGATCATGTCATCAGAATTCAAGGTGCCTTGAAACAAATACTATTATTTATTGTTAAAAAGAATACCTATCTCTACAAATGTTCTCATTCCCATTACATTAACATAGCCAAACCAAATTAGCATCTGTTCCTAAGTTATAGCTGCGCAATTAAAATCAGCTATTTCCAATTACAGCTGATCCTACAGGAATTAAAAGATCCTATGGGACATTCTCCTGCATAAACTTTGCAGCTCTTGTTCATTTCAGGGGAGGGGGTTTGTGCAGAAAAAATATCTCAGTCAATTGGAAATATGTATCCAGTAGCCTAGTTTATCAATGATGTTTCTATAATACAAGAGTTATCTATGGTGCCAGAGCAAAGAATTATCTATTGCGTGCAACTTTTCAGTAAAACTGTGAATGAGTTACAATATAAGACTGGTTTCTACCTCTTTCTTGCTGATTGCAAAGAAATTCATCACTGCATCCATTCTATAGCTTTTAGGTTTTTCATGTTGGAAGATTATTCATGAGCAGAACACATGCAGAAAAATATGTAACTATATTTCATTTGAAGTCATATATCTGGTGGCCTGTAACTCTTATTTCCCAATAATGATGCTGTGTTCCCTGTGTTGAATTCATTATCTGTCCTGAGTCAATAGTATAAAAATGCAAGGTGTAAAAAGAATTTAAGTTTATGCTGTTTAAACCTGATTATGCTTTTTTGTGTCTACAGATTCTTGGACTGACGTTTGCAATGACCATGTACTGTCAGGTTGTCAAGGCAGATACCTACTGTGCATAAAAATCACACTGAATGTCCATCTGCGTTGGCTTGCCCTCTATACAACATGGAAGAGGACTCTTCTTCATGCTCAATCGTAATTTTTTTTCTATGTAAAATAAACTGTGTAATCCTCTTTGGAAATTTTGTGAATCACCCTATTTCGTCACCACCATCCGAAAGGAACTGTCAAGGAACTCAGACTTGCTTAGACAAAAGAAAATATTCTTTCTAAATAACAAGAAAGAAAGAAAGAAAGAAAGAAAGAAAGAAAGAAAGAAAGAAAGAAAGAAAGAAAGAAAGAAAGAAAGAAAGAAAGGTCCCTTTTTGCACAGACTGTGGTACCTGTGAAGAGGCTGATTTGAAATACATCTATATATCTATAGATAGCCATATATCTATATAGATATATAAATATGTTTCATTTATTTCTCTTTGCTTCTGGTGAATAGAAGTTTCCAAGCATCATGCATCCAGCAAGTTCCTGAAAATACAGAGGGTAACTTATTTGTCAAGACCAGTGAAGAGAACGCATCCTTTTACTACAGCTTGTCTTTATAGACCAGCTAATGAAACAGTTCGGTTCTGAACTCTCAAGATTTCACCGTGGGATATATTTGGGAAAAGGTTGTGGTCTTTTTAAAGAAGTGGTGTCCATGTTCTGCTTTCTAAAATCAGGTTTATTATGAAAAGAGGGACCTAACCTGGACCTGCATTTATATCTGTCAGCAGAAACTGGGTTCTGTCTTACTCATTACATTAATAATAAGATGCAAATGATGATGTGGGAAAATTGACATAAAGTATATAGATATACACTGAGCATTCTAAATTAAAGTGAAGTAGTCCAGCAGCTGCCTAAAGAAGCAGGAAAACTCACCGTTTAAGTTTCCAGGGACCACATATTCAGAAGGAAATAATAAAATATCACATTGGGCATAGAAATATAGTCAATTAGCGAACAGGCAATTATTTCTGATTGATCTCTTATTCGGTAAACAAGAAGCTGTAGTTATCTTTCTATAACATCTTTTCAGTTTTTTTTTCACCTCACCTTTGCCCTATTCATTTTCAGAATAGAAGCAATCAGCTACCTGCACTGATGTACCTTTTCATTCATCTAGTCTGTGATAATTTCATCTTTGTATAGGTGTGCTTCTGAGGTCTAGGAAAATATCCAGATAGAGACCTTTTTAATGCTTTTGTTTGTAACTGCTGTTTAAATGATCCTAGCTGGCTAGCTCAGCCAGAGGCTGACAGTTGATTCCCCAGTGTGCCTTCTGAGAGAAGAGCCAGCCTATGTGACCTTGGGCAAGCTGCACAGTCTCAGGGCACCCCTAAGAAGAAGGGAACGGGAAGCCACCTCAGTGTGTCCTGTAACTAGAAAACCCTGGAAAGGGTCATCATAAGTTGGAATTGACTTGATGGTGTATAATGATTACTATTATTATAGGAAGAGCAAGAAAATGTGCATAATTTCCATACTAACACAGAGAGAGATTATATATAGGCACTCATTTTCCAGTTTCAGTTGCCTGTATTAATTTAAACTGAAGAAAATTTAAGCCTTTTAAGCTTTAGTACATCCACATACTTTTCTGTTTATTAAAGATACAGGCTACCAGAGATGCCAAAGTAGGCAACAATACTTTGTGGAAATTCTACCTGCCCTTACTTGCCCTTTCCATGCTGTTCATGGAATGTTGGATCAGCTTTATGCTAGTAAACTGCAGTATGTGGTATATTGATGAGCAAAAATAACACTATGACAGAATGTCTGTTAACCTGTGCACTGGTAAGAATTAATTAATAGATGAATGTGGGATGCTGATTAGCTAAAGATCAGAATAGGACAGACATGTGCAAGTTCCAAGAGGAACAATGTGCTATTAAATCTATGACCATGACCTAAGCCCAACTGTTAGTTAATGCTATGCTCTTGTCACACACAACATCCAAGTAAACCCAGAGGCTGGCTGCTAAGCAAACATGATTGCCCAGATCTAACTAGTGGGCATATCCATGGAATTCCCTGCCTGATTCATTCTGCCCTCAGCAGCTGATGGGCTTGAATCCAGACCTTCTCTGTATCTCTGTCCTTTAATAAAGTTCATAATGCTATTCTGTCCCAAATGGAGAACCTGAAGTCTACAGGTTATGCAAATTAACTTCTGCTATGCCATCTGTAAACACTGACTATTGGTGGGGAGCCTATCAGGTTCAAGTAGTATAGTAGGGTTTTGTTGTTGTTTATTTGTTTGTGTTTGTTTTTTGCCCTTCATTGACTTTTTGGCTACAAAGTCTTTCATGGTTAAATGAGTTTTCAACATTCACAACATTCTGAGGAGCTTTCAGGACCAAGACTGGGTCTTTGCCACCACGGAAAACCATTTGACCAACTCAGATATTTCTGTCAGCAAAAGTTACTTTTCTATTGTTAGAAGATTCTACCAACATCCTGCTTCCATCAGGCAGCTGCACATAAGGGCCATCTGTTGGTCAGACATGCTAAGTTGACTCAATGTTCACGAGGTGCACACCACAGAAAAGCAAATGGGAAAGACTGTTCAGCTATGGATCCATCTCCCCACAACATGGATTCTAACATCAAGTACATATTCTTTGCAATACAACAGTAAGATGGAATATATAGTACATATGCTATTGTAAGGGCCTGTCTCTTTAACTGTCATGGGTTTCCCCAGAGAATTCTATAGTTGTTGCATCAGCTAAAGAGACATGTTTCAGAAATCCCTAGTATGCCTTCACCCCCCAAAACTATGAGATGAAGAGATATTAGATAATTAGCAATTGTCATTAGATAATTACTAATATCATTTAAATGTGTGATAACCTTACTGTAATCTTGGAACATTTGCAACTCAGATGGGTTTGCAACTCATTCTGAGTTGCAAACCCTGATGATATACAAATGGCTGTAAAACAAATTTGCCTCTACATTTCCTCTCCCAGTTCTATGTTAGAGCTAACTTTCTTAGCTTCTTTTGTGCACAAGTGTTACTGCTGGCCCTGAAGCTGGGCAGTAAAATCAATGAATCATTAACTGTAGGTGCCCGTGGTCCAAAAGCCTATTCATTCAAGCCAAAACATATCAGCTAACATATTGAAACATGTGTAAAGAGCCACAGGCATAATGAGAAACAGCCATAATGATGAGACAATTCAAGAATGCCTGAGGAAGAATGAGGAACTGAATTTATCCCAGTTCCCTACCAAGCATATCCCAATTCCCTACCAAGGATCCTAAGTTTTTTCACTGGACATTGTCCTTACTGCTTACCTATGCCAGCTTTGAATAATTCTGCCTTTTAAAGCAATAGCTGACACATTCTATTTCTTCTGTGGTAGATGCTTCCCTTCTCCTGCTTCTCTTAACATACAAAAAGACGGCAACCATGGGAGTTCCATGGCTGTTAGTTGTCACGCTTCATTACCACTGTTGGCCTCACGAGCATTCCTGTTGACAGCTTGTGGATTCCCATCTCCGTAGAGCAGAATAATGGAGTGATGAACACATTAATAAAACATTGTTTCTAAAAAAGTTTAAAAACAGATTAAATCTATTTGTGGAGATCTCCATCATTAAAAATTAACAACAGCAGTCCTTGTGGCTCAGCAGATAAGAGTGCCGAAGTTGTGTTACAGAAGAGAATCGAGGGTCCCACAAGAGTTCTCTGTTAATCATTTTACAGTATTGTCACCAAAGGGAAAGTAGCTAGCAGTACCAAACATCTTGCATTTTAATGCTCCCTTCTTCTGAATTCTGCAGCACCACTACAGTGGATGCCACCATGCTAGTCAACCATTGTTTGGAGATTTAAATGAACAGCCCTGCAGTTCTTCCTATGACTCAATAACATTCATTACTTAGAGACAGGGACTGCCATTTCTTTTCTTCACCAACATCAGCAAGAAGACTGGTGGGCAGCTTCAGGCTTGTCAGGTCTACCTTGTGGTTTTATTTTGTTTTTTATTTTACTAGATCAACCCACGATCAACCAGCCAAGTAAAAAAGGCATGCATTTAGAATCTTTTCACATAACAGTCCTTTTCATGTTAGCCAAAAGATTTCTCTTTCAGCAGCCTAATTTCACAAAAGAAGCCATTTTGTTTTTCAGTTGACAAACAACTGGGAGTCTGAAACTCCTGAGCATCAATCACTCAAGAGACTTCCCAGCAGATTCCAACCTATCTTTTGCCCATCCCTCATATGGGCAAAATAATCCAGTACTCACAAAGCAGTGCTACTCATAAAGTGCACTGTCTTTTTACCATATAGGCAGCCTGATATTAGCCAGACTAGAATCTGATGCTCCTTCTTTGATGGCTCAAGGGGCTTGGCTATACTGCTAGGCCCTACTGGATGGATACATGATGGATACTTGTAGTGCTACCCTATAATGTGCAACTTTGAAATAATTAAACAACTTTTGAGATGCTGGTGAAGGGAGAAGTTATTGGGCAGGCCACTAAAGAAAACAGAATGGACAGCAAGAGGTGGTCCATGTCAGTGAAATTATTTGCTCAAGAGAATACAACACTGCCAACCTTGGTGCTAAAGCAAATACTGGCTGCCTGTGACACAGAAACCAACTGAGCTTTTAAAAAAGAGATCAGCCAACCCCAGTCACAAAGCTAGGTACCAGTGGCTTGACACATACTGCAAAAGACTCTCCATGTATTCATATTCATATTCACCATTAGCCAGTCTACACGGGACCTTGACAGTATTATTATTATTCTTGTAGATGGAGACAATTCAGTTCATGCATACACACCTCTCTTGCTGATGAGTCCACAATAAGCAGCACAACTTCTTTTACACGTGTCCCACTCTTCTAGTTTGTTGGCTACTCAGTGTGTGCATTCAAAACAGCATGGAAGAAGCCAGTGCCATTGTTTTTCTATGTTCTAAGCACAGGGCTTTTAAATGTACAAAATGACCAAAGCCATTTAGGGGACAAGAGTTAAGTCTGCCCCTAAATATATAGGTTTGGATCCTTGGTGCTTCATTTTTGGTACATGGCCCAAGGGCCTATTGTAATCCTATTGAAATCAATGCAAATTAGGATGTGGAGTTTACATTTCTGTCTATCACTTGTTGGGATTGTGTTGTCTTGTGTCTACTATGAATATACTTAATAACAATGTGTACTATAATATACTGTAAAATAACTACTGATAGCTACCCAGATTTGTTATCTATGGTGTGGGGAGGAGAGGAGAAGGAATATTCAGCTCCCTACACCACAGAATTAACAATATATTTCTGGTCTATGAGTACTTTCTATAACACTTGTTTTCTTTCCATTGTATCGATGCCACAATAATTGCACATAACTGCAACAAAAGTGAATTTGCCACAGATGCTATGGAACAATGTGCACCTTATAAATAGGAGCATAAAGGCTTCTTTAGAACATTGTGCAATGGTGGGTCAAAGGTTCTCAGGCCAAGACCTTGGGGTTAGGGCTATCTATATGTAATGGAAGAGGGATGGGCATGCCAGAAAGATAGTGCTGTGTGGTTCAGGTCATAGCTGTGATATAACTATGACACAAAGAGAAATACAGCAGTAGAACTGGGTGTTATGTTAAGATCCAAGTTTTTTTTAATAAATAGCTTGTAGGCTGATATTAAGCACGTTGATTCAGAAGTAAGTCCCACTGAATTCAATGGAACTTATTCCAAAAACAAACAAACAAACTGTGCAGAGGATTATAGCCTTTGGAGTTTAAGGACCATATTGCATATTATGTGAGGCAAAAGGACTGCTTTAGATGTAACATGTGGTCACATGCATTGTCCACCATTCACAACGATGATGATTTTCTTTAAAAAGCAACAGCAGACAAACCTTGGTGGGAGAGGAAACAGAGCTTCTGTCCCTTTCCTTCTTGTGTGGCTGCTTTGTTTCTCCTAAAATCAAGAAGTTTCCCAACTGCTTTTTATCTCACAAGGAAACTCTGCTTTCTATTTATAACAGGAAAAGGGACCTTAGGGGTATAAAGGTTTAGCAGAAAAAAAGACACACCTGAACAGAGAGACATAAGCAGACGGACCCTTGTCCATTGTGAGTTCCTCCATCCAAACTCAATAATCTACCGTGGCTGTTTTGCATAACTATCAAACAAACAAACAACCAGCTGAAGCATGGACCTCCACTTCACATCCAGTTTGGGTCTGCAGCAGCCTTGTCTCCTGGATGACGGCGTAGTGTACCCAAAGAGGTGCGCTGGGCAAGTTTACTGGGCAAGTCCTATTCAACATCTGTTTGCAAACAAGCTTCTCACATTTATCTACACACGCCATTTTAAAATGTGTGCTTAACACACTGCCTCAACATATTATGTGAGAAGATAATATGTACCTCAAAACACAATGTGTGAAACAGCCCCAAAGTCCCACAGGTGATGTGAAATCTTTGAGCTCCTTGGCGCTTATATCCTACACTTTTGTAAAGGCTGCCCTCTGTTTTCCAAAACATTTAGAATTAAGTAGCTCTATTTCATTTCAGGCTCCATTTGCATTATATAATATACTTTTTTCAGTGTTACCTGTTCCTGTAGCTTTCCTTGGTTTCCTTGGATATTCAGCAACAAAAAGGAATGGTCTATTTTCATGCACCTCATAGGAAGAAAAAGAAGCTATACATTATTTTTTAAAGAACTGATTAAACATTCTTTAAAGTTTATTGTGGAACGTGTTTTGAATTTTTTAATATGCATGCATAAAATAATACTGTATACTGTTGTTTCTTTTTAAAAATCCAAGTTTTTCTTATGCAGAGTACAATATACGACACTTTTCCTCAAGTTTCTAGGTGGTTACTGCTACTTGGCGGTGGGGAAGGAGCAGTGGGGAGATAAGAATAACCAGCATCGTTCTGTGCAATACCCAGTAATTTTACGAAATATAACCACAAATTCAACGTCATGACTTTACTGCAGAAAGGAAATTGCCTGGACATTAATTTATTTAACACCCTATGAATGAAATTTGTTTACAACTCCCCTAGCCTGGACCAAGTAGTGGCTCTGGTATAATAACACAATTGCTATATTTCAGGAAGCTAATTGCAACCAAATGTTAAAACATTGCTGATTTTAATATGCTCTTCTGTGAACTTTCCCATAAACTAAGTGTAATCCTGTTGTATAATTTTGTGCCATGTAACCTGGATTGGGCACTGGAACCATTTAATTTAAAGCAAAAACAACAAAAGCAAAATGTGCTGCTTATATTGACCCTTGCCCATGAGCTGGGTACTCAATTTACTGACCTCAGAAGGATGGAAGGCTGAGTCTGCCTTGAGCTGGCTATCTGAACCCCTTGGGATCAAACTCAAATCATGAGCAGAGTCTTGACTGCAGTACTGCAATTTAACCACGGTGCCATGAGGCTCCTTTTTAAGGTAATTAAAAGCTTGCTATTCCCCCCCCCCCCCCTCCTTTTAGGTTCTGAGGCTTGCTAGGGCTCCCTTTTGCCCTGGGAAAGCCTTTAAGTCTTGGGATATGGAGGAGACTTTAACATTAAAAAAAATCACCACTGGATCACCACCACCAGGATCAAGACCACTGCTGGTGATCCACTGGTGATTTTTTTCCTAAACTATTAAAGACTTCTCAAACCCTCCCCCCCCCCCCCCACATTCTCAAGTTCTGGCTAGGACAATTTTTCTTTTGTTCTGGTTCAGAACATTTCAGGATGATTCTCCTTTTCTCTCACCCCACATGTTCTGCAATGCCCAAGATGAAGAAGACCTGTGGATTCAGCTTGCAATATCATGTTTCATTTCAAAATATGTAAAATTAATTGTCCTCCACCTCTACAAAGGGATGCCAGTCACTCAGTGGCTGAAATTCTGCTACATACTTTACAGTATGCCCACATAAGGCTGATGACATTATCAGCAGGGGTGATTTTTTCAGAAACTAAACACTTCCTCCTCTTGTCTCGAGATTCCCATGGCTCCCGAATATTCATCATTGGGAAGCCATGGGAACTGGGGGACTGGAGGAAGAAGTCTTTAATTACCAAAAACCACTGCTGCCGTTAAAGTCATCCAGGTAGAGTTATTTTTAACTTCTAAATGAGATTCCACCAGTGATGGGATTAATTGGGGGTGTTCCACAAAACTTTTTAAACAGGGAGGAACTTTTATTTGGTAAGCTGACCAATTCTCCCCCTCTGCTCCCTCAGCATTTTCTGTCAAAATCATGTGTGTCATCAGTGATTTTAGAAAAAAGATAATTACCAAACCTCTTCCAGACTACAATTGTTTTAATTACAAGCAGACCAAGAAAGTGAAGAAAGAAGACAGAGGATACAACAGCCTTCCTCAATATTACCAGCTTTTGCACTGATCCAATTCTGTGTGTGTGTGTGTGTGTACAAAAACAGGCAACGTCACACCTATGTCAGTGTATTCTATGACCCTCCCTCCCCTCCACATGTACTATGGAAGATTTCATGGATGATCTCATCTTTTCTCAACCTTAGACCAAGAATAGACACTTTGAGGCCCTTACAGTTATTGTGAAACTACATTTCCCGTGATCCTACCCCCCCCCCCCAATTATTTGTGCTGGCTAGGTGTGATGGAAGTTGCATCCCAACAACATCTGGAGTGCCATAAGTTGCCCATCTCTAGCTTACACAAAGCAGATGAGACATTGGTGGCTAATATGTCAAGGCCCAGTGGTCCTTCTGCCTCCAAAAGGTTTACTCCTGTCAATATGGCATCATGAATCAAGCACATCAGACATTAACAAACAGAAGTTCACACTAATGTTGTGGGGGGCACTTTGTCTTGCAATCATGAAGTTCTCACCTTTGAGGGTCATAAAACAACCAGTTTTTCTGCTGTTGCTACAAGCATCTAAATTCTGCTATCTGTAGATGAATTCACAGGTACAACTGCATCAACTCCCATGGAAACAGGACAAGGAGTTAGGCAAAATAGGAGTGGTGTGTGTGTGTGTGTGTGTGTGTGTGTGTGTGTGTGTGTGTGTGTGTGTGTGTGTGTGTGTGTGTGTGTGTGTAGGTTTTAAAAAGTTAAATAACTTGCTCCAAAGAAACTGTGGCAAAATGTGTTACTTCTTTACAGGGAAAGATGGGAAGTTGCAAGTCAACCACGAAGTGCAAGGGAAACAAGGGCAGAATCCAGGATCCAGTGTTTCCTCATACAAACAGCAGTAGCTGGTGCACAGACACCTCCCTGGACTGTGAGAATGTTAGTCCTCATCTAGCTGGGGGATTCTGGGAGTTGTAGTCTTAAAAAGGAACACTGCCAATCTTTGTTCATACCACCAGCCTAACAACAACAAAAACACCTTAGCAATCGGAATCCAAGAATGTCCTGCCAATCTGCAGTATTGATTAATTGAATGCTCCAGCATCCTGTTTACAGGAAGAGATGTTGCTGCAGATAAGCAGAAATAATAGATGACACTTCTGTTGTTATTGCTGATGGTGCAAAAGGATTTTTTTTTTCATTTTGTTTTAGTCAGCTCTCCCACTGATGTTACCGTTTCCCCTCAATGGTTTTACAGTGCATTAAATGCAAAATTGAAACTTAAATTGAAAACACCAGCACGTCACATAAATACATGCACAGTAATCCTGTGGCAGCACAGAGGAGAATTTACATTTAATTGTTCCAAGAACTATATTGGCAATGTTGGGTTCATTTATTCTGGAATGCATCATTTACTGTCTGGTGGCAACCCAGGCAAACTTACTCTTAAAAGCAGGAAGACCTGCCCAAAATTTAGATTTAAATACATTAAGAGGGAACTTGCTTTGAGCAAAAACACTTGTGTTTTCAGTGTTCCTCGCACCTCTCTAGAGACATCTCGGCCTTCATAGAAGATAGCCTTTATTTTCTTAGTGTTATAGGTAGTGGGTGGCCCTATTTATTTTAAAGTGCCAGAAACAGTTTTATTTATCTTCTCTTCATTCTTTCTTCATTCACTGACCCAGTTTCCACAACACCACTCAATACATGTCCAGATATTGTGAGGTAAAGGAATTAGTGTTAATACATGCCTGGGATGACTGGATGTCCTCACAGGGATACTGTACCTCAGTTCCCACACTGCAAACAGGTAAAGATGCCTAGAAATTGAAGCCACAATGAATATTCATAAAGCATTTAAAAAAGAGAGAGAAGAATCCCTCAAGGAGCTGCAGAGCGACAGTGCCTAAGCATATTTACAGATTATCACTGGGGGCTGTTAAAGCCTGCTGTATGTTTCCATTAATCCACAGAGCTGCTAGCCCAATTGCACATTGGCTTGCGCTCTGTGTAACAATAGAAAGCTTATTAAATATTAAGGCTTTAATCTTAAGTACCTCTGGGTGATGGAAGAGTCCTAAACATTGCAAAGGCAGCCAACATTTTCTGAGCACAAAGAAGCTATCTCCCAGAGAGATGCTTAGGAGCATATATCTAAGGAGTCAGTCGGTCAGTCAATCAATCAAACAAATTTAAAAATAATTTATTTGCTTAAACTCGGGTCAGAGCAGCCTACAGGATGCATCAGCCTAGTGATTAGTGATATTGCTAACATGTGACTGTTAATGCCAGCAGTTCACAATGCTCCTTCCTCTAGAGCAATGGTTTGGGTCCGCAGATGTTCTTGGACCAAGCATTGGAGAAGCCTTCACCTCTCCCCACTTCCAAAGTTGTCCATTCTTGAATTAAAGGGGGACAGTTTGATACCATTTCTAATTTCAGATAATTAAATCTCAATTATGTCATACTGCCTCTAGTGGTTATGTCAATCGCAGGCCTATGTCATAGGAATCAGGATATTTGTTTTTAGTGGCAGTGATAGGAGGTTTTGGAGTGGAACCAGCCTTGTGACAGGGAGAATTTCACTGATTACACTGATCACTCCTAAAAAAGAAAAATTGCTCGATAATTTACACTGGCTTTTTACATTCAGTGGAAGACACGGGTGTTCCCCCATACCTAATTAGGCATATCTCAGTCTTGCTTTCCCCCTTCCCCCCGTAAATGTACATTTGTGAACAAAATACTATACCACTCACTCATTTTTGCAAGAAAACAGAGCAAGTTAATATGCAAGAGTGGCAACTACAAGTATTTTAATTTTGAACAAAGAAATGTCATACACTCTGTCTTTAAAGATTATTAATATCTCATATCTCTGTATTCCACCACATATGTCTGAAGAAGTGGGTGAAGCTCTGTTATGAAATATAACAGTTAATTTTTAAGATACTACAACATTTTTGTCTTTTTGTTTTTTGCTTAATATTAAGAGCTGCTCTTATCCCTCATACTTTTTAGTGGGGATTGCGATTCCATGTAAATTGACATGAAAATCCTTCCATTCTGCATATGGATCTTAATTGTGAATTGATACTCCTTCTAGGCAATTCCACCCCCAAACCACTCCAAATTGCTTTCATAAAGCAGCTCCGTTGAAACATTCATTGACAGAATCACATGTTACTTATGTAAGCCATAGAAAAATAATTACTTTGATAACCTAGCACGGTGGAACAACCTACTACACATTAATTGAAATGAGATAATGTTTCTTTATTGGCATCTTGACTACTGAACTGTTTTACAATCTACATTCAAGAACAGCCAAATCAAATTTGCTTTGCCATCTCTCTGTACAAGGTTTGGGAGAACTTTCTTTCATAATGAAATTTCCCTTATCATTTTAGATCTTGATGTCTAACTTCATCCTGGCACGAATAAATTGAAAGCACTCTGTTCAAATCTAAGTGGGCAGCATTTATCAAGGAGATAAAGATCCAATGTTTTAACACCTTTGACAGCTGATGGGAGTAGAGACAAAATAGAATTAACCCTTCATGATGCTCTTCACCTACAACCAGGAACACACATGGCAGTTTGCAAAGGGGCCAAGTGACAGATCATATGCAACCAAATCCATGGATGAATTACTTTTTTAAAAAAATTGCATCCTCAGGTTCATTTTTTAAACTGCACAGCCTCAGATTCATTCACCTTATATATTGTAAGTGAATTTAACATGACTTCAAGGAGACAGAGGACAATAATGAATCCATGGAATCTACCAGGTGCCATGCAGTTGCCACGGTAAAAATCTGGCAGCAGCCACTGCACTGAAATTTCACAAGGATAGTGGAAGAGAGCTGTTCTCACCATAGGATCCCAGAACTTTCTGGGAAGGGAGATTACAGTACTACCAGTGATTGTCCACATTGCAGTTTGCTGATGGTGGTGGCTGAGAGGCAACAGCCCCTCAAAAAGACCTGAGGGGTCCACACATTGCCCAATCCACTACAGTTTAAATTTCCATGAAGATCAAACCCTAGGTTTAAAATGAAATTGAACCTTAAATGAACTTTGATGTAGAAGGGATGACAGAGAGAATGAATGATTAAATGAATTAGTTTCTTAGTACTTAACAGGGGAACCTGACCAGGTAAATGATGCTCAGTATGATATAACCAAGCCACAAAAATTACCAGCTTCCAAGAGGATACAAAAAGCTGTAGCAACCAGAGAAAACCGTTCTAAGATGACAAGCAGAGGAATCTAAGACGTTGTTCAAGTAAAAAGATGCATAGGATATCCAATAGAGAAATCTTGTTGGGTTGTATTTCTCCTGGTCTGTGAGAAAGAATATATAACTGTGAAGTGTGAAAGAACAAGAAAGTTGAACAGTAACCAAGAGAGACTATACTGTGGGCATTGAGCTGAAACACTGCCAATGACAGGGCATTTTGAAGGTTACTCGTTCATAGAGTTACCATGGGTCAGAGATGACTTGATGGCACATAACAGCAGCAGCAAAAAGTAAAGTGGCTTTCCTTCCCAGAGAGGCATGCCAGGTGAATGCCCTACTCACTTGCGGGAAACTCTTCAAGATAATTGTAGTTCAGAAGACTTCTGCAGATTAAGCTGAACAGAATTTCATGTTTGTTTTATTGCTTCTGTCAGGAATGGGCAATTTGTGCCCCCTGATGTTGTTGCACTGCAGCTCCCATCACTCCAATAAGCAGAGCCAGAGGTTGAGGATCATGGGAATTGTAGTTGAACATTTTTTTTTTAACCTTGGAGGATTTTAACATCCATGCAGAAGCACATGTTGTTAGAGCAGCTTTGGAGTTCATTATGGATGAGCTGAGGGCAATAAAGCAATTATGAAGATGGATAGAGAGCAGATGGGGAAAAGCTCTCAGAATGCAATCTGGCTACAGTCAGGGAGGTGTCCAGCAAATACTGTACTTGAATGTAGATGATCAAAAGAGGCTACAATACCAAATTGATTAACATGGCCTACAACCAGGGATGTGGTGCTGCTGCGGGTTAAACCGCAGAAGCCTCTGTGCTGCAAGGTCAGAAGACCAGCAGTCGTAAGATCGAATCCACACGACGGAGTGAGCTCCCGTCGCTTGTCCCAGCTCCTGCCAACCTAGCAGGTCGAAAGCATGTAAAAATGCGAGTAGATAAATAGGTACCACCTCGGTGGGAAGGTAACGGCATTCCGTGTCTAGTCGCGCTGGCCATGTGACCACGGAAACTGTCTTCGGACAAATGCTGGCTCTATGGCTTGGAAACGGGGATGAGCACCGTGCCCTAGAGTCGGACACGACTGGACTAAATGTCAAGGGAACCTTACAACCAACAGTCGGAACTCTTTCAAGTTGTCTGCCAGATAGCTGCAAAAACTACAACCACGTTTAGAGAATTGCAACAGATTAACAGCCCATTTCGGATCCAAGGTTGAATGGATCCATTGAAACCTCAACTCCTTATTTTTTCTTAGTAGATCAGCTTGAGGTGTCCAGTGCATTATCTAGTCAGGTTTTATGGGATCAGTTTCAATCAATAAGACCTGAGGATGTAGACAAGGCACTTGCATGCTGTAAGGCTGCTACCTCTTTTTTGGATCCTAGCCCATCTTGGCTATTAAAATCTGCCAAGGATACAATGGTCAAATGGACCACCCATGTCATCAATGCTTCTCTTCAGGAAAGCCATGTGCCCTAATTTGGGAGTAGATGATTTGAATAACTGCAGGTCTATCTCAAATATTCCTTTTTTGGGCAAGTTAATCAAGAGAGTGGAAGCTGATTAGTTACAGGTGCTCTTGGAAGAAACTGATAGTCTGGATCCATTTCAGTCAGGGTGTAGGCTATGGCATGGTGCTGCAACAGCACTAGTCGCCCTGTAAAACAGTCTCCTAAGGGAGGCAGTGAGCGGGAATATAATCCTGATGGTCCTCCTGGATCTTTCTGCAATCTTTGATATAATTGATCATTATATCCTTCTGGGAAGACTATTAAGTTTAGGGATTGAAGGCTCTGTTCTCAGCTGGTTCTGGTCCTTCCTTGATGGCTGATCTCAGATGGTACAGCTTGGGGATGATGTCTGTACCCCTTAGGACCTCTGCTATGGGGTCCCACAGGAGTCAACCATCCCAATGCTTTTTAATATCTAGATGAAGCCATTTACAGAAAACAGTATGGAAACCAGCTACCTGTTCTATCTGCTCCTCTCAAACCATGTTGCTAAAAGTGGCTACACTGAGGGAGGCCAAAAACATGATGATAAGGAATCGGGCCTTTGGTAGTGGCCTCCAGTTTCTGGAACAGGTTTCCAACTGAGGTATGCCAGGCTCCTTCCCTCATTGTGTTCATGAAACTGATAAAAATGGAATAATTCTAAGATGCTTTCAACATCTGAATCTCCAGGATACTGTATTTTTTTTATCTTTTCCTTTTGTATGAATTTTATAATTGTATATTGTCATATTCTTTGAATGTATGTTGTTATGTAGGGTTTTAAGTTTTAACCCATAAACCACCCAGAGGAGTGCTTGCACTAACAGGACTGTATATGAAAGGAAGGAAGGAAGGAAGGAAGGAAGGAAGGAAGGAAGGAAGGAAGGAAGGAAGGAAGGAAGGAAGGAAGGAAGGAAGGAAGGCTTTAATGTACAGGTTTTTTTTAAGTGATTGTTTTCATAAAAGCCACCCTGTAGATCCTTTGGAGCTGCATCACATGATATACAGCCAGATAAATTAAATCATGTTTTACATGGTACGAAGCTTACCCATGTCTATTGCATCTGGATTTAATGGAAGTTAAAACAATGATGTCAGAAATCTACATTTCAGTAGGTTGTTCAACTAATCATGTGCAGCTTGCTTTCATAAAATACAACTAGGCAACTAGCTTGGTAGCATGCACAGGTTTAAATCCTGTTTCTTAATGTAGTACGTCACAACTAGAGTAGGCCCATTGAATCCATGGAGGTTTGGTGAGCCAACTCCTTCATAAATTCCAGGGATTCAAATCGGCTGACTCAAGTTGCAACTTACTACACTCACCAGGTTTTCAGCCAGTAAACCACCACTACTGAAATGAAGCAAAAGGCAGGATGTTTCATTTTTCATTGTGACACCAATCAGCTAAACCTTTCAAGCATGAGTCTTGATTATATTACACTAAGGCACACAAACATAACTGTTATTATAGGCCAATTATTCAGATGTTTTTGAACCAGTTATGGTCTTCGACTTTATGACCCCATGCAGCCATTAATTTCTCTAGTTGATTGCACATACTGTGCATAGAAATCATTTCCAGTTTATTTTCTCTCTCTTCTGAATTCACTTGCTACAGAACCTGGAAACCCTTCCTTTATTATACATGGGCTAAAAATCCTGTACTGTAGTTACATGAGTGTAGCTCAACATTATGCCAGCAGCAAATTTATGCAGGCACAAATTGCATTATTCTGCACAAACAGGCTTTCGGCCAACACACAAATCACTGCCTATCACTTTCCAGTATACTGAGCCTAGGGGCAATCCAACTTTCCTGTTAAGAATATCAGAGTCAGTCTAGTCCCAGATTTCATTCACACGGTGGCTACTCAGTTGTTTGTGGGAAGTCCATGAGCAAGACATGAGTATACCAACATCTTCTGGCTTGTGCTGCCTAGTAGCTGCCCTACCATCTTTTGTGTACTAGTGGAAGGACAGATCCTGAAACTGAGGCTCCAATACTTTGGCCATCTCATGAGAAGAGAAGACTCCCTGGAAAAGACCCTGATGTTGGGAAAGAGTAAAGGCAAGAGGAGAAGGGGACGACAGAGGACGAGATGGTTGGACAGTGTCATCGAAGCGACCAACATGAATTTGACCAAACTCCGGGAGGCAGTGGAAGACAGGAGGGCCTGGCGTGCTCTGGTCCATGGGGTCACGAAGAGTCGGACATGACTTAACGACTAAACAACAATACCAGTAGCCAGTGATATCCCCATCATTCATTTGTGCATTTCCTTTTAAAAAAGAGTTCAGGTTGCTACATCTCAGAGCAGATGATTCAACAGTTCAGTATATTTTATGTTGAAGCTGTACTTTTATCTGTCCTGAATTTCCCACTGTTTGGCTTCAGTGAGTGAACTCAAGTTCCAATGTTACAAAAGGGTGGAAAACGTCCTATTAACTTTGTCTACTGCATGCATGATTTTACGGATCTCTGATGCATCTCCACTTACTTGCCTTTTTTCTAAATAACCCCCCGCCCAAAAAAAACCCTGATAATTTAACCTGCTTTAATAGGGGTTTCACTAGTCTCTTGGTTGCCCTTTATATACATTTCCTGGCTTGACAATGACCTTTTCCAGGTGCAGTGACCATAACCAAGTATGGCTGCACCTTATATTTGTACAGCCAGTATGATATTGGCAGCTTTGCTTCCCATTTTCTAATTATGCCCAACATACCATTTGCTGAACAAGTTAAAAACCAGCAGTCCTACTATAGATTCCTGGAGAAATCAACTGCTCTCACTCCTCCTTTGTGAGAGCTGACCATTCCCACCTTCCATCTTAGTTAGCTTTTAATCCACAAGCTCTCTTCTTCTGTTCCTTGACTGACAAGTCTGCTTGGGGACTTTTGGCTTGTGACCTCTGCCAACAGCCTTTTTGAACTCACAGAAACAATAATTCCTCATCATTCTTGTTCATATGTTTACTGATGGTTGCAAAGACCTGACAGCTACTAAGAGAGCACTTGCATGGCAGACACTGAGATTATTCCTTTTCAACAAGACCTTCCATTTTATCTGCTTGGCAATATTACGTTTAATAAATGATGTGCCATCAGTCTACCTGGACAGATGATGAACTAATGGAGTGGTGATTCTTCAGATTTTTCCTAGACACCTAGACACCCCTCCCCCTTTTTAAAAAAAATTAACTACTCTCTCTCTAGTCCTTCAGTACAGAGGCTGACCTTAGGGACAAGTTACTCGTTTTACTTCAGTTTCACACTACGGAGCACTTAAAGAACTCAAGGATGGAAGAATACTATCTAGATCTGAGCATTTAGTTGTTTTAAAGGTAGGACTTCCAATCTTGTCAATGTTACTAGCCTCCATTCCTCATTTCCCCCTCCTAAACACATCCGTTCAGGTACAGATATCAGCCCTATATCTTATACAGTGAAGATAAATGAAAAGAATAGATTTAGTTCCACTGTAATCATCTTATCCTCCTTTGTTATTGCTACATGCCATCCACATGTTTCTGACTTATGATGACTCTATGAAAGAGTGACCTTCACAGAGTTCTGTCATCAACAGCCCTGCTCAGTTCTTACAAAATCAAAGAATGTGGTTTCCTTTATTGAGTCAATCCATCTCTTCTTTGGTCTTCCTTTTTTCCTGCTGCCTTCTATTGTTCCCAGCAGTATTTTTCTTTTCATGATCTGCCTGAAGCATGACAGCCTCAGTTTAGTGGTTTTTGCTTCTAGGGAGAGTTCAGACTTCATTTGATTTAGAACCCACATTTTTGTCTTCCTGGTAGTCTGTGATAACTACAAAGTTATCCTCCAACATCACATTTCAAATGAATCATTTTTTTCCTGTCAGCTCTCTTCACTGTCCAGCTTTTACATAATCACACAGTAATCAGGAATACAGTGGTGTAGATAATCTCCACCTTGATCTCCAGTGACACATTGATTGACCTGAGGATGTTTTCTAGTTCTTCCAGAGCTGTCCTTCCAAGTCTCAATCTTCTTCTGATTCGGCTAAAGTCTCCATTTGGACTGATGACTGACCTGACATACAGAAAATCTTTTAAGAATTTCTATGTCTTCATTGCTGACAATAAAGTTAGGTAATTGTTTTGTAGACATGTTTTTGGTCTTCTTACCATTCAACTGCAATCCTGATTTTGTGTGTTCTTTCAGTTTCATCAGGAGTCATTCCAGGTCATTTCTGCTTTCTGCCAGTAAAATGGAGTATTTCTGCCATACATCAAAGGGGTCACGGACCGCATGGGGAAACTTTTAAAAAAACACAACCTACAAACAGTACTCAGGCCCACCACAAAAATACAACAAATGTTACGGTCAGCAAAGGACAAAAGGGACCCCCTCACCACTGCAGGAGTATACCGGATACCTTGCAGTTGTGGCCAGGTATATATTGGAACCACGAAATGCAGCATCCACACCAGAATCAAAGAACATGAGAGACACTGCAGACTAAAACAACCGGTAAAATCGGCAGTAGCTGAACATGCCCTAAAACAAGCTGGACATGAAATTCTATTTCAAAATACTGAAGTACTGGACAACACCAGCAATCGTTATGTTAGACTGCACAGGGAAGCCATTGAAATCCACAAACACCAGCACAGCTTCAACAAAAAAGAAGAAAGTCTAAAACTCAACAAAGCCTGGCTCCCAGCACTGAAAAATACAGCCTGCAAAAGGTTAACAAACTCTACCCAGCCACAAGGACCAGTGATCACTGCATACAAAAGACCAGCTAACGACACCCATCAATCACAGTGACAGATCATCTCTCCCCCTTATCACAACAATACACCCATAACAAAAAACACCTTGATCACCATAATCACCCAATCTCTTGAAAAGGACGAAAAGCTGATCCCACAGCTATAAATACTCAACTATCCCAGACACTACACCAGAACACAGACAGAGTTCTAACTCCTGTCCTCTGAAGATGCCAGCCACAGAGACTGGCGAAACGTTAGGAAGAAAAACTTTCGGAACACGGCCAAACAGCCTGAAAAACCTACAACAGCCATCGGATCCCGGCCATGAAATCCTTCGAGAATACATTTTAATATTCTTTTACATTTTTAAAAGATGCTAGATAACTATTAATTAACTTCTTGCATTAAAACCCATTTTTAATGAGAATGGAAATAAAATCAAGGAATTCAGCATAATTAATTGGCAGGGTTCTTTTTAAATTTCATTTATTACATTTGTACCCTGGCTTTCTACCAAATAGTACATTTACCTAACAACTACAACAAACACTTTCCTAACATGAAAATTATTTATATAAACTTTCCTTCCAAATAGCCAAATACTGTATTTCAAATATCAGTTTCTGCAAGATGAGCTGTATGCAGTTCTTTGTTCTTCAGAATACTGTTCCTGCTGCTACCTTGTCAGATATTTGAATCTTTATGTGTTCACTGAAAGTAGGCCCAGATTAAAACAACAACCAGCATTTTCCCTTCACCTCAGGAAGTTTGATTAGAATTCAAAGTCTGGAATTCTCCAAGTTGTGGAAGTAGCTTTGCATTCACCCTCCTGAAAAGACTCCCCTGCCCTCAGAATGGACTGGCAGCTATTCCAAACTAGCAATAGCAGCTACATGGTATTTTAAAAAAAATCAGCAGAACACAATGTTAAAGTGATATGTTAGCTCCAATTAAAAAAATGTGACCTGCGCAGAGTTTACTTCGTTACTATTTTTGTTTTGTATTTTTTATTTTTTGGTTGTATGGCAATGGCTATGTGCCCCCCCCCCCCGCAAAAAAAATTGTAAGAAAAGTGGGGGGAACCAAAACAAAAACCCCAAAGCAACCAGCCTGCATTTCTACAATATTTTATCCCTTGTTTTCCTTTGGATAAAAGTAATTTTAAGTGCTGAACACACAATGCTCACTCACAGTGCAGCTGTTTTGTAAGACCAAGGGAAGACCTGGCATAATTTAAGTGCTCCAGTTTCCCTCATGATAAATATTACAGTATCCCACTGATAATTCCTTCTACAAGGATGTATAGCATTTACGCCAAAAGGAGGAACTGACATTGAGAAGTGCTTGTGAAGAGGCACAGAAGGTGACAATGGCTTAGGCAAAGGGCAGTCATACAAAGCCTCCACTCTCTGCTCACTCTGAGCAGCTGGAAAAAATACCATTGTGGGTAATCAGATGTAGCTCAGTGATGAAGCACATCTTTCCCATCACTAAGATCCCAGGCATTACTAGGGAGGAAGACCCTGTCAGGAACCCTGATGAGGTGCTGCCTGTCAACGTAGAAGTAACCCTGAAGTAACCCTGTTCCTAAACATTCTGGATTTTCGTTACATGACAGATGTTTGAGGAAAATCTTTGTTTCTTAGAAACACATCTCCACATTTCAAGCCACACCACATTTTTTTTTTTAAAAATGACTAGCTGCCAATCAAAAATGATATTAGCAGTCCTAACTTCTCAGTACATGGGCTGCAGTTCAAGAAAAAGAGCCAAATGACAATCAATTTATGCAACGGGAGGCAGCCAAGTTGGCACCTTTATCAGGGCTTTCCACTGATATATTCCGCTGAGACAATCCTGCGTCACCTACTCCTGTACTCATTATTTTGACAACTGTAGTAACTTAAGATGCAGCAACTTTCCTTTGTCATCCAATTGAAATTCATCACCCAGTTGAAATGAGTGTTTGTAATCGAAGCAAAATGTCAAAACTGACCCAGTGCTAATGAAGATAGTGATGGGATTCTACAGGCAAATTTCCTCATTAATGATCATGGCATTTCACATAGCTACAAAACAGCTGGTGAAGATGACATGACTCAGAGGTATCAATCCATCACACTGTCACCTCGCTCGATGCTCATACTTCATTACTGATATTCCATTATGGTAGCTCCTATAAAATACACAGCTTTGTGCCAAGAATTTTGTAACAAAAGAACAGGAAAATAGTCAAAGCAAGAGTTGGAATATGGCAGCTGCTGCCATCCCAGAATTCTTCTGTGGAAATATTTGTCAAGATAGAAAATAAAATACACAGTTATGGAAAACACAGCATTACAGGAGTATAGTCTAAAACAGAGACCCATTTAGGAAACATTTTGGTTGCGACAACTATGTTTTTTTTTCTTAGTGGAAAAACGAACCATCAGGTCTTTGAGTGATGGCAGTGGCAGCCTGTAGAAAGACCACTGGTTGAATTACAAAACTGCCTAGTTCTAGATATCCAATGTACCACCTGTTCCCACAAGGTCTGCCGAAATCCCTCTTGGCCTAACAGCCATAACCCCCACACCATAGTTCTAAATTCCCCTTAACCTGAACCCCCATTCCATGTAACCAGCTTGTCTTGCCAAACTATCTCTCATACCCTGCATTTATAGAGGTCATGACTCCTCAACGTTCTTTTCGATCACACAGATTTTTAACATTTTATTCCTGCACGGCTTCCTTCCACGACCCCGACAGGAACTGCAAGATTTCCTTCAGCAGCAGAGGAAGAAACTTTCAGCAGACCTTCTTTTTTCTCTCCCCCCCCCCCTTTCTGATGATAGTGCCACTGATGGCAATCAATAGCAATATATAATAATATATAATATAGCAATATATTGCCACTGATGGCAATCAATAGCAATATATAACAATAATATATCCTGCCAAACAGCAAAACAAAATGCACTCAAAAGGGGAAAAAAGCCCACAAAAAAGGTATTGGGAGGGAGCATCCTCCATGTTTCTCAAAGGATTGCTGTCAAAACCAGCTGATTTCCCCATGATCTTAGGGAGAGGGCAGTAAGCCTGTGAAGGATGGCAATGATTCTTGCATAGGATTTAAGGAATCATGCATAGGATTTTGCAGAAAGAAACTGAAGACAGTTTGCTGGCAGAGAAATCATAGAAAGAGAAGGGGGAAAAAGAGAGAAAATCCCATAGAGCACTGTGGCACCGAAAAACAAGTGCATTCACAATCCTACCCTGCATCCCAACAGCTATACTTTTTGACAGAGTGAGGTACCCTCTCAGACAATAGATGCAGGGGGGCCTGGAGAGTTGCGGAGAGATACTGACAAAGAGAACTATATGTACCACACAGCCTGCTCACTAAGCTAGCTTGCAGCCCTCAGAAGTAGTGGGAGATGCAGTCCTCTCAACAGGGCCAAATCTCACTTCACCTGCAAGTTAAGAGTGGAGGCACCACATTTGCTCTTTGCCTCAAGCAGAAAATGTTTTGAACATACCTTGAGCAAGGAACAGCTGTTGTTCTTCACCAATGTCACTCCCCTAAAGCCTATTCTGTGTGCTCCCTCATCTGGAGTGATGACCAAGTGGACATTTCACAACTCTTGCCTCCTGTGCTTCTAACTTAAAAGGGAAAAAGAAGGGACACTGAGCTGCTCCTCTGGCCATACTTGTCCTCTGCCCAGTGGCCAGCGAGCGAAGGGCGTCCAGAAAAAAGATGGCTTTAGTAGTCCAGGTTCTCTACTAAAGTTCATAAAATATCCTGTGATAGGTGTTTGAGCAGAAGTATCTCCGGCAGCAGCAACAGATAAGCTTACATTATAAGCAAAGCCCCTTATTCTTAAGACCAGGGGAAGAATTTATTCCTTATTTTAAAATTCATTTATAAAGGGCCTCTATCAGCACTGTTCCCAAGCCGCTAAGAGATATCTATTAGACACTATAGGTAACATTTCAAAGGAAAGAATCATTAATTCTATATAGATAAGGATGAGAAAAAAAAAGATGAACAGCTACAATAAAAAATTTAGAAGCTTTTATCTGCTGTTACCCAAGCCCTAGGGCTAAAAGTAAGCTGCTGCCGCTGCTTACATAAATCCTGTTTAAATTCAAAATGTGGCTGAAAGGTCTTTTTTTCCAGTGCACCTTCCAGCTAACATTCAGCCTTTGCCTTCCCTTGTTGCATAAGAGGCGCCAACATCTAATTTTCTTTTTCACATATCAACAATCTGCTGGTTTGATCAGCGGGCCACCAATGCTACAGGCTGAGCCGTCCATACCTAAATTCAAAAGCAAACTGATCAAAACTTCCCAAAGCTATGAAACCTGTTCAAGCAAATGCCTATATGACTACTGGCTCTGCTACTGATGTGCATATATAAGGCTGTAGCTATTGACAAGAGAGTCAAAGATGTCAAAAGAAACCCCTTGCTTTCCTTAACGAAACGAAACAGAACACACCACTCTTGTTTGAAGACCTCCTTTTTGATTTTGGGATGCACACAATTAGCACGCAATGAGATGCAGTCATGTGCATCCTGGAATTGAAAAAAGATGGCTTTAATCAGTGCGGCTCTGCTGCTGACAATTACATCGTTCCCACTGCACAGGTAGACTACGCCCAAGAATATTTTGGATTTTTTTTTTTAAAAAAAGCTGTTTCAAGTCCACTTTTAAATTATGTTATTTATTTTTAACAATTTGTAGCTGTCTATTTTAAATCCCTCTGGAAATGCTGGTGGACTAAAACAATCAAATCAACAAACATTGCGGTCTTCATATTGAGTCAGGAAGCGGGCATTGGGAGACTTGTTTACCTCAGGTTACCTACTGCATTCGTAGAAAAGGTAAGATCTGAACCAAAGACATTTCTGTTCAGAGCACAATCTCTCAGATCCTCATGTTGCCCCAAATCCTTTTGTTCCCCTGACACAGGTGAAAAAGAACAAAGGCATTTCAACTACTTCAATCGTCTGGAGTCTAAACTGGTTAAGTCTCAAGATGCTCATGTCACTGGCAAGGAAAGAAGCTCTCAATACGAACAAGGAATATAACTGTGCTCTGTATTCTATCGCTGGCATCTGCCAAAAGGGACTTGGGTGACAGGATCAGAAAATTCTGGGAACTCCCTGAGAACTTGGGTGAGCCCCTGCCAGGAAGAGCAAAGAAGCTAGATGGATCCATGATCTGACTCACTAAAAGGCAGTTTTGTATTCCTTTTTCAGTCCGTTCCATTGCCACCCTCCCCACTTACTGAAGAAAAGATTTTATTTCTGCCAGAGGTTTTTTGGCTCCACAGCTGTTTTGTCCTTCCTTAAATGCTTTACTGTTGAGACAGGCAATTTGGAGCAGCCTAATAACTGTATCAAGCACAGCTGCATTCTTGCAATGCATTTTGCCAGACAGATAATGCTCATATAATTTATATTTAACTCTACAAACTGCTCTATCATCTTAAGATTTACTGCTAGCATAAAACATTTTAATTATTTCAGCAAACAGTACAGGATTCCCATATTCTACCATACCACTGATAGTCCTTCATCTTCATAATTTTAAGTGCATGGAAAATAATGAAAGGCACATAGCTTTCTCCTTCCCTGCTATGTTATTTATCACTCTCTCTAAAAGTGAATGCTGGTGGTTGAGCACTTATCAGTTTGGGAGCAAAACAGGTAATTGTTCCCAAATAGTACAGGAACTCTCTATTAAAAAAAAATTGTAATTGTGAATTAAAATAAAAACATTTGAAACAATGTTTCAAATGAACAATGTTTCAAATGAACTAGAAAGACACCAATGGTAATCAGTCCAACTTCCTGCCAAAGCAGAAAATTAACAGCTAAAACATACCTCACAAGAAGCCTTCCAACCTCTCTGTAAAACTTCCACTGTCTAATACCATTTACTGTCAAAAAGTTCCAATTAACTTTGTTCTTGTAATTTGAACCCATTACTTTGGGTCCTACCATCTGGAACTACAGAAAACAAGCTTGAGCCACCTTCCCTGTGACATCCCTTCAGATAAGTAAAGATGGCTATCGTATCACCTCTGAGTCTTCTCCTCTCCAGGCGAAACAGGACAAGGTTCCTCAAATTTTCTTCCTACAATTTGGTTTCCAAAACTTTTACCATCCTGGTTGCCCTCCTCTGGACATGTTCCAACCTCTCAAAGTCCTTCTTAAGCTGTGGGTGCCCAGAACTGGACACATTACTACAGGTGAGGTCTGACCAAAACAGAATAGAGTGGTACTAATATTTCCTTGATCTGGATGCAACACATCTATTCATGAAGCCTAGTATTACATTCATTTTTTGCTATGACATCACATGGCTGACTCAAGTTTAGGTTGCAGCCTAGAACCTTATCACACTGCCAAGCAAGCTGTCACCCATGTTATATTTGTGCGTCTGATTTTAACTCACCAAACTATAAAACTCAATAATTTTCCCTGTTGAAACTCATTTTGTTTGTTTTGGTGAAGTCCTCCAATCTGTTAAGGCCATCTTAAATCCTTATTCTCTCTACCTTCCCCGCCTAGTTTAGTGACATCTTCAGATTTGATAAGCATCCCCTCCACACTGAATCCAAGTAGTTTATACACATGTTGAACAACACTAGGCCTAGGACAAAACCATGTGGTACCCCACTTGCTACTTTTCTCCAAGATGATGAGAATCCATTGATGAGCATTTTCTGAGTGCTAGCTATAAATCCATCCAAGAGCAGAACTGTTTGGCCCACATTCTATCATCTTGGCCACAAGGATATCATAAAGAATATTGTCAAAAGCTCTGCTAAAATCAAAATCCACTACATCCACATCACTTCTTTCATCCTGTGACTCCACAAATTTATATTGGTAGACAGATTATATCTGTCTGGCATGCCTTTTTCTTCTTCTTCTTCTTTTTTTTTTTAGAAGCCCATGCTGGCCCATAGAAATCACAGTATGCTTTTTTAATGCTCACAGACTGACTGTTTAATTACCCACTCTAGAACCTTTCCTGGTATCAATGTCAAGTTGACCAATCAACAGATGTCCAGATCTTCCTTTTTGCTCTTTTTTGAAGATGGAACCAACACATGTTTGCCCCTAGTCTTCAGGGACCTCAGAGGTTCTCCAAGGACTCTCATAATACATATGCATTCCAAAAGTATATAATAATCTTGGATGCAGTTCATCTGGCTCAGGAGACCAAATACGTATCTAAATTGGGCAGCAGTCTCTTTTTCTTCTTTACATCACTAGGTTGGGCAATGTTTTTCTTTTGGGAGAAGACAGACAGAAACAGAATAGGTTTAGCAGTTCTGACTTCTCTCTGATGCTCCTTAATATTTTTCCATCCTCTTCATGCAATGGACCTACCATTTTCTTCTTCCTCCTCTTTTTTCGAGCACAGGTGAAAAACTCTTGTTGTTTCTAACCAACCTTGAAAATCATTAGAAAAGTAATCATTTAACTCGTATATCCATACGTGCAAGGGGAGGCAGGGGCAGGTATTAAACTTTATATTGCAGCTGATGAACTCCCAGAATAGGCAAAGAATGATTCTAATTAAAAACCAGTTACCAAAGAAAAAACTTCCAAAACTTTGCACACATGGCCGTAAATAACAAATCTTTATGGCTGTATCCCAAAGAAAATTTGTCCTATATGAAAACTGGTGATGTAACACTAATTAATAATAATTAACTTTAAATTCCTGTTTTAATTTAAGGGATTTAATAAGTGTACAGCTTAGTTTTTAGCTCATTTCTGTAATGTATTCTCTTGTTTGGTTGTACTGTTTTTTTTTAAAATTACTTTTGTTTAGCTGCCTTGGGGACCTTGTGGAAGAAAGGTAGAATACAAAATCTTGAGAGAGAGAGAGAGAGAGAGAGAAAGAGAGAGAGAGAACATTCAGCTTTCCAGAACTTTCATTGTAGATAAATTCAGTTCCTCTATTGAGGTTTATGAATGTGAGATATTGTGCTTCTGTATTCACAATTCAAAACACCAGGAAAAGACTACGTTTTGCTTCGCAGTATCATGCCCACATTGCCAGCAGGAAAAAGGATGCTAAGCTTTACATAGTAAAGGGCAGCCTGAATGCTGACAACACCAATGGCAGCAGTCAAGATGGTCTACAGTAGTGGTCCCCAACCTTGGGCCTCCAGATGTTCTTGGACTACAACTCCCAGAAGCCTTTACCACCACTTCTGCTGGGCAGGATTTCTGGGAGTTGAAGTCCAAGAACATCTGGAGGCCCACGGTTGGGGACCACTGGTCTACAGGATACCCTCTTATGCTCACAACCATTCACAAAGTGATACCGAGCAAGGAAAAATCCCAGAAGCTGACTCATTTTTTCATTAGTTAACCACTTCTCATCCAAACACAAAGCAATTCTCAAGGCTGATTTCTGACAAGTGTGAATGGTAGTGAGCATATATGTATATACTTTTGTTATTTTGGTTGTCTATTCATGCTACCTATACCTTTAGCAATTTGTTTTTTAGCCTGTTAATAATTTTTAGAAACTGTGTTATAATGATGTTTCATTTGCTACTTTCCATTGAGCAACCAAAGTCCCACACATGACTCTTTGTATGGAACTTTGTTGGAGGTCACCCTAAGACCTATAAGTTTTCAAGGTAGCTCTACAACAACATACAAATTATAGTGGAGGGAAACACACAACTGTTCCTTTCCCTCATTAATGGACTGCGTTAATGTCCAGTGAAGGAGAAATCAACTTGAACTAACCTTCTGTATCAAGCCTCAGTGCCTCAGACTACTTGTAAAGAACTTGTCATCCTCCAGATATTGCTGGACTTCAGCTCCCCTCAGCACTAGCCACCATGGCCCATAGTCACATATATGTCAACTGTGATTCAACAATATCTGGAGAGCCATGGGTTGAACAGAAACAGAAAATGCATTATTTTAGCAAATTCTAGGACTGTTTAAAGCAGGTGTGCTTCCTGTAATTCTTTTTTTTAAAAAATCAAACATCCTTCTTGGTTAAAAAGTGTGGAGAACTATATAAACACTTTTTTTGTCAGTGGGCAAACTTGTATTCTTATAATTCGGAAGTAGCAGTTGGTATCTCAAAAGGCTCCAACAGAAGAGCACAAACCAAATTGCACTTAATTTCATAGCAGTTTTACATTTTAGTTGGTCAACCGCACTACAACCTAGTCCTGATATGGTATTGATCCACAAATGTATTGATGCTTCCTTTTCAGAGGTCTTCTGAATCACACTTAAGGATTAAGAAATGCATGTGTAAGTTTTTATGAGGATATCTTGTTGCATGTAGTGCTAACAGATTTCTCATAGAAATAAATATTTGCAATGATGACATAGCTATCAATAGAAACACTCTTTGCAGGCATGTTTGAGAAACCAAAAGAAGTACAAATAAATGACTGAGGTGTACGTCGTCTAAAGTATACACATGGCAAATGATATTGATACAGCCAGATCATCAGATGCAAAAAGAAGGGGAAGCAATGGATGTAAACATCCCAAATGTAATAGGAAAATCAGTACCCAGTGAACACTCAATCTGCAAAGTAGCAAATTAAAAACAGAGCAAATTTCAAGCTAAAATAACATAAACTCAGAATTTATATGAAATGAACATCACCTAGATTGAAAGCAGTCAAATTTCATATGTACAGTCATGGCCAAAAATATTGGCACCCTTGCAATTCTGTCAGAAAATGCAACCCTTCTCTCAGAAAATTGTTGTAGTTGCAAATGTTTCGGTACTCACATGTTCATTTCTTTGGTTTGTGTTGGAACAACACAAAAAAACAGAGAAGAAAAGTCAAAAGCTGATACAATCCCACACAGAAACCCAAAAATGCACTGCCCAAAATTATTGGCACCCTGTCTAAATTGTAAGAAATAATTGCTTTTCATGCTCCTTTAATTTGTATTTAGACACACTTTAATTTGTATTTAGACACACCTGTCGCAAGTAAGAGGTGTGGGCAATATAGTAATCACACTTGACTCAACCTTTGTGTTGTGTGTAACACTGAGCATGGAGAAAAGAATGAAGTGTAAAGAGTTGTCTGTGGATTTGAGAGAAAGAATTGTGGGAAAACATCGACAATCTCAAGGCTACAAGTCCATCTCCGGAGATCTTAATGTTCCTGTGCCCACTGTGCGCAATATCATCAAGGGGTTTATAGCCCATGGCACTGTAGCTAACCGCCCTGGACGTGGACGGAAGAGCAAAATTACTGAAAAATTATAATGAAGGGTTGTTCGAATGGTGGATACAGAACCCAGATTAACTTCCAAACAAATTCAAGCTGATCTGCAGACACAGGGTACAACAGTGTCAGTTTGCACTATCCGTCACCATCTGAATGAAAAGGCGACCCTTTTCATTCTGGGGACCCAGGAGGACACCTCCTGCTACACAAAAGCATAAAAAAGCAAGACTGGAGTATGCCAAAACTTATGTGACAAAACCACAATCCTTCTGGGAGAACGTACTGTGGACAGATGAGACAAAAGTAGAGCTTTTAGGTCAAGGACATCATGGCACTGTTTACAGAAAAAGAAATGAGGCATTGAAAGAAAAGAACACAGTCCCTACAGTCAAACATGGTGGAGGTTCAAAGATGTTTTGGGGTTGCTTTGCTGCTTCTGGCACTGGATGCCTTGACTGTGTGAACGGTATCATGAAATCTGATGATTACCAAAGAATTGTGGGGTGCAACGTAGTGGCCAGTGTCAGAAAGCTGCATCTCCACCAGAGGTCATGGGTCTTCCAGCAGGACAATGACCCGAAACACACTTCAAAAAGCACTCAGAAATGGTTACAAACAAAGTGCTGGAGAGTTGTGAAATGGCCCGCAATGAGTCCAGATCTGAATCCCATCGAACACCTGTGGAGAGATCTCAAAACAGCAGTTGGGAGAAGGCATCATTCAAATCTGAAGGCCCTGGAGCAGTTTGCAAAAGAAGAGTGGTCCAAAATTCCAGTAGAGAGGTGTAAGAAACACATTCATGGTTACAGAAGTGATTGATTTCAGTTATTTTTTCCAAAGGGGGTGCTACCAAATATTAAGGGTGCCGATACTTTTGGCCAGTGCATTTTTGGGTTTCTGTGTGGGATTGTATCAGATTTGACTTTTCTCCTCTGTTTTTTCGGGTTGTTCCAACACAAACCAAAGAAATGAACATGTGAGTACCAAAACATTTGCATTTTTAGATTAGGCATCCTTCAGTCTTGAGAGACTATGGTAACATACTCTGAATAGAGGTCTTGGAACAGCATCTAGTGTGGCTGAGAAGGCCAATTCGAGACAATCCCTTCCACACTGAAGACAAATACAATCTGTCCCCTGTCCAGCTCCCTAATTTTGCTGGTTTCGGGACTGCCTCTTTGCCTCGGCCTGCTGGACAAGTGTCTCTTCAAACTGGGAGAGGCCACGATGCACTGCCTGCCTCCAGGCTGAACGCTCAGATGTCAAGGTTTCCCATCTGTTGAGGTCCATTCCTAAGGCCTTCAGATCCTGCTTGCAGATATCCTTGTATCGCAGTTGTGGTCTCCCTCTGGGGTGTTTTCCCTGCACTAATTCTACATACAGGAGATCCTTTGGAATCCGACCATCAGCCATTCTCACGAATGGAAGGACTACAAACATTTGCAACTGCAACAATTTTCTGAAAGAAGGGTTGCATTTTCTGACAGAATTGCAAGGGTGCCAATATTTTTGGCCATGACTGTACTAACAGTAAAGCATTCTATGAATGCTTGAACCTAATGCAGCCAAAATAGCACCACTCATGTATAAGATGGAGACATCAGCTGGTTTGGAAGAACTACAAGATTTGTAGGTGTACACAGACACAGATATAAAAAACCACAAAACAGTCCAATAGTGCTGAGCATGGACAGTAAACACCAAAATGGCTTTCAGGAAGTAAAGAGGATAACCTCAGAGAGAATGGAGAAAATACAGGGTGTCACAGCAAAGAGTGAGGCTGGCAGGAAACATGTGCACTTTGCATTGTTACATTTTGGTGAAGGTCCCATTTATCATGCCACATAGAGATACAATCAGCAGTACCTCGGTTTACGAAATTAATGCATTATACGGGATGTTACGTAAAGCAAAAATTTCGTAAATCGGAACGCGGATTGCCATAGGAACAGGGGCAGCGCTATGGCAATGCATCCTGGGGAAACTTTCTTCGCAAAAAAATGTAAACCGAGGCATTGTTTTCAACGGATTTCCGTTCGTACTCTGAAAATGACGTTAACCGAGGCGTTCGTAAATCGAGGTACTACTGTAAATGAATATAGCAGGTAACATTTATTTTCTTTAAAGAAAGCAGTGATGTTAAAAGTACAAAGATCAAGTCTAAAACAACTTTTGCCCGATTTTTCAGATGCATGCTGTACCCAACCATGAATAAAGTAAGTTTTTTAAATTAAAAATTGCAGAGCATAATATTCTTATAAGCACCACCACCAATACCCAGTGTTGCCTCTTTCTGAAGTCTCTCTCTGCATTCTCGATGGATATTTCATTCTACACATTTTGCCAGAAAAAGCTCCAGAAAATATCGTGCAGCACAGAAACGTAAAACTGTCCCACGAAGTTCGACTTCCCAGGAAACAATGGTGATAATAACAGTGCAGCCACCACCAAACAGCATTGGATATCATACTTGTGATGCCATCCTTGTGAAAACAGATGCTTCTGAAAAGGACACACTGTTACAAAGGGAGCTCTTGTTTCTTCCAGGGGAGCCATTCTAGCATGCTGATGGTTCAAAACAAATAACTGCCTTTCAGTTGCCTATGAGAGGTAGTGCACGCTAGAGCATCTTTAGTTAAAGGTGCTTGAAAAAAAAGAATTCATGCAGTTCAATAAGAAACTCTAAAGCCTTAGGTTAAGCATCAAAGGGATATAAACCACAGCAGAATATTTAAGTATTTAAATAGTCTAAGATTTATTAGTACTTCCATCCCACCAAGTTTCAAGCTGCCTCTTTCCTTAGATCTTTGGCTGTTCCAGTGATGAAACCAGTCTTGAAGACAGGTAAAGCAGTCTCCTCTAAGAGAGTCATTTGAGCACTATAGCAAATTTGCCACTCTGTAGCTCCGTGTTTCTCAGATTCTCTGTTTCTATCAGCTTGCTGCGAAGGGATCTGGCTTTCTTATCTGGGATCAGAATTACTACCTAAAGATCTTAAACAGAGTAGTGCTGCTTCCAAAGGGATCTTGTGATTTATTGTTACAGAGATTACAGGAGACAGAAAGCTAGTTCTGAGGTCTGCAAACTATCAGGGATACTTCCCTGGAAGGCAGACAGTGGATTTTCTCAAAGTAGCTCCGTCTATCTGCTTTGACTCCACCTGGGCTCAATATGTCCCGCTTCTCAAATAATTCAAATTTGAAACTAACACCTGGCATTTAATATCTTCTTCCAATGGAAACCTTGTGCCATCCCTGGAACTTCCCATTGCTCAGGGAAATGTAGCATGTGTAACTTTAGTGTGAAAAGTGGGACGGGTAGGGCTGACCGAGAGTAGAGGATCTTCTGGAAGAATTCCTAGTCCAAATGAGGTTGATGTTCCAGCATCCTGAAGCAAGGAGGGGAAGCATCCTCCCAATAGCAAAGCCAGCAACAAGTGGAGCTTTCTGTGATTTAATGAGACATATCTGAGGATGCAGAAGTCTTCCAACTGCAGCACGGTCTTGATGCCAAGAGGCAAGAACTTGTTTTATTCAGACACTTTGGGGAATGAAGCTTGTGCCAAAAACCTAGCTGCAAGGTACCTGAAAAGCAGCTAAGATGTGTGCACTAAGGTGCTGTACAGCTGATACCTCAAAAAACAAAAGCATTTGTTTCCTCCGGAGCCTTCTGGTCACTAGGACAAGAGCAACAGGCTGGAAGAAAAGTACCATAAATGGAAATAGTGTGTGCAGGAGTTGGAACAGGAGGACGTATGCTTCACACTAGAAGTGAGTGCTATAGGAGAAAATAAGTTGCAACCTGAAAGTCAGGAGCCACTTATAGACTTTTCACTCCAGCACAGATGGCAGGAGAAAGTGTAAGTTGGGATCCAAGAGCTAGCAAAGCACTAGAGACACAGGCCAGAATCCTGTTAGTTTTGCCTGCTGGCAGATAAGAAATCAGCGTAGCCATTTGCTATTACATACCTGTCATGTGACTCACTATGCAACAGCGAATGCCTATGCTAACTTCTTAACCTGTGGCGATTCACTAATAAAAGTTAGGCTGATGTAGCATGTGTAACTTTACTGTGAAAAGTGGGATGTGTAGGGCTGACCGAGAGTAGAGGATCTTATGGAAGCATTCCTAGTCCAAATGAGGTTGCTTTGCTTTGCTTTTGCTTTGATGTAGACATATAGTGGGATTTCAGTCACAAGTAGGGAAACATTTAATACTGACTTGTTTGCCTCAAAGGAACCTCATAAAGCATCAGTTCCAGAAACAAGCTCCAGCGGCACAAATAAACAGTGTGTTATAGAGGTGAGAGATTGTTGTCTGCCTCAGTTTGGGACCACAAGGTGTAAAGTGGTCTGGATGATGGGCAGAAAGGGGGAGAGGAACTTTGGTCATCCACATTGAGAAGACTGGTGTGGCTCATCCTTAATTTTAGATTTTTGTATGGTTATTCATATCTATGGTTCTCATTATTGTCTGTAGTATTACTGTATTGTATTTGAAACATATTTGTTGTTATTGAGGGTTTGTGAGATGTGGCCTTGTGTAAACCGCTCAGGGCAATATATGGTGTGATATATAAAATGGATGGATGGATGGATGATGTGTCCCCTGACAAAGGTTGGACACAGAGAGCCATTTCTAGGATGGCAGAGGAAGAAAGAGGGACAACATGGCTAGAAATTTTGGTTAATCTGCATAAGAAAATGCTTTGTGACAGCAAAAAGGATACAGCTTCTTTAAAAAAAGGGGTGAGGTAAAAGTGCTTTTGGAACTGTTTATTAATGAAAGGATCAGTGGGTGACATCAGACACCTATATCTCAACAGCATGGCAGTTTGGATTTTTAGAACTGTCACGGAAATGTGAATTTGCACAGGATTATAACTAGAGATGGGGGTATTCGTATACAAATATGAATATCCCTAAGCAGCTGGACTTAATGAGGGTCCGGCCCCTGGGGCTGGACCATCCACTCACGCGTCTGGCAGCAGTGACAGCCTCGCTCATCCTTCCAATCACTCCCGGAGCCCCACTGTCTTCCCGCTCGAATGGCCACTTGGCAGCCGTGCAGAGACACTAATCCTCCCTCCCCCTGCCTGGAGTGGCTAGCCGAGTGGGAAGAGAGCGGGGCTCCAGGGGTGACTGGATGAGCGAGGCCGTCACCGCCACTGCCAGAAGTGTGAGTGGATGGTCCGGCCCCAGGGGCCGGACCCGCATTAAGTCCAGCTGCGTGGGGATATTCGTATACAAATACCCCCATCTCTAATTATAACTGCTGAAATTTCATAACTGTGTGTTTTGGGATACTAAGGGAACATGTGTGTGTGTGTTTCCCACTACTTGCTGCACAAGTGAAGCAATGTAAGAATGGGGCACTTCTTAGGTGACTGACATTCAGTGATGTCGTAAAATATAACCCTGCCTGTCTAACCTGTCAGTGAAATATTGTCTTAGAAATCAAAACTGTCAGTTTCTGGTTTGAAGAAATATTTTTACTTCTTTCCGTACTGGGAGGGAGGGGTTTGGAAACATATGGAAGCTTTGGAAAACCTTATATCCTAAATTTTGTGTAACTAATATATATATCAGACAAGAAACAAAACAAAACAAGAGACAAAAACATGGGAACTTTAAGACATTCTGCTATATGTTAATGAGAGCTTTCATGGATTTAGTCCACTTCCTTTGACATAAGAATTAGACTATATGGCATTATTAATGCCGTAATGATTGATATTCTTAGATCATTACCAAGTGTACAATGCCAAACTGATTCACACAGTTTGCCACTTGTGTCAACTATGCTATTCAAAGTCTGGTAGCCTATTCCTTTACTAACTAACCATTGTCATTTTATTCATTATCTCATTCTTACGTCTTAGGAAGTGGACTAGATTCATGAAAGCTCACATTAAAATATTGCAGTTACAGATGCCACAACATTTTAGTCTCTTGTGTTTTTTTGTTTGTGTTTTGTGTTGTGTTGTTGCATATCTGACATGCTTGCACAGACTAACATGGCTACTACTTTGAAAACTACTAATATAGTATATATGAACTGGAAATCCTAAACACAATAGGTTGAGGGATTATGTGGATGCTGAGGAAATAACATTCTATTTTATATTCTCAAGGTCTTTATTGACCTGCTCATTTATTCTTTCCTTTACGTGAAAAGACTTATCCTTAAAACACTGAAGATAGCATCTGTCTGAGAAAGGATAAGGTTATGGAATTTCTATCAGACTGCTGTGAATGAGTCTGGATTTGTACAGAAAAGGATTAGTGGGTCTGAACGACTGCCTTAAATTCTTTACTTTAAGTCACTAATATGGCTGCCAGCCACACATGTTGTGGAAATCAGAAGTAATTACCCCAGAATTACTAGAAAATACTCGGAGACACTTGTGATAGTTGTGACTCATGTGGGAGAAGATACTTTTCTCTGTTCTTGCTTATATTATCTGAGTTGGGTAAAGAAACAACAGAAGATGGTTTAGTGAGATGCAGTAAGCTATTTTTGAGCTCTAGAAAGCATGCAGATGTCTCTGCAGAATCTGAAGTGAGATAGTAGCTTTGTGGAAACAAATTTAAATTGTGTATCTCCCTCTATGCCTAATTTGTATTATTTGTAAACATATTCAAATGCATAAAAATATGTAAGTCTCCAGTGGTTCCTCCTTCCATGTTTGTCACATATAAAAATATAACAGTTTCTCCTCTCTCCACATTTATAATATTTAAACAACGTATCATTTAGCCTTGAACTTAATTAAACTAATAGCCTATAAACAAAATGGAAAATATACATCATTATAGAAGACTTGGTTCAACCGTTATCGTGTGGAGTTGTGTGGGTCAACAAGTGCAAAAGAACTGTAAAAATGGTTTTAGTTAGTTATGTGCCATCAAGCTGGGACCAACATCCCTTATAGGGCTTTCAAGATAAGCGAGATATTTAAGAAGTGGTTTTAACAGTTCCACTCCCCCATTGACTTTCCATGGCCAAGTAGGGATTCAGATTCTGGTCTCCAGAGTCCTAGTCTGCCACTCTATCCACTGCGCCACACTGAGTACCCAAAAGATTAAACTACAATCTTAGGGTCATCTGGAGAAGTCTATAAATAAGATAAAAATGATACAAGACTCACATCTGCTGTGTAGACAGAACAAGAGGCCTTTGATTTAACTTTAAAGTAAGCCTGCCATTTAACTCTGATTTCATGACTAAATAAATATTTGCTGCTTTCTACGTTAACGTTTAGATTTAATGGCAGCTAAATTGGTTTTGGTGCAATTGAAATGCCTGCAAGCCTTTAATCTGCTGAAGGTTCCATTCATGTTAGGCATTCCATTTTTGAACACTGCAGTCCTTGTGTACATGGAAATTGTTCTCACCGAACTCTTATGAATACTACAGGATCAGTTTGTACATTATGAATTACTTTTAAACATCAGAATGTTTTTTAAATCACTTTTTTTTTTAAAATTAAGAACTCTTACCTTCTCTTACCGTAGTCAACTCTCCAGTAACTTTGCTGGCAGACTGGTGTTCGCAGCTTCCCCTGCTCTATAATTAATTGCCCATCTCCATGCATTACATAAAACACAGTAATTGAAAAGGAGGCTCTTTATTGCAAAAGAATGTGAATCTGATTCCATATAAATTACATTAGCCCCCTCCAAAATAAATTTCTGCATCCCCCACCGGGCTCCAGTTGATGAAGATGGAAATGTCTTATTTTAAAACAAGTCATAAAAATAATCCAGGCCTTGGCCCAGTTCCCAGATGGCTATTCCTGTGCCCAATTCCTTTGCAAGCTCCAGACGCAGTTGGATAGACTGCAAAACAGATGAGAAAATGATGGGTAATTACTTTTTTCCTGAATATATACATTAGAAATTAACTGGTGCTGGAAGACTGTTGCAAGGTTGCATAGATGCAAAAAAATCAAGTATGAGAGAAAGCCTTCATTTTATTTTTGAAATTTCTAGGAGAGGACAGCTTTATTAGTCTTCAGCAGCAAAAATGGGCACCTTAAAGACAAACAGGTTGTATGTGGCATCAGCGTTCATGGGTTTTAGCTTGTTCATCTGGTGCCATTTTATTTCAGAAGAAGCTATTGAACTAAATAATTTCTAACTAATTTTAACTAAGTATTCTGACAATTTAACAAACAAAGAATGTAATGCTAGGTGACCCAGTTCATTCAACTAATAGAGTAACTGTCTATAAAATAAGGTCCCGTGTTCAGTACAACTAAAGTGCATAAAAATCAAGTTAGGCTTTTGGGCCACGCTGCTCAATATCATAGTTTCAGAAACAAAAGTATATGTACCTTCAAAGTTGGGTAGAAGACTGCATGCTTGCCTCCTTTATTTCTGCAAAACATAACAGAGAAAGAGAATATGAAAAAGAGAGAGAGAGAGAGAGAGAAAAGCTAGGGAAATGGATAATATTATGAAAGAGATAACTTATGGTATGATTGGATTGCTCATACAATAAAATAATTAAATTCAAAGAAAAAAAATCAACACACTATGCCAGAAATAGCTGCAATCTGAAACAGGTCATATAATCATATAATTATCCAACAACAGTTACACACTATGTTTTATAAGTGCTCATTGATGAACTCAGTATTTCAGATGTAAATGTATACAGAATGTATCAATAGATGGCTGATGTTTAATTTCCACTAGCACTAAAACAAAATTAATTGCTTTGGGTTCATTTGAATAATACTATGTAGATTGCCATAAAAATCAATATTTTCATAATTAACACTTGTTTGATGGTCTTATTTTTGTTAAGAAGTGAGTGCTTGCTTAATACATAAGTAACACAATTATACTGATCTAATTTTACTTACTGTAAGATCTCATTTCACTGGTAACTATTGAAAGAAATTACTATAGTTTCAGACTGTTTTGTTAAAAATTACCAATATTTTTTAATTTCTGTTCCCTGAAGGAGGGGAAAAGTGGGAGCAGCTTCTCTCGTGAATTTAATTCTCCATTCACTGGGTTAAGTAAAGAAGGAAAGCATTAATGGTTGCAACTCACTTTTTGTATTCAAAATAATGTTCAGCTATTTGTTCATCCCAAACCAGTTTAGGTTTATGCTCCTTTAAGATTTCTATATACCTGTAAAAAAAGTTAAGGAGGGGGAAATGGTATTCATACTTTAGAATTCAAAATTCCTTTCCAGAAGTCATACTGAAATAAATTTGCATCTATTTTTTATTCCCCCAAATACATACAGTATATTGAAGTAATGGCAAACATCTTACAGTAGTCTGATAATGTGTATTATCATTCATAATGTTCTGCTATCACTACTTTCTTGTTCTGGAGAATATGTAATATTAAAAAAAGATACACAGACTTTCCCATATATCCTTGTAGAACAACATTAATCACATACTTTAACCATTACATTTGCTAAGCATGCAATCCATGTATTTATAGAAATGGAGTTGCTGCACAAATTCATAAAGCACAGAGTTAGTTGGCTCACTTTTTAAAGAACTGTTGCCTCTTATTGTAAACAGGTGTATTGCAGTATGACATAATCATTTTTTCCCTTTAATTTCACCAGATAATCCTGTTGTAAGGTAAAGGTAAAGGTTCCCCTTGACATTTAGTCCAGTCATGTCCGACTCTAGGGCGCGGTGCTCATCCCCGTTTCCAAACCATAGAGCCAGCGTTTGTCTTTAGACAGTTTCCGTGGTCACTTGGCCAGCGCGACTAGACACAGAACGCCGTTACCTTCCCACCGAGGTGGTACCTATTTATCTACTTGCATTTGCATGCTTTCGAACTGCTAGGTTGGCAGGAGCTGGGACAAGCGACAGAAGCTCACTCCGTCGCGTGGATTCGATCTTACGACTGCTGGTCTTCTGGCCTTGCAGCACAGAGACTTCTGCGGTTTAACCCGCAGCGCCACCACGTCCTGTTGTACATATATGCAAATAGCATTACGTTTAGATGCAAATTGCTCTAAGTTAAGAAATCTCCACAGACATTATCTGCTGCATGTAGAGTCATGGAAATTGGCTTCCAAAAGTTACATCATTTCCATAACTGCACAACAGGATTACAGCCAATATTTCAACCAGATTTTATAAAAACTGTTCCTTATCATTATCATTCTCCATAAACAATCAGGTCATATATACTTTTAACAACACTCAATACTCATATCTTGCTTTTCAAACTGAACAGCATGGTGGCATTTCAGCACACTTCTATCTACATTCATTCCAGTTCAATATGAAGTAATACATTTACCTGTGATCTTTACAAACAGACATCTTATGAATGCACTTTGTCCAGTTACAGCAAAACCTAATGGAAGAGCTCTTCTCTCTTTCTACTTCCCTTCTGTAAGTACTTCTCTCCACGGCATTGTTGTTCTAAGTGGCTGACCTCAATACTTTGCCCCTCTATATTGTTAAAAGCATCCCATAGCAAATTTCTTTTGAAAATGAACAGCACTTGGCTATGTTAAAATTTACCAGGGTCAACTCTCATGGTTTGCTTCCTCAGAAATCTTACCAACAATTTTTCCCCCCTAATAGAATTACCCTCAGTCCACAAATATGAAGTCTGCTTCAGTGTTTGTGGTATCCTGAGTTCAAGCACCAGTGAATTATAAACTTTAATATACCTTCAAATCCTAGTCCTAAACTATGTGTACATGTGGACTCTCTCAAACATGTACGCATGGATACAGCAGCCCTTGCAAAACATGAAAACAGAAAGCACAAGAAGGTGGAAATCTGTATGTAGTTCCAGTAGTTATGACAAGCATCGTAAGTCACAGCCTTCTTCTCTGCCTTGGGGGTGGGAAGAGAACATGTATCATTCCCAACCTGTACTTTGGAGGTATGTAAGACACTGAAACACAACATGACTACAGGGAGCATGTGTGCTCTTCCTACAGTCCCAAAATTCAGAGGAAGGCTAAGATGGTATTTTCACTTTATTTTGAGTGCAGCACTCAAATAAGCACATCCTTCCTTTCTAGAGCTGAAGAATAAGGTGTGATTTGTTGTTTTAGTGCCGCACATCCAAACGAGCTGGATAGCCACAGAGTGGAGTGGGAAGCCCCAGCCCTTTTTTCTAGACTGTGTTTACACTGAATATCACTGTTGGGAGTTTCTACAATCTTGCATACTGCCTGTGATTTGATTTGAGTGACTGAGAAAGACTTTTCTGGGCTGGGGTGACTATCACTCTATCCAGCACTAACCAATCGTTCCTTCCGCCTCTTTGCTGAGTGTTCTTTTTCCCTCTCTTTAGTCTGTTGAAGTCAGTTGAGTTATTTGTTCATTGCAGATCTGTTCACAATTGTAAGTAATGAAACATTTTTATTCTTTCTGCTACAAGTGTCTCAGAGTAAGTTAATGAAGACTGTAAGTGCCAGTTAATGAGAAAGGGGTGGACTTTGGGGAACTTGAAGCTATTCTGCTCTGTGGATCTCTGTACTTCCACTGTGTAGCAAAGGGAATTTTATCCAGAACAACAGCCAGTGAAATACCAGACCAGTGAATTACAGACTTCTGTTTTGCTTGGTTGAGGAGATGAGGGGCTGTTTCCTATATTTGAAATGTGGTTCCGAGGCCCGCTGAAATTCAGCACATCTGAAGGAAAATTCCCAACCTTCTTTGCAGATCTGAGCTGGAAAATGTTTTCATCGTGTGTACTTCCAAGACGTGTAGCATTCTGAAAGCACATAATGACTGCAGAAACTGGTTGTTCAGGCTGTTTGGCTGTGTTCTGGAGGTTTTTCTTCCTAATGTTTCGCCAGTCTCTGTGGCCGGCGTCTTCAGAGGACAGGAGTTAGAACTCTGTGTTCTGGTGTAGCGTGTGGCATAGTTGAGTATTTGTAGCTGTGGGATCAGCTTTTTGTCATTTTCAGGAGATTGGGTGATTATTGTGATCAGGGTGTTTTTTGTTATGGGTGTATTGTTGTGATGGGGGGAGATGATCTGTCACTGTGTCACTGCACACAAAAAACTAGCTAATGACACCCATCAATCACAATTATATATATATCACCTCTTTCCTCCAAGCAGCTCAAGGTGGCATACAATTGGTCCTCTTCCTCATTTTTATCTTCATAACAACCCCATGAGGTTACTTAGCGTGAGAGTATGTGAATACTACAAGGTTAGGCAGAAGCTTCATGGATAAGTATAGATTTGACACCAGGTTTGCCCAGTGTTTGCATTCTAACACTGTAATCAACACTACCACTGCTACACTCCAGTTTCTCCAGGTTGCGTTAAGAACCCAATTTTCTATTCACATTTGTATAACAGAAATTTCTCTATTCTTAATCACATTCAAACCAATCAACCTTAAAAGTACATATTCCACTAGAAGACTTTTGTTCTAGGTGCTACAGATAGTGAACTGATTTCCATCAAATAATAATCAGCCTTGTTCATCTTGAAATTTCAATCTACACTATGTATAACTATGCAAGCAAAAATGGAAAACTGTCTTTACTGAATTGGAAATATTCTTCAAAAATGTAATTCTAAAGAGAATCACTAAGGTTACTGCTTCAAGTCTGATTTTGGGCCCTTTATTCTAACAATTGCCAAGCCAGGATTTATAATACATTTACATTCTGACACACTCCCAACAGAAATGTTGAAGCCAAAACAACAGCTATTAAAAATGCAGGACTGAATGCTATCATTTCCCCTGCAAGTATTCCTGAAAAACTCAGCCATCATGATGCTACATGCAGGCAACCTCACATTACTCATGGATAAAAAGCACAGCAAGTTTGTATCACCCTACTTACTAAACACAAATGGTAATATGCTGTTTTTTGTTTGTTTGTTTATAACCTGCCTTTTTTCTCAAAAACAACAACAACAACAACAAAACACCCCAAGGCGGCTTACATCATTAAGAGAGAATATTTAAAGCTAAAAACAATAAATATACAAATACTAAAAAAGGTCAAATAACACACTACAGCATGGTAAACAAAAAAAGAGAACACCCCCCAAAAACACATTCAAAGCAGTAAGGCACAACAATCTATTGAACAGCCCCACTCAGGCAGCCAGTCACTGAGGGAACGCTTGCCTGAAGAGAAAGGTCTTTGCCTGCTTGCAGAAAGACAGCAAAGATGGGGCCAGCCTGGCCTCTTGTGGGAGGGAGTTCCAAAGTCTGGGAGGAGCAACAGAGAAGGCCCTCTCCCATATCCCCACCAAATGCATCTGAAGGTGGTGGTGCTATGCACAGAATTTCTCACTGTGACTGTACATTACAACGACCATACCCTTCCTCCCCAGGATGACAAAATGAGATGATACAATCTATTTCTCTCAGAGAAGAGCATTCACAATGTTTTCCCGGAGGACATGGTCTTCCTGCCTTTCTCAGGTCCTGAAGAAAAGTCATCACCATAACCCCATCTCTAATTTGCAGAAGTCTGTGTTTACCAAACAGGAAAATGGCTCTTTAGAAAGCATGACCGAAGAACAGCCCTGGCCAAATTTCAGTCCCATGTTGAGACAACATGTTGTGTATATTGGGAAGGGCCACAGCCAGAAGAGGTCACTAAGAGTACTCTTTGGTCCTGACAAGGTTTACTCAAATTTAAGTATAGATTCCTTCTGTAGAACTTTACCTTAGCAATTCAAACCAAAGGTAGAAGAGGTGGTACATTTATTTAGATCACTACAAATCACTACAATTCAATGAAAGATTTTGTGAATAAAATTCACTTCCTCAGGCACAGGGTAGAAACATTATGAATAGAAGTCCCAAATGGTCATGGCAGAGATCTGCCATGCTGGAACCTTAGCAATTGTGAGCCTCCTCAGTGAGAAATTTAAATGGGTTAGCTGTGTTAGTTGCTCACAAGCTTGCAGCTCTGCATGAAACTCACATTGGTATGGGAATGGCATTTCTAGGTGGCTATGAGTGTCATTATTACCATTACTGCAAAGCCAGTGTTTTTGGAAGACAATAAGAAAAAAGTACTGGGCTACTACTGGCAGAGCTTTAAAGCAATGTAAGTAAGTGTTGTATATGTGTGGGCATGTGCGTGAAATTTTCCTAAACTGATGAGATGAGCGGAAAGGTCTTTCTGATAAGAGCAGAAGGGGGCTATACGGAAGGAACTTCTATACAGCTGACTACAGAAAGAAGTTACACAATTGAAAGATAATATGTAAATGAAAAAGAGAACCAAGGCAACACAGTCTAAGGCTCAGCAATACCTTTAGTAGACCAGTAAGCTATTAAAAGACAAGCTTTGGAACTCTTCATCAGGTAAATACGGCATAAGACTTGGGGTTAAGGCAAATATTTCAAAAAGTGCTGCTCTGATTAAGAAATCTTCCTCTTCAGATAATTACTGCCAAATTCTGGGTTCAACTTCTCACAGCTTCTTTGTCTTGATTCGGTGCTGGTGAATATCAGGTCATTTTTAAAAGGGCTTTCCTCCATTTCATGCGTATAGTTGGTTCAGGGCCAGTCTTGGCATCTGGAGCGCCCACTATTTCAGATTCTGTCTTGGGCAAGTTGCACAGTCCCAGAGTGCCATCAGAAGGAGTGACTGTAAAACCATTTTAGAGTATTTTACACCTAGAAGAAGCTGGGTGGGTTGCTGGAAGTTGGAATTGACTCGCTGGCACATAATAATTATTACGTGCATATACTTACACAGACCATACCATGGTGGCAGTCACTATTAATTATTCCTACATTCCTGTCACATTGCTGATACTCTAATCTTTACAAATGTAGAAGAATATGACACATTTATTAGACCACTAAAAATCAAACAATTAATGCAAGCTTTTAGTGGATTACAAACCCACTCTTCAGGCATGTACCAGTAAGTTGTGAGCAGTGCAGAAAAATTATAAATGAATGTTCCCAAAATCAATGCAAAACCTGCCAGGCATAAGGTGAGTTTAAAGCTAGTTACAGGCAGGCTGTGGGGGTTTGATATAACACTTCACCCAGGTACCATGTTGCTGGAAATTTACACTCAGTATTCAGTCAGAGGCCTTAATTATTAGTTGTCTAAGAAAGGTGTCACATTCTTCTACATTTGTATTGTGTAATGACCACCTGGCTTCCTTTGGATTTATTTTTTTTTTAAGCTCTAACTTGGTAACTGGATTCTGATAATATATGGCTTCTTTGCTGGGCAAATTGACTTGTCCCAGCTTTGACTTCAGACACACTGATTTATTTTTTTACATTTCTATTGAATACTGTTAAGGACAGAGAATTATCAAAAACGGGACACTTTTCTTTACATTCCTTGTGTCAAATCTGTGGCCCCTAAGAAAAATGCTAATCCAGCAGTCCCATCAAGTGGAACACACTGATATGCTTAACCATGAAAGGCAAGGTCCCCAAGAGAAAACATCTATGATTTATGGCAAGCACTGTTCGGATAAGAAATACTTTTGCTGGGATGTGAAAAATGCTATGGCTCTGAAACATTCTAGAGGGGAGTGATCGATAATTGTGCAAGAAAGAATTTATTGCACATGGCTTCAATTTTCAACAATGATTTTGAAGACAAATATGTTAGGCCAACAGAAATGGTAGAATGTGCAGGTCCATAATTTAAACTCTGAATTCAGTATGTGTTTTTTTCAGCAACCAGCTTCTGAATTGTCACTCCATCTACTTTAAGGACCAATTCTGGAAGAAAAGTTGGGGAAGTGATATCACAGCACCAACACACTTGTATTAAATCACCAACGGTGTCGTTTTATATATCTTGGCTTCCCACAAAGAACAATGGTATTGTAGTTTAATGAGCATCCATAGGCTTCACTGGGTTAACCTGCACCTGCTTTGTGTGTCTTCAGTTGAAAAGTGATGTATAATATTTTTTTTTCATATCTACTCTCTGGGGGCTACTTCAGTAGTCAAAAGCTGACTCATGTGCTGCTTCTCAGTGGGGAGTAAAACCTGTTTCTTCTACTTTGGATTCTTTGGCATCTACCCAACAAAAGCATGTTCCTCCCGAATTATATTTAAATAGTGCTATTGGAAATGATGGGTGTAAATAAATGTTTTGCGAGAGATCCCTACCTTCAAAAAGGCTCTTGGGACTTTGTGCTAAGAAATGCCACAGTGCATGGCTTTTCAGTTAGCAAATAAACACATTTTGAGAGCAAAATCAGTAACCACACCATGCACTTATGAAGCAAGTAAATAATTCAGGAGTCCTATTAAAAAAAACAGAAGGTCCACCGTGTCCTATCCAGCACAGTGTACTTAAGTACAAGTTAAGTATTTAAGAAGCATTAACATTTTGATGAAAGTAGCAATCACATGCAAACCCTGTTATTTTTAAATAAACATTTTAAGACTCACAGATAGCTTGATGCTGAATAGCACCCAAACATTTCAAGTAAACATTTCTGAATTTCTTCTGTTTCCAACAGAATACAAGCTCTTTTTAAAACTTAGGAGTTTTGAAGAACGCTGGTATACTGCTTTGCTGCAAGAGCTTCGCCCAAGGAAAATAAAGATACAACTGTTTCTCTCTGAACAGTTCTCAGGAAGAGAAAAACTACAACAACTGAGATCCAAATTGCAGGAAGCTCGCTGGACCCTCTTGGATTGAAACCACAATCTCTCCCTCACTCGCCATGCGAAGAAAATATGGAGAAAACCGAATGCTATTCTAAAATAATGCGATAACATATCCAGTGCTTACAAAGTTCACATGTATGCTTTTAAGTTACCAACCCACATACGTTAAAAATATAAATCCCTCATTAAACCACACTTACTCTTAAACTAAAATATAATTCCCCGCATAAATGATACAATGAATTAACAATTTTTATTTATTTATTTATTTTATATCTATGCAGCCCATTTAGTGGAAGTCCACTACTATTGACAGTTCACATCCAAATAAAAGATGACCCAACCCCTGATTAAAAAAAGTGATTAAATATGTATGCAAATACAGTTAAAGAAAACTGCTACAGCAAGAACTGGACAAAATGGATTGAATACAAGCCTATGTTTCTTAAGCCATTACCAAATGTAATCCTACTGTTATCCACTGCCACTGCCACTTTCTTCACTACTACCTTGCCCATCTCTCATCACAACTCTAAGGTAAAAATGTCTATATTCCCTACATTAACACACATGATTCTTCTGCTGACTTCTTTCATTCTTTCTTTCCCCTTTTGAGATATACTGCATCTTCAAACACCCTGCCCCACCTGTCATCTCTGCTCAGACCTGGTGTCTGTTTTCTGTCTCCCTGAAGTGTTTTTACAACAGGACTGTAAAGCCACCATAGGCCTAATTACTGCATGTAACCAATGAACATTTAGAATATGAAAATGATACTTCATATACATTTCATTTAATTTCATTCTGTCTCTTAATGTCTGACGAAGTGGACATGCTCACGAAAGCTTAAATTAAAAAATAACAGTTAGTCTTTAAGGTGCCACACATTTTTGTCTTTTGTTTTGTTTCTTTGGAATTTGCCTGATATAAATTTAGTACATGAGTTCACTTGCTATATTCCATTTCAAGTTACTTTTCTGCCAAAAAAAAAGGCAAATTGCAATTTCCCTTTCAAGTTATTTGCCTCAATTGTTCATTAAGTGTTGTTTTGTTATCTTCAACACCACTCTATATCTGCATATAATCTCGGGGATTTGTGTTCTGCTATTTATAACCCAAGACCACAGTTTCTTTTTTCCCCCTTTTCTTCCAAGCATTTGCTAGAAAGTAGATTTTTCTCTTCAGTTTACCCAGTGTAAAATTTGAAAGGTCACTTTTTAAAACAAGTCTGGCTTTGATAGTTTAATCCACCATGACAAAGTAAGACCTTAGCTTTTTAAAAAGTCTGTGCACAGCCTGGACATATTTGCTGCAAACCACAGAAAATACCTTTCCTGTCAGATAGCTAACAAGTCAACGGTAGAGCAATTTACTTTGCTGAAGCAACCCTAGAATCAAATGATCTTATTTTTTAAAAAAAACCACACACACACACACACACACACAAACACAAATACCAGTACACGGGAGATGACATATGGAGTATATTCCTTTGTAAGCACAGGCTTCTTTACTTAAGATGAAATTGATTTTAAATTGTTGAGTACTCTCTTTGCTAATCAAACGAAAAAGGATAGCCACGTGTGGTAAAAGATGTCCCCCCCCCCAGTTAGGTCATCCATCTCAGTTTCCCTCCAAGGTTCAACTCAGTTTGTGAGAGGATATTCCTGTATGAATCAGATTCGCTTCTAGATTTCAGAATGCTCCATTAGATGTGATAGGCTACGCTGGCGTGTTTGGGGAAATGGCAATGTGTACTTTGAGAGTCCCATAGATCCAAGCTATCTCAAGGACCAGGTTTCCCTTTATGAGACTGCCCAGATGTTAAAATCACCAGGGGAGGCCTTTCTCTTGGTAACACGTCTTCACAGGGGCATTTGGTGGGGACAGGAGAGAGGGCCTTCTCTGTCACTGCTCCCAGACTCTGCAACACTTTCACAGGAGGCCAGGCTGGCCACATCACTGCTATCCTTCCACAAGCAGGCAAAGTCCTTTCTCTTCAGACAGATGTTCTCTTAATGATTGGCTGCCTGGGAGGGGTTTTTTTAAATAGAGTGTCGCGTCTTCTTACTTTGAATCTGTTTTTGGTGTTGATTATGTTTACCTTTTTAGTGTAGAATTTGTTTGATTCTTTTTTAGTATGTGTATATTTACTGTTTTTAGCTTTTAAATGTTGTCTTTTAATTATGTAAGCCACCTTGGGTCCTTTTTAAGGAGAAAGGCAGGGTAAAAATAAATAAACAAACAAATAAATAAATAAATAAATAAATACTGTAAATAAATAAATGTTAGGAGGGCAATGAAAGGTAACAGAAACAGTCAAAAGACATATTTTCTTTGAAGAGTCTTTTGACTGTTACTTTTCAATGCCCTCCAAACATTTATTTATTTATCTAAAATAATTTTATCCCCCCTTTCTCCTTAAAAAGGCCAAAGGAGGCTTACTTCATTAAAAAGACAATATTTAAAAGCTAAAAACAGTAGCTATACAAATATTTAAAAAGAACGAATGAAGTATTACATTAAAAACAGTAATAAAATCAATACTAAAACATAAAACAACAGGACACAACAGTCCATTTAAAAAATCTTCTCAGACCACTAGTTATTAAGGGAAGGCTTGCCTGAAGAGAAAGTTCTTCACCTGCTTGTGGAAGGACAGCAAAGATGGGGCCAGCCTGGGCTTCTGTGGGAGGGAGTTCCAAAGTCTGGGGACAGCAACAGAAAAGGCCTTTTCCTGTGTCCCCGCCAAACACCCCTGTAAAGGTGGTGGGACCAAGAGGAAGGCCTCCCCAGATTATCTTAATTCCCGGGCAGGCTCATAGAGGGAGATGTAGTCTTTTCGATACCTTGGACCCAAGCCGTTTAGGGCTTTATAGGTTAAGACCAGCACTTTGAATTGGGCACGGAAACGGATTGGCAGCCAGTGGAGCTGCTGCAGTTGAGTTCCCGACCTGGCCCACAAAGCTACAACAATGTATTTGCTTTGGAATCTTATTGCTGATAAGCCTGTTCTATGCATACTCAGTTTTTAACAGTCACTGTTTTCCACTTTTGAATTTTTTATTTTTTTTATTTTTTGGAGGATCAATATATCATACCCTGAAGCCTGGATTCTTTCCAAATTAAAAAAGTGAGTGGGGCCAACCATTCTTTTTCAAGATAAACAAGATTGGTCTTTTCAATTTGTCTGAGCTATTTTTAATCCGGGGACGTTTAAGTTTGTTTTTTTCTGAGTGTGTGTGGGGGAAACAGCCTTACTTAAAAAAAAAAAAAACATAACTCGAGGACCCTTTGCCCAAACCTCCCCAAACAAGGCACAGAGCAAAAAAATTGTTTGCTACAAATGTGTCAAATTTGGTGTTGATCCAAAGTACAGTTTCAAAGTTAATTTTTTTTGTTTCAGCTGCCTCCATTTTTAGAAGAACTGCCTTGCAGAATGTTTTGCTCTGATGCACAACAACATCACTGCACTCTTTTGCGATGATAATTCTGAACTCTGTGAAGAACTGAACTGTAGAATTTCCTGCCACAAAGCGATAGCAATGACCACACACCTGGAAAGCTTTAAAACAGGTATGGGCAACCTGAGGCTATTAGCAGCTACAAGTCATGTGGGACATTCTCTCCAATACCAGAACCACGTTTGGATGCTAGTGGTTAATCACCAGAATGCTGGACTGTAGTCCTGTTCCTCACAAGGCTTCAGATGTTGCCAAACTCAGCTTAAATTTACTAGACTTACATTTTTTAAGTACATGGGTGGGGGGAATGTCCTCCACAGTTCCATTTGAACTTGTATCTAGAATCTGGACAAAAAATGATGAAATGTCTGGAAAACAGCTGCAAATGAGACAACAATGCAACAAAGTATCTTTTCTGTTATGACCTGACATTTCCTGGGGATAGGTAAATTTGCCTTTAAGACTCAGGAGATATAGGTTTGAATCCCCCACCCAAATTTATTTATTTATTTTATTTATTTATTACGGTCAATGACCAGGAAGATTAAAAAAACTTTATTTAGACAAAATCACGTAATATCAGAGACAATGGACAAGAGGGGTGGCACTTGTAAAAAAAACCCACTTATTAAAAATTTCACCTTGGAAACTCTATTAGAGTCACTATAAGTCAGATGCGATTTGATGGCACGTAACACACATCAACTTGCCTTTTCCCAAGATTTCTTCAGAAAAGCTGTTAAGTAATGAGTCCATTACATGTTGTGTACAGTGTAGTCTACTCATCAACACCTGAAACTCAAGAATCAGCTGGAGGTGGGGTGGGCCAACATCTTGAAGGCATGTAATCCTGAAAGGGCCTATATTTTGCAGCTAATTTCCTCCGTTTATTTGTTTATCCACCCAAAGACTCAAGGAGAACAAGTAGCAAACTATCTTCCCTTCAGCTGAATCAGTAGCTTATAGAATAGACAGATCTATTCTATCATTTCTGCTACCAATGTTCCCTGGCGGCACAGTGGCCACATGAAAATCCAGTGGCCAAAAGTAGCCCTCAACGTTTTATAGTTTAAGGGGAACACTGCTTATTATTTATTTATTCAAACTATTCTTGCCCTGCCTTTCTCCTTAAAAGGATTCAAGGTAGCTTCTACTATTTACTATTCTAAAATATGTATCCAAGCGTATCTAATGAGCCTTTCCTGCCCTGCCTCCAGCTTTGATCCACAGTGCATCCACATTTTAGGAATCCATTTCGCTCCTAGAGAAAGTGATAAGACTACTCTTTCATTTGAAAAAAATGACTTTGAAACATTCAAAGTTAAATAGTAATGGTTTCAAAGGCAGAGTTACTCAAATTTAATTCTTACAGATTAGACACAGTAGGATTTATCAGTTAAACTTGGACCAGATTATAAAATAAATGTTCATTCTATGAATTAAAGTCCCAGCCGAAACCTGTGGCAATATATCTGTATAATAAATTCATACTGACAATACTGGCTCAGCAGGTATTTTCCCTCCTGTGTATCAATACAAAATCACTTGTCAGATAACAAAGTAAATCTTTTTCTTCTCACAGTTCTGCCGAAAATGGCACACATTGGGAAAAAAATCAAGAGAAGTTCACTTGGTTAATCCATATATACATAAAAGGCCAAACTTGATGAGTCACAGGAGATCTATGATCAGATTTCACTAGAAGGAAAAAAAGAGGTAAATCTCTTTGATTTCAGTGCTAGAAGAAATAATCTGAAATGTCAACACATCATTCCCCTGGTGCATTTCAACATCTATATAAATGTGATTGGGCAAGTGATTCAGGGATGTGGAGCATGCTGAGGACAGCTTTTTTTCTCTTTTTTCGGCCATCTGAGCTGGGTAAGATTGTAAAAGAGGTAAACCAGGGCTAGAGTTAGTAATGAGGGAGTAATTAGTAAAGAGAAAGTGAAAGCTGACCAAAGATAAGCCAAGCAGATTTTTTTCACTTTTCAGTCAATTGCATTCAGCATTTCTACACTGCCTCTGAAAGGAGAGGTTTGCTGGCTGGAGATAACTCTTTGATCTAGCTTTGTCACTAGAAGCTCTGAAGAGCTCAATGGCTTGCACTGCCTTTCACCATATTTGGCTGAGTCACTTGCTGCAACTGTTTGTGGACAGAGACAGTCTGGCTACGTTGACACACTTTGTTAATTCAGAGAATCATATAAAGATTTGAAGGGGATCCTAAAGGTCATTCAGTCTAAATCTATCGCTAAAGCATCTCTGAGAGTTGGCTATCTAACTTTGGCTAAAAGGCATCCAATGAAGACGAGTCCACTGCACTGTTGAGTAGCTCTTATTATTTAGGAATTCTTCTGGATGCTTAGGCAAAATCTCCTTTCTTGAAATTTTGAATCCACTACTTTGGTCCTACCTTCTGGAGCTACAGAAAACAAACATGTGGTCTATTAAGACAGCTAGATCCTTCTCACATACGCTACTGCAAAGCCAGCTATCACTTATCAAATATCTGCTACTCTGTTCTTAAATACCTAAATGTAGGACATTTTTCCTGTTGAAACTCATTTTCTGTGCTTTGGCCCAGTCCCGCAATTTGTTTAGATCATCTTGAAGCTTGATTCTGTCTTCTGAAGTATTAGTAAGGTAAAGGTAAAGGTTTCCCTTGACATTTAGTCCAGTCGTGTCCGACTCTAGAGAGCGGTGCTCATCCCCGTTTCCAAGCCGTAGAGCCAGCGTTTGTCCGTAGACAGTTTCCGTGGTCACATGGCCAGTGCGACTAGACACGGAACGCTGTTACCTTCCCACCATAGTGGTACCTATTTATCTACTCACATTTACATGCTTTCGAACTGCTAGGTTGGCAGGAGCTGGGACAAGCGACAGGAGCTCACTCCATCACGTGGGTTCGATCTTACGACTGCTGGTCTTCCAACCTTGCAGCACAGAGGCTTCTGCGGTTTAACCCGCAGCGCCACCACGTCCCTGTGTCTGAAGTATTAGCTACCCCTTCAATTTTGATGCCATTTGCAGATGTGATCACCATCCTCCCATGTCCTCATCCACATAGTTTATAAAGACGTTGAATTAAAGGGACATGCACAGTGAACATTTTCATGTTTCTTTTTTGTTGTTCTTTTGGAGGGAGCGCCTCTTTCGTTTTTTGCATTTTCCTTGCAGTAATTGTTTTGTTTTACATAAAAGGGAAAGCCTCTTTGGGATCCTTTCATTTCAGGTTTACCTTTAGTGCTCCAAAAGCCCTAAAAAAAACCTTACGACCTTTAAAAACAACTTGAAAAAAGCAGAGTGGCAAGGCAACAGTACATTTTAAAAAATCATGTAAAAACCCACCAAAAGATACACCTTTAATATACATAGTAAATTAAGCAAAACAATTTAAAAAAAAAATCAATCAAATATGGGGGAACACCCCCTCAACAGAGAAAAAAAAATGGCAAAATAAAAAAATAAGAGAGGTTATTTTTTGGAAAGCATAGCAATAACCCAACAATGGGGGGGGGGGGGAAGCCTAATTTTTTCCTTCTTCTTTTGTGCTAACACAAAAGTTCAACAACTCTGGGCCCAGGACAAACCCCTCTGGCACTCCACTTGACACTTCCCTCAACCTCCTATTCTTGGCACCCAGAAAGTATCCAAGTGGGTAAATCAATATTTTGGTACGGTGAACACTCTCTGGGTACAACATGTCGACCAGCTACAAATGCATCTAACAACCGCATCATCTAGCTAGCATTTTACGGCTGCAAGAATAGCACAAGGGACTTTGCCAAAAGCCCTCCTCAGTGGATGACTGTGATGTGTTTTTTGCAGGCTTGCCCTTGACATCCTGAAAGCTCCAAATGGTGTAGACTCTTGCCACCAAAATTGTAATTGGTTGTGTACTTGCTTTTAAAGTCCTATATATCTCGGGACCCAAATATCAATCTGCTTTTGTGTTAAGATCACTTGCCAACACCCCACTGGGAGGTACTTCCATTGTTAGAGGATTAGAAGACAGGTCATTCCGTAGTGGTACGATAAGTAATTAGCTCTACTCCCTGAATTGCCTGGCTCTGCTTCAGTCAGCCACTGTTTTGAACCTGCCTCTGACAGGTGAATTTCTAAATTTCTATTGAACCAATAGCTTTCATAAACCTGAAATTGGCACTTCTGCATCCCAAAACAGGAAGGTTGCCACCTTTTTGGCACAAGGAACAACCTCCTATTTTTGGCACCCAGAAATTCTGCAAGTGGGAACACTCACTTCAGAAGCAATAGCAGTGATTATTTGGTTTTTAAAAAGCTTCTCTGTGTAATCGATTTTAAAAATGAAAATAATGGAAGAATAGCTCCCTCTGGTGCATGAGAGCTGCAATCAATAAGGCAGTTAAAAAAACCCCCCAAGAAAACAGAATGAGTACATTATAATTTCAACTGAGTACACATGAAAAGTTCAGAAGGACATACATCATTTATCCTTCATCTCCAGTAAACAAATTCTAGCTCAACTTTGTAAGAACACCCTTTGCAAGTTCAAACTCTTCAGCAATGGCAATGATTCTTCTAAGTCAATATTACTACTGGAAGAACACACAGCATTGACTGTAATTGGGATGTTCACGCTGCCCAGTTTTATGTACCCTTACTGAAAGTAAGCCCTGTTGGATTTTAAACCAAGTTAATGCGCAGGATTGGGCTGCAAGTTCTTCCTAAGAAGTAGAATGCTATTTCCAAGCTTGCCATCTTGAAAAAAAACAAGGCTCACATTGTGTGTTGAAACAACACCCCTCCCTATGTATTACTGGATATTTAAGAACTTAGATGATAAATTATATTGGTGCAAGAAGGGAGCGGGGGAGAAATCTAAGTAATATCTATTTGCAAAGTCAATGTCTGTTTTTTCATATTTGTTTTTTTCCATTTCCTTTTTTTAAAAGCGTTTCGGAGTCTTTACTTATTAATTCATGAATACAGAGTGCCTTCTAACAAAATAATGCAGAATATTTTAATTAGAAGTGTTACCCCAATGAATTAGAATGGAAGATGGGGAAATATACAGCACCACCTACAAGCCTCAAAGCTGAAAGTGGCTCAAGGCAGGAAAAGCTTTCCTTTAGCACACCAAGACAATTCAACCGTATATGGCAGGGCTACTGCTAAACAAAAGTTTCCTACTCAAAATGCTTAATTGCTACCAGGTTTTTACACTAGAATCTCTGCAGAGATGAAGTCTCCATGACCCTGCTAAGTGGAGAAATTACAAAAAAAAATTAAAAATAATAATGAATGCACAAGTATGCGTCCTGCTCAGTCTGTTCTTCCTACTACATGAAAAAGCTTCTTTGTACTGCATTGGGGAAAGGTGAATAAATTTGACAAACAGAATGTATTTTGTAGCCTAAAATTTAACACTTACACAGAAATAGCCGCAGACTGATTTTCAAACAGTTGTAAGATCAAGCCATGGGAACATTATGAACATTAAGAACTGGCTTGCTCCAATCCAAGGTCCTGCATCCTACATTCAACTGTAGATTCCCAGATGTCCACGAACAGTTCATGAGAAAAAAGAGGCTAGAGATGGTCACCCCATGCCTATTTTCCACATGGTAATGAGTTACACTGACTCTGATTACAGAGAGTGCATTCAGATCTCCCTCCTTTATCAGTAACCGTTAGGAAACTTATTGCCTGTAAAGGAGTATAATTCTTTTTAAAGCATTACACCAGAAATTTCTGTTTTCTAAAAATATGGAATATTACAACATTCTAGAGCAAAATCTGCAAAGCTAACACTGTTTCCCTTTATAATTTGTGTCCTTTCAAGGGAAAGATGCATCCTCTATTACAGGAATATATATAAAATATGTAACTCTCAACATTAATCTGAGAATGTGAAACTGGTTCAATTTCCATTCCATTTTCATCACTGTTCATATCAAGCACAGAACAGATTCATAATCCAGAAGGGCACCTAACCAATGACATCATCACTCCTCCACAGGCATAACTTTCACAGGAGGACAGAGAATTTTTGGCCTCTGGGATTCCAAAACACAATTTTGAAATGTAAATTATGTTTTGGAATTTCAGAACAGGACTCTAGGAATAGGTCAAAAATTGAAGGGAGGAGTTTACAGTCCTCCATTCCTGTCTCGATTTCCCCTTCCTCCTCACTTAAAAGTTTCAATAGGGGTAAAAATGGCCATCACTGAATGATCAATGGATCTCTATAAAAAAAAGTCATGTCTTGAACTGTAAGATTATAAGGAAGTTCCTGGAAATAACTTCCAGAGGTTTCAGCCTAGAGCAGAGAAAACTTTCTTTCTGTGGCTTTCCTTATCTTAGGATGTAACCCAAGAGCAAGTACCAGACCAGAGGGACCTTTGGCATGATGATCCCCTACCTGTTGGGCCTCTAGAGAGATGGAAATAGCTTTGCACTGTATCTTCGCACTAAGCAAATGAGTTTCCAAGAGAAAAAGACAAGGCGCCTTTCATTAGCAGAAGCTTAGAATAATTGAACTCTGCCACTTGAACTTAACTAATTGGTTGTTCTAGTTACTATACTTCCAAATACATTTTAATAACATTATGCAATCAACATGTGTGATAAGCACTAATAACTCTCATGACTTGCGCATCCCAGAGAAATTACAGAGGCTAATGAACCTCGTAGCTGATTTATCACATGGGGTAACTAAGTCCAAAACTTAGGCAGTCACCAGAAATGGATTACTGTTTAATTAATGCAAAACATCACAAAGGTATTACCGGTGATGAAAATGTAGCAAATTGTATGTTGTCTGGAATTTATGTATTAATTGACTCAAGATCGCTTCAGGAAAAATAAAATTACTATAAAACAAGCATGTTACTTGTTATAATTCTATGCAGGCTACTTGGAATTACAGAGCAAGGTCCTTAATCATGTGTTTTAGCATTCTCAAATGTACTTTATAAGCACTGTCTAATTAATACTCTCTAAACTCCCATTTTCCTGATGAGAAAATAGGACAAGGTCCTTAATTATTTGCTCAAGGTTAGCAAGGAGTTGCCAATTAACATGTGCAATGGATCTCTCCTAGGAATTTCATTATTTTAATCAAAGTACAAAGATATTTCCATCTGCAGTGCCTTTTGATCTTGACTTAATTTCCCCCTTTAGTTTTGATTTTGTAATACGCATGCTAAGAAAATAATTAGGCCTATTCCATGATAAGGAATTGCACCGTTGAACACGGTTACTACATGCTAATGTCAAGCAAACTTCATCATAGAATGTTTGGCAAAAGAAAGAGAAAGAAAAATCCCAAAATATCATAGCACGTTAACGATTAATAATTCTACCTCAATGTGAGCTTTTATGGCTCGGAGTCCATTTCCTCAGACACTGGAGTGCAAATATATCAAGCTGTATCCTTCTTACGCAGCGAGTCTAAATCTTTTCTTAGCATATACAGTTCATTATTTGCACTCCAGTGACTGACGAAGAAGAGTTTGACCCATGAAAGCACACACGAAACAAAATTGTTAGTCTTTAAAGCGCTACTATGTTTTTCTTTTCTTTTTGCCATAATGTTGAGACAGACTAAAGGCTTCTCTCTCTCTCTCTCTCTCTCTCTCTCTCTCTCTCTTAATTGCTTTGTTATAGCATGTACCTGTAACTTTAGGAGACATGATATGTCACATTAAAGATAATTTTGCACAAATTGGACTGTTTTTCTAATGATTCAAAAACATCACCAAAATATTTACCCATTGTCTATATATTTTGTTTCTTGTCATATTTATTGAGACGACCAACGCTGTAACCACTGAAGAATTTGCATTCAAGTTTCATGATCAAATGTCCCTGAAATATTACACATTTACTGCTATCTGTACTTTGTTTTAATTTGAAGATGCTGTGGTTATTATCTGTCATTACAGATACTGCTGAGAAAGCATCCAGCTCCTCCCATGTCCTGTCAATCCTTTCGGGAAGATACATTTACCAAATTAATTTTTTAAAACTTTGCTTACACTATTTGAATGCCGCCATATATCAGGGACAATACTGTAGGATACAATAAAAAAAATGAAAGCCAAGACAGAGCCTAAAACCTTATAGTCAAAAGCTATATAGAATATGACAGTAAAACAAAAGTGAACAGATCCCCAATTACTGCATAAGTTTCCAGTAACAGCTTGATGCTGCTACAGATATGAAGGACCACTAACACAAAGACTTTTCTGGTTTGAATTTGTTCCCAGCATTTCCACTTTGTTTTTTGTTGTTGTTGTTGTTTTTTCATCCATCAAAAATGGACATACATCTATCTGATCTTGGAGCTTGACATTCCAATCCAGTTAAGAATAAAGACCATTTTTTTCTATCAGATCTATCACCTTGTTGTCCACCTTCCTGAACTCCACATTAGTCAACTTTACCATACATGATATATCCCATATCCAGATGACAGAAACAATGTGTCAAAATTAAGTCATTAAAATAAAATTTGTTACTTTCCCATAAAACAGGAGAAAAGGCACCAATTTATTCAATGCATTAAAAATAACACTTCAGAAGTCTCAACACATTTTTACACTTTAAAACACGATGTATGCTGTGTCTCTGTGTCCAAACTATTCCACCCTAAGAAGGAGGTACCCATAGATGCCCACCCAAGAAGAATAGCTCACATTTATTTCCTAGCCTTGGCACTTAGCTTTTCCTGGACTACAACTCTCAGAATACCTAGTTAGTATAGCCCACAGTCAGAGTTCTAGAAGGTATAGCCCCACAACATATGGAGTCTCATATGCTTGGAAACCAGTGATTTGTTAAAAAAAAATTGTTCTGTGGTCACATTTAAATACGCTTCTTCAGCAAAACACTATGGAAGCTTTGTCTGAAAGCACAGTCCTAAGAAAACCTCCAGCCTTATTTTCCTAAGCTTCACAAGTCATAGTGATCAGCTCCTACCATGTCCATCAATTAGTGAGAATGTCCATGAAATATGGTGTGTGTTCTGCTGAATGGTTGTAATTCAAAGTAGTTCTTTTCTCTTTGTGGAGTCTGTCTTGTTCAATATGTGCACAGATGTCCCCTTCTGTGTGGGTGGAGAAATGAGATCCTGTGTCAAGATACACATAGTTCCTGAACCTATTAGTTTCACATAGGTTGGCGCCACCACCACAGCTAACATTATTATTAAATTCACCTGAGGAATAAATGGCAGATTAGGAAGGTAATTCCAAAGTAACAAAAATATAATTTTTGAAGGAACCAGTAACAAGTGTGCTACAAGGTAGCAACCTACGTGCTATTCTCTGTAAACCCCACTGTTTATTCTGAAACTAAAAATTAAGTAACCAAATTAATAGAACTAATTCAGTGAATTAAATGTTTTTATTATTCTCCCAATTTAAAACAAATCAATTTTCAGAAGGATTTTTCCAGTTACTAGAAACGCACATTCAAGCTGCTGTCACTAATTCTACATCTTCAACTTCACTAGTCCCTTTACACAGCAAAAGAGTATTATTAATGGATTAAATGGCAAAATACAACTTATTATACCCCAGTTTTTGAGCCCTACTTGGAGAGAAATGCAAGATCCAATGCAATAAATGCTGCCGATCTGTTTCAAAACAGAAATCCCAACATTTTCGTATTCATAAACAAGACCAGATTATATGATCAATATCTGTATCTGGTACCCTACAGCTCCAGTAATTAGAACTAACGCCTGCATAAATATTACCCAACCTTCACAGAATCAAATACCATCTACACGGTAAAACTCCCAAATCTGGAAGCTTATATGTTCAATTACATTCTGACCCAATGTAATTGAACATACAGGCTTCCAGATTAATTTGAACTGTCTGAAAATATATACTTCTCAAAGTTAATTCTCCATTTAATCTGATAGATATTAAGAGTTCAAATTTTCCTAATAGTATGTAGAAGTTACTCAATACATTTATTTGATAATTCCCTTAAAAAGTATCTCCTCAAATTCCATACACTGTCTTAAAGAACTGTGCAGTCATGAATCATGAGAGACTCACTGCCGATGGAATAAAGTATCTTTTTCACCCTGCCTAGTTAAAATATGGACTTGGCTTCCATAAGATGCAATAATGGCTACCAACTTAGATCACTTTAAAGGGCTATTAGACAAACTGATGGAGCAGAAGCTATGAGTCATGATGGCTATACATCTTGTTTGAGAGGCAACATTCCTCTCAAAACCAGTTGCTAGGGAACATGAGCAGGTTGAAACTATTGCTCTCATGTTTTTCATGTGGGCTTCCTCCTGCCATTTGGTTAGTCGCTGTGGGAACAGGAAGCTGGAATATCCAGGCCTCCAGTCTGATCAAGCAGAATTCCTCTCATGGTCTCAAGAAAAGTTACAGTATCAAAATCCTGTTGTGTAACATGAAAAAAAAAATCCCTGTGGAAAATCCTTCAATGCTTTACTTGGAAGCAATATGCTTTTTACTGCATTGTGTTAAAAAAGGAACTAGGCAAAGTAAAGGCCCTTGACATGAAAAGTATTATCTCAGAGATTAAAAGAAGGGCAACCTGTGTCTCTATGGTTTATAAGGTTATGCAGTTTGGCCTGTACACATGCATGACTCCACATTCATAGCATGGTCTCTCCTTCCCTCTAGTGGCCAGTTCTGGTAATACATGTGAAAATAGTTTTTCTGGATTTTTTTCTTTTAATATTTTTAATATTTTCAGGCCGTGGATAAGTGAAACATGGATACTGATCCCGTAGATATGGGGACCCTACTGTACTGGGCATGCTATGAGGGTTTTTATTTTAATACTGAGAAAGCCCTCACTACATCACATTTGGGAGAGTGGAAAAACAAGCTAAAATGTCAAATGCATAAAGATGGGGTAGCATATTTTTCCACTGAGTTTTTATCTCCAATTTTAGATACACAGCTTTTTCACGTTCCTTACAGAATAACCTATTTCATGTGAAGTTGGATGCGAAGTGTACAGCCCAAAGAAAGGAAAATTAAGACTGGGCATTTGAAGCCCAATTACAGAGCTTCAAAAATTACCCCAAGAAACTCTTAACACTTTGAATGTCCAATTCCAGTTTGATTCCTTAATTGAAAACTGAATATATCAAAGGAAGGTTGGTAGTCAACTGAAAACAGCTCTGAAAAATACCAGCTACTTGGACCATTTCAGGTAGGCTTCCATTTCAGAGAAGAAGCTGCTTTGGTGGCCTGGTGGGGTTATCTTTGCTGGCAGAAAGACTGAGCAGATGCGGCCACATTGTTCTCTTATGTCTCTCAGCAATTACCATCAGCCATAGTATCCTACTCTAGAAAGTGGGTGGGCTGAGAACTGAAGGCAGTGATCCTGTTCTTAGGCAGTGATTGAATTCCAGAAGTTGATGAGGTGGAATTGTTCATCTGAGCTACACAAATTTCATTTTGGTGTTTGTTAGGGCCCTGATTTGTTCATGGTGCTTTTTAACACTTATTTAAGACCTAGGGAAGATGTTGTCCAGAGGGATACAGTGAAGTGTCATCAGTATGCAGGTGACATTTAGCTCTATTCTTCCCTTTCATTAAGTACAGATGAGGCAGTGATTAATCTGAGCACTAGGACTCAGTAATGGGCTTGCTGAGGCCCAATACACTATGACTCAAGCCAGACAAGATAAAGATGCCGTCAGTAGGTGATTTCTGTGGCTGGTTGGATGGTACAGATTTGTAACAATGAGGGAGGAAAGAGTAGATTTATACCCTAGGGGGTGCCCATGGATCCAGTGTTCGCCCTTCAGACCCAAGTGGCCTCCATATTAGAAAGTGTGTTTTATCAGTTTTGGAAGAGATATATCTTGCAACTCTACCTCAGCAGATGGCTTATATATACTTAGCTATACACTGATAGAATCATGCTTGGGGGTGTCCACTGTATTATATAGCAGGGCTGCATCTGAAGATGATGCAGAAATATTATGTAGCACAAAACAGAACGGCAAGGCTATTCACAAGGATTGTTTTGAACAAGTTCATTCTGTTACTGCATATATTGTACTGATTGAAGTAGGGGTGTAGATCTTGAAAGCCTCAAATGGCTTAGAATGAGTCTTTTTAACTAACCATCTTCTCCCATCCCCATTATATATTTATTCAGGCATCAGATGAAGATTTTTCTCTTCCAGCATGATTTTTATCTTCAACTTGTTGCTTTTGATATTAGTACCAGTGCTTGCTTTTTAATTCCATGCACTGCAAGTGACTATAAATTTTAGGTAGAAAAGAGAAGGACCTTGGAGTACAGACGGTTTTTTCATCACTCCTTCCTGCTAAATGTCAGGCCCCAGGAATGGAGGCAAGAATATTGGAAATGAATGACTGGTTAGCGTTGTGCCTTACAGGAGTTGGAAAGAATGTGTTTCCTAGGATTCATGCAAATCTGGTCCAAAGGGCTTTAAAATGAATCCTGAAGAGTAGGGAGATCATGTTCTAGAAGACACAGAGACACCACATACTTGGGACAGGAGTTTTGGTGATGCACCAGAAATGGGAGTGGTGGGTCAGGATTTCATTAATGGATGGGAAAAGTCAATAAAGAAGCAGTTGTAGGGCATCACCCTTTAGTCCAAAGGCCATCTCTATATCATTGTATAGTGTATGGGAAACAAACAAAATGAGCTTGAACTTTTGACACAAGGTGGCAAGTATGTTATAATAAGCACTATGAAAAACTGGTAGGGAGACACCCATGCTAATCTAATTTTATCTCCCCCACCGCCACCTAACATGCTATTTTCTTTTTTAGAGTCACACATTTAATAGGAATGCATCAGATATAATGTACTCTGATTTCAGTAAGGCTTTTGACAAGGTCTGCCATGATATTCTTGTGACCAAGCTGGTGTAATGTGGGCGAGATGCTGCTTCTATTAAGACTGATTTGTAGCTGGTTGAAGGGCAGTACCCAAAGACTGCTCATCAACAGCTCCTTGTCATCCTGGAGAAGAGACAAATGGGATGTCATAGGGTTCTATCCTACACCTAGTGTTCAACATCTTTATACATGATTTGGATGAAGGCATGGAATTGATAGGTAATAATCGGGTCTCAAGTTGAAGTTAACACATTGGAGAACTGATCCAAAACAAACAATATGAGTTTCAACATGCATTTTACAAAAGAAAGTAACTTGGGTTTTAGATGCAAAGTAGCAGCCTGGGCAACAGATGAGTATGAACTTGTTTTCAAGGGTAGAGATTTATAGGAATATATGTTAATAAACAAACCACGTTCTCCTAGCTTCAGTACCACTGGGTTTCATACAAAGTGTTTTCTACTCAATTCATGCCCAAATATTGAATAAAACTTCATAATAATCTGGACTTGCTGGTTCACTTAGCACAGTGAGGCTTTCTAGTGTTTCAGGCAGAGGTTCCTCCTCACCCTAGCATCTGATACTTCATTTTTTCAAATTAGAGATGCCAGAGAGTGACCCTGGAACTGACTGTGTTATGACCCCACTTCTTCTGTATAATGTATAACTGTAACTCTTCTTGTTCCCTTCTTACATCATCATAGCTGTACTCCCTTGTGATATGGCAGCTCTTAACAACAATGTACTGGACCCACACCAGTCCCCAAGGTTATGCAGTCAGTAAGTTCAACACATTACAACAACTCTTCTGCTCAGAGCATCTAGCCCACTCCCCTGTATGCAACATCTTCCAGACTCTAAGAATCTCATAAGCTAAGATTTCTTTTTTACTCTCCTGCTCTGTAATTTTACATCTGATATTGTCTATCTTTTTCTACCACTGCTGGCCAATACCATTTGTTGCAGCAGAAGTCTATGTAAGATGAAGGTGGACTACCTGTGAACATAATTCTTTCAAAATCAGTTTTCTGTTAACATTATTAGGAGATTTATATACATCAAGAAACTGGGCTGCATTTTTGAAATGTACAATATTGAAGAAAAGGCCTTTCTCACAGATTTCAAATGTTTGGGTACGTACACTCATTTTTCACCTGCTAACGATGTTCTCCATGGCACAGGCTTGCCAAATGTGTTACTATGTTAATGTGACAAGCATCCTATGTATTAGACAACTTTGTACTGCCTCAGCTCAGAAGACTGATAACAGGATCACTTCAAATTGCCTATTTATCCCTATAAAAATGTCAGATTGTTCTCCATTCCTAACAGCTAGTAACTGGCTTGCCTCAGCTTTTGCTCTTGGGTATTATTTTTTTTCCAAAATGCTCTAGTGGTTTTCTATTGCTGCCTCAAACTAATAGACTTATGTCTTATGGCAGTTCTTAGCATTTTTGTTCTTCACTGAATTTCGTTTGTTTGTAGCTGAAGTGTTGGATTCAAATGACATATATTACTGTATGTTTTTCAAATTACCTCTTTTTCAGGCTTTGCAAAATTTACATTAAATAATTAATATAAACTCCCTGTAAGACTTTATGAACACATTTTGAATCTATTTTCCCCCCAATGAAGCACAGAAGCATGTCACTCCCCTATTCATCTCCTATACTCCTAACAGCCACACAGTGGTAACTTTTGGGAGACCCTGATGCTTCCTGGTTATGATTCAGCATGCTCATATCCAAACTCATCCATAGGGTATTTTACAGCTTGTTAAAGTTTATTAGCCATCACAGATTATCAGTAAAAACTGTTTAATTGGATAATTACTACAGCTGTTACTGTTAGTGGTGCTTAAGATTCTTGTAGCATGCACACACTGAGACAAAATGGAAACAGCTCCTGAAAGCCTCTTATCAGCCAGATCAATGGTATTGCTTTTACATGTGGTTTTGTAAGAAATTTTCATTCACACATATATGCTTCTATTTATTATGGAAGGGATAAGTTATGGACGCTGGCCTTACCTGTGGCCACAACAGCTGGCCATGTGTTTATGAAATACTGTACATTTCTTGGTTAATGACTGAGACTGTCAATACTCTCTCAATAGCTAGGAAACAGCCGGATCTCCCTTGATTGCTCTGAATAAAAGAAACCTATCAGAGCTGGGAATAGAGGCGTAAGTTCCCTTTCCCCAGTTAAAGATCATGTATTTTAGGGTGGAGTGGGGAAAAGGAAGCTCCAGTTTTGAGTCCGAGACAGAAAGAATCAATGTTTGAGTTGTGGAGAACAGTCTCCTTGGCAATGTGATATGGGTCAGAGGGTTTGCTGCATTTTCCTCCCTGGTACTTTATTGTAACCAGACAGGTCAAAACGACCTATGCCATTTCTGTGATATCAAAAATATGTTCTTTACCTGGCTAGGAAAAGGTATAATTTATCTTATCACATAAGAGGAGACATGAAGAAAAAGAGGCAGGGGGCTTGTGGAAATGAAGCTGTGGACAATGAAGAGTACAAAAAAAAAGTAGGGTGCTATAGAAAAGAACTGAGGGAGTGGATGACAGACTGCCATCATTATTTGCAGGATTTCTGATCTACTACTACAAGAGTTTATAGAAATCCTCCCAACTATTTCATTTAATCTGCCTCTTCATCCTAGAAACAAAATTAGCAACATCCAAGGTTAGTTTCTTTCTTTCCTGTTTGTTTTTTTTAAGTTCCTCTTTTGGAGAGATTCAAGCCATTTTTTCCCATAGTTGCTCCTTACTGAAAACACATATTAGCATTCTCTCCTCTGCCCAAGCTTGATTATCTTCTGAGCTAAAATAATGATATCTTTAAAGGGTTACAAAGAGAACTGTAGTATCTCATTACTCAGATGCATGTTGACAATCTGAGCTGAAAATGAATATATTCATGATGCTTTGCAACATCTTAATCCATATTAATAAAAGCAGCAACATATGGACTGCAATACAGTTTATGAAATTATTACATCATACCTACACAGAAACAAATCATTAGGAAAGCTGCATTTCAGGGAAATTAGCAGACAAAAATAAAATACCAGTTTAAATGTATATTCTATTGAACTTACAAATATCATACTCTAACAATGAATTTAAGTATCATGCCCTCATCGCATTTCTTTCAAAGTAAATTTCATGGGATATAGTGTTAAAAAGCTGGATGGTTGTAGTGTTTCTTTCATTTCTGAGATTGATCAAAATAACTGGTCAGCAATAATTTACTAAAGCATCATATCTTTTCTCAACTTATCTAAGGAACTCAGTACTGTGTGTCTAACAGAGTAAATATAATGTGGCACTCCATATATTGTTCATTCTGAACTTTTTGGTTTCATATTTATAGCAAAGACTATTGTTTTTAAAACTCTGGAGAGCTTCTGACAAACAGATCTGTCAATGAATATGAATTTGGCTTGTTCAACTATACCAGATTTGTTATAAAACCATGGATTCTGGTTTATTCTCCAATTTCAAATTATGAAGTCAAACCATGTTATCTGGTATGTACACAATAACATGCAAAACGTCACTGAAAGAGGAGTTAAACACCGACAAAGTTCAACTACTAACAACACAAGTGGAGGAGGAAGATGCAAATAGATTGGGGAACATATGAACCAAAGGCTATGCTATGCTTATTCCATGGTTAAGCGCAATATGCAAATTCAGCCATTAGATTCTGTCATTTACAGATACTCAGGAGTAAGTACAGATGATTATGGGGTAGATTTTGGGGTAATAGAATTTGAAAGGATCAGATACTACAGCAGTCACACCTTGAGGAGACTTCATTGCTGGTGTATAGCGGGACCGGTCATTAATCACGGAATAGCAATTGGTATGTGACCACCAACTTGCAGCAAATAGTTATTCATTTCATTTGTATATGCAAACAGGTGAAATTTTGGTTTTGATGTCAAAACTGATTTTGCTACACACAGACTCTTTCTGCAATGCAAATTAACAGTATTTTTTCCCATAAAAATCTGAATTGTGGAATTTGAGAATTCCTCCAATAGGTATACTATGAAATGTCACTCCTCTTGTTGAAGCAGTAAATGATAACCAAAAGCAAACCCCATATGCCATCACCATCACATATTTCAGATAGCAGTATGTTTTAAAGAACTGTGCAAGTAATTTATCATTCAGATATATTTTTGGTGCTCTTATCTTCTCTATTATTTGCTAATTAAGAAATAGTCGGTCATCTATTTAATCGATGGTAGCTATTTACTTTAAAGGTTCAGATAAATTGCATCAGAGGACACTTTATCTGGATATACAGTTACAACAGCAGCAAATGTGCCTGTAAATATAGGCAAATTTATCACTCATCTGTATGCATGAAAATTAAGGCCTGTAAATTTCAATGCTGAATATTACTCAGTGAGCAGGCTTCACAGACTGATGAACATAATTTCCATAATGAATCAGGGGCAAACAAAAAATCAAACAGAACATTCTTATAAACAAGAGAGAAATAAATTAACAGAGCTACTCTACAAACCTCAAGAGATACTCAAACTTTTGTTGGGAAACTGTTTTGCAGAAGACTAGCACAAGAATGATTTCAGCCAAGGACAGGGGCCAACTTTTGCAACTCCAAATGCTACGCATGGGATCAACACACATCATACATAATATATCATGAAAGTATTGCTGGAATGTTTGGAGATAGAGTGGAATTCACAGGTTAATCTGTAATAAATTCCCTTCAGATGTGTGGAATAAATGTTATATAGGCACTAATGATCATCATCATCTAGAACTGCAGAAGGAAACCTATGGATCATTGAATTCAGCCCCTGTCAAGGAAGCACAGTGGGAACAGAACTCCCAACCTTTGGCTCTGCAGCTAGATACTTAAACTACTGAGCTATCCAACAATGCTGACACAACCTTTCATACAGAGACATTCCTGCATGCCAGTTTTATGTCATAATCTCTGTAGCATCAAGTTTAGTTTTAATGGGTTGTGCAAATGGGGATGGGGAGAGATAGACTGTAGCAGAAGAAAAGCACAAAATAATGAGAAATCCCCGACCACACAGGACTTTGCACAAGAACATATTCCCTCACAAATCCAGGCACAGTATCACTAACTGTGAGAATTTCAAATTATTAATTTAAGATTTTATGAGGATGTACCTTTAGAATGTGGGACGTGGTGGCGCTGCGGGTTAAACCGCAGAAGCCTCTGTGCTGTAAGATCTACAGATCTGCAGCTGTAAGATCGAATCCACGCGACGGAGTGAGCGCCCGTCGCTTGTCCCAGCTCCCGCCAACCTAGCGGTTCGAAAGCATGCAAATGCGAGTAGATAAATAGGGACCACCTCGGTGGGAAGGTAACAGCGTTCTGTGTCTAAGTCGCACTGGCCATGTGACCACGGAAGATTGTCTTCGGACAAACGCTGGCTCTATGGCTTGGAAACGGGGATGAGCACCGCCCCCTAGAGTCGAACACGACTGGACAAATTGTCAAGGGGAACCTTTACCTTTACCTTTAGATAGGATCCCAATTGAAAGAATAATGAAAAGACAGTGATTCTTACAATTGGAGGTAAATACTGTAATAACCTTTTCCCCCTTCCCTTCTTTTAAAAAGATTAGCTCACTGAATGAATTTTTGAGTCCTTGATTGCTGTGATTCCCTGAGGACTCCCAGGTCACATCTAAGTGGATGTTTGTGTGTGTGCAACATGCCCACAAAGCATAATAGCCACTTTATATCTTATGCAAATAAAATCATATTGATAAATGGGGAAGGATGTTCTCTCATGATTGATTAACTCAGTATAAATGGTAAGGAAGGCAGACCAAGGGAGACACCAAGGCAGACAGACAGAATCTGCCTTATCTGCAAAAAAGACAGGTTACTTACCTGTAACCATGGTTCTTCAAGTGGACCTCTGTGAATTCACACAATTGGGTTTAGACAGCGCCTGCGCTGGTCTTCTCGGAATATTCTAGAGCTTTTGTAGAAAAGTAACAAAGTTTAGAGTTGCCCCTATAGCGCATGCTCCCGCCGCCTCAGCCTTCAGTTCCATTTATCCGCCACAAAGCCTGTGCTTAGCAGAGACATAGTAGTGACGGACAGCGGGGAGGCTGGGCGGGATGTGTGAATTCACAGAGGTCCACTTGAAGAACCATGGTTACAGGTAAGTAACCTGTCTTTCTTCTTCGTGGCCTCTGTGAATGCACACAATTGGGTGACTAGCAAGCTCACTTACCGGAAGGAGGGCCGTCACTCTAGAACAGAAGTCAAGACTGCTCTACCGAAACTTGCTTCCTTCTTGGCCCGAAGGTCCAGTCTATAATGTGTCACAAATGTGGACGCATTAGACCATGTAGCAGCTCGACAAATGTCCGGAACATCCACACCACGAAGCAATGCTGTAGATGTAGCAACAGCTCTGGTGGAATGTGCTTTCAGGCCGTCAGGAGGAATCTTGCCTTGCAGCTGATATGCCAGATTAATTGTAGAGACAAGCCACCTAGAGACTGTAGAGGAGGAAGCAGGCGAGCCTTTATGTGATCCGTGAAAACAAAGGAATAACCTTGGAGAGCCACGGAAGTCCTTAGTTCGCGAGGTGTAGTAAGCCAGAGCTCTGCGAACGTCCAGAGACGTGCGGAGTCGGAGTCACGAGGCTGAAAGGAGACAATTGCTGCAGTGTACACTTTAAGGGTAGACAACGCTAGACCGGAATCAAACAAGTAACGTAAGTATTTGAGCAAAGTATGAAGAGAAATCGGCAAAACTTGTAAACCTCTTGATTGAGCAAACTTTGTAAAGTTGTTCCATTTATATTTATAAAGGAGTTTGGTCGACGGCTTTCTTGCCCTGTCCAAGACCTCCTGGATCAGGGAGTCAGTCTCCAGGCTGTCAAGTGCAGTGATTGCAGGTCTGGATGGAGAATGTTGCCTAAGTCCTGAGTGAGTAGATGTGGAAGGAGAGGCAGTCTGAAGACATCCGACGCCATCGCTCTGAGAGCGGAAAACCAGGGCTGTCGAGGCCACCATGGTGCGATGAGAATGGCCTCCGTTTCTGATTGTCGAGCTTTGACCAGGGTCCTCTGTATGAGTGGTATTGGAGGAAAGAGGTAGAGGAGACCCGGTTCCCATGGAATCATGAAGGCATCTCCAAGTGAGTTCATGCCCCTGCCCGCACGAGAGGCATACCTCTCGCACTTTTTGTTGTCCTGTGTAGCAAACATGTCCACTGTGGGGGGACCCCATCTGTTGCAGAGTAGTAGAAAAATGTCCATGTCCAATTCCCATTCGTGGGACTGTACCGTAAGTCGACTCAACGTGTCCGCCAACTGGTTGTCGGTCGTTGAGATATGGATGGCAACCGGAAAGACATGATGCTGATAGCACCACTCCCAGAGATGTATTGATAGGTAGAGGAGAGACATGGATCGTGTCCCTCCCTGTTTGTTGATGTAAAACATGGTCGTGGTGTTGTCGGTGATTACTTGCACACCACGACCTTGTATCATAGGGAGGAATGCACGAAAAGCTTTTATGACTGCCAGCATCTCCAGCTGATTGATGTGCAGATTCCTGTCTTGGCGAGACCAGAGAGCATGTATCTTGTGGGAGTCGCAATGAGCTCCCCATCCCGTGGGGCTGGCGTCCGTTGTTACTTGAACTGAGAGGTGCAAGGGTCGAAAAGGACGGCCGATGAGGAGATGTGGTAGAAATGTCCACCATCTCAGTTGGGTTGCTAACTCCGGGGTAACGAGCAGTCGTTTCCGAGGGCTGTCTACCAGAGGATCGAAGAGAGCCAGGAACCACGCTTGGAGGGAGCGCATCTTTAGGCGAGCGTGTGTCAGTGCAGATGTTGTAGAGGCCATGAGGCCGAGCAGATGCTGGGCATGCTGAGCTGAAACCATCGAATTTGGATGAAACTTGCGAATAGCCTTGCGAAGTTTCAGTATGCGGCTGGGTGGGAGAAATATGCGTGCCCTGATGGAGTCGAGTTTCGCTCCTATGTAATCGGCTACTTGGGATGGAACCAGATGTGATTTTTTGTCGTTTACTGTGAGGCCTAGGTCTTGTAAGGCGTGCAGGACAAACTTGGTATCTTGGACGGCCTGACGTCTGGATGGGGATACCACCAGCCAGTCGTCTATGTAAGGAAACACTTGTATGCCGTGCAGACGGAGAAAAGCCGCTACCGGGGCCATGCACTTTGTGAAAGTGCGAGGAGCTGTGGACAAGCCGAAGGGGAGGGCACAAAATTGATAAACGGTGTCTTGAAAGACAAAACGGAGGTACTTTCTGTGATTTTGATGTATTGTAATATGAAAATATGCGTCCTTCAGATCTATCACGACAAACCAATCTTTTTCTTTTAGGAGGTGAACAATGGATTCCAACGTCACCATTCGGAAGCGTCGTGGATGTAGGTAAGTGTTTAGGATTCTTAAGTCCAGAATGGGTCTGATCCCGCCGTCCTTTTTGGGAACAGCGAAGTAACGGGAGTAGAAACCGTTGGGTATGTCTTGAGGTGATACCTGTTGGATAGCCTGTTTTTTGAGAAGAATAAGAATCTCGTCTTCTAGAGCAGGGTCGAAGGATGTATGTCTGACCTGTCCTAGAGGTGGACATTCTATAAACTCGAGGCGGTAGCCGAATTGAATGATATTTAGGACCCAAGTATCTTTTGTGATGTGGTTCCAGTTTCGGAAAAATGGAGCTAATCGAGTAGTTTGGGAAAGATTGGGAAGACGTGTGATTGAGTCAAAGATATTGCTTTGACTTCTTGGCAGGTGGCCGGTATGATTGACGTCGTTGGGAAGATGCCTGCGGTCTGAAGGTGGAAGCAGGTACAGCGGCCTGAGAGGATCTGTTCTGGTTCTGATTCCTGAAAGACCGGTAAGGTTGAGAAGATGGCTGTTGGTACTGCTGTTGAGAGTATTGCTTGCGCCACTGATATCTGTTGTACTTAGGTTGCTGCTGAATTGTGTAGGACTTAGCTGTTCTTTTAATTTTATGTAAATTTTCCAGCGAGTCATCCGTTTTCTCATTGAAGAGTCCCTTAGCATCAAATGGGAGGTCCTCAATGCGAGTCTTGACGTCCTCTATGATACCGGAGGATCTGAGCCATGCATGGCGCCTCAAAGTAATGGCTGATGTTAGGGTTCTTGAGGCTACATCCGCCGAATGGCGAGACGCCAGGCGTTGGTGTTTCGCAACGGTGAGGGCTTCCTCATAAGTGTTAAGGAAAACCTGTCTGGTGTCATCTGGTGCTGCCTGTAGGGCTGGAAGAATTCTTGACCAAAGCTGTCTCTGGTATGCCCCCATAGCTGCCTGGTAGTTCGCCACTCTAAGTAAGAAGGTGGTGAAGGAATATATCTTTCGCCCCAATACGTCCAACTTGCGTCCTTCTCTATTTGTAGGGGTGACGAGGCCTTTCCCAGAAGACTTGGAAGAATTAGACTGAACGATTATAGAGTTAGACACAGGATGTTTAATGAGGAAATTGGTATCGTCCCCATGTGTGCGGTATAGATTTTCAGTCCTACGGGGTACTTGTGAAGATGAAGATGGTAGATTCCAAGATTCTTTAATAAGCTCCATCATGGCTGGGATAAAGGCTAGACTCAATGGAGGAGATCTCTCCTGGTTAATATCCCCAAATACCAGATCCTCTTTGGGGGCTGGGGGCTGTTCAGTTTGAAGTTTTAATGTTTTGGCCATCCGGGAAACCATTTGGACATATGAGGTGAAGTCCTCTGAAGGTGAGGAAGGGTGAGGGTCTCCCGCATCTGATTCAGGAGTTCTTCCATCTACAGGGGATTCGTCTGAAGTTTCAGAAAACACCTCCTCGTCCTGATCTTCAGATGAGAACACCTCTTCCTGTTCAGAGGGTGAAGGTAAGCGTATGGATTTTCTATATGTTTGTTTTTTCTTGTCGAGAGCAGGTGTCTGATGCACCCTTGATGTTTTCGACGTCGACTGTAGCGTCTTGTTGCTAGAGGAGATCTTACTCCCTTCCTGGCGTTTAGAAGGACGTGTGTCGACATCGAGATCTCGCCGATGTCGACGTCGAGGTGGAGACGATGCAGACGAAGATGATGTGGAGGCATAAACATATCGAAGCTTTTTCTTTCGACGATAAGTCTCCGAGCTCGAAGAGGAGTCGGTGTCCGAATCGTCATGGCGGCGTCGACGACGCGATCGGCCGCGTTCGACCTCGATGAACACTGGATCATCGTATTTAGACTTATTTCGACGTCGATACGAACGAGGCAAGACAACCACCTCCCGGCGAGAGGTTCGGTGCCGCTCCGGCGAAAGATGTTTTCTTTTCGCCGTCCGTTTTCGAGGCGGAGAATTCGACCTCGACGAAATCGACGGCGATAAGGGTATCGGTGACGCCCGCCCGGTATAAACAGGGCTATGGTGGGCAGAAGCCGGGCTAGAGACCGCAACGTCTACTAGTTGGCTAGGGCTCGGAGACCGGTCAGGTCGAGCAGGCGATGGCTCCAGCTGACGTGGAGGAAGAGAAGCTGCGGCTTCAGAAAGATATTCCCGGTCCCGAGATGAATCCTCCAGAATTGAAGATGGCAGGGACGCCGACACCGGAGGGATTAGCGTCCGATGATCTTTGGGTTTGTCCTTCTTACTCTTTGAAGACACCTTTTTCTTTAGAGGATCCTTCGAAACGGCGCCGGAAGAGGTCTTCGACGTCGACGAGGGTAGTTTTTTTGTTGTCGACGCGGATGATTTTTTTGTTGTTTTATCCGTAGGTCTCGATGTCGATGAGAGAGGTGGAGATACAACTGAACTGTCCCGGCGTGGAGTAGACGAGGGAGTATTAGCTGTTTCCATCTCGTTGGGTTTCGACGCCGAGAGGGTCTTATCCCACAGGTAAAGTTTTAAACGTTGTTGCCGAGCTTTAAGAGCGGCTTTGGTGAATTTCTTACAATGCCTACAGGTTTGGGGTTGATGGGTGTCCCCTAAACAAAATAGGCAGCGGTCGTGACCATCAGAAAAGGGCAGTTTACGGGAGCACGACACGCACCGGCTGAAAGGTCCTGAAGGGGACATAAAGTATAAGGGCAAGGAAGAAAGACTCACGATTGTAATAAAAGTCCAAGAAATAGAGTCCTCTAAGAATTGGAGATGAGTCCTAAGCGTCAGAAAGTTCGGGCTTCTGAACGAGCAGGCCCGGAAAGCGCGGGAAATCCAAATGTTCAATCGGTCGCAAAACCGATTGAAGCGATATCCGAAAAACAGTCCGTGGTCGAGGGGCAACAGAGAACAGGAAAGTCGTAGCGGAGTCCGATTTCAAACCAAATAATCTATCCGAAAAGCTAGCAAAGATCGCTCTAATACCGAGAAGTTCCAAGCACCTGAGGCGGTAAAATGGAACTGAAGGCTGAGGCGGCGGGAGCATGCGCTATAGGGGCAACTCTAAACTTTGTTACTTTTCTACAAAAGCTCTAGAATATTCCGAGAAGACCAGCGCAGGCGCTGTCTAAACCCAATTGTGTGCATTCACAGAGGCCACGAAGAAGAACCAGAGTGGGCGGCATATAAGTTAAATAAATAAATAAATAAATAAAATAAACCTGTGTATGAGAGAAACAATTTGGAGAGCTCTGAGGGCTCCCGGGAGAAGGCACTGAGATATTATGGGAACACAACCATTACCAAAATAATGAACTCCAACTGTGTTACTCTCTAAAAACCAGGGTTTTGTAGAGGAAGTCACACAATGCAAAAAGCTTAGTAGTAGCAAACTCAGTAGCATGCGGCACCACAGCCTGCCTATTAGCTTAGTGGGAAGGGCAGCTTAAGGAGAAAAGGGAGACATGGGTTTTAAGTCCCATCATATGACCTTCACAAAGCAAAGACCAACTGTGCATGGTCCTGAAAAAACAGACACAGGAACAGAAGCTGCCCTCTCCACTTGAGGAAGTGCACAACTACAGATACATACAGAATTACATGAAGGAATCCTAACCCCCAACATGCACCCCTTCTCCCCTTCCTTGTCTGTGTAGATTCAATCACCCAGCCCAGTACTAGAGAAGAATTACTGAGCATTGTACCTCTGTCAAACTTTGGCTGTCCCACCACAGATGCTCTATCTAAAAAGACCACATGTGAACTGCTATTTAGAGTTGTTTTTAGTAATTTACTTCACTGCCTCATATGTATGCCAACAATTCTGTAAAAGAGATTTTTCTTCTCTCCTTTTCATTCAGCTGCTGAATCCAAAACCATTGTGGATTGTTGTGATAGGCAAGTTCCATTACAGCAGATAACACAACGAAGAAGAATGTTGTGAAAATCATAGTTGCTGTACAGGGTTACTGCTCTACTATAACTGCTTTAAATACTGGACATCATGATTAAAACAGAATTGTTGATTTTTCTGATCTCTGTAAGGACCAAACAGACTGTGACTTAAAAGCAGGTCTTCAAGGTTAGATTAATATTCCCACTCTTAACACTATCAACTTTGTATAAATATTATCAAAGAATGAGGATATGAATATCTATCTCAATTTTGTTGGATTTCTTAAAATCTCATTTGAATTTCTTTCCCACCATCTTTTGTATTAGGAATCTGACAATGCTCTAAATTTGCAAACACAATCAAAAAGCAAAATACAGTGGTGCCTCGACTTACGTACGCCCCTGCTTATGACCATTTCGACTTACGACCAGCTCCGGCCGCAAAATTTTGCTTCAACTTGCGGCCGGAGCTTCCACTTACGAACCCAAGAGGCAGGGGAAAAAGGCGGGAAATTCAAATTTGAAGGGAGCGGCTGCCGCAGCCCCGGGCCAGGCTCAGCCTCCTGGCGACGGGACACCGCCCCACGCCCTGTCCCCGGAGGGCCAAGCTGGGCCAGCTGCAAACATCTGCGCCACCATCTTTCCCCCCGCCGTCCTCAGCAGCAGCAGCGAAGAGCGCTGGGCCGGGCGCCCTGCTCTCGTCAGTGTGCCGTTCGCTTTGTTGGAAAGGTGAGGTGGGGAAAAGAAACTTTCTCTCCCCTGCTTGCCCGCCTGCTCTCGCTCTGTCCCGTTCCTAGGCTAGAGACAAACAGCAAGTAAAGACGCCGAGGGTGGGCGAGCGGGAGAGTGAGAGTGAACCGGCTCCTTTGAGGTGGCAAGTGAGGGACCGAGGGAGTTGCCCCTTGCCTGGCACCCGAGCCAGCCGCTGCGCGTGCACTTTCGGCAGCCTCTTTCTCGCCCAGCCGGTCGGTCCCTCCCTCGGTCCCTCACTTGCCACCTCAAAGGAGCCAGTTCACTCTCACCCTCCCGCCCGCCTGCCCTCGGCGTCTTTACTTGCTGTTTGTCTCTAGCCTAGGAACGGGACAGAGCGAGAGCAGGTGGGCAAGCATGGAAGAGAAAATTTCTTTTCCCCGCCTCACCTTTCCAACAAAGCGAACAGCACACTGACGAGAGCGGGGTGCCCGGCCCGGCACTCTTTGCTGCTGAGGACGGCGGGGGGGGGGGGGGGGGAGAGACGGTGGCGCAGATGTTTGCAGCTGGCCCGGTTTGGCCCTCCGGGGACGGGGTGTGGGGCGGCGGTGGCGTCCTGGTGCCGGGAGGCTGAGCTTGGCCCGGGGCTGCGGCAGCTGCTCGCCCCAGCCTCGCCCTCCGCCATGGCCAGCGCTGCCTCGGCGGCAGCCGGGGATTAAGTGCGATGGAAGGAGGCTTCGGACTGCCTCGTAAGGTAAGGTGCTGCTTTTTGCTTTTTAAAAACTGTTCTGGGTGGGTTTTGCAGGGTGGGTTTGAGCTGGGGGGGTTGTTTTTTGTGCTGTGTTGTTTCTGTGCTGTGTTGCTTTGTTTTTTGGTGATTTTTTTTGCAGTCCCAGCGTGGGACTTGCTCCGATGTTTATTTTTGGGTTTTGTTATTTATTTATTTTTTGAAGCCCCAGCGCGTTCCTATGGGGCTTGCAGTGTTTTTTTTGGGTTTTTTTGGTGGTTTTTTTTTTTTGGGCTGGAACGGATTAATCGCGTTCCCATGCATTCCTATGGGAAATGGTGCTTCGACCTACGACCATTTCGAGTTACGTCCATCTTCTGGAACGGATTATGGTCGTAGGTCGAGGCACCACTGTATGTTAACTTCTTAGACTCCAAGTGGACTTTTGTATGTAGGCTTGATCAGTTACAGGTTACATTCATGTATTAAATAGATGACCTTCCTACACAGTTTTCTGAGTTATACACTGAAACACAAATTAATGTTACAGATGTACTATTGCCAAAGTGACAGCAACACCCTGTCTGACTGGGTGCAAGAGAATGCTCCAGTGGAGCCCAAATCTACTTGGCAGACTGGGTTATATGAATCAGACATCCTAGAAGAAAATGTACAGTGTTTAGAGAAGAAATGCATAAATTTACACTAAGCGGGAAAGAGAACAAAATGAAAATATACACTTCCCTAGACTACTATAGCCACACCTAGGTACTTGTTTTCATTGGTCATGCTGCAATTTGTGGAAACTCTGTGCTTGGGAATACAATTATTATAAGTGGAACAAACCTTGCTGTGTAATTTTGTGCCAGTATTCACTGTAATTTCTCCAGTAGTCAGCCTCATTACTGCTGGATTTGTGCATCTCATTATGATGCTGACACTGGCATTTGTGTGTGATTAGTGCTGAATTTACAGATTCATTCTGATTTAGCATCTTTAATGCTGTTAATTAAGCAATGAAATGTGAAAACTGTTACGACATTTTAATTATCTGAATGCAATAGTATTTGTATATTTTCATTTAAAATATATACATCTGTTGGGATCAGTTGCTGGATCAGCTACAAGCTACTGATTAATCTATGCTAGAAATTAACTTTCCTTAGATCCACCCACCACCTCCATTACCTCTGCTTAACCATAAATTATGATAGTTGAAATAAATTTATACTACAGTCTAGAAACCTAGACATTTAAACAGCTACTGTGAAAAATCCAGCTTACTTTCCTTTTTTTTTTTTACAGAAATAAATATTTTTTCTGCGATGAAAAACTTACAAATTCTAAAGACAGCTACTGCGGCAACTGAGGCAGAATACTGTTGTTCTGATCAAGATCAATATGCCCACTCAGTCAAGAACTTAAAATGTTTGCTCACTCACTCACTCACTAATTTGCTCCTTATATTCTTTGGATAGTATGTTGTGCAAGTGGTTGCCATGACATTATTCCACAGCCAAGACTCCCTGAATAAACAACATAGATCTAGCTTGCTGGTATGCAACTTGCGGTGAACATCCTTCCCACAGACACAAGACATTAGTAACAAAAACATCAATGATTCAGATGGTGTCATAGTTTGTATAAGTCCCTGCCCATTCACAGACCCACATACCATTTCCAGCTTAAAACATTACTTTCCCAAGATGGTTAGTTACAGTTGTAGTTAGAAGTCTCCAGTAGTTAGTTCCCATTATACCTGGAATTTTAAAAAAAAAAACCTCTAATGTTTCTTAGAAGTAACCATAACAAATTTTAGTGCTATAATCCACTTGTCTGTACTTGTATTTACTGTGGTCACTTCTACCTTCACAACAGATCACAAGCCAACATTTGAACCATATGCTACTTCTCCAGCATTTATGGAAGCCATGTTTCATAGCCACAAAAGTGAAGTTACAGTTACACTCTAAAAACAGTGATGTTACAAATCAGTGGCTGAAATCCTGTTGCTCAACATACTGTAGTTAAATGCAACATTAGACCCATTTGAATCAATGGAAATTACAGAAGAGTTGATTCACCAAGTCCTCTTTGATTCAACAGGCCTACTTAGTATGTGCAACTTAGTATTTCTAAGCAACAGGATTTCAGCTATTAAATTTCAGCTGTAATGTAACATATATCTGTTACTCAGAAAAGGAAATTAATTCCATGTAACTGATTAGTTGATTTGCAACTGATTACTTCCAATCTGTGACCTCCACTGCTCACACACACATGCCAGTCCCACAAACTTCTTCATAGCTCCGTGAAACTCCACGAAGCAATACAAAGAGAAAAATATCCTACTGTCTCCTTTCAAACTCAGAAAAGGGTTATATACTGGACAGAAGTACTCATTTCTCCATTAGGTCACATTTTCCATGCTGAGGTTCTAAGAGCTTAGTGCCTTGAAAATGTGGCTATACCTTAAGCAAACGCAACACTGGGTATCTTAGAGGAGCATATTAGCAATGATGGAGTTGCAAGTAATGTATGAATGATCTGAGAACTCTAAAAGAACTGCAGTAATTTACACATTGCTCAATTAGCCTGATAATCAGGGAAAATGAAGGAAACTGGGCACAATATGTTTACTACCAGCTCATCCAAAACAAGATCAGTTCAGAGCATACACACAAACAATCTCCTATCTGGATCAGGAAAAGGCAGATGAAAAGTCCCACTGAATTTTGAGACCAAAACAAAATTGGCTACAATCTAGAACAGCGATGGCGAACCTATGGCACGCGTGCCACAGCTGGCAGGCAGAGCCCTCTCTGCAGGCATGTGAGCCATAAGTCGCCTGATCACTATTCCCCCCCACAGCCAAACCTGAAGAGGCGGCTGCAGCCGTGGTGCTGGCGCTTCGATAGGTGGCGGGCCAGGATCTGGAGCAGCTGGTGCTGGCGGCAGATCCGGAGTGGGGTCTCGAGGCACCTCTGTGCCCAGGATTCCCCCTTCCACCACCACTTCTGGTTCCGCCACCACCACCCACCGCCCACTGTATATATACATTTTCCCAGTTTGGGCACTCGGGCCCAAAAAGGTTTGCCGTAACTGATCTAGAACTTCTAAGAAGAACAGAAGCTTATCTTACCCAGCCAGCAGTGTTACAAGAAACAGGTTTAGCTTTTCACCTATAGGCATACATGTCTAAAGTAAATTCATTCCTAAACACATTCTAAGGTGTGCCTTACAAATGTACACTTTTTAGAAACAAACAAACAAAGGTTCCAAATGCATGCTTCTACTTTCCTTCACATGAGCCATTGGCCTGCCATTCCCTCTTACCACAGAGTGTACTTTCCATGTATAAGACGCCCCAATGTATAAAATGACCCCCCACTTTTCTAATCCCAAGTTCGAAAATTTGATCGCTGCTTTCCCCACCACTTCCTAAACTTGGGGCTTAGCAGAAGGAGGGGGAAAGCAGAGATCAAAGGGCTGCAGGATCACTCTGATCACTGCTTTCCCCGCCACTTCCTAAGCCCCACGGGGCTTAGCAAGTGGAGGGGGAAAGCAGCAATCAAAGAGCGGCAGGATCGCTTTGATCCCTTCCCCCCTCCACTTGTTTTTGTTCTCTCCTCAGCTTACATCCGTGTATAAGATGACCCTCAATTTTTAGTCTAAAGATTTTAGACAAAAGTATCATCTTATACACGGAAAAATACGGTACATACACTGAGCTTTGGGACAATTTGCAGCAATATTAAAAAATATGCCAGCTACACCTGTGGCCCAGCTTCCATCAATGGTTAAGTCACTGTATCAATTCAAGCAGAACTCCCCTCTCCCTTGACACACAACCCACTCTAGTGATGCCATTTTACTAATTCACGAGCAACAATGCATTGCCTCTGAAACCATTTCCTGCTAATAACCTTAAGAGAGTACTTTTTGAAGAAAGAACACTAGGCATTCAACAAACATGTCCACTTAACTTGAGAAATCTTTCACATTTCTCATTAAAAAAGTTTTAAGGAAACAGAAGGAGGTGTTTTTTTTTAATTTAAGAGATGGGAACGACATAATGGAGAACAGAATTCGATTTACATTCGTTCAGGTGCACTGAGGAAGAGTGAAGAGGTGTGTGCGTGCAGCCTCACATCTTTAAAATTTCATGCCTTTTATAATCTTAGACAATGTCAGGGAGAACAGGAGATTTTAAGGGAGATGCAGCTGTGAATAGCTATGAAAAATAAAATAGTCTATAAAGTTTTTGACAGCTTCCCGCATTGAAGAATTATGCCAGTAGAAACCACCCAATATTTTAAAGCAGTGGTTCCTCTCCTCCTGCATCTGATGTGTCAAATAAGTTCTGCAGTACTTATTCAGCAAACCTGTAAATAACGATAATACAATATTATTACTGCTTTATTCTTCACTGGAGCACAGTCTGAATAATACGCCACTGTCACTTTACAATGCAACGGCAGTATAAAAGAACTCAAAAGTTTAGTTCTTATATTCCAGGGCTTAGAAAAGTATTGTTAATTTTTTTTATTCAAGCTCTCAGATACAGCTTTTAATAAATCTCCTGGATTTTTTTTTAAAGAAACAAAATATACTTAACTGTATCTTAATAATTTGCCAGATTTAATTGAAAAATACTACTAAATACCCTATTGGAAGGACAATCATTAAAGTTTGGAGATTTGAAATCATATCTTTTTGTTGCTGTTTTAAAAGAAAGCAGGCAGATTTGGGTCCCCCCCCCCCAAAAAAAAAGAATTCAACAACGAACCACCAAAAATTATTCTAGTCTTGAAGAAGAGAATACTATTAAAATTTTTGGAACAACAATGGAAATATACTAGTCACTCCCACCTTATGTGCCCTTCACAGTGAAACCATAAAAACCTTCTACACTGTGCTCAATAGGAAGGATAGTTTTATCTCCCAAATAATAAATACTAGAAATGCCTAACTCAAATAGAAACCAGTCAGAGGGGATGGCTTCTGAAATTATTACCTTACAATTACCCTGAATCACCATCAGAAAAAAAGAATAAAAGCAAACGTAAATGCCCATAAAGATGTTCCTTTTCAGAGTACAAAGTTAAAAAAATACGTTTTTTTAAAAAAACCAAAATGCCTTTTCCAAACTTTTGATTTCTTCTTCTAGGCTGTATACATTCTTTTTTCTTAGCCCATTTTCTGTCACATTTTATTCAACCCTATCTTCTACCAAGTATATCCTTGCTAGATCCCGTATTTCATTGGTCCATATTTCTGATGTGCCTGAAAGTGTAGCCCCATTGAGAATGTTGCCCCCAAACTACATGAGGATGCAGGAGGACTGTGCTGTGCAGTCCTGCACCCAACACAGTGCGTGTTAACAGGCCATCATTATGCTAAGTACCTGACCATGTGAAACTCTCTATATCTTCAGCCGATCAATGTCTGAGCTATACAAGTGGCTGCCAGATGGCAGGGCAAGTTGGCACACTATAAAGACTAGTAGACACAGCCCTGCTGATTTAATGTTATCTTCATCTTAATGGAAGGAAAGAAATAGCACAGTATCTATTTTTAAAATGTTGATATGCCTTTGATGTCTATGGTGAACATCTGGTCTTTGTTCTTTCACTTCAGTTTGCAGTGGACTGAAGAGGTTTTGCTTCCACTGGTACTAAGGCTAATTATTTGGTCTATTGACTAGAAATAAAGATTAAACAGGAGACTGGGTAACTAGAAAGAAAATCTTTAGACACTCATGTTCACCTTACGGTATCTCTGTTGGTGGCAGTCAGCAAGGAAAAGTGCTCTTTGTTAAAAGACTAGACAGATCGTGCACAGAGGAAGGGAATTCCACGATTCTACAGGAGAGAGTTACAATGGGAAATCAATCTTCTTCAACTTCTTCAAGAAAGCCCTCAAAATCATTCATAATCCCAACAGTTCACATATGAAAACTCAGAATTTACTTTAAAATGGTTTTAACATCACTGTATCCTGAAATAAATCCAGAGAGTTCTCTCTTTGTCAAGGACTGTAAAAGATTTCTAGAACAAATATCTCTTATTTGTAGGCATCCTTCAGTCTCGAGAGACTATGGTAACGTGCTCTGAATGGAGGTCTTGGAACAGCGTCTAGTGTGGCTGAGAAGGCCAATTCGAGAGTGACAATCCTTTCCACACTGAAGACAAATACAATCTGTCCCCTGTCCAGCTCCCTGGTTTTGCTGGTTTCGGGACTGCCTCTTTGCCTCGGCCTGCTGAACAAGTGTCTCTTCAAATTGGGAGAGGCCATGCTGCACAGCCTGCCTCCAGGCTGAGCACTCAGATGTCAACGTTTCCCATCTGTTGAGGTCCATTCCTAAGGCATTCAGATCCTGCTTGCAGATATCCTTGTATCGCAGCTGTGGTCTCCCTCTGGGGCGCTTTCCCTGCACTAATTCTCCATACAGGAGATCTTTTGGAATCCGACCATCAGCCATTCTCATGACATCATTTATTTATTTATTTATTTATTTATTTATTTATTTATTTATTTGACTTCTATACCACCCATCTGGCTGACAAGGCCACTCTGGGCAGTTTACAACTAAAAAACAGATAAACAATAAAGCAAAACAATAAACACAATAACAATCAAAATTAAACATCAAATCAGCATAGACTAACATCATAAAAACTAAAAATAATTAGGATAATTTAAAGGCAAGATGGCAAATGGATAGTATAAAACTAGCTCTTCAAAAAGCAAAATAAATAAAATTATTAAAAATAATCAAAATAATGCTGAAGAATTCCAGGAAACAAATGTTTGGGAAAAACAGATTATCTGAAGTCCCCAAGAACACAATCCAATAAAATGTTTGAAATGACTGCCTGCTAAAGGGGCACATTATGGCTCATTATGAAGCATCAACAACTGGTAGGTATTTGGAAGGTTACTGCCATCACTCAACATCCCATTTTCATATTTAAAAACCTGCCATCCATGCAGTGTAAAGCAAAATATAATTCAATTTTTCAAAAAACATCCAGCTTATGAATGTGGGATATTGTGCTTCGGTAACCACAAAACAAAACAATAAGAAATGGCCTGATATTGCTACACAGTATCGTGTCCACTTTGCCAGCAGGCAAAAGTATGTAAAATTTTACATACTAAAGAGCAGTCTGAATGTTGTCAACACAATTGGCAGCAGTCTAGATGGTCTACAGGATAGCCTCTTGTGCTCACTACCATTCTCGCTTGTCAAAAAACAACCCTGATAATTGCTTTGTGTTGGGTGAAAACTGGTTAACTGATGAGAAAAGGAGTCAGCTTCTGGGATGTTCCTTTGCTTGGTGTCACTTTGTGAATGGTAGTGAGAACAAGAGTCTTGTAGATTATCTTGACTGCTGCCATTGGTGCTATAAACATTCAGGCTGCCCTTTGCTATGTAAAGCTCAGCATCCTTTTTCCTGCTAAAAATGAAGGCATCATATTGTGCAGCAATATCGGGCCATTAACTGATGCTTGAATCATATTAAAACTCATCTGAGTATCAAAGTATAAATAAAGGTCCTGCATTTTAAGAATGTAACTTAACACACTCTTTTGTTTCTTTTTATATTTTTGTTCCTGTATGTTGAAGTATTTACTTACAACATAAGTTTTAACCCCTGTAACTTTTTACAAGTTGCAAGGAAGAATTTAAAGTATTTGTGCCTACAGTTTTTCTCATAACTGTAAGACTGTCTTCATTACATTTTGACTGGTTATTTTCTGGAAGTAATTTTATACATATGGAACACAGAAGCAATGTAGAGGAATAAAGCTTGTAGAAACAGACAAACTCATGTTGCCTGGAATTACTGCAACATTAGAAAGACTTATATTTGATAGATCAATATAATTGTCTGTGATTGATTTCATTCTAGAGTTAACCCTTAATTGGGATAAATGCCAGCTGTGATTAATCCAAGATTCTGATTTTTTTCTCTAGAGGATCCCACAAAGTCATCACTCTAGGGAACTAGGCAGAAGGCAGAGGTTGGTGTCCTAAGCCAAGGCACATATCCAACTTAAATGTGACATTGCGAGACACAAAGGAGCCTTCAAAAAGAATGTGGATGCATTCAGACATCCCCCAGGCAACAACAGCACCTGTTGGTGATTCTTCTACTCCAGAAACACCAGCCTGAGCTTGTAGAAAAACCACTAGATGAGATACTGTTTCAGTGGAGGCCAGGAGTACATTTGCAGAGTTGAATGTTAGCACACCAGCTACACACATTCTTGAGGATGTCTGATCTGACTGGCTGCTGTGTGCATACATTTGCACAATGTCCAAATCTCAGTTTTTCCTAATTATATACCATCTGGATTACTGCAACACACACTACATGGGGCTGTTTTTGAAGGCTGTTTGGGACCTTCAGCTGGTCCAAAATGCTGCAGCCAGTCTGAGAACTATGGCCAGTCACAGTACCATTTAACATCCATTCACTACCGTGTTTCCCCGAAAATAAGACCTAACCTGAAAATAAGCCCTAGTATGATTTTTCAGGATGCTCGTAATATAAGCCCTACCCCAAAAATAAGCCCCAGTTAAATCAAACCCCACCCTCCACCATTGTGCAGCAACCAGAACAAGGTGACATGACTGTATTTGAATAAATGTAGATTGTTGTACTTGAAAAAAATAAAACATCCCCTGAAAATAAGCCCTAGTGCGTTTTTTGGAGCAAAAATTAATATAAGACCCTGTCTTATTTTTGGGGAAACACGACAGTTACTGATCTGGTTCCAGGTACCATTCAAAATGTACCATTATGACCTTTAAAGCCTTATAAAACTTGGGTTCAAGTCATCTAAAAACCCAGATTCTGCCACATAAGCCTGTTCAGGTTTTATGATCTGCAGAAGAGATCTTTATCTCTTAGTCCTGCCACCTACAAAGGTGCATTTGGCAAAAATGTAAAACAGGTGGCTATTCTCCAATAACAACACTCCCTGCCTAGGAAGGCTAGCCTAGCCATCCCCTTGATGTCCTTTTGATGATGCACGAAAACCAACTTCTTTAGGCAGCTGATTGATAAGGACAGGTGGTTCTGAAGGAGGCTGCCCATTGACTTGTACTTTTTTAAAAAAAATACTGTATTGAAAAGGTTTTTAATTATTCTGTGTGAAGGACTGAAATTGTATTTAATTATAAATATTACAGACACTTCATATTTAAAATTTTTAACGGTTATTTTAAAACAATTGTACTGTAGGCCACAATGAGTCCTCATTTCTAGAAGAAAGGTGGGAAATGGAAAAATAAAGATAGATGAGGAGTAGAGACCAGTCCTTCCCTTTGGAATAGTCCCAGCTGCCCAGTAATAAAAACTTTTCAGGGACAAGACAGTCAGCATCAACACAAGGAGAAATACTTGTGCATTGCAACTTAATTCCATTTTGCTTCCTGGAAACCTAGCCACGCCTCCTAGCAGTGGCATATTATGAAGTGTTTTACGGATAACTCTGACTTGAAAAAACAACTTATAATGCAGGGAAAGAGTGTTGTGGGATGAGGGAATAGGGGAAAATTGTGACCTAAAATATACCTGTGTGAAAGGAATCAATACACTGCAGCCTCTCAGTTTAAACCCTGTTTTGTTGGGAAAAAAGCAAGCACTAATGTAAATGTTGAAAAAAATCAAACTTTATATGTCCTTCTGAATTAAAGATTTCCAATTCTAGCTTTAATGTGAATCAGAATTAACGAGCATAGTTTCTCAGTGCCTGTAAGCCACATGAATTTGCTTTTTACTGCACTTATATATGGTAATTAAAATTGGTCAGATCGAGCAATCACTTATTAGAAGTGATAATAAATGAAGTTATTTTTCAAAAGGCTGTGTGAGCTAATCTGAAGCAATCTAGCATGCAAACATGGAAGAGCTGAAAGGCACTGAAGTAGCAGGTAAGTGAATACCAGAGGCTAACAGATTCTTGGTGCCACCTTGAACAGTTTTTTTAAAGGTGATGAATATGGAGGACGAAATCACAACCAATGCATCTGGCATCAGCCAGGAAACTAAATTGTAGAATGGATATTTCAGACATCAGACATAAACAAAACAGCATTGACTGATTCACACTCAGCAGTTTGGTTGCAACTTTAGTGGTAGTCTTAAGTATAACTGTACAGCAAGATACACTCTCACTGCATCCTCTGAATTCTACCTGGAAGAAATAAGAGAAGCAAAGATACCCAGCAATGTCTCCCTTGACCTTCAAACAGTCAATGAAGGGGAATCTATTAACTAAACTCTAAATTATCTGTATTCTACTTGCTGCTTTGTCAGTTTTGTCAGTTTTGTGATCAGTGCTATTTGCATGAATGGACCTCAACAGATGGGAAACGTTGACATCTGAGTGCTCAGCCTGGAGGCAGGCGGTACAGCATGGCCTCTCCCAATTTGAAGAGACACTTGTCCAGCAGGCCGAGGCAAAGAGGCAGTCCCGAAACCAGCAAAATCAGGGAGCTGGACAGGGGACAGATTGTATTTGTCCTCAGTGTGGAAGGGATTGTCACTCTCGAATTGGCCTTCTCAGCCACACTAGACGCTGTTCCAAGACCTCGATTCAGAGCACGTTACCATAGTCTCTCGAGTCTGAAGGATGCCTACACAAGTTTCCAAGGCAAAGAAAGGGAAGATGGGAAGGATATTAACAGAATTCCTGTTCAGTTCTCCTTTAGCACAGGTATGCTTCATCTTGATCACAACAGTAAAATGTTGCTTGCTATCACATACTCAACTGTCCTCAAAGGATTCCCATAAAGAAGAGTTTTCCAAAGGAAAGGCAGGATAAATGAACAAACAAATAAATTCAACTGAAAATAATTTCTCACTCACACTGCTAGATTGGGGGAAAGAGTATTCCTGCGTTGAGCAGGGGGTTGGACTCGATGGCTTTATAGACTCCCCCCTCCAACTCAACTATTCTATGATTCTAAATATTGTTGGTCCCCAAAGCATCATGAAACAGAGATGCAGAAACACAAAATTCTGCATGGCTACTACTGATTTCCCAATTTTAAAAATCATTCCCTACAAGCCCCCAAATGATCCCAGATAATCATTAGCCTTTAGCAGTGTTTGGACATTTGGTAAGTGGAAAGGAGTATTGGCCTAAGTACTGGTGGAAGGAGCAAAACGACCAACATTGGGGGGGGGGGGAACAATTGGGGCAGGTGAAGAGGAGAGATAGAGCATAGGGATAATGAGTGGAATCAATAGGTTTCTAACATGGGCAAAGCAGGGTAACAGAAGATGCACATATTTTTTCTGCTAAGGGCCTGTTTACCTGTGGTCATATAATGACCACAACACGGAAAACGACTGTGTTAACTAGGGAGTAATTTTCAGATTTTCTGAACTACAAATACCATAATTCACCATTTCGGGAGCTCTACCTACCTTACAAGCACCTTGCAAAAAACCTGAATGTGATGCACCTGGGAGAAAGACCTGAATCAGGAGGTTTCGAGGCTTAGGTAGACCAAGCTCCGTCAAAGTGTCCTGGTCAGAAAGCAAACTCCCAGCTAGCCCCGAGACAGGAACAGGACACTTGGGCAAAGGATGGCCTACTGTAGGCTTTCCCCCAAGGTGTATCACATTCAGGTGTTTGCAAGATGCCTGTATGATAGGTAGAACTCTCAGAATTGGTGAAGTAATTCAGAAAATCTGATGCTGGTCAGAAACAATAAAGTGTTTTGGCTTTTTTTGCTCAACCACATGCACATTCCCCAATATGTCAGTACTAGTCAAGTACGAAGAAATTAAGTGATGCACATGTGTGTGTAATCTGGTTTACAAGCCCTTCTATATTTTTGGTTACAGTCTGTTATCAGAAGCATGGATTTGCACAGGACAAAAGTTGTGCCTGCAATGTCAGCTACAAAATAGAAATCAAAGTTATAGTAAATGCAAGGTCTGACAACAATAGAGTATCTTTCATTTTAAGCTAATTATCTGTTAGAAAATAAACTTCCCTAAGTAACAGAATATGCTAACAGAATAACCCATCTGATAATAGAGTGGTACAGAGCAAAGAACAGCCATGGATCCTTCCTAGCTCCAAGATGCAGCAGTTACTGAGTGCAGCAATAATGACACCTAATAAAATTTTGGTGGTGCAAGGCCCCTTTTCTTTTTTTGAAATATCGAGGTATATGGTACTTTTTCACTTTATTATGCAAACAAGTTTGGCTGATAATATACTGTGCATATGAAAGGAAGTGTACCGCAACATAACACTATATAACACTTAGCCAGTGAGATATCATCATAGGCATCCTTCAGTCTCAAGAGACTATGGTAACGTGCTCTGTATGGAGGACTTGGAACAGCGTCTAGTGTTTTGATGCTGTACGCGAAGCTGGAGTGTCCTCTCCGGGGCACGAAGCCTGGGTAAAATAATATGGAGGATAGGCTGTTACCCAAGCAGCAAATCCCCCCTCTCCACGTCACTGAAATAGTCCAATGGAAAGGCAAGAGCCAATACAACTGGTTTCAGCGACGTCGCAAGAGTTGACAGAATGACACGAACTGCCTCCGGGACTCCGGCTCCGGATTTTGCCTCGAGGTTAACTCCTGAAGCCTTTTCCATCGGTGGATATAGCCACAAGGCAGTGGAGGTTTGAAGTCAGAGTTTTCCTTCTCCTAGATGGGCTGCCTTCCAGGGCTGACGAGTCCCACCTACCCGGCCTGCTCCCTCATGGCATGGAGGCCGATGGCGGCGCCTCAGTGGGGGTTTGAAATCAGAGTTTTCCTTCTCCTAGATGGGCTGCCTTCCAGGGCTGAACGAGTCCCACCTACCCGGCCTGTTCCCTCACGGCATGGAGGACGATGGCGGCGCGTCAGTGGGGGTTTGAAGTCGGAGTTTTCCTTCTCCTAGATGGGCTCCCTTCCAGGGCTGACGAGTCCCACCGACCCGGCCTGCTCCCTCATGGCATGGAGGACGATGGCGGTGCCTCAGTGGGGGTTTGAAAGCATTGTCTATCTTTCCAAACTATTGATTAGGTCCTCCAGAGAGTCCTGGGGGCTGATCATTCCGCTTCCTGGGGCTTCAAGATCAACCGGAGCCCAAAGATGTTCAAATTCCTCTGAAGTCGAGGGCGCCTCCAGAGTCTTTCCAAACTATTGATTAGGTCCTCCAGAGAGTCCTGGGAGCTGATCATTCCGCTTCCCGGGGTTTCAAGATGAACCGGAGCCCTGGAAACCAAAGGCCATGCAGGACTGCTCCGGCCTCCCATCTGCAGCTGGAACTCGCTGTAGATGCTGGGGGCAGGTTCTCTGACGTCTCCCCCACTGTGGGTAGGCGAAGGCAAAGGGGACCTGGGCCAAAGACGTTCAAATTCCTCTGAAGTCGAGGGCGCCTCCAGAGGTCTGTCAGGGTCAGAGGGCAGGTCTTCTTGGGAGACATCTCGGCTGCTCCTGGTTCTGCTGGGGGGCTGCACTTCCAGCGAATCCCACGAAGCTGAAGCCTCCGCTGGAGACGGCAGCTGCTCCTCCTCTTTTTGATGTTCCTCAGAGATTCTCTCAAGATCATCAGCAGGGCCTTCCGGGTCCCCAGTGTTCATTGAACCCAAGGAAGCTGAAGTCCTCAAGTCTGCCTCTACCTCCTGCTCCTTCTCCTCTTGAGGCTCCTTTTTTTCCTCCACAGAGGCACTTTCAGGTTCATCCTCGACCTCTGGGGTGCCTCCTGTCAGAGTATGAAATTTACAGGCCTGAACAGAACAGAAGTATTAATGAGCTGCCATGATGATCAGGTGTGTCAAATGCTGAGTCACAGTGACTCAGGAGGGCTGGCACAAAGATGATCCAACACCTGCACTGATTGGATAAAGCCAGATTCATAAGTGTATATATATGTACTGTGTAGTGAAGATGTATCTCCTGCTATACTGATGAATTCATGGTGTCATGCTGTCGCTCTGTATACTTGTAAATATCCTGTAAATACACATGTGGTGCTGGAAGAAGCTGAACGTGTCTGAGTGAGTTATTGCCATCAGGACCTGAAAGTACTCTGCTGATTTTCCGCGTGTTCACGCACTAACACCTCCACAGAAAAACATGCACCACCTCCACAGATGCTGGCTGTTGCCGTCTATACCAGCTTGTGGGCACAGGCTACTGTGCCAGAAAGAACTGGTGGAAACCTAGGGTATCTATTAAGAAGCAGAAGCCGCCGCTGCCAGGAAAGAACAAAATCCAGGGGAGGGCAGAACTAAGAAGGCCAGCCTGACTCACTAGCTAGAGGCTGACCTCTATCTCTGCTGCTTCCATGGAATCGGCATTTTCGACCAACCACTCCAGCCTGTGCTGAACGAACGTCTGGTCGTCACAACAGGCCAGCGACATTCCCAGTGCTTTATATAAGAAGCTCTGAAAGAGAAGGAGGGGTGGACAAGAGGGTAGGTTTCAGCAGGAAATTAGGAGACATCTCTTGATCGTTGGGTGGGCTGTCCTTCTCTGGAGGTCTTCAAGCAGAGGCTGGACAACTGTGGTCAACATCCTGCTGCTTCCTGTGGAAAGTCAAACTGGAGAAGGCCCACGGAATCCACAGAATGGATGGAGGCCAAATCTCCACCAATTCAATGGGCTTAGGCTTGTGCGACTTCCTGTGCTGAGGAACAGGATTTCAGCTGCTCTGTTGTGAAGCTGCTGCTTCATCCAAGTTGGGCTAGAGAGACGGAGGTCTAACCCAGTTTGGAGCAGCTTTGCATGTTCATGGGATGAGCTGTGATTTATATTGAAGAGACCTCAGCACAGCTTTCCTGCTCCCTTGGACACTGGTTCTTCTGGGATACTGTCATTGTCCCAGCCGTCAAGCAACAGACGTTTCACTCCTGGATGTGTGGATCTGAACTTAACTATTCACAAGATTTCACACTTCTTGGAAGGTTTCAGCAGAGTCTTTACCAACTTAAACATTCCAAATATATATCACTTTTAGAGAAAATACCCATTCAAGTGTATCTATAGGGAGAAACTACAGATTTTACTCTTTACCCCGCCTGTGTTGATGTACTCTGAGAGGGGATTTTGAAACATTCATAGATCAGTTTGGGAGCAGAACAGAATGATAGGTAAACCGTTGGAGCTTGATTCTAAAATCTGTGGAACTTTGTACACCCAAGCAGTAATCTCCACAAAAATAGCAGATGATGGAACCCAAAGACAAAGAATTGAGACCACCAACCCTTTCAGATCTGCACCAGATCTCATGGGCTGAGGATCACAATCAAAATACTGAAGGTTTAAAGAGAACCAAACTTCATTCCCCACCCTAACCCCTTCCATTCCCAGAGTCTCATGCAAAAGCATCAGAGAAGTTGCTGGACAACCATCATGTGGCCTGGTATATTCGACTGGCAGATGTTGGTCACTAATCTGCTGGACTGGCTTTCTAAGCACAAGCCACTGATAAAGTGCTGGATGAAGCTGCCTTTCATCTTCCATTTCTGATGATGGTGTCATGCCTCCAATTTCATTTCTTCTTCAGAGTCGTTGTAACTTGTGGTCACTGGTGATCCTTCCCCGCCGCCTATTTCAGTCCCCAAACTGTTAGAATACTTCACCTGATGATGGTGTCATGCCTCCAATTTCATATCTTCTTCAGAGTCATTGTAACTTGTGGTCACTGGTGATCCTTCCCCGCCTCCTATTTCAGTCCCCAAACTGTTAGAATACTTCACCTGATGTTGGTATCACGCCTCCATATCTTGTTCACAGGAGTTGTGACTTCTGGCAACGGGTGATTTCCTTGGGGGGGGGGAGTATAAAGGCAACTGCAACAAAGGCAGTAAAATAGATTTGACTTCCTCACCCCAGTTGTTTTGTTGGAGGAAAGGTCTTGGGTCTCTTGCAGAGCAACAATGTCCATCTGCAGTCTACTCAGTTCCATGTCAATGACAGCTGTCTTGTGCACGTCGTCTATTTCCTGCAGGTCGTCAGAAAAGCCAGGGGTCATTGTCCGAACATTCCAGGTGCCCAACTTTAGGGCAGAATAATTGCCTTAGGAAACCTATGAGTCAGACAAGCAGAAAACCACCGTTTCTGCTCTGTGAACAATCCACAGTGAGTTTCCTTCGTTCCCCTGATCTCATCCCCTCTCCCCTTCTTTCTGCTCCGATGCCCTCCTGTACCATGGAGACAGTTAATTGAGGCAGTAGCAGAAATTAAGGATGCAACAAATACTCAGCATTTTTTTTTGTCCTAATGATCCTTGACATTTTGCCCCAGTAGGGAATCCCTCCAGGAATTCCATGGAGATCAAGGAATTTCCCAGAGCAGCAGTGGAAGAAATACTGAACACTGTTTTGTTGTCTTGCTCTTCTGCTTTGAAAACTAGAGGGCAGGGGAAATAGCTAAATAAATAATCATAAATTCAAAATGCAATGTGGTGAAATGAAATAATATAACATAACAAAATCTCAGAATACAGGAAGAGTCAGTAAAAGCAACAACAACCACGAGTATTACTGGAGTATATTTGTCTTTGCAAAACGAGGGGCACCACAGCCTTCATTGTTTGCTCTTCTGTTCTCAATAGCCAAGTAATCGCCCACGACGACTGATATTCTAGTTAACATTCACTATTTGCTTGCATATTAGTAGCTAAGATTTGTCTGTTCTACAATGAATGGCATTAACGCCTGTGCAATATCTAAAGAAGTATGTGAAGGACTTGTGGGAAGAAACTGAAGACATTTTGCTCATTGAGATATCATGGGGAAGAGAAGAAAAGAGAAGGAAAATCCTACGAAAAGTTGTGTGGCTAAGAAACATCTACATTTGCATCCATAGTGGGAAACTTGGCAGCAGTGGCTAAATTGTGCGAATAGTGGCACAGGAACCGTGGCAGCACTGCAGCCCATCGTGCACCCCCATTATCCACCATAGTGTAAATTAAGGCTAGTGACAACAAGCCAGGATGTTTATGTTACATTTCAATCGGGCTCATATAATCAGCCAATTGGAGCCAACTCCTATTTCCCCAAACAGAGTAAGCCCATTGACTCAATGGAGTTCACATAAGTGTTGACTTAAGAAGTCCCTTTCATTTAATGAGTCTACCCTAACTAGGGTTAACAACTTCACTTAGCTCACATTCCTGTCAAGCAGAAAATATCCTTGCACTAGATTCTCAGAAAAGTTGTCTCGCTTTTCAAATTCAATTAGAGACTTGAGCCCTCCATGTGAACTCGGTTGTTATCAGCCATTTACATCCTCCTGTAACAATCTAGTTGGTGATCTATGATGTAACAGTGGTACTAACAAATTTATAAACACATGCTTGTTTTATTTAATATTTAGTGAATAAATATTATTCATTAATAATATAAGTCCGTTTTGTAAGCATTTGGAAAGCCCTGCAGGAAACACAATATAAAATTTAGAAGTCCCACAAGATTTATTTTAGGAACAGGAGAATGGGATCTTGAAACAATTGACAAGGATGCAGCAAATATTCTCAGACTGTTGCATGTTTCATCTTGTAGGTGCAAAACCCCATATTTAAGGGAGGGGAAGGATCCTTAAGCAAGTGGAATCTTTCACCCTGCCACCAGTGAAACTGGTGGACTCTCCCAGGTCCCACATCATTTTTGGAAAATGCTCCTCCTTTGCCCAAATATCTCAAATCAATTGGGAAAAACATATAGCTCTCTCATGTAATAATTGATATATATCCTGTATGAAAGGGTCATAGATACAGCAGTTCTGATAAGTGATTTTTTAAAAAATAGTTGCCTTAATTTGAACTAAACATTGGCTAAAGAGCCAACAACATCAGTATTACCCATTCATGCACTCCTACTCAAGCAAAGAAAGGGGGGGGGGAACTCTTTAAACCTTAGTCCACTCTAACTTGATGTTAATAAAATCTCTGAAATAATTCCTAAGCATTCAGCCAAAATGTCGACAATTAGGAGCTGAGCGCTAACATGTGCCATAAGGGCAAGTCTCTGCTGAAACTTTAGTTGTTCTACACATACCCAGTTTGTGTTTCATTTGAACAGGGGAAAAGCAAAGACGCAAAACACAGGCAGTGTCTCTTGGACAGGGAGCCAGACAGAAGGGCCCGGGAACAACCAACTGCTCTTAAATAGCTCACTGGGTGACCTTGCCTTAGTCATTCTCCCTCTCCTATTCTAACCTTCCTGGTTGTCATGAAGGTAAAGTGAGAGAATAATGTATGTTGCCTTGATCTCACAGGAGGAAAGACAGAATGTACATTTAATAATTTAGTAGTGGTAGTAGCAGAAGCAGCAGACATTCCTACAATGTGACTTAATCACAAGAGCTCTTCTTCCAACATATTCAACACCATTAATTTTAAAAAGATTATTTAGCAACGGGAAACAGCAAAGAAAGGCCTGCAGTTTGTTACACACCAGCAAGCACACCAAACAAAGTAGTCCTTAGGCAGGTTCTAGTTCTGTATACATCTTGCCTCCCAGACCTTGGCAATACATGAATTCAAAACCCACCACAGCTCTAAGAGTAATGATGAAGATTTAAAAAGTGCAATCCAGACATCCAACCCCACATATATACACATGGGTGAAAGGCAAGCAGAGAAATATTATCTCATGAATCACGTGACTCAGGTGGTAGATCTGGAGAGGTGGCAAATCGTACATGCTCCTCTGCCCTTATCATGCAGAGAGCCAACGGTCATCCTCCCAACCATATTTTCCCCTCAGTAGCAGTGGTGTGAACATCTACTGCCATTCCACCAATGGAACATGAGAGAAGGAAAACAGCTAGCAGGGCTTGATGAAACCCACAAAGTTTCTGAGGAAGACACCCCTTTGCAATGAAACTTTAAACAATTATTTGCTGCCAACACAAAAGAGCAGCAGCGGGAGAGACAGCTGACATGTCCACCTCACACACAATACATTGCTGTGACCAAGGACTCCCCAAAGGGAGAACAGGAATGGCAAGATCACCCACAGTGTTGCCACATTACAAAACAAATGCCTCACAACAATGGCGGGTAGTAGCAATGGGGAAGGAAGAGGCAGATCCTCCTGCCTCTGACAGTGTAGCATCTTGTGCCAGCCCATCTGAGAAAAGTTAATGCCTTTAGGATGCTATTGCTGAGATTTCAGATCATTGACAAAATGAGACTTTTTTCCCCTGTGATTCGCTACTCTACAGTGGTGCCACAAACAGTCCTTGCCTACTGCATCCACTGCCCTCATCTATGCCATCTACTGTACTACAGTACAGCAATATTCTGCACCTTCTTACTGTCTGCCAGAATTGTCAATGGGGCTGCTGAAGTCTGCCAGTTGCTGCTACTGGATCAGCTATAGCTAGCCAAAATCTCACCCACAGCAGTAGCGAGGCACGCCATGTACCTCACTGCATAAGGCTGAAACCAAGAAATGAATGTAAAGGTGGGCGAGCAACACTCTGCCTAGCTAGCTGTCCTAATGAAGCCTCCTTGAAGAGCACAACCCTCAACATGTCTGATCAAAAGTAAGTTCCACTGAGTTCAGTCAAAGCATAGGACAGAGCACCGAAGTGCCAACCTGCCTACTTACTCTAAAATGAAAGTATTCCATGATATTGTTCTTACACTTCTTAATACATTACATCATTTTGAGAGATAATTTGCACCTGTCCCAGTTGCACTTCTAGACACATGACTTCCTTCCCCAGAGATATACTGCTGAAAACAAGCCACGCCTAATCATTCTATAGGTATATCCCATAGGCCTCCCAAAGAGGCATCTTCCAAAGATGACAGCAACCATCCTTCTAATATGCCATAATTTTCAGGGAAGCTCTCACTTCTAGCTGCTCTAAGTATCACATTTTATTACTAATTATTTACAGCATGGCAGGCAGCCAACATAGTTCTCGGTGGAATTCTACGTCCTTAACACAGTTTGCAAGGAATCCTCTTTTGTCTTTGAACAGAAGAATTCAATGCCAAGTCCTTTAGATTTTCCAACAAATATCAAACATTTTTCAGTATGTACATCATCTTAAAAGACCCTCTTAGGATGATTTTAAAATACTGAAGGGTATATAGTAAACTATACATATGTAGAGGACTGCTGGACTGGGGTGCTGGTAGAAGTCCCACTGTCTAAAGGAAGAAGGTGTGGAAGGGTAGCTTCCATTGTGAGGTCCTCAGGGTTACCTCCTTGCCCCACTAGCCACTAGGAGTCTCAGCATCTGGCAGGGCACCTGTCCCCCACTGTGAACCCAGAATGGGCACTCAAGGGAGGAGAGACAAAAGAAGTGGCAACAATATCTTCAGGAGAGACCAGGGACACATGCATATTGACTGACAGCTGTCAGTACAAGACATGTTTATGGGATGTTGGGTAGCTTCAGACTGTGTTAAAGCCCCAGTGCCACCACCAGATTGTTGATTCCCTGAACCCAGTGATAGCAACTTAAGGTTGGGCATGGACTGAGATGCTTGAGGGGCTAGTGAAGGCAACTCAGTCCCCTGAGGGAGCCTTGTGGCGCAGTGGTTAAACTGCTGTACTGCAGCCAACACTGTGCTCAAAAACCAGGGTTCAATCCCAGGTAGCCGGCTCAAGGCTGACTCAGCCTTCTATCCTTCTGAGGTTAGTAAAATGAGTACCCAGCTCATTGGGGGGGGGGGGGGGCAATGTTTAGCCTGCATAATTAATTTGTAAACCACCTAGAGAGTGCTTGAAGCGCTATGGGGTGGTATATAAGCACCACGCTTTGCTTTGCTTTGACAGGTTGGGAGGCAACTAGCAGTTTCTTTGTCCCCTGTCCCCCAACGCTAATAAAATGAAGTTCAAGTAGCTCTAGGAGTCCCAGATTGATGGAGATCATGTCTGAGGAGATACCATACCACAAGACTTTGTGTTGGTTGCACACATTAAGATGCCCCTGTGGTGAAGAATCTCCCAGCATTTTGATGACATCATTACAAAAGTCAAGGTTATTTATCTGCTGGCGTAGTGTCAGGTCTTTCCAAACTGAATGCAATTTGTTCCTGAATGATCTTTATGTGCGTAGAAGAAACACAAAACTTTGGTGTACTGAAGAGTGAGTCTGGTGAGGAAAAATGTCAACAAACAGGAGAACCCAAGGCAAGGATGCCGAAAGAAAAATTGAACAGGGTAGGAGTGGTATGGGAAAGGATGAACTCACTGAAAGAGAGAAATAAAATAGGGTGGGGGGAATGGGCACAGCAGGCACAGAGTTAAAGGGGAGAAACCAAGGGTAGAAAGAACCTCACCCAGTTTCTGTGGATGAAATAGGATAGACAGGAGGGCTTGAAAGAGGTGGCAAAGGACGCTGAAAGCTAGGGACCTATGGACTAAAGAGGACAAGGTGGCTCAAGATACCAGCGTCAGGTGTGGTGAAAGGGACCAGTTGTCACGACAACTCAAAACTAAGCAGCAGAATCTGTAACTTTAAGAGAGAAAGGGCCAAATCTGTTATGACAAAAAGTGGTTTCTTTCTTTTTCCTTAGTTTGATCACAAATGAAGTCAAAGGTAAGAGTAAAAAGAGAAAGCATTGGAGGGAGGTAATTAACCCTCTGCCTCCCGCATCTTACTTCCCATTGCCCCACACTGTCCATGGTTTCAGACATTTTTCTCCAGTCCTGGCTACCTGTTGGCTTCAGAGCAAGGCAAAGTAGAAAAATGGCTGAAGCAAGTGGAGAGGCAGGAAGAGAGGAGTCAGAGGAAAAGGTTGAGTACTCTATCCCCACCCAAACATTAGATGTGAAATGACAGCTCCATCTAATCCTTTAGTATTAAGCAAGTATGTTGATGTACAAAGTCAAGACAGTAAAAAATAATGATTTTTTTTATGCAACTCTCTAGAAACCTTGCCTGTTACCAATGATTGGTTCCCCCGAAGCACTGAGTGCTGAGTAGTCCATGCCATAGAAATTCAGGCCCAGAAGGAGTTTGCTTCTCCATTTGGATTCTGGGTCCAGCATCTGAACACATGCTCGCATCCAAGGTAGAGGAGAATTAGGACCTGGCCTGCAGAAAGAACAAAGAAATAGTTTATCTATACACACATATGGATGCACAGTAGTATGGCACTCATCACGTCTATAGCTTTTTTCAATGGCATTTAACTGTGCAATTTTGTACTGAATTTTTCAAGCATACAGCCTTCAGTTATTTCAAATAAAATTATTTTTATAAAAGGCTTTTGCTCGATCCTGGACAGTTTGTTTCTGTTGTAACATTTTTCCTGTCTCTGTTTCACTCTGCCCATTGCTGGCTAGAGGCATCTGAAATGTTAAAAGCCCTAAAGAAGAAGAGAGCACATTCTATGTAATGAGGAATTCTGTTTGTACTTTGCTTTGACAAGCTATTGCATGATTTCTCTTATCTGGTGTACACACTTCAAACTGACAGATATAACAACATATGAATACTTAAGACAACATTTGATAAAGGAGAAAGAAAATATTTTGTCTACTTCTGTCAGAACCAACTTAACGTAAAGAGAGAGTAAAGTAAATGCGGGGTTACATTCTTAGCTGTCCAGTCTAGGCATCACATGAGACAGGGGTTTTAGAGATCTGCCTGCCCATGTGAAAATGGGCAAAAACATCAATATATGCAAGACAACAAGAATAGCAATCAGTCGCCAGGAAACCATTGGTCTTCATTAATGTTTACATAAATTGATGTAGCTAATTGCAGCTAACTGAAGAGGTGCCATGATATGTCTCAGCTTTGCATGTCCAGTCTCACCTGACTGTGCAACCAAGATGCAACCTGGCACTCTATCAGTTAGCTGCAATTAGCCACAATACATTATGCAAAACATACGTAAAAACCTGGAGGAGTTTAGCCAGTATGTTTACTGTGCATTCAAGTCAGTATTCTGACTGTTTCAACATGCTTCTTAATGCATACTGCTCAACTGAATCAGTGCCTATCTATAATTATTTTTATTCTGCCTTTCCACTGTTCAATCTTCAAGGATTGCTCAAGTCACTAATTTTTTTAAAAAAACACCAATTACCATAAAACCTATTTAGCGCACTGAAATATAAAAAGAAACAATAAATTAAAACATGGCAGCACAAGGAAACATTGAACTGTTAAACCAGCTAATATTTATGGCCCTGGTATTAGTCAAGTATCTTACGTTCCACAGTGGTAATAAAGGCCAATTCTCTTCAAAATGAATTGGCAGAAGTGTAATTTAAACAGACAAGTCTCAGGCACACCATAGTGAGCTTGTTGGGATTTAGTTCCAAGCAAAAATGTTAAGACTTGGGCTGTAACCTAGGAAGGGCTGCACTGTCCTAGAAACAAACATTTGAAATGAATGCCCACACATTTTCAGCTATAACCCACAATCATCCTACTGGTTCCATGGGGTAATAATTGGAATTGATACGAGCTCCAGATGTGCAGCTGTGGTTCAGCACGCCTAGTTCAGCTATGGTACACTTTTCTGTTTTTATTGCCTTACCGTTGTGGAGCCGAATAATCATATGTCATCAGGCTGAAGCTGTCCACTACTGGAGCGAGGAGATCAAATTCTTTCTTTGTGAATGTTCCCAACTGGTTGGTTCTTTTGAAGAAAAAACACACACAAAGAGAAATATTGTTATTGTTTATTTATATAGCAACATCCATGTACAAGATCAGTTATCCCTACCCCAAAGAGCTCACAATCTATACGTCGACCACATGGGAGGAGAAAGGAAGCACAAATGGAGCAAATATAGGGGAAATTCATGGTTGTTTCATTTTCATTAGCTTAGATTTTGTCCCAGGACATGGGAACTAGCATGTTCTGACCAAGTCTTCACAGAAAAGTTGGGAACTGAAAGAAAGGACATAATCTTTTCATCCGATGAAATCTGCATCCAAAAATTGGACTCCTGTAGCCTCTTTTCAAATGGTAGACTTCTAATTGCTGGGTAGGTGGGGCTTGAATATTTTTAGGAAAACAAATGTGCAAGAAAATTGGCTTATAAAGCAAAGTAATGGCTGGTATACTACACTATAAGCTTGGCTACTCAGAAAACAAACAAACCAGAAGACCTTGCTCAAGCATTTCACTTATTCTACATCCTGGTCCTATATATGGGTAGCAAAGTATCTGCTTTTTGATGGTATCATGACGCCCTGACAATGATGCTCAAAACTCTGGTGACACCGAACTGACCTCAGCACCAGCACTTTGATGGTGGCTGCAGATTTATTATCAGACCGTGAGAGACATTTCATTAATATTTTTATTAATACATTAATAATATTAATAACGTAAGATATTCACCTGTTCGTCTAACTTTACAAATGCAATAAAAATAAAATATGAACTTGATTGTTTAGTCCCAATTTATGAGTCCAATCAAACACTGGCCTTTGACAGACTAGAACAGTAAAACTAAAACATTGGAACCCTGTTGTTGTTCTTATGTGCCATCAATGAATGAGTCATCTCTAAAATGTCCTGTCTTCAACTGCCCTGCTCAACTCTTGTAAACTCGAGTCTGTGGTTCCTTTAGGGAGTCAGTCCATCTCATATTTGGTCTTCCTCTTCTCCTGCTGCTTTCCACCTTTCCCAGCCTTATTGTTTTATTCCAGAGAATCCTGCCTTCTCATTATATGCCCAAAGTAGGACAGCCTCAATATCATCATTTTTGCCACCAGAAATATTTCAGGTTTGATTTGATCTAGGGCCCACTTGTTACTCTTTGTGGCAGTCCAGGGTACCCACAAAGCTCTCCTCCAGCACCACATTTCAAACAAATCATTTATCGCCTGTCAGCTTTCTGTGCTGTCAAGCTTTCACACCTGTACATATTGAGAGATACATGAGTGTGACTGACCTTCGCCTCTCCAGTGACACACCCTTACACAGGATGATCTTTTCTAGCTCCTTCATTGCTACCCTTCCTAGTCTCAGATTTCTTCTGATTTCTTGGCTGCAGTTTCTATTTGGATTGATGTTTGAACCAAGGTGTACAAAGTCTCTATTTCGATTTTTTCATTGCCAGTGCTAAACTTCTATCATTCTTCTGTAGTCATGATTTTTGTCTTCCTAATGTTCAGCTGCAGACCTGCTTTGACACTTCTTTCTTTCATTTTCCTAAAAGTCTTTTCAACTCATTGCTGCTTTCTGCCAGTAACATGGTATCATCTGCATATCCTAAATTATTGGTGTTTCTTCCACCAGTTTTCACTCCTAGTACAGTTTTCCACATAAGTTCCGTGTACAGATTGAACAAACTAGGGCCACAACAGGGGCAAAAAGGTTAAAGCCTCCACTTGCATCTGAAGTCCCAAACTTGTCCTTCCGAATCTCCCCTGCTATTAGCTTTTTAAAATGATTCAGACTATTTACCAATCAGCCATTTCTAGTTGTGCCACGGTGCTCATCCAGCTTGGTAAAATCCCAGTGACACATTGCTAGGCACATCCAGAATATTACACAGTGCTGCCCTGTAAGGAGTCAGCAGAGTCCCACACTTCGCCTCAAGAATGCCACACCCTATCAAGGGCAAAGCCTCACAGGTTGGCTGTCCATTTCCAAGGCAGATCTTCCTACAAGTCATTCCCCAACGTCTCACTGCAGGGTTGCATTCTGCAGGTAGCTTGTGGGGGGAACAGTGGGAGGTGGGACAGAGATGAGCTTGCCAACATTTGTATAGGAGACACTGAATAACAGGCTTTGGACAAATGGCCTGACTGACTTTGTGCACTCAGAACACTACGCACTCTTATGGAACCCTGGACACTTCTGTTTATGGGCCATGCAAAATATCACCATCTTTGGAGAAAGCACTATTAATGAGGGATGACTCAGGGAGGTGGAATTCTTATACCCTGATAATAGGTATACTCACTCGCAAGAAAGTCATATTAATTTTGACTGTGTTCAAAGTGCTTAATATGTCAAGCCATTTCTAACACATAAACAATGTGTTCTTAAAATTCAGCTTTTTTTGAAAAAAAGAGAAAAAGCAATATTTAATGTATCCAACTACATTCAGGATGTGTTCAGGGTGATAAAATGTAAAAAAGACCAGAATATAAGCAAAGTGGAAACTTTTGGGGAGAATCTGAAATTGACATTAAATTAAGTTGATATAAAGCACACCTATCATAACACTGGCTTTCATAAACATATTTGAATTTTTTGCTCTGTTTAATTAAGAGCTCTGACACCGAAATTTTTAAGCAGCTATAAAAATAGATCTACAACTGAAAAGGTTTGCTATATGGTTCTTGTTTTCAGTGAGGCTACAAGATTCTTTAGACACAAAATGCCACCTTTAAAAAGCTAGTTTAGACAATTATTAAGGCTGCAATTCTAAGCATACTCTGAAGCGAATAACCACTATACACAATGGAACATACTACTGGACAAACATGAATAGGACTGTAACCACCACCCTTTCCAGTGTTGTCCAGACCGAGAATACTCAGACATGATTTACCACTACCTTCTTCTGGGGGGCACTTTGGGACCATGCAGGTTGCCTAATGCTACACAGACTAGCTCTGTGTAGCAGAGTTCAGCAGAGTTGCACTGCAATCTTGCCGAAGAGCAAAATGACCCAACATTCATTTTAGGACCACAAATGGCAATTATTTAATTTGTTCTTAATTTTTACCTATACACTTCTTCCTTCGACAATGCTTGGGTTAGGGGTGCCAGAGCCTCATGTAGTTCAAAATCCATGTATAACTCTTATGCCCCCCAAAACTTTACAAAGCATAAACAATTCCCAGCCCCTTACCAGCTGTGTTTTGTTCTTTAAAAGGGGTAGGGGGAGAGATTCCATTTACAGGCCTTCTGTGGCAGGGCCAGCCCAAGACAGTTTGCTCCCCAAGGAAGAGGGGGAAAACAGTGGTCCCAAAGGCATAATCAAAGTCACAGTACCCCAAAATAACCAGATTATTTTGGCACCTGCCAGGAAATCCCACTTATGTTTGTTTCCGTTCCTCACAGAATAGACCATTATAAATTATTCATTCATTCATTCATTCATTATCCCACTCCCCATTAGTGTCACAGCACTACTCTGGGCAGGTTACAACTCATAAAATAGCAAAACAAAAATGATCCACCGAGGAGGCAGTGGGCCTACAACTAGCCATCACCTTTTCTACAGGGTCAAACTGAACCAACTGTGCAATGGGAGATGAGGCAGCAATAGTCACCCCTGGATCAGCTAAACTGCCGGTGGAGTCAAGGTAGGCATGAATCGCCTCAATTTTTGTTCTAAAAAAAGGCTGCAAACTGATCGCTGGTCAATTCATTAACCATTTACTGTCTTTTTCTGACAAGAATCAGTTGCCTGAGACAGGTGTCTTATTTCATCTGAAAGTAGGCCTGGCCTGCCGTTTGATACTTATTCCCACTAACTTCAGTAGGAATAAGGCTGAATCTAAACACATGGAAACAAAAGTGACAGTGCTAACAAGTACTGTACCATCTTCACATATGATCTCAGGTACAAGTTTAGGAGGAGGGTACCACTCTGTTTAGAAATTAGTGGGTCTCACTTAAAGAGGTAGAAAACTGCATTGTTATCTGCCAAACAGTGCAAAGAGAAATCTAGAAATACAGCCATGTTAGCTTACAATTAAAAAACAAACAAACCACAATGCCCACTGCATTTAGAAAAGCAGCAAATGGGTTGTGGCATAATAAGCTTTCATCTTGATAGATACACAGTGTTGTCCCCCCAAAACTGTTACTAAAGAGATCACAATCTTCTACTACAGTTGGACAGCAGAATGAAGAATCAGGGCACCCATCCTAAGCACCTCCAAAGAAATGGAGCACCAAGAGGGAGAGAGTGTGGAAGGATGCCCTGGACTGACTCCAAACACATATACATGAGATATACGTACGGACTACTTTGTCATGTTACACTGCAAGGATAAAACCTAACCACAAAAAGGCTTAAGTACTTCCCAGCTGACAGGAAAATGTCCAGACTCCAGAGTTTACAGATGGCTATCGGATAAAGCATTTTTATATCTCTGTGTTCCAAAGAAGTCTTTTCTCCTAAACACATTCAAAATATAGACTGAGATACGTACAGACAGAATTGAGAAATATTGAGAAACTGAAATATATATATGAGAAGTTTTAGCAAAACTGAATTCTCATCTAGTCAAGGCTCTACACATTATCTTATAAGCCAAAACCACCCACGTGCTTAATGGAATACTTGAATCACTGTCTCGTTGTTGAGGAAAAAAAGAGTATGTGCTAACTATAAATAATATATTTGAGTGACATTTTTTCCGTCAGGTCAGCAAGCCCTTTAACAAAGATTACAATGGCAACAAAGGCAGTTTACCTCTTTCTGGGCTTAATGTCTCAGTGACAATTTCATTCTGCAGTATGCTGCAGCTACCTCATGTTCCAAGAACCAATAATTTAGTTGTCATATTAAAGGGCAGCCCTTTCCCAACAGACGTTCATGCATAAATTAAAAGCAGTCATCCTTTCTGGGACCGGTTGCAGCCATCAGTCGTCACAGCAGTTATCCAGCATTTGATGCACATTTAAATTGCAAACACAGTAAGAATGTATAAAATGAAGGACATCAGTTATGCTAAAGTAAACTAAATGCCTAGAAGCAAAACCATTTCTTTCCCCAATTTTAGCAAAATGCATTTACAATAAATATATTGCCATTATCTGCACCAGGGGAGGGGGAAAGAAATATCATTTTCTTTTATCATGCACTTCCTTTTATTGTGCATTGTAACACTTTGCATAGACTACAGGAGGATGGTATTTTAATGAATCTGGGATGCAACTGTTTGAAGCCAAGCAAAATAGTTTAGTAAGCAGCTTATCACCCAAGTAATTCTTTGACACCTAATAAATTATTAATTACATTAATTACTTAGGAGTCAAGCGTAACTACTGTAAATTTTCTCCCCAGGCTGAAAAGGCAGAGCACTATCACTACATGCAAGTGTAGTGATGTTATTGTGCAGCAGAGTAAACCAACATTCTGCAAGGTAATTTTTAAAATGGGGGCAGCACAAACAAAAAATTATAACTTTGAAAACGAAATTCAGATTGCCACCAAATTTGGCACAGATATAGCAGTCCACTCTTGCTTTGTGCTAATCAAATAAACCGAAAAGACTTATCTTGCTTGTCTTGGAAGAGAATGGTTGGCCCCACCTACTTTTTTAATTGGGAAAGAATCCTGGCTGCAGGGGCTAAAATACTGATCTTTGAAAAAGACCTTTCAAAAGGGTAAAACAATGACTTTGTTATAAACTGGGTATACACGGAACATGCTTACCAGCAAAAGTCTTCCAAAGTAGATACGTTGTTGCAGCCTTGTGGCATGAGAAGGGAAATGTTTGGAGGGCATTGAAAGGTAACATAAGCAGTCAGAAGATAGCTTTTCTTTGGAGTAAAAAAAAGTTTGCTTTGAATATTTCAAATAGTCCAAAACAGCACTTCAAAAATATTTTGCCACAGAGGAACTATAGCAACATCCCAATTGTTCTTACTTCTGCCCTCTCACAGCAACCATAGTATAGATCATGTGCTCATCTTTCTGTTGCCAGCAGGCAAAAAGATGCCAAGCTTTACCTAGCAAAGGGCACCCTGAATGTTGACAACATCAATGGCAGCAGACAAGACTGTCTACAGGATACCCTCTTGGGCTCACTGCTATTCACGCCTGTCAAAAACCAGTCCTGACAATTGCTTTGTGCTTGGGTGAGAAGTGGTTAACTGATGAAAAAAAGGAGTCAGCTGCTGGGATCTCCCATTGTTTATTGTCACTTATGAATGGTAGTGAACACAAGAGGGCATCCTGTAGATCAGTGGTTCCCAACCTTGAGTCCCCAGATGTTTTTGGACTACAACTCCCAGAAATCTTGGCCAGCACAGCTAGTGATGAAGACTTCTGGGGATTTTAGTCCAAGAACATCTGGGGACCCAAGGTTGGGAACCACTGCTGTGGGTCATCTTGACTGCTACCATTGGTCTGGTGGTATTGTCAACATTCAAGTTCCTTTGCTGTGCAATGCTTGGCATTCTTTTTCACACTGGCAATAGGGAGCAATATTGGGGCATTTCCTGGCATTCTGATCCTTGGATACAGAAACATAATATCTCACATTCATAATCCAGAGATATCTTGAAGAATTAAATTTTCAGTAATCAATAATTTATCTGATAAATTTGAGATAAAATCCCAACCAGGAACTTCAAGATCCTAACTAGCCTATTTAGGAAAGAGTTAGGACTGGGTGTTGTCATGTTAAAGAGAGATGCACATGCCCTGAATGAGCTGTATGGAGAAAGCCAAGATATTTAATTAAAGAAACAAATAGAAATGCAGACAAACAATTCACAGGCTTTCTTAATAATGGCTCTATCAAGATAACACTATCAATAAAAGAACACTACAGTGGTGCCTTGAGTTGCAAACTTAATTCGTTCCAGGATGATGGTTGTAACTCAAGTTGGTTGTAACTCAAAGCACCATTTCCCATAGGAATACACTGAAACGCGATTAATCTGTTCCGGCTGTTTTTAAAGGTTAAAAAAAGGGCAGGAAAGGAGAGAGGGAGGGAACAATGGGGAAAAGAGGAAAGAAAGAAGGTCATCACTGGGGTACACAGACCCCTCAGACAAAGGTTTGTGCTTTTAGTCACAAAAAGAGAGAGGATAGAGAGAGAGAAGACAATGGGGGGGGGGGAGAGTTTGGAGTCTAAAACAAACAAACAAACAAAAACCCATTCCAGCAGGGACTAAAAATGCTACACTGCAAGACCCATCAAAGCACAGAAACATAACCCCCCCAGAATCAAACAAACCTGTTCCAGCAGTACCAGGCAGTCCGAAGCCTCTCTCAGAATGCACACTCTCTAACCGCTGGGGTGAAGGAGCTACAAAGAAGCAGCCTCTTCGCCGACCAACAGTTAGCAGTTTAAATTCCCCGCCCTTTTCCCCACCTTTTTTCTGATCGTATCTCAAAGCTCCGGTCGCAAGTCAAAGCAAAATTTTGCGACCAGAGCTGGTCGTAACTCGATTTGATCGCAAGTCAAGACGGTCGTAAGTCGAGGCACCACAGTGCAAAAGCGGTTAATCCGTCCACTAGGGGGAGACTTTTTTTTAAAAAACTTAAGATGACCTCTAAGGTTAAAAAAAGGGCAGGAAAGGAGGGAGAGAACAATGGGGAAAAGAGGCCTTTTTTCCGGTTGTATCTCAAAGCCCCGGTTGCAAGTCAAAGCAAAATGTTGCGACTGGAGCTGGTTGTATCTCGAATTGGTTGCAAGTCAAGATGGTTGTAAGTTGAGGCACCACTATATAGGTCAGCGATGGCGAACCTATGGCACGCGGAGCCTTTTCTGCCGGCACGCAAGCCATAAGTTGCCAGATCGCTACTCTCCCCCCCCCCCCCGCGCAGCCAAACCTGAGAAGGCAGCTGCAGCCGTGGTGCTGGCGCTTCAGCAGGCGGATCCGGAGCAGCTGGTGCTGGCAGCGGATCCGGAGTGGGGTCTTGAGGCACCTCCGTGCCGGGATTCCCCCTTCCGCCGCCACTTCCAGTTCCGCTGCCGCCCGCTTTTTTTTTCTCCTCAGTTTGGGCACGCGAGCCCAAAAAGGTTCGCCACCACTGGTATAGGTGTTTGTTCACTTCAATGTTTTAAACAGATTAAAAGCCAACTATGGATGATGGAGTTGTTCAAATGCTTCTTTAAATTAGTTTATTAGGATCAACCCTCTCAGCATTTTTATTTTTCATTCAGGTCTCTGCTTATTCTTGAGTCAGTTAGCAGGCAGCAGCTGATTTTTAAACACAGATTTCTCTCTTTCCACTGTTCTCTACAATTAAAACTCCTGATTTCCAAATCTAAAAATATTTTCGAAATAGACACATCCCCACCTAAAAAGGTTGTTTAACACTGCAATCCTATGACTGCTTACACAGGAATTAGTCTCATGGAAATTAGCAGGCTTTCTTGTGCTGTGAAGAAATTACACTTGTACCATATTCCTAAACATAAGAAATATATTTAGGAATATGGTTCAAGGGTAATTTCTCCACAGCATTTTCTATGCTACATCATTATGGCAGCAGCATTACTCAAGAGAATAGCAGTAGAGAAGATGCAATATAGCTCTGTGACAGAGTACACAATAGAGCTCATGATAAGTATATTGAAAAAAGCTCCCAGACGTGAGTCTTGACGTCTGAAGCTGGCAGTGCTTTTTTCAAACTGCACATTTGGCAAGACGTCTCTCCCTGAGATCTAAGATCACCACTAGTCAGAGCAAACACAGATGAACAGAGGGTCTGACCCAGCAGAAGGCAGCATTGTGCGTTTTTAATGCTGCTGGCTCAACCTTGATAGCACGAGGCAATGCCATGTGTTCAAAATTGTACAAAAAATATTTTAATAAAAATAGTAGGCAGGGAATACTATTGATGCTTTAACAAATTCTCTCTTTTGTACAACACAATAATTCAAATATCAAAATGAAGATTTTTCCATCGAAAAAGTGCTGAAGCTTTTGAAGGATGGATAAGGCAATCCGATGTACCACACAAATAGATGCAGTTGTATGGATTTCTGTCTTAAAAGTGTTGGCACATGATTGATGACTTCATCCTCATCATCCCCTCCATGGGCACAGGCCTTGTTGAGGCAGGGAGGCTTGCGTGCTTCAATGAGGTTGAGAGCTATGCTGGCAGTAGTGTCACTACCTGAAGGGTCTCCCAAGCCAGACAAGTCTCAGCTGAGAAGCCAGACCAACTCTATCCACCAACCATCAATTATGATGAGAAGAAATAGACAGAAATCCATGCCAGATCAGTCGTCGCCCGGATCAACAAGGACCACATTCTTGTAAGTTGTACACAATACTGTATGTAGACTGAATAGGCAGAGTTCTATTAATGCAACATATAATGCCATCTAGTTCTGGTAATGGAAACATCCATATGTCATTTAAGAATTTTTGATACAGATACTAGTGACTAATACTTAAGTCTGTATTACATGACACTGTAGCACCATGAGTGCCAGCTCAGAAGCAGCACAGAGCATGGCCATCCAGCAGAACTTGGGAGTCATGCTTAAGTTACATTGATCTGTTAGGTTTTATATAAGAGCCTCCTCTCAAGTTATCTATCATTGAAACTTTGAGAAATCCACTGAAAAGAATGTTTTTTTAACCTTGTCTTCAGCTAAAATCCAAAACCTATTATCACATTTAACCTGACTTTAAGTAGCACAAGTCATTCAAAGTAAAAACAATGGATAAGAAGCAACTTTCCATAGAACCCAACCATTGATTCCTACAACCAAGTCCTTCCTTTCATGCCAAAGGCAGCTCTTCAAGATGACAAGCAGGGGCTTTTTTCCAGGCAAAATGCCAGGGGCTGAGCCAGGAGCCTTCCACAAGCAAAACTGGTACTTCATCACTGAGCTGCAGGGGAAGTCATGACCCTGTTGAGCAGATGTGGCCTTTCTTGTTTTTCTGTTCAGATTGCAAAGCTGCTCCTTATTCTTAGGTATCCATAAATTTAACATTCATAAAAGAGGTGCAGGAAATCAATAGCACAAACTAAAACCTATGCCTATGTTTTCTTTGTGCCACATTTATCAGTACCTGCTGGACATCAGGAGCCATTGTATATCTGTCCAATAATTACAGAAAAGCACTGATACATCAAAACAACAACAAAATCATTCTAGGCTGTTTTTGTTGTTGTTTATCTGACTTTCAAAAGCCATCAACAGACAGCACTGCTGATGCTCATCTCATTAAAACTGAGAGAAGCCCACAATCTGATAAGCATTATTTGCTGAGACTGCATAGCTTTAATGTGCTTTCTTCAAAGGTGGAAGATACACAAAAGGTAAAGGCAAAAGACAGCTGCTGAATTGAAACTTTACTGAACACTTGTCCTGCTAGTGCTTTGTTTTGTTTTAAAAAGCACAAAGATGGACAGTTTTGTAGCTTAATCAATAAGCTCTCCACAAATGCTTTTGTACAGCGCAGACAGCATTATAGTCATGCTGGAGCAATGCAACTTTAATCAGGCACACAGACTGCACATTCATCCATTCACATGACTTCATGCTGAATCAGTAGCCACTGTAAAAACACAGCAATTATCTTTGCAATAGATCAGTTTCAAATATATCTATAATGACAGTACACTTCTGCATGCTAAGATCGGGGATAGACGACATTAGAGAAGAGCTGATTTACATCTTCAGCACTTACTTGTACATGCTATTGACAACAGAATGCTGGGCCCCATGGATAATTTGTCTGCCCACAATTACAATTATAAAGAGTTGAGCTGTGGCTACAGTCCCTCTGTGCCAAAATATTTTGAAGGGCGAGGACCTGACCAATATGGCGCTGAAAGCAGACGTGCCTGATTAAGCTCCCTGTTGTTTTGTAGGAATGTTGAAAATTATACTCCCTCAGCCATTATCAACAGTGCAGTTACTTGCCAAAAGTAAGGAGATAATGAAATTTCAGCAAGAATTTACAAGGCTATATGGAAAAGAAACCAAAGATTAGTTCTGTCGGTGTGCTTGGCTTCAACAGCTTGGTAAGGGTGTTTTCTAAGCTGGAGTATACCTTACCTTATCTTGCACTACTCATATAAAAGAGAGAGAGAATTCTTTTTTGTGTCATTAACCCCAGTGGATAACTATAAAATTTTAGAAAGCCTGGAACGACCAACGTGTGACTTTAGCTGGGAACTTAGCTTCTTGTGAAACGGTTCTTACAAAACAGGCATGTAAAAAGCTGACCTTCTCCCCTTCCATATCAGATCTTCCTCAAGGGAAAAGAACCAGACAAACTAAAATCTTGTCCTATCTATCTATAAATAAGGAAGGAAGGAAAGAAGAGGACTTAAACAACTATGTTAGCCTCTTGACTGGACTATAAATACAAGAAAAGGACTTGACATTGATCTAAGGGAAATGAAAGAAAGTGAATTCCAAGCAACAGACTTGGCAACTGAAATTACCCAGACTGCATCAGAAGTAGGCTTAACTCCTGGAAGTCAGAAAAGCCCCAATTCTGCTTTTCAAACTGGAATATCTGCACCAGTCCTAGAAAGTTCCCTTATCCAACATGATGAGGAAAGAATTTCCAATGTGACTTCAAATGCATTCTGTAAGCTAAAATCTTTAGAGGAAAGTGTTCATACTCCAGCTTCATGCTCCAACTTAGCTCCAGGAGACACATCTACACTCCAGGGAAATCTGACTTCTAAGACGACCACTGTGGAAAAGTAGTTGGTTTCTACAACCGAAGATTTAAATTTAATTAAGGAATTCCTGAAAGAAAAGCTATGGCTTGCTAATCACCCTAGGAGAGTTTTATAAAAGAGATTAGAGGCCTCCATTTCCAAAAGAAAGCAATACTAGAAGCGAAGTGGAGTTAAAGGAGAAGGAGAAAGCCAACACAGTCCTAGGCTGCATCAACAGGGGGATAGCATCAAGATCACGGGAAGTGATAGTACCACTCTATACCATGCTGGTGAGGCCGCACTTGGAGTGCTGTGTCCAGTTCTGGTCCCCACAATACAAAAAAGACGCTGAGGCCCTGGAAGGGGTGCAGAGAAGAGCAACAAAGATGATGAGACCGGAGGCTAAATCCTATGAAAAAAGACTAAAAGAACAAGGTATGTTTAGCTTAACCAAGAGAAGACTGAGGGGAGACATGATAGCAGTCTTCGTATCTGAAGGGTTGCCACAGGGAAGAGGGCATCGATTTATTCTCCATTGTGCCTGAGGGTAGGACAAGAACCAATGGGTGGAAACTTGTCAGAGGGAGATCCAACCTGGAAAAAAAGAAGGAATTCCCTGATGGTGAGAACCATTAAGCAGTGGAACAGCTTGCCTCCCGATGTTGTGGGTGCCCAATCACTGGAGGTTTTCCAGAACAGATTGGACAGCCATCTGTCCAGGATGGTATGAGGTCTCCTGCCTTGGGCAGGGGGTTGAAGACCTCCAAGGTCCCTTCCAACCCTACAACAATTCTGATTCTAAACACTGACCTCAAAAGTGAAGGAGAAAGGAAAAAACCTAGCAAAGAACTGAAGAAGAAAAGCAGAAAGGAAGCTCCTAAGAAAAAAAAAGTAAAAACATTCAATCTTCCAGGAAGGGTTCAAACTTAACAAAACAGAAGAGAGCCTACTTTAAAAGACTGTTCAGTCTTCTGGAGCTCTCACCTAAGAAGATCTCTAAATCTCGTAAGAAGAGAGACCTCGCAACTGAGAGACAGGAAATATGTAGCTCTAAAGAATAAAGAGTGATCTGGTAATCTATCTGTTCCTACAACTGAGAAAAATGAATTAAAGCCATCCATTAATGCAATACAAGACCCAGAACAATACATAGGAGTTGAACGAGCACAACCAAAGTATACGCTACAAGTGGTTGATAAACATCAAAGCAAAACTAAGCTAAAAATACCACAGAAACGGGACCTGGTATTAAATAGACAGAAGCTAGTCTTTTAAAATTTTCCAAAACCTAAAGGCTTGCTTTCTCTTGTACAACACAAAACCCACTTTCTGGAACTACTGAGTAAAGTAGTCCCACACCTCCTCAATATCAATGATGTCCTACCTATCTTATGATTATTACTCTCTTCGCATCGTGGTGACATTTGGGAGCTGGGTGAATGTTAAGAAACTATATGGGAATAGGAATAAATTTCTTAATGTGGGCCTGATAGTGACTAGGCTCTTTGAAAATAATACTCCAATTCAAGGTTCCCTTTAAGGTGTGCGGCTGCACGAGCGCACGTTACTCTGCCTCCTCCACATAGCACTCCTCTTCCTCTGCCCACTCACAGCTATAGTTTCCAGCCTTTTGGTTCTGGTCGCGACAGAACTCCACACGGGGGTGGGTGGGGGGTGGAGTCACAAGATAGAGGGCGGAGCCTTGTCCAGCAGTCACTGAAAATTAGAGGGTATGTTGCTCCTATTGCTTTGTTAACAGCCAAGAAACCACAGAAGACTGGATGAGATTGGTCCACTAAGTACTCAGAAGGATACACAAATTAACCATCACAAGAGGCTTAGTCAGAGTTTAAACTGACAACACCAACAAACTATACACGAGCTAAGAGTCAATTTGGACCCAGAAGAATTGAAGCTTTTAAACTCCTAGATAGTCCTGCCTCCACAGCCACAAAAGGAAATAACTGGTTGTCTTTCATCTCTGCTAGATGTTCTCCTCTATTATGGGACCACAAGCAAGAATGCAAGACCTCAGGCATGGGACATTTAGATAAACAGTAATTAGAAACAATTACAAAATCAGAAAAGTGAGAAAGTTGGTACCCAAAGTAAAAAATGACAGTATGCTTGGAACAAACTACTCTACCATTAAAGAATACAATTTACTGTTCCTTCGAATGCACCAATGACCAATGAGGAATAGCTGCAAAGAAGATATCTGCACCTTGAAGAGGAGGGACAATATACTCCATTTTAGATGTTACAACAAATTATATAATAGGGCTAGAATCTAATTTCCTCAGAGTTCAGTTACTTATAATGGGTGATTTTAATGCAAGATTGGGGCTAAACAATACACTTTTCTCTTCTACTCTATGGGGGTCAGTTGATAATGAGACTTTTGCCTTCAGCTATGACACAATCTCTAAAGATCCTAAGGTGAACTATGGAAGCATCTATTTGACCCAAATGTTCTTGCTCTTGTAATTTTAAGTGGACACCCCCCCTCTTTTTTTTTTTTTTTTTTTTTACAAAAGTGCAAAATTCACTTATGTATCTAGGCATGGAAGCAATGTATTTTTATTTTGTGTTGATTTCCCATATTTTTATCTAGTTGGGTGTCTGAATTCTCTGTAGGCTACAGGTCGGAGAGTGACCATCTTCCTCTCACCATCACACTTTCCTTATCAAATGCTGTCAACGTGAATATTAAATCTCACTTTCAGAGCAAATCTCTAAATCTAAAACACAAGAGGTTACATTGGACTGAGAAAAACAAGAGTAAGGTGCCAGAGATTTTATTTATTTATTTATTTTTAGTTCTCCTGAGGGGGAGACTTAAAAAAATCCAGTCATGGAAGCCACAAGTGCTACTTCTGCTTTAAATAATTACTCAGCTTTAATTGCTGCCTTTGAATGCTGTTTTAACTCCAAAACAAACTCCTTCAGGAGCTGTATCACAAATAAGTGGTCTTAAGTGGTTTGATAAGGACTGCCTTGTAGTCAAAAAAACAACGGGGGGAGAGAGAGATAATCACTATAGAAATGAAAATCTAAACACTTTACTACAAGAATATTATAGAATTAAAAAGAAATATAAAGAACTGATAGCCTTTAGAAAGAGGCAAGCAGTCCAGAAGAGATGGAACATATTGATAGAATCCTCACTAAATAAAAATTCCAAATGTTTTTTGTGCTCTCATTACTGATGCCCTGGGTTCCTCCTCAAATTTGCTGTGCTGTAACATCCCAGCAGACATTTGGGAACAGTGTTTTTCTAATCTGTTTCAAGATGTTAAAGAGCTTTCAACGGATAGCTTCCCCACCGTAGACTTAAATGACACTCCTTTATGGAACCCAGTTACACAGACTGAAATAAAGTCCCTGATCAGTTGTTGTATCAAATCAGGCAATGCTCTGGGAATAGATACCATTCTCCCAGAAATATTGAAGGCTCATGAAGGCCGATGAGCTCCTTTGCTGGCAAATCTGATTGCACACATTAATGATTCAGATAAATTACCTGCTGCCTGGTCGCAGGCTATAGTAAAACCTTTTTTTAAGAAAGGAGATAGAGATCCATCAAATTATAGGCACATCAGCTTACTTTTGGTTGTGGGCAAGTTGTATGCTAGCTATTTAAATCAAAAGCTAGCCTCTTGGATAGAGGATCAAAATATTTTGGAAAATGAACAGGCAGGCTTTAGAAAGAGCAGATCAACGAGAGACCACAGCATTGTCTTAAACCATCTAGTTGAGAAATACATGACCTCTTATGGCAATAGTCTGTTCACTGCATTTATAGACCTAAAATCTGCCTTTGATTATATACCAAGAGATAAATTATGGCTAAAGTTGTTTCATACTTCTATAGATAAGAGACTTCTCTCTCTTATCAAATGCCTTTACCAGGGCACCATGCTAGAGGGGAACTTGACAAAATCTATTTCAGCCACTAGAGGAGTTTGTGAAGGCTGTATATTGGCCCCCACGTTATTCAATCTCTATCTAAATTATTGAATTGGGAGTCGTCTTGCACCAGATTTTCATCCATCCAGTTTGGCAGAGAACAAATACCCCTGACTCTTATATGCAAATGATGCAGTCCTGTTGTCATATTCAAAAATAGGCCTTAAATGCCTAATACATGCATTTATGACTTACTGTAAGAACAACCAACTGACCATAAATATTAGCAAAACAAAAATCATGGTCTTTAATAGACATGTAGCATTAAAAAGTGGATAATCAATGGTCAATATACTGATCAAGCTAAACAATTTAAATATCTGGGCATTTGGTTTCACCATAATATCTCCTGATTTCCTCGTAGATGGTCTGTGTGGCGTTCGCCCAGGTCATGAATAGTCATATGCTATTTGCATAGACCAATGGGAGTGCTGGAGGGGCGGAGTCACGAGGTACAGTGGTGCCTCGCTAGACGATTGCCTCGCAGGACGAGGAAATCGCTAGACGATGCCTTTTTGCGAGCGCTACTGCGCTTCGCAAAACGATGTTTCCCTATGGGGAATTTCGCTAGACGATGAGGTTTCCCCATAGGAGTGCGCCGACTAGTGGTCAAAAGCTGTCAGTGCAGCTGTCAGTGCATTCCTATGGGGACCCTCACTTGCTAGACGAGGTTTCCCTATGGGAAATTTCGCAAGACGACTGCGTTTTCCCTTGGAACGCATTGAAGCGATTTCAATGCATTCCAATGGGAAAATGTGCTTCGCTAGACGATGTTTTCGCTAGACAGCGATCCTCGTGGAACGGATTAACATCGTCTAGCGAGGCACCACTGTATAAGAGACTCAAGCAGGAGGAGGAGTTTGGACAGGGTTCTAGAGATCGGGTTTTAGAGATAGGGAGTTTGAGGGAGAGTTGAAGGGTTTGGTGTAGTTTTGGAGTTTGGGCGGGAGAATGGTGGTTGAGGGTGGATAAAGAAGAATGTTTGTTTAAGAGTTAACAACATTGCTTGTTCTGTCAACACCTGTATCAATAAACAATTTCTATTTGGTTCTTTTAAAATGACATATGGCCTGGACATCTATCATTAATAATAGGTATTGTTGATGAAATCAGCTGAGGGACACGTCGCGTGAGCTCTTTGTTTGGTGAAAAAATCAGGGGACACGTGGAATCGTGACAGTCTGCAATACAGGCAGCTCAGAATATTTAGAGTGTTCACCGAAATATGAGAGTGTTCTCACAACATTTTTAAAATCTATCCTTGGAATGCCAAGATGTGTCCCTGCAGCAGGTTTATGGCTTGAGACAGGTATTTCATCACTGGAATGCACGGCCTGGCTGCATGCCTTCAGATAGTGGATTAAAGTTATATACACTGACAATTTTGCAGGATATCTGCATCTTCTGCAGAAAGGTGTCTAAACTAGCTCCTGGTTAAAAAACTTTCCTAATAAATTGCATCTGTTAGGTCTATCTGTGGACTTTCTCCATGCTCATGAGCTCAAGACAGTTAAGACTATCTTAGAAAAGCAGATTAAAGATATTGATTTTCAATATTCCATATCAAATGCCCACAAAAAACTGCTCACCTTTGCATTCTGGTTTAAACTTTAATTTCACCAAAGTGCTAAGTATCTGGAAAATATGGCCATCCCAAAATACCAGCAGGTCTTTTCAAGAGCCAGATTCAACTGCCTTCCATCTGCAGTTTTAGAGGGACACTATTATGGTGTACCATATGTAAATTGATTATGCCCCTGTAGTGACAAAGAAATTGAAACACTGGAACATGTCCTTTTCATGAGCAATTTGTACAGGGATGACCATACCAGACTCCTTAACGAGAGGTTTCCCAGGCAGGTCATTGGATTGGTATCTAAAATGTTTTTAGCTGACATGAACAAGTCCAGTACAGAGCTAGTGGCGAAGTTTCTTGTTTCTGCACAAAGAACACGTAAGACAGTTCCTGCCTCTGTTTTATAATATTTGTTGTTTTTGGCTACGTCCATGCAATTTTAAATTGCTTCTAATATTTTTAATGCATTTTATTGGGTCTGTGACTGTATAATAAAAGACTGATTGGTTGAATTATAAAGCAAGCAACTAGCTCTGACTATGGTATGAAAAGTGGAAGGAGTAGAGTGTGACGATGTTAGCCAGTGTGTTCAAACACAATACCACTTGAACAAAATGTGCTGTAAACCAAAAAGGAGGATTTATGGCTTTATAACAAATCACAGCAACAGGCATCGGCTTTCCTCAACTTTCACATTTTTATAGCCTTTCTCACAATACAAAACTAATGATCTCATCTGAAAATAGTAAGAGGTGGATGTTGGGGCTAAAGGGATTATAAAGCAGATTTCTCCAACACATTCTTCCTGAAAACAAAGCAAGGACAGTGCTCCAAAGTGACACATTTTTATTTAAGTAATGTCAGTTAAAATATTAATTTTGAGTGATTTCTGGTGGTGATGATTCTGGGGATTCCCTGGATTGTGATGCTAGTGAAAAACGTAGGTCTTCATATTTGCAGCACGCATCCTCATCGTTAAGAGTTGTCAGATAAGGAGGACATAGCTGACAATCACATTAGGCTCTGTTGGATCTAAACACCCTTTGGACTATGACTGTGGATGCATACCAAGAAATAGTCTTGTTGATACACCATACCCTATACAGGCAGCATGAGGAGTAGTTAGGCAAAAGAGAAAACATCTTAATGTTCTCCAAACCAATCACCTCTGTTTTTCAGACCTGGAGATAGCAACTTAAAAGGACTACATAAATGTCTCTGGAAAATCACAAGCAAAGAAAGAGGAAACATACTTTTCATCTCACAAATAAAATTAATCTCACGGACCTATCACCAAAACCTAAATTCCTCAACAGAGTCAAAAGGTAATGAAAAGGTAGAGTTTGAAAAAAAAAATCACCTTTCCAGATTACAGCTCCGAAAAACTTACAGTCAGCATGACCACTTTCGGCAAAACATTTGGGCCAAATGAAGTAATGGACCAGATAAGAAGTCTCCCAGTTAACAAAGAACTGCTTGCTGAAAAATTTAAAATGATAGTGTTTGTGGTTACTTTTTAAAAAAATCACTTGTAAACAGTATTTGTTTCTAAACTAGGCCAAAAGCAAACTACAATTCTCTGAAACAGCTTTTACCAAGTAAAGTTTACTGGAACACAAGTGACTACATGTTTTGAATCCAATAAGAAACAGAAGTTCTTGTGTTTAAATTGAAATTGCTGGCAATAAACAATTGAGGTAAGTCTAATATATCAACATCTGCCGGACAGTGCCTTCTTTGGGGGACAACTCATGTACAGCAGGCAAAAGATATTTGGTTGTGATCTCATTGTGGTGCAACATGAGTTTCTGGTAACCCACCACAGAATTCTTATCTTTTCCACTGAAAACTATGGAACATGTTCAAAACCAGAATTGTCAATGAAGTTAGAACAAGGGGCTGTATATGCTGCAATCAGAACAGTAAATTCACTGATGCATGAAAGTACTGTCCATTGGTCTTATATTGTTTCTACTAGAAATTCTTTCAATTGGTCTGACACCAGTAAGATTGCAAATTTCCTTCAAATGCTATTTATCATGGCAATCTAAAATACAATCCATTCGGGCAATTAGCAATTGTGCGAGTGCATTCTCTTTTAGAAAAATGTAACCAGATGCTCTCTTTCCTGTGAAAATAAGAGATGCAGGGCTCTCCATTTGGGCTACAGCAGGACATCAAAGTGTTAAAAGAATCTTAAATTTGCAATTTACTCTGAGGGGGGAAAAAACATTTTCCCATAAGTGCTAACTGCATGCATGGCATTCACAATCTAATTTGATTTTCATATGCAGAAAGAAAAAAGGGAAAGGAAAAAAAAGGGAGAAATCAATCAACACACACACAGAAAAACACACCCTTAGGCAGAAAGATTTCTACTACATGTAGAGGTGTTGTCACGAATGTACAGCTTAACATCCCATAAATCAGGTGGCTGGTATGGGTTTTTTTGAAGCACTAGAAGTGATATTATTTTTAGTACCTTCCCCTTTTAATAATATTCTATTTAAAAAGAACCACAGTGAAACAACAATGAAAACATAACAGAGGTTCATTAAGGCAAAGACTACCTTCAGAGTAAAAAATGAAGACATTCTGTGTCTGTGTGAACATCACAAGAGCACTGCTTCGAGATGTCTTCTACATAATGTACTCAGGACAGGAAACTACAGGGAATGCATATGTTACATGTCTATGAATGGACTCTATTCAGCAACATCAGTCAACACATTTCAGAAATCTAAAACCACCATTTTCAGCCTGCTTAGAATAAAAATCACTTACAGAGTTATCTGCGAAAGAAGTCAGGGGGGAGGGTTTCACTTAAGCTTCACTTTAGTGACTTTGAACTGCTTCCCAAACTTCTGCAGAAACCCTTGCTTACTATCCATAATTAAACCAAAGCTCAGTGAAACAAAGGGGACAAATCGAATTCATCTCATTCCCCATCAAGCTCACTGGATGCAAGGAAGTACACATGTGTTTGCCCTCCCTGCTCTCCCCAGTGTTCCATGCCTGTCTTCACTTTCCCTGACTAGCCAAACAGGACCAGGATATCCCTGAACAGGGCTTGTGAATGTTATCTTCAGAGTTATGTGTATCCCAGTGAGTTCAGGTCAATCGGTACAGGAGTACAGCCTTAACTGGTTTGCACGGATTTTAATCCAGGCATCTCATTTCCAAACTCACCGGTACCCAGTGCATTGAGCAAAGCCATCGATTCATTTCTCAGACTACATTAACGCTACACTTCTATGCCATTTATAGAAAATCCTGGTAAGGAATGACTCCAAATATGTCGGTATCTACCTCCTGAAGTTATGTAGTGTTTGGGAGGGTAGAAAAAGAAACCACTTTTAAAAAAAGAAACATATATGAGGATGTACAGTATGTACATATGTAGGTTTTTCATTTATACCCCACCTTCCATGAAAAGAAAGCACTCAAGGTGGCCTACAAACTTTTTAAAAAGAATAAAACTGATAAACCACTTCTAGCTAAAAACAAACCAGCCATAAAATCAAGCAAATACATTAAAACCAATAAAATCAAGAAGGGTGTGGGTAAAAACAAGACGGTAGGGCAGGCTAGGTATCATGATACTGTGTTGACAACCTAACTGCCACCTGTTGCACCAACTGAAGATCCTGGAATGTCTTTAAAGGTAGTCCCACACAGAAGCACAGTGTAATTGTGATCACATACCTGAGGAAATTGGTTATCTGGGTAAAGGAGGAGAAGCCAGATAATTACAGCCACCTGGGTGAGGAAGCAAGTGGGATCTCTGTAAATTGCTGGAGGGAATAAAGGTGGAAGGGAACAGGTGGGGAAAACAGGCTGAGGAGGACAAGAGGGGGTTGGAGACAGCCAGGGGTTAGGGGTCAGAGGCTGGCCTAACCAGCTCGGAGGACGAGGGCATGTGGGGAGATGTGGTCAGAGAGCCCAAGGAAGCCCTGTTCAGGAAACAGGTCTATAGCTATGCCTATGTTGAAGACCCCTAAAGTGGAGTTTTAGTCCAAATCCAGATTCCTCACAGAAAAGATCAGGGCAGAGGTTCAAGCTTATCCCTTGCCAGCCACAGCTTAGCAGTATTGAAGACAGCAGCCACTAATGGATCACCTGACCCCTATGCCAACCCACTGGGGGTACAAGCACCAAAAGGAGCAGCAGCAGCAGCATCTCCAAGAGAGCTTGGGGAGACCGCCTATGTGATGGTCATCCGAAGATAAAACCCACCCCTAAGAGGGACCAGCTGCACCGCCAGATTTTGGACTAGACCTACTCCAGTGGGCTTAACTGCAGACTCAAGGCTAGTGGTTGCAACTGAGTCTATTGGTGGACTAAAGAAGGGCCAGGGGGACCTTGTGGTTGTAACTTGTGTTTCTTCAGCAAAGCCTGCTTTGCACCGTTCTGTGAGTTTGAAGCCTATGTAAATCATGATTGAGGACACCTTCCTCTCTGCCTCAGCCCTTGGTGCAGGCAATGGGGCTCACATCTTGTATTAAATGTTTATATGTACTAAGCAAAGCCAAGTTCCCCTTCTTCTTCTCTTGAACATTCATTCACATAATCCTGCACCCCTTTTTATAAATTCAAATAACTTAATCAGTCTGAATAGTCTTCTCTTCACCCCAGAAGACAATCCACCTTTTCTGCTTCCATCAAGAAGCAGAAAAGGTGGATTCACTTCTGGGGTGAAGAGCCAGAAGCCTATCTCATTGAGCTATTCAGACCACAGTTTGTGCTTATCTCTAAAACCAAAGGAAGGTTTTTCGGTAAGCCCAACAAGCCATAGAAAGTTTTTATGAAAGGTTAGTGGGTATGTTGTGACAGACAAAAAAGAACTGCTGCACCACTGCTTTTAATAGTCCAGAAAATATTACCCTTTTATTGTTTGTCTGCAAGTGGATTCTCCCTTGAGGATAATAAAAACCCTTATAAAAGGAATACAGCTAACCTGCCTTCATCTGTAAGGTTATTTATGACATACACCAAGGTGAAAGATTTTCATGTCCTTGCTTTCTAAATAAACAAATCCTCAACCCATTCTGAGTATTATTACCTGGTATAAATCCCCCAAAGTAGATCTCAATTTCTTGGAATTACTGAGATGAATTGCCGACTCCTTTCAACAAGTTCTTGTCCAGGTCTCCCCTCCTAAGAAGCCATCTGCTGTATCAGGCACTCAACATTTTCAAGTGGGCATTTTTTACTGGGCCAGCTCCACATGTAAAAGCACAGGTGGATTCCAGTAATTATTCTTCAAGAAATCAAGGGGACAATATATAACCTTCTTCAGAGACACACTGGCCTCTGGCGTAGCTATGCAAATGGCATAACTTCTGGAGGCAAACTGCTCCAAGTTAACAAATCACTGTTGATATTATCAGTTGCACACTAAGTCACAGAACTTACAAAATGTCTGTAGTGATTTCTTAACTTAAGGTAATTCGCCTCCAAAAGATACAGCATCTGTGTTATGCTAGCTAAGAGGATTTGGGTCACAGTAACCCAGTCAAGGTTTTCTGTAGCTACTAGAACTAAGATACTGAGGACTCATATGACATGTACGGCTGGTTCACACACGTATATTAATCACTGGCTGATTAAAGCCATTATGAATTATATTTTCTGTGTATAAGACTATACTTTTGTCTAAAATCTTTGGACTAAAAATTGAGGGTCGTCTTATACACGGAAGTAAGCTGAGGAGAGAACAAAAACAAGTGGAGGGGAAAGCAGGGATCAAAGTGATCCTGCAGGGCTTTGATCGCTGCTTTCCCCTCCACTTGCTAAGCCCCACTTAGATTTCTTAATTTTGGGTTAGAAAAGTGGGGGGCGTCTTATACATGGGGGTGTCTTATACACGGAAAAATACGGTAACTACCCCAGACACAATCCCAAACTGTTCATTGGACAATGCTCACCTTTTTGGCTAGAATCACCTAGTATCCAATGACAAGTAATTTGCAGGGATCTCCACCCAATCATTAGGCAGTGCAGGATCTAAAGACTTTTTGCTCAATTTCTGCTTGCTTTCAGCAAGATCGGAACACTCATTCTTAGGCATCAGGTAAAAGAATCATACAGAAGTCCTTGCCAAGTAAAGACCAAGATCCATGAGAAGGCACTTAAGACTATGACATGTTGCACTAAGTGATAGAACTTTGTTTTGTTTTACAATGTACTGCAATACGTTAACTACTGAAACCTCAGCAGTTTCATGGTTGCCTCTATCACAGCATATTTAGTAGCATACATCTCTGCTTAGTTTCAGAAGATCATGAACAGCAGCATAATGAATAAAGCATAAGAGATTAAAGGACCGAACAGCCCTTTGACATTCTTTCTCTGATCTACATTATACATGACTAAGCTCTGGGTAATGAATCTGGTCAATGCAGGCTTAACAGCTACAAAATAGTGACCAATATGGACCAATTAGACATCAAACGCCACATTACTTTTCTAGAGATCAATGCTCAGTTAGCCCTAAAAAGGGGACCATGATCAGCTGAAACACTTTGATGAGATTCAGCACAATTCTGCTAACCAACACCAATGGCATCATCATGCTGTGAAAATGGAGAGGTTTACTGTTTTTCTAACAAGGGATGGCAACCGCAATAGTCACAGAACTGGACTTAGAAATTCCAATGACTGGAATTCTCTCTGTCTTTGCATAACAAAATGTTATGTATGTGTAAAGTTTCTGGGTGTTGTGTCCAAAAATGAGGACTGCACAACTTGTTTACACTCAGTCACCGATGGTGCAATGCAACATCCTTTGCTTAGGTAAAGGTTAAGGTTCCCCTTGACATTTAGTCCAGTTGTGTCCGAATCTAGGGCGCGGTGCTCATCCCCGTCTCCAAGCCGTAGAGCCAGCGTTTGTCCGTAGACAGTTTCCATGGTCACGTGGCCAGTGCGACTAGATATGGAACGCCATTACCTTCCCACCGTGGGAAGGGTTTATCTACTCGCATTTACCTGCTTTCGAACTGCTAGATTGGCAGGAGCTGGGACAAGCGACGGGAGCTCACTCCGACGCGTGGATTTAATCTTACGACTGCTGGTCTTCTGACCTTGCAGCACAGAGGCTTCTGCGGTTTAACCTGCAGCGCCACCACGTCCCACCCATCCTTTGCTTAGCAGAGAGTTATTTTTCTGGTCTCTCGGCTGTAATAATTGGTCTCCTTTACTGACATGTGATCACCTTCATGTTTCATAATCTCATGGAGACATAAGATTTGAAAGAAAACACAGGCAGAAGGACTTGTCCATGAATGTTCACATTAAAATACAGCAATTAGTCTTTAAAAACCCTCTTTTCTTCTTCTCCTTCTCCTCTCCATATGTATACTTGGACCCACCTCTTTCTTGTATATTTTCCCTTTCTCTCTGGTTGTTTTTTTTTTTTTTTGCTCTTTTTCTACACTGAGTGAAAATGCAAAATAAACATTGAGAAAAGAAGAATTTCTAAATGGCTACAAAGTAAACAATAAGCTGTATGAACATTAGAAATGGTGATTAAACAAAAATTATTGCTAATGCTGAAAGACCTGGCTTATGAATTATCCAAGGAAAATGGGGGGAAACACATTTATCATGACAAACTTAGCCTTGCATCTTTCATCTGATCAACTGCAATAAGGAAAGTAAACAACTCTAGCAACTCTGCTCACCTCATCATACACAGTGGCAGCACCAGTGTCATCTCGTTCCCTTCCCACCTATCATAGAAACTTATTTCATCACATTTAAATTCTTTTCCATGTTCCCACCCCATCCCACAAATCAGTGTTTCTTCAGGGAGAGCAATTCATCAAAACCTGTTCTACTACCTCAGAAGTTCCTATGCCCTTTCTCTGAAGTTATACTCTGTACCACCCAGCTGCTTTCAGGGCCAGATTTTTCCCCCTTCTTTTTATTTGAGAAGTCGGCATTTCACATTCATTTTTACACTTCAGATAAATGAGCCATCAGCACCCCTGACAGTCTGTTCAAGGCTACAATTGACTGATGAAAGCAGAAACCGGGCACTGACTTGCAAGGGGCCTTTCTAGCCACAGGAAGTATACATGTCAAAGCCTTACAACATAACATTTGTTATTTTCGGAAGACTTGTACCTAACTAATCTGCCTTATGGGATCAGGACAGCCAGCTGAGGGAGAGGGATGGAACTCTCTTTTTCTCATAGTAGACGAGAATATCCTATAGAACCAAAGCCAAAGTCATTTAAACTCATGAGCATAACCCAAATCTGCCTGGAAGGCCCCCCCTAAAAAGGACATTTTTTTTTCCTTTAAAGATTTTTTTCTTTGCTCTCTCAACTCAATAGCATTTTCTAAAACATTCTGTACCGTCTGTCATCCAAAGAAATAAGTGGTGTAGGACACAAAATAGCACACCAACAAATAAAATAGCAGAGAATATTCCAGGGTTTAGACACCACTGTACAAAAGTTCAGAATGGTGCAGTGGAATCAGGCTAGGATCCAGAAGACTTATGTTCAAATCCCTGCTTGGCCACAGAAATTTACTGTAGGCTGGCAATGGCAAAACCACTACTTAATCTCATGCATCTGGAAAAATCCTGCCAGTATCCCCATAATAGAAGCTCTGTAGATATATAAATCTTAGGGGAAAAATACAAGTTTTGGAGTTGCCTGGAACGATTGCAACAAAGAAAATATTTATACTTAAGATACCCAGATGAATTTTGAAATGCTTGTCTATGATTATCATTCTGGTATTAACCCTTTACTGGGATATTATCAGCTGTGATGAGCCTAGAAAGCTCTTGTCAGCTATAAATAAAATATAGGCTTCTGTGATTTTGCCCTGTAAGTCTGCTTTTAGGTTGTCTTGTAAGGGAGATCATACCTTCTGGCAAGATCTGACAATGAGTGTCTAGTGACAAAGATGAACCCAAGAGAACCCTCAAATTTTGCACATGTTCTTTCAGAGAGAGTGCAGCCCTATCCAGAACTGGGTATACATTAGTTTCCTTGACCCACAAACAACCATCTCATGCGACCTTCACCTTTGTTGGGATTCAGTTTCTGTTTATATCTCCATCCAATCCACTACCACTTCCAGGAAGCAGTCTGACACCTCTTCAGCCTCACTCAACTCAGATGACATGGAGAAAGAGAGCTAGGTGTCATCAATATGCTCCAAAACTATATCAGTCCAAATCCTTCAGTGATCTCGCACAACAGTCTCCTATAATAATAATAATAATCTTTAAACTGCAGAGCTGGAAGGGACCCTATGGATCATCGAGTCCAGCCCCTGTCAAGGAAGCACAGTGGGGAATTGAATTCACAACCTCTGGCTCCACAGCCAGATGCCTAAGCCGTATTGTTACGAGTGAGCATGGGATAACAAGATGGAACCCTGTAGGATTCCACCCATAAAATGCCCCAGAGTCAAGCAGAAATCCCTCAATACCACTTTCTAAAATCAGTTATGCAGATACTATGAGAAAGCATTGTATCATCAGATTTTCCATCCCAATGTTAACACACAGTTTTACTGGCAACAGTATCATAACCGATGATACCAGCTGAGACATCAGTTGATGTACACAAACTAATAATGGCTCAACATTCCACAGAAGAAAAAGATAGTTAAGACTGTGAAGGGCCTGCTGGAAAAGGTAGAAGTTATTGTTTTTTGCACACCGAGATGTCTATTCTGTAGATAGACAACTGGCATTCAAAAAAAAAAAAAAAAAGGTAACTTGGCTTGCACCCAGACATACATGTTTTCTAGATAGAATGTCTTCTGTTTTTCTGGCTCAGGGGAGGCCCTACTGACAGGTTCCAGTTGAAATGCTAGAATAGAGAGATAGGTTTACCACCTCACCCGCTGTTTATGGGAAGTGGCCTGCAGACATAAAATAAACTGGCATGTATGCATGTAAGACTACTTACTCCACAGAGCTGTTGTGAGATGACAAACACCATAAAACCCTTCAATCAGCAAAGCACAGTAATTCTGCATTTTATAGACAAAAAATTAAAGCATATGGGTGTTGGCCCAAGAAGACAACTGAAAGAAGAATTTCTTATTCAGCATGAAACTAAACATGCATTTCTTATGTCCAACATCAATAGCATATCCACTCCACACACTAGAGGCTTTTGTTAATATGCTGATTAATAATGTGCTACAGCAGTTAGTGCTGGACTGGGACCAGAAAACTCCAGGTTTTAAGACCTACTGAGACGTGAAATTCTTTGTTTGACTTTTGGCCTCTGTCACCCTGACATAACTCCCAAGGTTCTTCTGAGGAAACTATGGGATGGGAGGGGGAACATACATACCACCTTAAGCTCCTTAAAAGGTAAGGTGGAAAGAAAAGGCAATAGAAAGTAAGATTTAAAAAAAACAACTTGAATACTTGTGTGAAATCTCATGAAAATAGTGGTACAGAGAGATGCAATTTGACACATTTTCCAGATCATCATTTTATTCCTTAAATGTTTCGCATCTCTAGCCGCTTGCAATTTTCCTTAAACACAGCATTTTGCAAAATAATAATAATAATAAAAATTGAACTGAATGTGTATGTCAGCATTTACGTCTTCAAAAAAAGCATTTAACAGTGGTCTTTTTCTTAAAAAAAAGTTTTAATCAAGACAAAACACAAAATGAGCACTGTTTTAGCCACTGGGGATCCAGCTCAAAAGAAAAATATTTTTTTCAGAACATTACCTTATCAGGCTTCCCTCAGACATGGCATCTACAAATGTTATTCAAGTCTTTGCAGTATCTTTTTCCACGCCTTTTGCTGAAATGGTTAATTAAATCTACTTCAACTTCAACATATGAAGGATATTAGATTATTAAATGCACACTTTCAATCATTTGTAAAGGTTAGTCTCAAATTGACTCTAAAATGACAGTGAATAAAGATGAAATAGTATTAAACATGCCAATGAAAAGAAGATTTCAGCAGGAGCTCAGTTATTCTATGAATCTAATTTGCCATATACTGCCAATGTGGCATTTTTTAAAAAATCAAAGAGATAAAGTTTGTTTGATGGATTCCACCTAAGAAGCAAGAAGAACTCCTTTTAAGATAGACAACTGAACCCCATTTCAAAATGCTGGGTGTGGTGAGAGTGCTTTTCTACGACAGTAAGAATCTTAGTATTGTATCCCGTGTAGCACCAGCATGTACGCTTTGCTGAACAACCCCATAAGTAAAAGTTACAGGTTTTGGTCCCAAAGAGATTTACAGAACCAGACTTCAACACAACTGAATACCCAACAGGGGGTAATAAATCATTACTACATGCGAAATGCAACCAAACATCACTGCCTCTTAGAGCCTTTCATGAAAGTTTTACCATGTAGTCCCTGTATTCTCGCGTCCGAAAAAGTGGGCAATGTTCCACAAAAGCTTATATTAAAATGTAGCAGTTAGTCTTTAAAGTGCCACAATGGCTTTTTGGTGGAGTTTTTTTTGTGTGTGTTTGTTTTTGGAGGGGGGTGTTTTTTGTTTTGCTTTTGCTTTGTTTTGTTTTGTGTTTCTTGTCGAAATGCTAGCACAGACTACCTTGGCTACAGCTCCAAAAACTAGACAGATTAAGTGTATTGTTCTGTACTCTTTAGGGAGTAGGTCAACAAATAAGAATGATTTTCTTTGTATTTATTTTAAAAATGTATACAACTTTTTAAAACCAGTTAGGAATCATAACTTAATCTCCAGGTGACCATGTTTCACTTCTAAATTGACATCAAGAGCCATCACTTCAGCCATCACAACTCAGCCGCGAATCCCCAGACTCTAAATGGAATGTCAGAGTCCAAGTATGTGGTCAAACAACAGTCTTGTAGTGCCGTTCCAACAGCCACCAAATGCACTGGAGGAGGAAAAAAAACATATGGCATGACCACAACCCCTTCTCTGGGATACTGCAAGTTCCAAGAGGCCCATTTCTGCCACTTCCCGTTTCCAGAAATTGTTGCCACACTGAAGTTCAATTTTGAAACTTACAGCCATTAAACTATTCATACCGGGCAAAACTGATAGATTGAAACTCAAATTAGATTGTCACAATGCTTTCTGCTAGTCTTAAGCACTAGAACATTGAGGACTAACTGGAAGTTCCCCACCACCACCCCATCTTTAAGTATAACACATATAGATTCAACTGCTCTGCACATGCTAGAGACCAAGAAGCTGCTCATGGAACCCCAAGAACTAGATTTTTATATACACATCTGCAAAAGGCTCCTTCTTCATAACAACAGTTGACTGAGGGGCTACAAATGGGCAAAAAAAAGTCACTTTATCTGAGCAAATTGGTCTGCTATTGTCCATTAAGAGATATACCTGTCAGCCACCCCAGAGAAAGCAATGCTACATAACCTGATAAACAGTCAACAGAGCACAAGAATCTTTAGTCTACTTTCTACTTAACATTCAAAAAATATAAGTGTATTTTACAGTATCTATTGTTTGCAGCAATTATTCTAAATCTAGAAAGGAATGCATTAGCTTTGTGAGAAGCTTTGTTATAATAATGACTGATAATGTAGCAGCTACAAATGTGCTTAAGAGCATTCAGTTGCTTTCCTAATAGACTACATTTAGCAAGCAGGCACAATCTGCTTTAAATCTAAATTAAGCAGATAAAGACCCCAGATCCTTGAGCCTGCTGCTCTTACTTAGCATCTACTGGGCCTGCTCACATGGTGCTCCTGGTCCATGAAGGCTATGATGGAAGAAACAGGTTAACAAGTACTGAGCCCAACATTTTTTAAAGCATACTATGAAAATATAACACAGGGAAGAGCAAATGCTCTAGAATAAACCTCAACATGAAACACTGTCTAACTACTACATGATGTATGAACTAAAGCAGAAATTTCAATGCCTAAATCTTTAATCCAAAGTGTGTTGTGCAAGCCAGAAACAAGACAGAGCCAGGGCTATCACAAGTAGCAGAGGACAGTAGTTGCACACATATAGAAGCAAAGGTCAATGAAGTGTGGAACAGGAGAAGATTAGCACTTCAACCCATATCAACAGGATCTGAACACACTTCACCTCTGGTAAAAGTCCAACCTGTGCATAATTACTTTCATAGCAAACATAATGTTACTGTTTTAGCAACATAAACACTTCCTTCACAACTTTGCATTATTCTACTTATTTACAAAATTCTAGACTCTAAGAGGTTGTTTTGCATAAGCAAAATTGTGACTACATTTTACACTAAAAAGAGCTACAAAATGCTGTATCCTATACACTACAACCCACAGAAACAACACCTCTTCCCATTATGCTCCTCTCATCAACAGATTAACACTCATTGGATGCAGAAATGCCTCTCAGACTTGAATATTATAGGATTGACATACTGTACATGTCTACAGTTTGTGCAAGGATTATTTTTGGAAAATATGAAAATGAACAGGGAGATAATATGAGTTCCACCCCTCTCCTGGGTCTATTTCCACAAGAAGGACAATCTGAAGAAGAGATAGCCTAGTACAAAAGAGTCTCTACACATTGTGAACCCCCAACTTCATGATATTTCATATATAGTAGAAATGTTTTAAACACCATTTCACTCATTCAAAAAATGACATTTTTTCATGAGAATGTTTTTTTTTTAGTGGTTCATCAAGGTTTCTAATTTCTCCACTTGAAAAACTGGCCTTGAAAATTTCGGAGGAAATTGAAAGATTCAGATCAAAATTCTTCTATTTCTTGGCTTTGTGCAAAGGTATATTCACAGCCCCCTGCATAGGGAGGCCCTATTGCTTTCAGTGAGGTGAACTCTAGCTTGCCCAACTTCAAACTGGAATGCTATTCCCATGTGGGCATTACACACTACATTCCCATGCAGGGCATCTATTTGTTATTTATTTATTTAAAATATTTATACCCTGTCATTCTCAAGAGGACTCAACATGGCTTACAAAAGCAACTAATATAAAAACTAGAAGGGGAGGGGGAAATAAACAAGCAAAAACCAAATAAGGCAAAAAAACAGCCTAACTCTTAGGCAGCCAATAACTGAGAAAAACCTTGCCTGAAGAGAACAGTCTTTCCCTGCCTGTGGAAGGACAGCAAAGAGGGGGCTAGCCTGATTTCCAGAGTTTTCCAGGCTTTCACATCTCTACCCACAGCCTTGTATTGTGCCTTACATCAGCACTATCACCACAAACCCGAGCTGCACTATTATACTGTGAACTACTAAACGCTGAGTTTTAGATCACCATCTTTACCATGCAAAGCCAGTCAGTGTTCATAATCATTCAATAGAAAAGATAGCTACAAAGGCCTAACTTTCCACATGCAGAAGCAACATTGCCTCTTTGCTGATGAAATAAAATTAGGCACAAGCTATGCACTTCTGTTGGAGATGTTTAATAAAAGCTGATCAGCACCAAGGAAGACAACCAACATACAAACTGGATTCAAGATATGCTATACAACTGGCAAATTCAGAGAAGTCTCCCACAAATGATTCAGTACTAGTGAGAGCAGTTCCTCTGATGCACTGCTACACAACCGTTCCCTGTGGGCTAGTCGCAACCGACACTACATGGCTGACATGTACAAAAGAAGACAAGAATGGCCTCTTTTAATATGGGTAGGGTACATTCTTAGCCAGTCCTCTTCCTCCTCCTTTACTGTATTTTAACATGGAGAATTAGGAGAGTTCTTGCATCCAACAAATATTATTTTATCCAGCTGTTTCTAGAGTTGCGTTAATCACTTCTTAAATGCCAAAGTACAGTGCACAAGGTCTTATATTCTTGATATATTCATTGCCCCAAGAGATTAAATCCTAACACAACCTTATTTCGCAAGCCAGAGACCAGTAAATGGTCTCCTCCTCTTTTTCAAGGTGCTGAGCCTGATATTTTTCTCCTGGGGCACAACGGGAACATTTGCTCTACACTTGGGGCTGCATATGTTCTGGGTTTCCCACAACAATCAACTCAAACATCTTGAACAAAGCAGGAAAGAGACTCATCTGAAATTTCCTTTGAAAAAAAGACACTTACCCTGGCATGACAGCAGGAGGAATGACAAGGATTAGCTTAAGTCTTGCTTGATGCAAAGCTTCCGAGAGGTGAGTAAGCAAGTGAATGAGACCCCTGTAATACAAACATGGATGAGTTCTACAAGTGAAAAAAAAATGACAGTCACACTCCTGATTTTAAAATTCTCAGTTACAACCTACATTTGAATTAGGACATTCTTCCAAAATCAAGCACTTGACCCTGCATCCACTATCTACCCTTGAATCAGGGTTCAGCAGCAAAAGGCAGAGCATAGGTGAGAAGAAGCCATATTTTCCAGTCTTCATTCTGAAGTTAGGATCTTTAATGGTTCCTTTCCTATTTGCTTCTCTGGGACAAGCAAACTCAACTAGCCCATGTCTTACCACTTAGACTAAATCTCCATGACTTCCTCAGAATCCCAGTGATCCTATTCTTACTTGCGTTTGGGTAGGATCAGGATTGTTTGCAAGGCCCTCAGCAGAAAAGAGCAAGCTCAGCTTGAACTCTCCTCTTGTTGAAACTGTGACCCCTTTATGGTGCTAAGGAGGGAAGGTAGATTCCTTCTTTTTCATCCACCACTTGACATCCATGTGAGAAGTCTGAAGTCCCACCGTCCCCATCAGCATAGTTACCTAGAACATGACTGTTTGGATGCCCTCCATTACTCTACAACACCCCATGAGTTGCCAACAACTACTCCAATTTTACCAGCAAAGACAGGAAGACAACAAATGTCAGAAGAAATCATTGCCCTACATTCTTCTGTTGCAGTCAAGGACATCTAAATCTGCAGTAGCCTGAGTGCAATGACCTATCATCATGTTGTTGTTGTTTAGTCGTTAAGTCGTGTCTGACTCTTTGTGACCCCATGGACCAGAGCACGCCAGGCCCTCCTGTCTTCCACTGCCTCCCGGAGTTGGGTCAAAGTCATGTTGGTAGTTTCAATGACACTGTCCAACCATCTCGTCCTCTGTCGTCCCTTTCTCCTCTTGCCTTCACACTTTCCCAACATCAGGGGCTTTTCCAGGGAGTCTTCTCTTCTCATGATATGGCCAAAGTATTGGAGCCTCAGTTTCAGGATCTGTCCTTCCAGTGAGCACTCAGGGTTGATTTCCTTCAGAATGGATAGGTTTGATCTCCTTGCAGTCCAGGGGACTCTCAAGAGTCTCCTCCAGCACCACAATTCAAAAGCATCAATTCTTCGGCGGTCAGCCTTCTTTATGGTCCAGCTCTCACTTCCATACATCGCCACTGGAAAAACTAGAGCTTTGACTATGCGGACCTTTGTCGGCAAGGTGATGTCTCTGCTTTTTAAGATGCTGTCTAGGTTTGTCATCGCTTTCCTCCCAAGAAGCAGGTGTCTTTTAATTTCGTGGCTGCTATCACCATCTGCAGTGATCATGGAGCCCAAGATAGTAAAATCTGTCACCGCCTCCATATCTTCCCCTTCTATTTGCCAGGAGGTGATGGGACCAGTGGCCATGATCTTCATTTTTTTGATGTTGAGCTTCAGACCATTTTTAGCGCTCTCCTCTTTCACCCTCATTAAGAGGTTCTTTAATTCCTCCTCACTTTCTGCCATCAGAGTGGTATCATCTGCATATCTGAGGTTGTTGATATTTCTTCAGGTAATCTTAATTCCGGTTTGGGATTTATCCAGTCCTGCCTTTCGCATGATGTATTCTGCATATAAGTTAAATAAGCAGGGGGACAATATACAGCCTTGTCGTACTCCTTTCCTAATTTTGAACCAATCAGTTGTTCCATATCCAGTTCTAATTGTTGCTTCCTGTCCCACATATAGATTTCTCAGGAGGTAGATAAGATGGTCAGGCGCTCCCATTTCTTGAAGAACTTGCTATAGTTTGCTGTGGTCCACACAGTCAAAGGCTTTTGTGTAGTCAATGAAGCAGAAGTAGACGTTTTTCTGGAACTCTCTGGCTTTCTCCATAATCCAGCGCATGTTAGCAATTTGGTCTCTAGTTCCTCTGCTCCTTCGAAATCCAGCTTGTACTTCTGGGAGTTCTCAGTCCACATACTGCTGAAGCCTGCCTTGGAGGATTTTGAGCATAACCTTGCTAGCGTGTGAAATGAGTGCAATTGTACGGTAGTTGGAGCATTCTTTGGCACTGCCCTTCTTTGGGATTGGGATGTAGACTGATCTTTTCCAATCCTCTGGCCACTGCTGAGTTTTCCAAACTTGCTGGCATACTGAGTGTAGCCATGCTTTCTAAGGCCCACTTGACTTCACTCTCCAGGATGTCTGGCTCAAGGTCAGCAACCACACTATCTGGGTTGTCTGGGACATCCAGATCTTTCTGATATAATTCCTCTGTGTATTCTTGCCACCTCTTCTTGATGTCTTCTGCGAGGTCCCTCCCATTTTTGTCCTTTATCATGTCCATCTTTGCACAAAATGTTCCTTTAATATCTCCAATTTTCGTGAACAGATCTCTGGTTTTTCCCTTTCTATTATTTTCCTCTATATCTTTGCACTGTTCATTTAAGAAGGCCCTCTTGTCTCTCCTTGCTATTCTTTGGAAGTCAGCATTCAATTTTCTGTAACTCTCCCTATCTCCCTTGCATTTTGTTTCCCTTCCCTTCTCTGCTATTTGTAAGGCCTCGTTGGACAGCCACTTTGCTTTCTTTCATTTCCTTTTCTTTGGGATGGTTTTTGTTGCTGCCTCCTATACAATGTCACGAGCCTCCATCCATAGTTCTTCAGGCACTCTGTCCACCAAATCTAGTTCCTTAAATCTGTTCTTCACTTCCACTGTGTCTTCATAAGGGATTTGGTTTAGATTATACCTGACTAGCCCAGTGGTTTTTCCTACTTTCTTCAGTTTAAGCTTGGGTTTTGCTATAAGAAGCTGATGATCAGAGCCACAGTCAGCTCCAGGTCTTGGTTTTTGCTGACTGTATAGAGCTTCTCCAACTTTGGCTGCAGAGAATATAATCAATCTGATTTCGGTATTACCCATCTGGTGATGTCCATGTGTAGAGTCGCCTCTTGTGTTGTTGGAAGAGAGTGTTTGTGATGACCAGCTTGTTCTCTTGACAAAACTCTATTAGCCTTTGCCCTGCTTCGTTTTGAACTCCAAGGCCAAACTTACCTGTTGTTCCTTTTATCTCTTGACTCCCTACTTCAGCATTCCAGTCCCCTATAATGAGAAGAACATCTTTCTTTGGTGTCAGTTCTAGAAGGTGTTGTAAGTCTTCATAGAATTAGTCAATTTCAGCCTCTTCAGCATCGGTATTTGGTGCATAAACCTGGATGACTGTGATGCTGAAAGATCTGCCTTGGACTCGTATTGAAATCATTCTCTCATTTTTGAGATTGTATCCCAGTACAGCTTTTCCCACTCATCATCATATAGGAAAAAGTATAATAATAATCGACATAAAAGTATGAAGGTGAGATCATTTTCAACAGTTGCGGTGACAGAAGAGTTTGGATAGTCATTTTTAAGAAAAATGAGTTTAATTGCATATGCCGAAGCCATACAGAAGCAAGCAATGGCAAGATGTTGAAATCACAGCTCTGCTATAGATGGTTTTGGCATAGTATTTTTCTTAAAACTAACTATCTAAGATTGGGTACGGAACAGAGTAAACCAGCTATTTACTTGTAGGGGTTTTTCAAGGGGATAATTGGTTATGATTACAGTACACTACAGCAAAACCAACAATGAGTCTCATGGCTTCTTAAAAGGTAACAGAGTTTTATTTGGCATAAGCTTTCTCAACTCTCACCTATTTCTTCAACCTCAATATCCTTAATGCACAAAATGACAACAACATCTCTCTGCCTCTGTCTGAGCTCAGCTGGCTCTGGTTCTCCTGGACCCTTCATTTTCTCTTGCAAAATTGAAAAAGATGCCATGCAGTATTATACTGTATAGATAAATATGCATAGAAACACATACTAAGTAAGAGGAAAAGGTAGGACCAACTAGTTAGACGTCTCTGCTCGCATCCCAACACTAATGGGGTTGGCAACAGAGAACACCTCCTCCCTACCAGTATCAGCCAAAGAGAGATCTTGGCCTGCACCTTCTGTGAGGACATCCATCAATGTGAGAGTTTTGTTACCCAACTGTATTTTACAGTTTTACCTGATTTGTGGCAAAGGTGGGATACGGATGGCAGTTGCTTCTGCAAGAAAAGCTGCCAGGAAGATTTAAGCACTGGCGGCCTAACATGTCAAGCCATCTGTCTGGCCTAAGAGCACTTCATGCCGATTCAAGGGATTAGTGGTTAATGCTTAGGCTTCATTTGAGCGTGCTTCCATTTGTCACCATAAATAGGCTATGTAAATCAAGCGCGCCTGCACTCTACCATCCCCAAACAACCCTAGCTGAAAGCCAATTTTAAAACATCCTATAAATTATATTCCTGCTCATCTCAACAGTAGTCTTTACTGCATGAGGGCCATATTTTCCCATATTATCACTGTCAACTTGGGAGGAAAGGGAAGGAAAAAACACACTTTGCATTTGTAGGAAGTACAAAGAGCCAGGAGCAAACCATCTTCATTTCAGAACATCATTAAATATTCACTGCATACATTGGCATCATCAAATTTAAATTCACAGGTCCTCTAAGGCACAGACCACTTTGAGAATCTATCCTGAACCAATTAAGACTTTTAAAAAAATATTTCTGGCCACAGTATCTTTAATAATGCCATACGTCTACATATGCAATGCTGGAGTTGCCCTTTTTTGCTCCTTCCTTCTCCTTCTAATTCATTAAACATATTTTCAGACACTATGGAGCTGCTTTGTTCTACTAGAACCTGCTAATCCTGCTGACCTTGTCCAAAAGTTTATCTCAGCACCCAGTACTGGTTGCATGCCCTTAAGAGTCACACCTTCACTATAACTAGGAGTCAAATTTGATGGCCACTCTTCCCCCCAAAATCAGTGATTCTCCCATGGGAATTAAAAGATAAAATGATCACCAAAATGAAGTCATCTTTAGAGATAAACAATATGAAAGTTTAAAACCACAGTTTTTAAAAGGCATCTCAGTTCAAGAATGAGTTATTGATGGTTGTCCTTCCACTGCTCTAGGCGATACCTAGGAAGAAAGCAACTCACACTAAGCCTTTGATTAATAGGTTAAATTTCCAAGGCTCAGACTGAAGTAATGATGTGCCAACAAGTTTTGTTCTTTTACTCCCACAGTTAATAAGATACCTGAAGGTCAAATGCAGATGTAGCTGCAGCAAAACAGTCAAAGCAGCTCTTCAACTGTGTGAAGGTGGCACCATCTACAGTACTGTCTAATATCAGCCTAAACAAACACATAACGGTGTCTTTCTCTGCTTGGAGTCAAGCTTAAACTTGACCCAGGGCCTCATTAATGCACCGAATTGTTAGCAGGCAGAAATGGTAAATCAAAGACAACTATAATTATTTGCAAGGGATACATTTGGTAAGAATCAGGATACCACTCTTTAACTCTTCCAACCCTGGAAATAGAACACATTTCAAAAGTGTGTAGCAGTTAGTATTTAAGGTGCCACACCATTTTTGTCTTCCTTATTTTTTATTTTGTTTTTGCCAGATATACTTCAAAAGCAAGGCAGGGATAACCTGGTATTCATGCAGAATGAGCACAACATAACAGGAACTTCACCTGTCCTATGTCCACCAAAGGAGCTAAGAAAATAAGCAAAAGGCAGAGAAAGCACAGACAGGTTTTTACAGCCATAGTTCTATCTTAGCTTAATAAAAACACCACAGCTACCATTCGCTGTGAGAAAAAAGCTTTGGGTGAGCAGAGGGTTCAATCATCATCATCATTTTAGAAGTGAAGAGCTGAAATGGACCCTACAGGTCATCAGCCCCTGTCAAGTAGGGACAGTGGAGCATCAAAATCCCAACCTCTGGCATTCAGCAGTTCATGATGCACCCTCATTCAAGAGAAGGGTATATAAATGGGAATGATCTTCCCATTCTGTTCTGAATATGGGGAACTCATTTGCTTGTTTGGGGGGGGGGGGGGAATGGCCAAATTATGGTTCCAGAGCCTTCTTTTTTCAGTTAATTGTGGCTATAACAAACCACAGTTTCAGATCTCATATGTAAAGAGAAAGGGAAGATGGCAGCATGTGCACTCAGGTTCACACCTATTTATCATGCTAAGCCATGCTTAAGAACTGTATCTGCCTGCAATCTCTCTCTGCCCTTCTTTCTATCATAGCTCAACAAAACATTGTTTAGACGTGTGTTTCAAAACAGGTTCATAAGAAACAGGAAATGAAGAAGCAGAAGTACATTCTATTCTGGCGTTTCTGCTTTAATACATCATCTGGGACTCATGAATCTTCCCTGAAGTTACCACATGAGCTCCATCAGACCTCAAGAGTCAATACGTTGCCATGAAGAAGATGCCATATTCCCAGGGCCAAATTCCTTTAGTTCTGGGAATGTGGCATCTTCTTCATGGCAACAATATTAGCAGCCAGTTCTTGTGTGCGTACTCCTATACTATACCAAGCCACTGTGGTCATTTACCTTTTTCAAGATCCTGAAGCTTTTGTTACTTAGGAAGTACAAGCTCCTATGTAATCAAGTGAGAATCTACAAATATTCTAGATACTTTTCAATCAGCATATACAATAGGAATCCCTACAACTGTTCTGAATTAGGATTCCTTCCTTGTACTTAAATCTCCTTCCCTCTAAGGAGCCTTGTCCTCTTCCAAATCTCACCATTCTGCATTCAAAGCCTGTTTTGCACATTGCTGAGGAGTTATTATCCTGAATCAGCAGACCTTAATAATGGCAGAAAAGATTCAGTGGATGTTTTAGCTACACATCCTTCTCCCCAGGCTCACATCATCTGTAGGTCAGCAGTACTTGCACCAAGAGTTGAACTCCACTCCTTTCACCTCACTTGAAATAACGACTGCTATTACTTATGTGAGCACTTATCCCAGATTAAAAGCAGCAAATCATCAGAACCTAATTAACCAGTGGTTCTTCCTCCCTTTCAAATCACTGCAGCCTGATTAAGATCATCAACATATAAATGCAGATACAAAAAAAAAAAAAAATAGAACAGCAGGACAGACCTATGATGATTTTATAGTCTTTCTTTGTAACTTGCCAAGGGAAAAGAAAAATTTACGAGGTCCAAAAAGATGGCTATTACAATATTGCCACCATGTGGACAGAGCATGAACACAGAGACAAATTCCAAGCAGCAGAATACACTTCACATACCTTATGTGACAGTTTTTTATAAAACATAGTTTTTTTTATAAAAGACATAGTTTTCTTCCAAAGATTCTCATTTATACATATATCAATGTATTCTCGTGTATATGTGTATAAATAAGAATGCCAGGAAGATCACCTTAATAAGGGCATTCCATAGACTGTAAATGGCTACAGAGAAGGTCCTTTCCTTCTCGCATTTCTGGGAGGCCATGCTGTGGCAGATGGCACCCTGCTGAAAGCGCCTCAGAGAATACTCTTACCAGCTTGCAACAAACATGTGGCCAAAGATGCTTTTTAAACATACTAGACACAAGCTATTGAAAGGCACCTCTTCAAATGTACCGTGTTTCCCTGAAAATAACACTGGGTCTTATATTAATTTTTGCTCCAAAAAACGCATTAGGGCTTATTTTCAGGGGATGTTTTATTTTTTTCATGTACAACAATCTACATTTATTCAAATACAGTCATGTCATCTTCTAGTTACTGCACAATGGTGGAGGGCAGGGTTTCACTTAACTGGGGCTTATTTTGGGGGTAGGGCTTATATTACAAGCATCCTGAAAAATCATACTAGGGTTTATTTTCAGGTTAGGTCTTATTTTCGGGGAAACAGGGTAGCTCCATGCATTGAAAAAAACCCCAGACAGGGGGTCACCTATATAATGAAAACAAGGCTGTTTCTACTCAGGTAGATTGTGGCTGATAAAAAATTAAAAGAAACCATTCTGTGCTACCAAGAACTCCTGGGCCTCCAGCAACCAAAGTGGGTTTACAGCAACCTCTAGACCAGTGGTTCTTAACCTTTGTTACTCAGGTGTTTTTGAACTGCAACTCCCAGAAACCCCAGCCAGCACAGCTGGTGGTGAAGGCTTCTGGGAGTTGCAGTCCAAAAACACCTGAGTAACCCAAGGTCAAGAACCAGTGCTCTAGACTACAAACCTGCACCTTCCAGGAAACTACATCATCTACAACAGGTTCAACATACTGAGGCACACATGTCAGTGAAGAGACATAAAAAGATTCCATTCCACTCTCCAGTTCCAAGCTAAAGTGGAAGGTAGAGGTTGACTCTGCATTTTCAGAAGCAAATCCAGTTACTCACACCCAAAACAACTGGAGGGAGCCCTGTTATAGGACCCCTTTGTATTAGCCAAGTGGCTACAGAAATGGTTCCTGTGGGCATTTAAACCCATGTTGTTTCTCTGCTCTCTGGAGCCATAAACCAGACAGAAGCTGAACTTTAAAGGAAAAAGAGTAATATTTATTTAGAAAACATATTGACAGGAAAGGCTGATTTCAAATCTAGACAGCTGACAATGGGCTAGACTGGAATACATGGCCTGAGGGGGTTATAAAACTCACACTCAAGAAGAAATATTAACAGGTCAAAAGGAGGAGAGACATAGGAAATGGTAGGTCTTTTCTTTTCTTTACGAAAATAGGCCAGCAGAAAAACAGGCATTTAAAAGGCCAGACAAAACTGTTTTACTTCACAAATGTCCCTATTGGGCATTTGTGCTTGAGAGCTGCAAAGAAAGAATGCTTCTAGAAGAATCTTCCAACAACACCAAACTCCAATCTTCCTCATTGGCTTGGGCCTGACATATGTGGTGCATATCTACTTTCCCTCCCAGCATAAATATAAACAAAGCAACATAAGCCCCTGCTCTCCTTCTACAACCACCCCAAAGTGTGGAGCTGGAGGGAGAAAAAAAGAAGGAATTATTCTCTCCCTGCTACAGAGTACAGTGTGCAAGGGTAGGGACTTAGGCTCCAATCCTACACACACTTCCCCAGGAATAAGCCCCACTGAACACAGCAGAGCTTATTGCCAAGATGTGCAGGGGCAAGATAATAATAACCTTAGAATTGCAGAGCTGGAAGGGACCCTATGGATCATCAAGTCCAGCCCCTGTAAAGGAGGCACTGTGGGGAATTGAACCCCCAACCTCTGGCTTTGCAGCCAGAGACCTAAATCACTGAGCTGTCCAGATTCTGGCCAGCAGAAAAGTTGCCAACCAAAATTTGCAAACCCTGACTATAGAAGCACAGGCCAAAAGCCTGAACCAGTCATATCAACAACATGGGTAATCAACCCCTCAATCAGTAGTTTTTCCCTTCTGAAGGTAATGCATCACACTTCAGTTAAAGAAATTGTGTGTGTGATCTACCTGCATTGACTTAATTCATCTACTTCTCACTTTCACTGAAAATAGCTACTGAGAATGCTACAATCTGGAGGAAATCCTACTGTCAGATATAAGAACCACATCATGGCAAAGTGAGTACACCTTACTTAAGGCATTGCTTTCTCAGGCAGGTGAAAAAACCATGCAGAAACCACAAATCTTACTCTTTCAAGCAAGGCGACAGGCTTTTGGTGCCTTGAAACGGGTGCACAAGAGCAATCAAGGGATGAATTTTTATCTTGGTAAAGGCTTTGATTGTAACACCTAGGCTTTCTTTGTTGACATACTGTAGCTATTTTGTTAAAACCAACAAACTGCTGTAGCCAGATTTCAATGTGCAAAAGGAGAGTGAAGTAAGATGACAGTGAGAAAGGAAGCAAAATTACTGGATTTATTGAGCATTTTTTCCATTTTTCCATGCCACCTGTCAGTCAGTCAGTCCTTCCTTCCTTCCGCTGCTCCATATATGGTGCACACATTCTCTGGGCAGTTTATAACACAATAAAAACACATATAAAAACAACAAATACCCAACAGTAAAGATATAAAATAGATAAAGGTTTCAGCATCTAGCTAAAACTTAATTTTCAATAAAATTAAATGAATTAAAATAGATTTGAACATCTCAGGTAGTTAATAAAAGGCTTTAAATAATTTCTTAAACATGGTGAGGGAAGGAGCCTGACAAGCCTCTGTTTGAAGTTTATTCCAAAGGGAAGGGGCGACAACTGAAAAAGCACTCTTGACCTCCTTCAGTGTCACCATTTTTAACATCATAGACTGCAAAGAGCGGGTGGGATACGTAGCTGTTTTGTGGCAGAGACTTTCTGACAGATATCAAGGTCCTAAACTGTTAAGGCTTTATAGGTCATGACTAGAAATGGGCACAAAATACTTTGTGCCCCTTTGTCACAAGTTGTCTGGCCACTCAGATGAGGAGGCGGGGCAGGGATTCCTGCAGCACTGCCTTTGAGTATTTTTATTTATTTATTTATTACATTTATAGCCCGCCCATCTAGTCATATAGACTACTCTGGGCGGGTAACAACATATCATGTAACGATTTAACAATTTAAAATCATAACAATATATTACTAAATAAATAATGATCCAAGACGGGAGAAAACACAAAATAACAAAATTCAGAGGGTGGGTGGAGGGAAGGCTTGCTTAAACAGCCAAGTTTTCAATTGGCATTTAAAGATGCCCAGCGACGGGGGCCATGCGAATCTCAGGAGGGAGGCTGTTCCAAAGAGGAGGAGCCACTGCCGAGAAGGCCAAGTTTCTTGTTTTTTCCTTCCGGGCCTCCCTCGGCGTTAGGCTCCTCAGCCTCACCTCCTGGCTAGATCGGGTGATATGGGTAGATCTAGGTGGGAGAAGGCGTTCTGTCAGGTAACGAGGCCCTAAACCGTTTAGGGCTTTATACGTAAGCATTAAAACTTTGAAATCTACGCGGAACCGAACGGGCAGCCAATACAAGGCGGCCAGAGTGGGGGTAATATGTTGATGTTTCCTTACCCCACTGAGAAGTCTGGCCGCCGCATTCAGCACCATCTGGAGTTTCCGCATAGATCTCAAAGGCAGCACCACGTAGAGAGCATTACAGTGGTCTAATCTCGAGATTACAAGCGCATGGACCAAAGTGGTGAGCGACCCAACATCTAGATAGGGATGCAGCTGGGCTATCCGCCAGAGATGGAAATAAGCGGTGCGGACCACTGACGCTACCTGGGATTCCATGGCAAGCGCCTGGTCCAGATAGACCCCCAAGCTGCGCACCTCACTCTTCGCGGTGAGAGTCACCCCCCCCAAAAGAGAGGGAGTTTCCCAAACCGCTGATGGTAGGCCCCCCGACCCTCAGGACCTCCGTCTTGTCCGGGTTCAGCCTCAGCCCATTTTCCTGCATCCATTGCAATACAGACCCCAGGCAGCGCTGCAGGGACAGAACGGCATCCACTGTAGTTGGCAAAAAGGAGATGTAGAGCTGCGTGTCATCGGCATATTGATGGCACGATGCTCCACACCTCCTGATAACCTCGCCCAGCGGCCTCATATAGATGTTAAACAGCATTGGAGAGATGGTCGAACCCTGCGGAACCCCACAATTGAGGCTCCACGGGGCCGACTCATGCTCCCCAAGCTGAACTCTCTGAGGACGGTCCCCCAGGAAGGACCGGAGCCAGGCCAATGCCTGACCACCGATTCCCAACTCGGAGACCCTCCTCAGGAGGATACCGTGGTCGACAGTATCAAAGGCGGCTGAGATATCGAGGAGGACCAACAGAGAAGTTTTTCCCCTGTCGGCCTCCCTCAAGAGGTCATCTAACAGGGCGACCAATGCCGTTTCTGTACCATGGCGCGGCCTGAAGCCCGACTGGAACGGATCCAGGGCATTTGTTTCATCCAAGTGCGCCTGAAGCTGATCAGCCACCACCCTCTCGACCACTTTACTCATGAAAGAAACATTGGCGACGGGCCTATAATTGCCAATATCGTCCGTCGCCAAATTAAGTTTCTTTCGAATGGGCCTAATGAGTAGCCAGCTGCTGGAGGAGGCGGAGAAAGGAAATCCGGGCTCCTGCCTGAATTGGAAGATTATGCAACCAGGAAGGATAGAGCAGTATGTACTGGCTGGTGAGTGGAGGTGCTGGTGAGTGGGGCGGGGGGGGGGGGGAATCAGGTATTAGTTTGCATAAAGAAATGAAGAAACTTCTCACACTTTAGTATCCTACCTTCAAAACACAGCAGCTAGTACAAAATGTACTTCTCCCAGTCTGCCTTAGCATCACAGTTGTCCCAATCTCAAACATACTGACAGGGCCAACAGATCCTAGGTCTTGTGATGTATTATCGATGGTTTGCATCACATTTTGCCTCCCTATCTGTCCCCCTTGTAGACTTAGTCTGGAAACGGATGCCCAAACAAGTGAAATGGGGTGGACAAATGGGCATTTGAGTCTCAAGAACTGCCTATGCCAAGTGTCCATCCTCCATGCCCTTGATTTCTCTAAGGTCTTCAACTTCCAGAAGAATGCCTCAGACAGGCGACTGGGAGCACTACTGCCACAGGAAACAGAGTGTGCCAAATACTCTATTCTCTACTTCCATGGGAAAATAAATATGCTGCTACAGTCCACACCTCCCACTAGTGAATAGATCTTTTCCCCCAAGCCAGCTGCCCCAGTGCCCTCTGTTGTTGGTACCTGCCTGGATCCTTCTTCCCTGACTGGCCCCCTAAGGTGCCCATACCAGGCTACTGGGGGCTTGCTGATAAGTGCCACGGGCTCTGAAGGGGTGAGCCCACTCTGGTTAGCCACCCTGACGATGCCCCACTCAGTAACTTAGGAAAATCAAGGCCATGTGGAAGGTACCAACACCTCAATTTCTTTCTGGACCAGTGTCACCCCAGTTTCCAGAAGCCACAGTTGTGGGTTTCTACAATGCAGCTTAAATTTTCTTACATTTATTACAACACATATTGAAGAAGTTCCCACACCTCTATGGAGTATGATTTAAAACAACTCAGTGGTATGTACTCTGGAGACCATTACTTACTCTTTAGCCCGTTTACTCTGAGATGAGTCCCAATGCTTATAATGAAACTGGCTTCAATGTATGAAATGCTTACAATTGTTCGCAGGGCTTGAATGGTTTGATAGACACATATAACTTACGTTTGCTTTTGATTTCCCAGCTGACTCCAAACTTCAATCACAAATCCATCAAAGTTTTCACTCTGGAATAATGAAAACATTAGTAGTATTCAATAAATAAATAAATATCATGGAAGCTACTATTTTCTTTCAATCATGTCCTAAGTTTTAGATCCTTGTTTGGCTTGAAACTTTTGTCAGTGGAGTTTTAGTAATTTCTTAATTTTTTTAACTGCTATTTCTTCCAGATAGCTCAATACCCATCGTTATCTTATTCTAAAGCTTATTATTGCTGCATTAGTTTTATCTTACACCATCTTCAACCCTAGAAAACTACATCTTTATACACTTTACCAAATGCACACCAATGGATTTTACACACAACTCTGCTCCTCATGTGTGGAATGCATTATATTATCACGATGCATTATGCCACTATATCTAGAAAATAGCATTCTTATCTGTATTTACAATTAAAAATGACCGAATGTTAAAGTGCAGAATTTAACCTAGATATTATATTTTACACATACTGTAAAGGGACTGAACCTCTGGGGCAGCAACCACTCATTCACAAGCAGACTTCCACAATAAATGAATCAAGTTTCATTCGTTTATTTCGGATGTGATGCTAGGATTGCCAATTTAAAGGCAGATGATGCGATTTATACCTGTAACAGTATAGGTTTACCATTTATCACATAGACATTTGGCACTCTATGGCTTCTTTCCTTTTGTGTTGGTATGATTTTACCTCGGCAACTTGAATCATATTGTTTGAAAGTTCTTCTATCTCATCCTCACTGCTAAACACACTCTCAAAGTCCTGGTAAGTCCAGCCTTCAAACAAAATCCGCGGTACTAGGATTAAAAAACAAAGAGAACCAAAACCATAGAAATAGCCGTTATTTTCTCACACCATTAGGAGAGCAGCCATGATTTAAATTACCGTGTTTCCCCGAAAATAAGACAGGGTCTTATATTAATTCTTACTCCAAAAAACGCATTAGGGCTTATTTTCAGGGGATGTTTTATTTTACAGTCATATTATCTTCTGGTTGCTACACAATAGGGCTTATTTTTGGGGTAGGGCTTATATTACGAGCATCATGAAAAATCACACTAGGGCTTTGTGACGATTGCCCCATGTCACTCATGCCACTCATAGTCATGATCTAATTTGCATGAGCCTATGAGAGAATTGGAGGGGCGGAGTCAGCAGATATATGAAGGTTTGGCAGGAGGAGGGGGAGTCAGATAGATAGAGATAGAGACTGGTTAGTTAGAGAGAGAAGGAACAGATACTGAGAGAGATAAAGCTGGTTAAGAAAATAGGTAGAGAAGGTGGTAATTATATGGCAAGAGAAAAGTATGTAATGAGAGACCTGTTAATGATTTGCTTGTGTACAAGGTTCATCTGAAGAACTTCTGTGATTATTAAATTTGCTTCACTTCAATAAATACGTTCTGTTTGTGTTCACAAAACAAGTGTCCTGACAAACGTCATTTATATTGTGGATTGAGGTAATCCGCTGGTGGCAGTGAGAGGGGAAAACGCGACGGGAGCCTTTGTGAGGGCACAACACGTAGGTGCCACAAGGGTGAATGCCACAGGCTTATTTTCAGGTTAGGTCTTATTTTCGGGGAAACAGGGTAGTGCCATGAGAACATACTCCCTTGACACCTACATTCCACTCTTTCCCTTCTCACATCTTCCACAGTTCTTTTGATGTTTATCAATGTATTGTTTCTTCTTTACAAATATAGCAAAATTATGGGAAACATCTCTTTCCACTACACTTAACATCTAAAGTGGACTTCCATGCGGCAGCCATTGTGCACAAGGAGCATTGGCCAAACGTAACCAAATAATAATAATAATCTTAGAACTGCTGAGTGGGAAGGGACTCTACAGATCATCATGTCCAGCCCTTGTGAAGGAAGCATAGCAAGGAATCGAACTATTAAATCTCTGGCTCCGCAGCCAGATGCCTAAGCCACTGAGCTACGAAGTCACACTGGGTCAAGCGTAGAGAAATGTTGTGGCCCCAACCGAAGGGAGGAAATATTTATATTTTAACCATATAATATGTTTTATGAACTGGCTGTACACCTTTTTTTAATTGTATTTTGTGTATTTTAACCACATAATATGTTTTACGAACTGATTGTACATTTTTAAACTGCATTTTGTATATTTTAGCAACATAATATGTTTTATGAATTGGTTGTACATTTTTAAACTGCATTTTGTATATTTTAACCATAAATATGTTTTATGAGCTGGTCACCCGACCGTAATAAATTTTTTTTTAAAAAAAAGTCACACTGGGTCAAACCAAAAGCCTATTTAGCCCAACACAGTGGTATAAATTAAACTCATAAGTAGGACATGAGGGCAACAAAGACTGAGGAGAGGGGAGGGGACAGTTTAGGAATTTATCAGTGATATTGTCCCCAATATGAAAATACTGAATTTCAAAGTCACCTATTTTGATGTTTTTGGCATTCTTTTTGACTTCTTTCATCCAACCTGTTACAAGAAAAGAACATGTAGATTAAATAAGGAGATGCCCTAACAAAAACGACTATAAAAACAAGTCTGCCTTTTAAGATTTTCCACTCTGTGCCTGTCAAAGAAATAAGGACAAGATGAACCACCATATAGAAACAAACTGACTTAGCATTCTTTATGCTAAGAATTGGAAGAAATCGGAGATACCGAAACAAGAGGAACTCATTGAGAAGATACGGGAAGCGGCAGAAATGGATATTTTTATCAGAAGTGTTGAAAGACTGTCCAATACAAAAGGCAACTGAACGATGGGATTTATTATATAAATGGCTTGAGTCACCAGATAGTGCTTGAATAACATAGATTTAAACTAAGATGTAAATGTAAGTTAAAACCTGGAGGGCAATCAAATTGTAGAAAAGCGGAAAGTCGATTTGATATTGCAACATGAATAGATTGGATGTTAGTACATTTTGTGTTCTCCCCCCCTCCTTCCCCCCCCATATCCCCCTTTACCTTCTGTACCCCTTACCTTATCCCAAGTTGTTAATATAAAAAATATAGCAAAAAGAAAAAAGAAAAAAAAAGAAACAAATTGACTATACACAAATGAAAATGGGCAATGGCTTCAACTACAACATAAAGCACGGGTGCTTGACTTCATGAAATTATGTTTGCTTTCTGATCAGGCAAAAAGGAACATATTAGCACCTTAATGTTTTGAAATCATTTGAAGCCACTAGCAGAGGAAGACTCCTCAGAGCCCTAGCCTCCCACCATCTACTAGACAAGATCCGTTGCAGCTAGGATGCTATAACTGTAATTATCTCACGTGTGGTGCACAAACTGATAATAATAATTCACTATGCCTATGTGAGCAAAGAGTGACTAAGCCTCATTACTTTCAGTATACGCTCATGCGTATGATCTGTATTTTCAGGATGGATTCGCTTTCCATTTTAACTTGCAAAACAGAATTCCCCACCCCACTGGGTGTTGCACACAAGTAGTACACAAGTGTGGTATGTTACATCACCACATGTTAGCTAATGGTGACAAACCCAGTCAAATTCTGTAAATGCCCCAACATTCAGAAATACATCAATGTCACCATTCGTGAGCAAATGTCAGGAAATATATTCACTCTAACACAAGGACAGACAACTTCAATAAGTCTAGAGACCAATTGTCCACACTCAGCACCCTTCAGGGGCTGCACGGACCACCAAAAACGCAAATACAAAACAAAGAACAAGGAAAATAAAATAAACTGGAAGTCCCTAATAGTCCTTCTGGTTTTGAAAACAGGCATTTCTGATATTAAACACGGGGAGTGCGGGTGGTGGTTGGTGGTCTGTAACCTACTTACAAGGTGAATTGAGATTCTTCTTGGCTTCCAGGAACAGTGCTTAACTTTTCCCAGGGGAAAACCTCAGCAAATGAGGAAGTCAGATGGGGGCAAAGACCCTCGAAAACAGTCTCAGAAGCCTAAACTTTACCTATCGCTGCTCTAACAGAAAATTCAGTTGGTTGGGCATTCACAGGACTGGAGGCAAAATAAGACCATGGACAAACATGCAGAAGATACTAGGATGCTGAAGTCCAAGGTACACAGAACTATACAACATTTATTTAAAACCACACCAAAACAGGGCACAATATTAGATTCCCAAAAGAACCCAATGAGGACCAAACACAGTAGCTTCAGGAACCAGGCACTCTGAGTGTCAGTTGAGAAAGAAACTGGAAAAAGCAGGAAGTGAACCCGCCTGATGAAGTCTACTTGGCTTAAAATATCCTCAGTAGGGAAGCAATCGCTGCTAATATCCTGCTAGTAGGTAAAGGCACCGTGAAATATTTTGTTGCAGGCACAATTTGTCTAATGCCTGATTTCTGAACTTTCTCTGAATCAGTGGAAGCTTAGATTTCTTGCACGAATACTAAAATGTACAGTATGACATTCTGGACACACACATGCTCCCCTCCATCATACAGTATTCACTACCTATTTCAAATGTCTGATGAGGGAGGATTTGGCCTATAAAAAGAGGGATTAAGGAATGTACAGACATCCGAATATCCACTGGCTAGAATCCCACTGGGCATTCACACACACACACACACAAAAGGAATCACAGACATCGCCATGGCCAATTGACAAGGTGCTGATCACGTCAGCTCTGTGGCATATCACACACTTTCACACACCTAGTACCTTCCACTTAACTTTGGCAACTTCCACAATTCCTCTTGCATGGACATAAATTTCCAATAGGATTTTGACCACTGTCCTCTACAGAACTCACCCAGATATTTCACCTACTTTGTCAAGTTTTCTGCCACCCAAGATCTTACCATTAATGACAATCCAGCACTGTTCAGCACATTTAGAAAGGGCACATTAACTTTACAATAAAGGCAAATTGCTTAAGCACAAGACAGAGATAATCTAGCAGAAGACGCCAAGTACAGAATGACAACCTTGGTCAGCATCATGCAGCCCTGTCACCTGGAACCGCTCCTTGCCCCTTCTCTTCACCTGAAGCCAGACTGGAGAAATTGTTGTAAATTTGTTTCCAAATATTTTTGCAATATCATAGCCGTGGCTGTTCCACTACAAAAGGACAAAGAAAATATATGAGAATAAGACCTTCCTAATGTATTACGTAAATCTTGACTGGTACGAAAGGAAGAAAAGATTGGGTCAAATATTCTCAGATCCAAACCAGCATTTCCATTTCCAATTAACACTCTTCCCAAATGTTCATTTTTACAGTACTTACAGGTGTAATGTAGCCCAGAGCATCTCCTGAGAAATAGCGCTCTCGTGCTTTCTTAGCACAGTAGCTTTTGTGTTCCAAGATAATGTCTTTCGCCTTTGAATCCGTAAGCACCAGACCACGGTCTTGCACTGTTTTATCTGAATGGTGAGTCTGCCAACAATCAATAATTTTACAGTTTACAGAATCCAATACACACAGAACACAATGACAGACACTAGTTTAAATAGCTTTTGACATGGGCTATTAGCTGTGAGAGTTAAAGAAAACCTCCATGACCAATATGCTTGGAAAAACAAAAGAATTATGCCGAAAAGGGACTAAGAAATTAAAAGAGGTGCATGCCCATAGAATTTTCACTCTGAACCACCTGGCTAGGGCTTTCTTTTAAAAAAACAACAACACTGCTTCTGAACACTCATTTACAGCTTATTTTAGGTAACATAGCAATCAAGCCTGAAAGTTAACATTACCTTAAAATAAAGCACATAAAAGGCAAAATAGGCAAAATCACTTCTCATAATAAGCCCTTGTCTACACAAAATACTATTTGAAGTATTTCTACTATGCGAATTCCATTGGTAGCTAATGTTTGAAGAACTCAGATCTCTTTCACTACATGCAGAGGGGAAGCCACAACTAACAGTGGCTGCTACCTTACATATCTAGTGCTGTAGTTTTCAGCCCCATACAGTCCTCAGCCTCTGGTGCTGTGCAGTGATGTGAAATATTCCTTTCTTTTAAATAATGAGAGTTTATCAAAAATATAGAAATACACATTTCACAGAAAAAGAACAAGGATAAAGCTGTGTAGTCCCCAAGATTACACAAACACAGGGGTGGGTGATGCCTTTTATTGGACCACTATCAAATCATACAAATCGCAAGCTTTCATGGAGAAAACCCCACTTTCTCAGGCTCAGCACAACCCCTTGCGCAAAAAAAAAAATTGTAGACAAAAGTCCAACAATTGATGTTACATGGTTGGGAGGTGAACCCAGTTATCTTGAGGCTGTGTTCTCAAGAATCTTTGCAGTATGAATTCACAGATATCCATTCAGTGCAAGCATGGAATTCTAATTCAAGAATGGTTCATATTACCAGTGGGGAAAGACACATTTAAATCACCAATTTAAATCTTGTTTCCGTGTTTTAACTTATTTCCTGAATAAACATAAATCAAAATTGGTTGTTGCAGCTTTTATCCAATCCAGGAACAGCTGCTCTACAGGCATATTTGCTCAGAAATAAAACAAGATATTTTGAAACTAATGGCTTTGTGTTAAGTGTTCTTGGTATGCATATAGAGACAACACATCACCAGGTCAGAGTACAAAATCCTAACAGTATTTGATAAGAATCTTGACATCAAAAGTAAGTCACTGGGAGTAAAAAAACATTTTCAGACCTTTTTCTCCAGTGTTTTTGAGGCAGCTTTTTTTGTGTCTGTCTTCGACAATGTAGCATCAACCACCTGAGAAACCAGGGCAAAAACGACAAGTCCGGTGCAGACACATCTCATGGCAGTTTTAGCTATTCTGGTTGCCTCTAAATTCTGTGGGAAGGGAGATAAAAAGAGAAGTTTGGCTGGCTGAATACCTCTTTTGAATTAGTAAGATTCATTTTTGGCAAGAGGGTGAATGAGTGTACTTGAGAGGGGCCCGTAAACTGAGCAGCAGACCAAATATTTGGACTAGATGCCAGAGTATATCTCAGCTAACATTGTGGGAAAGATCTTAGCCAGACAAAGTATAAAACAATGGCTAGACCAGGGCTGGGCAAAGTGTCACCCTTTAGATGCTGTTAGACTTCAACTCCAAGCATTGCTCACCAGTGGTTGTACTACAGAGGACTCAAGGAGAATGGCAGTCCAACAATATTTGTTGGGTTGGCTTTGCCCATCCCTGAGCTAGACAAAACAGTTCTATCACAGTTTTATAAATGTTTAACTGAAATGCTACTTCATGGGAGGGGGGGATATAGGCAGAAATCCTGTTGCATAATGTAGTAACTTGCAACTAGAGTAGGCCAATTGAATCAGTGGGGATTTTGTGGGTCAACTCCTCCAGAAGCTCCATTGATTCAATGGGCCTGCTCTAGTTGTAAATCGCTACACTAAGCAACAGGATTTCAGCCATCGTTTGCCAGTGCTGGAAAAGTATATTTGTCTGCTACTCCCATGTTATTTAAAACAGTGACCGAACCATCTATTTTCTGTGAAGTGAAATACTCCTAAATAGAGATGGGGGTATTTGTATACAAATATGAATATCCCCCCATAGGTGGGGGGAACTCACCATTCCGCCGCAGACGTGCGCTCGATGGAGCCTTCCTATCACATCATTGTCCGTAATGATTAGCCACTCCTGGCAGGAGGCAGGATGACAAGCCTCTCTGCCAGGTCGCAGAGTGACTAATCCATTGCGGAAAAGGGCGCAATAGGAAGGCTCCGTCAAGCGTGCATCCGCGGCGGAATGGTGAGTGGACAGTTGGCCCCATGGGGCCGGACCCTCATTATTTCTACCCGTGGGGGGATATTCGTATACGAATACCCCCATCTCTACTCCTAAATGATTTTGTGAAACACTTGCATTACTTACCTCTCAAACAGAACCATTCAGACATACTATTAGAGATCTATTCCAAAGTGTTTACATTTTAATTTATCCAAAGCAAATTAAGACCTGTTGTAGTAAATTTAGAAGCCGTTACTCTGGGAATGCCAGAACCCTCCTGAATGTAGCCTGTATTACCTGAAGCAGCTAATAAATAAAAGAGGCTGGCTTCTGGAACAAATTGTCTTGCCATGCTTCTTTCTACTAAACTGTACAACTTTACAAAACTCCCCAATCATCTTTATCAGGCTTTTCCAGAGAAAAAAACAGGCCAGGATGGATGCCTACCAGAACTACAATTGTATTGGAAAGCAGCAGAGTTGATCATGTCCATTTAGACACAGCACCTCCTATACCAGAAACATCAGTGTAACCTTAAAACTCTCCACTACAATCCTAGTTACAAACAGTATATCATCATCATGTGCCGTCAAGTCAATTCTGATTTATGGTGACCCGTTTCAGGGTTTTCCAGGTAGAGAATACTCAGAAGTGGTTTAGCTTTCCCTTTTCTGGGAGTGTCCTGGGACTGTGCAGCTTGTCCAAGGATACACAGGCTGGCTTTCCTCACAGGAGACATAGTGGGGACTTGAACTTCCAACCTCTGGCTCTGCAGCCAGATACTTAAACCACTGAGCTATCCAGCCAGCACAAATAGAATAAGCAGTTATAAAATGGACAGATCCATGTTTGTGTTCAGTTAATACCCAACAGGACGCAAGAACACGAATTTCAGCACACAGAACGCCCCAAAAATGTTTGAAATTCATTTACATTATTTGAATGCACGTATAATAGAACATCAGTGTGAGGCAGAATACTGCAGGGAAAACAGTGTTTTTAATTAAACGTACATAATGTAGGTTGTACATTTGCCTCATGGCTACCAGAAATACATTCAGCATTTTTAGTACCATGTTACCAAGAACAATGTCTAGATGTTTCTTAAAAAGAGACAGCTCCTGGAAGGGACACACATTATTCAAGCATTGAAAACATCACTCATCTGCTTAAAAAAAAACTAAGGCTAAAATCCTAAAACACTTCCAGGAAGTGAAGACTTGCAACAGCGAGAGGCTTAAGATTGTGCTGCAACAGATTTATTGTACTATAAGCTTTAATGGCTTTAAGTCCAGGATGCTGTCAATAAATCTATCATGCTTTAAGCTGCATAAGACTGCTGTTTTGGTTGCCATAGACTAACCCAGTCAGCCTTCTGGAAGTATAACACCCACTAGAGACATCAGGTATTATCTGACGTACAGCTACAGCCTTTAGTCAAACAACCAGTTCATGTGATTAAAACATTTCTATTAGGAAAGTGCCATTGGACCAGTCAGAAGATTTGTTTAAAACAAAATTTCTTTGATACAACTACTTACAAAAACTGTAGATCTCAAGCATTATCTTAGAAGAAGTATTCCCTCTTGTACAGAAATGCCTCTTCCATGATGTCTGCTGAGACATATGCCCGCACCTTGTAAAAACAACATATCCTGTTTTCTTTAGAACAATTAATTTTTGTATATGAAAATATATGTGTCCTTTTTCCCATGGGAAGGAGCTCTATCAGCAAAAGGTCACACCTGCCCCAGATTTCCCCCTTACATGGGCTAAAAGCTACGAAGAAATAACATCACTTTCAACAGCAGCAGGCCCTGAAACTGAGCAAGCCAGTGGTAAAATGGAGGCAACTTTGCATGTGCTGGATCCAAAGTCACTCCATTCCTCCCAGAAGCACAGGAGACAGCTGTTAGCTATGTCAGCCGGATGCTGACCTAGTTAATTTCTTTCTGCTGCTTTCAGACAGGAGTGGACTTTGCAAATTGTAAACATCTGTGAGCCAGCAAGCTTAAAGTTACCTCCTCCCTTGTTATTGCAGTCTGGACAGTTTGTGGAAGTAGCAGAGAACCTGCCAATTTACTCCCCAACCCTCAACATCATTCTTTAACAGTCCAAGACTTAAGGCAGTAACAGTTTGGTGGTTTAGCTCCACACTGGGCAAAGTGTAGCCCAACCTTCATTGTTGGGGTGTATCTCCAGAATTCCTCACCCTGGCCCCTGCCAGCTAGACAGATGAGAGTTTGCAATAAAACAGCCTTGAAGAGCTGTATTTTGCCTACCCTGGCTTGGCATTATTTCATAGCCAGTCCCTGACAACCAGGAGAAAGAGAAAATAATAATCAATTAGCTAGATAGCAGTGGCCTTCTGATTTCCTCCTGCAAGATCTACTGTGTCCTGCCTAATGGCACAATGTTGTTTAGCATTCTTCCACAGAGAGCTATACCATTACAGTGCGTTTTATACATGTCTACTTCGAAGCATGACCCACTGAGTCTAGTGGCATCTACTCCTAGGTAAGTAGGTATAGGATCACCATCAGCCTGCCGCGACAGTCACGTGGCGCTTCCTCCTCTATCCTCGCAGATGAATGGGGAGGGCGTATGGAATATAACCCTACGGCTGAACCCTTGAAGCCAAGCATCTGGGAGGAGGCGGAAAATACCCACGCGAGAAAATCAAGACGGAAACTGGCAGAAAGGCTAACACGGGTTTTTAAGGGGTGGGTCTTCTAACATAGGGTTACTAACCACCCCCAACCCTGAGTTTTCCTGGTCAAGCGGCGAGTAGAACCTATGTTTTCGGAGACGATCCTCCAGCCACCACACCGGCTGTCACCTCCACCGCTACGGATCCGTAAATATCTAGATACAGACACCCGCCGCCCCCCCCCCACCTTACCCCCAAAGCCAAAGAAGGAAAAGAAACGCGGGGAACAGAACCACAGGAGAACTTCCTTCCTCTCTTTTGACTATTGCAGCTTTCAGTCCACCAGCAGACAGAGCAAATCACAGCACATGGCGCACCACGTACGTGTACACACACACACACACACACACCCGTAGCTCCGTTTAATTGCGACACGTTGCAGCAACAGGGGCGGGGGAGAAGGAAGAGAAAGTTGATGGCGGATACTCTTGAAACCCCCCGCCTCCCACCTTGCCAGATTGACCCGACCTCCTTTTCCCACTGCAAACACCGGATCTTCCTCCCTCGGAAGTGAAAGCAACGGCTTGGGCGGGAGCCGCCGCACGCCTTTTAAAGGAGCCCCGGCGGTTTCTTATCCTGACTGTGAACACGTGTGTCTTGTCCTTTGAAACGGACAAGTAAAGACAGGGAGGAACGAGAGAGTCTTATCCTCCGGTGCGGTAGAGAAAAGTCTGGCCCTTCAGGGATTGTCGGACTACAACTCCCATTAGCCCTAGGCAGCTTTTTACTCAAGGCGAAAGTCTATGGAAATTGCAGTCCAACCAAACTGGGCAGCCCGATTTTGCTTGCTCTTGTCTTTCTATGTCGTCGCACACCCTAGGCACATTTATCCTCTGAAGAAGGAATGCTCCGAGTTTGCATGCACAGGGTCTGGGATCATGATAAGAATTTTAATGTCGGGTATACAAATAAGGGGAAAAAGATTTCTATGACATTTCATATTTAAGTCTTGGGCTGCAAACAAGCGCATGCATAGTTTACACGGGAACAATGAGTGGCACTCGTGCAGAAGAATTGCACGTCAATAACATAAGGTTCATAAATCTTTCCTTCACTGGGTGTTTTGAGTAAGGTCGCAGCCAGAAGGCATAGGAGCACCATTTAATGTTCAGCAGGTCCTACTGATTTCATTAGAAGTATCTTCCAGTAATACCCAATGTGATACAGTGGACAGAGTGAGGGACTAGGATTCAGGAGGCCTGGGTTCAAATCCATGCTGAACTATGGAAACTCAATATTAAGTTTGGCACTGGTAAAACCACACCTTAATATCTCACTTACCTTGAAAGCCCAATTAGAGTCACTGCAAGTCAGATAGGATTTGGCTGTACCTAAGTAAGGCTGATGTCCTGTGTAGACCAAGAGCAGGGAAAGTGTGGCCCTACAGATGTTACTGCAGGGCCACACCACTGCAGATGGTGACAGCAGCCACGAAATTAAAAGATGCCTGCTTCTTGGGAGGAAAGCGATGACAAACCTAGACAGCATCTTAAAAAGCAGAGACATCACCTTGCCGACAAAGGTCCGCATAGTCAAAGCTATGGTTTTTCCTGTAGTGATGTATGGAAGCGAGAGCTGGACCATAAAGAAAGCTGACTGCCGAAGAATTGATGCTTTTGAATTGTGGTGCTGGAGGAGGCTCTTGAGAGTCCCCTGGACTGCAAGGAGAACAAACCTATCCATTCTGAAGGAAATCAACCCTGAGTGCTCACTGGAAGGACAGATCCTGAAGCTGAGGCTCCAATACTTTGGCCATCTCATGAGAAGAGAAGACTCCCTGGAAAAGACCCTGATGTTGGGAAAGTGTGAAGGCAAGAGGAGAAGGGGACGACAAAGGATGAGATGGATGGACAGTGTCATCGAAGCTACCAACATGAATTTGACCCAACTCCAGGAGGCAGTGGAAGACAGGAGGACCTGGCGTGCTCTGGTCCATGGGGTCACGAAGAATCGGACACGACTAAATGACTAAACAACAACAGATGTTACTGGACTGCAGCTCTCCTAGAATCATGGAACTGTAGAGCTAGAAGGAACTCCAAAGGTCAGTGAGCCCAGTTCCCTGCAGAAGACCCACCACTAAAGCAACCTTGACAGCTGGCTATGCTAGATAAGGCTGATGGAAACCAGAGCCCAACAACTTCTAGAGCACCATATATCCATCTTTCCCTTTTATACCCACTTATCTGGGCATAAACTCCACTGTAATCAATGGGGCTGATTTCTGAATAAGATGCGTATGCAGTTGTAAAGTAAGTACCCAAAAGCTTGCAGTGTAGAACACCAGATTGCTAACTCGGGCTGGTCACAGGGATCACATAACCCCCTATTACAGCAGCTCCACTGGCTGCTGATCCAGTTCCAGTCACAATTCAAAGTGCCGGTTTTAACCTATAAAGCCCTAAACGGCTTGGGTCCAAGCTATCTAAAAGACCACATCTCCCTCTATGAGCCTGTCCAGGTATTAAGATAATCAGGGGAGGCCTTTGTCTCAATCCCATCACCTTCACTGGTGCGGGACACAGGAGGAGGCTTTCTCTGCTGCTTCTCCCAGACTTTGGAACTTCCTCCCACAGGAGACCAGACTGGGCCCATCTTTGCTGTCCTTCAGCAAGCAGGCAAAGACCTGTCTCTTCAGGCAAGCCTTCCCTCAGTGACTGGCTGCCTGAGGTGGGGGGGGGGGGTTAATGACTGCTTTGAATGTGTTTTGGTGTTGCTTATGTTTTTTAGTATGGTATTTGTTTGATCCTTTTTAGTATTTGTATACTCACTGTTGTTAGCCTTAATATTGTCTTTTAATGATGTAAACTGCTTTGGGTCCTTTTTTAAGGAGAAAGGCAGAGTAAAAATATTTTAAATAAATAAGTGTTCAGATAGGAGGTATATGTCACGACATTTTGCTCCCATGGGAGGCAATCAGCATCTCTTCTGGGAAAGTGTCTTCACCTCCATGCAGAAGTCAGAAATCCCCTCTGCTCAAGAGTAGGACTTTGGCAAAGACCACCCTCTTGCAAGGCCTAGGGTCCTGCCTTTTAGTTTCATTGAGGGAAGAAGACATTCCCCCTGTAAGGAGAGGGAGACACGCTAAATTTTAAAAACCTAGAATCCTTTTGGTTTGTTTGTGGGTTTTTTTGTGAGTACAGGCTAGATTTTCTTTAATTTTTTTTCCTGTAGCTTTATCCTCAAGCTACGGTGGCTCCTCAAGATGTAAGGGAGAACTGAGTTCATGGGTTTACAGGGGAGACAACAGGCTTAGTTAGGTTCTTCCATAAATGTTGTGGAGTTATAATACATACATTGTGGAAAATATATCCTTTCTCAGGAGAAAAAGCAGAGAAATGCAATCTTTGAATTCTACTTTGTGCCCAGCCACCTGTTTCATGGGCAGAACATGGAACGCCTTTTTTTTCTCAAAATAAATCTTTTCCATTGTTTGTTGCAGAACCACCAACCAAAGTACCTTATTACTGTTATAATTATATCCCCCACCCTGGAGATGTGTTCCATTACTTATTACATAACTCACTTTTTAAAAGAAAAACTGGTTAATATCAGTGAAAAAAGAGAAATTGATTGATATCAGTGAGAGGCAGTGGTCATGCAATACAGATGTAAACTTTTTCCTCTGCCCTGTATCTGAACAGGTCTGTCAACAGGAGCCCATCCCCATGCTGATTCTGACATCACATGCCTTGCCAGTGTCATGGCATTATTACCTTGAGACACCCTGTTTCCTGGTTCTGTGAGCCAAGGTGGCTTGGCATTGCTTTACAACCTAGTCACACTTCAAACAGAGGCTCAGAACTGGATTGTGCTCTTACTTGCCCATCTCTACCTTCCCACACCATGCTCAGCTTGGCAATGAACTTCTGTGCTGCTCTTCCCCTCTGCTGTCAATGGCAGCTCTCTTCTTCCACTTCACAAGGAGATCCACCCCCTCCCATGGAATGCCGAGGCTGTCAGGTGGAGTTCTACCTCATAAACAATGCAGGCTTTGGTTTTTGGCTGACTGCAGATTCCATTGTTTTAGGTGATGGCTTTCAGTGCTCCATTAATGGGAAGGGCTGTCACAGATCAATCACACAAGGATTTTCAACATTACAGTCAGGAATTTAGCTCAAGATAGGATTTTTGCAAAAGCAAAGGACATGTCCTTTGAGAATATGGGCGTTGAATGAAATGGGATGACTTCACCATGGTGAAACGAGTACATTCAAGTACATCTCACATTAAACAGTTTGCTTCCTTTATCAAAATATACACAGCATACCAAACAGTGGGAGGTAGATGGGACTTCCTCCCTTGGTCATAGCTGCAGCTGATAGGATCTGCAATTAAGACATCTTCAATCGATCTCTGTGTTATGTGCCCTTAGGTGTAAACTGACATATAGTATCCATAATAGGGCTTTCAAGATAAGTGAGCTATTTAAGGACTAGTTTTAGTAGTTCTACCTCCCCCCACCACAACACACACATACACCAGTGAGTTTCCTCAGCTGAGTGAGATTCTGATCCAGGTCTTCTGATTCCTAGACCACCACTCTGCCCACTACATGATACTGGGCATTGTCTTGAATCTACCAGCCCAGAATGGGGCAGGTTCAGTGCTTTGCTTTTTTTTTTTTTTTTTAATCACAGAGCCTTGTACTATAAGTCATTCTCTGCCCTACTGCACTTTAAACCTCCCTTCGTCATTCTTCCCCTTTAAGAAATTGGTTTTGTTGTGTGTTTTTGCCATTTTTTTTACTTTTTGGGTGGCTTTTGGAATATCTGGACTGGGGTGCTCACTTTACCAGGGTGTTTTCTGGCATCTGGATCCATGCCCTGCTGTATGTTGAAGGCTGACAATCCCTCACAGTTGCAGACCTGACTCGTGTCAGATGAACATGTGCATCAGCAAATGTATTTGTTTGGTTTGCAGTTCTGCACTCATGGTTGGATTTGGAGGATGAAGCCCAATTTTTATGAGACAAATATAATAAGAAAATGTGGAGGTTAACAAAGAATTTCCGTCCATGTATGTTGTTGTTTTATATCTTGAAATAGTTCAATGCACATTGAAAATGAAGTCCAGTTGTTAATCCCACCTAGAGTAGAATCAATGGGACTTGCATGTGGTGATTTATTATAGAGACTCTCAATTTAAAAGAGCTCACTTTCTAACTCTCCTTTAAGAGTCATTAAGTAATGTCCCCCACAAGCATCCAAAACTCACTTTTATGACCACTGTGACCAGCATTTTAAAATGGTGCATTTCTGTTGGTAAATGCAACAGAGAAATAGAGGCAGTGGGAGTCAAAAGAGAAAAGATAGCAGGAGTCAGAAGGAAGAACCCAGCTAACAAGCTAGAAAGAGGAGAAGACCAGAAGGAAGTGGGTGAAGGATGAACAAACAAGCTGGTGGGGCAGAGAAGAGGGCACAACAGATCAAAGGGGAGTATCCAGCAAGCATATTGGAGGATGAAAAGGAAGAAAACTTGAAAAGACAGAGGATTTTGAGGGGGAGCACCCAGCAAGCAAGCAGAGAGAGGATTTGGCAGGGGGAGTAGGAAGACAGCAGAAGTTGTGTTTACAGGGCATGAAAATTCTCTGAGAACCAAGCCCCTACTTTAACATTAGGCCTAATGAGAAAATAGAGTTCATTCTGCAAAGGCTTACTTCACAAGAGTTACTAGGGAACCAATTAGGTCTGCTGTATTTACCAGTTAGTTTAATGGGTCTAGCAATTTGATTTGAGTCTCAAGCTGCAAAACTGTGGGCTTGGTCACATTGGCAGTAAGAACTGTTGTTGAACAAGGTTTTTCTTAAATAAAATGGATTTAAAAAATCTTGGTCACACAATGCAAATGGAAGCATAGATTTTTTAATATATATTTTTTGGCCAGGAATTTTTTTTAAATTCTAAGTGAGGTATTTTACTGAGCCAGCAGAGGGTTGTTTATTTTAACACAGATGTAAAATCAATTAATTTTTCATTGGTTTGACATATGTAGATGCCTCTGTTGGTACAAACTGTATCTGTTGCCTTGCACTGGCAGCCTCCTACAGCCATGCACTGGCTGTCTTAATTTTATTTTTAGTGTTTTTTTCCCAAGGGGGATGTGGATAATCTGACATGACAGTGGAAATTTACGAGGCAGGGAAAAGCACTCCCTCCTGCTTTGCAAAGTGAAGAATCTCCTCATACTGTATTGTAAATTTCTCTGTTCAGTTTCACTTTGCAAAGGCAGAGGGAGTGCTTCCCCTCTTTCTTTCTGTGCTGGCTCCATGTCAGACTATGAATAGCCCTCTTGGAAAATAATAATAATAAAAAAAAAATATATGGCAGCCAGCAGACAGTGCAGGACAAAGCCTCAAATGCAACATGGCCTTAAGTCCCCCCACCCCAATTTTACAGCCAATGCAGACATCAGAAGTGGAGCCGAAGGCATGTGAACAAGGCACCAACCAACCTACCCACTCTTCAAGAGTCTGGTGGAAGTGGCACAGAGGCTGTGGGTGGCCAAGGGAGTGTGGGTGGCTGGGCAAACAGAGGGGAAGGGGACATGAAGGGTCACGATTCAGGCACAGGGTGGCAGGACGAAGGGGAGGAGCAAGGCAGGCAGAGAAAGTGAGGAAGGGGTTGTCAAGACACAAGAAGGTTAAGCAACATTAAAGTGTAGATTCCCAAACCAATTTTAATTACCAGAAATACATCAAATTAATTTAAGTCAAAGTGAATGCATCTACCAGTTTAAATACCACTTGACTTTAAGTAAGGTAAAGGTTCCCCTTGACAATTTGTCCAGTCGTGTCCGACTCTAGGGGGTGGTGCTCATCCCTGTTTCCAAGCTGTAGAGCCAGCGTTTGTCCGAAGACAGTTTCCATGGTCACGTGGCCAGCACGACTAGACATGGAACGCCATTACCTTCCCACCGTGGTGGTACCTATTTATCTACTCGCATTTGCATGCTTTCGAACTGCTAGGTTGGCAGGAGCTGGGACAAGCGACGGGAGCTCACTCCGTCGTGTGGATTCGACCTTACGACTGCTGGTCGTCCGACCTTGCAGCACAGAGGCTTCTGCGGTTTAACCCACAGCGCCACCACATCCCTTACCTACTTGACTTTACATCAATATAAAGAGAAAACACAGACCTGGAATCAGTGCACAGTGGCTGTGTGATCGAGCCCTGCATCTGCTTTCTTGAGATTGAGTCTTCCTGAACTCTCAACCCTCTTCTTTGGGGATGCTTTTACTTTAATATCTCAGAGGCCAAACCACTGAGTATGATATAGTGTTCTTTAGAAATAAGTGCTCTAGACTAAAATCCTTGCTCTTGGACAAACTAAATGGTTCAGAAAAGATGTTTGCAACCCTCTTCCACTCTTTTTCTTCTTCTTAAGAAAAGCAGATGCTGGAGACTGAGAATTTCATTACAGCAGCAGCGGGGAGAATAGCTTACCGTTCTCCCTTGTGGCCATCTTTTTCTTGCTCAAAATCCTGTAGAAACGTATTTCTAATCTTCAGGAAATATATTTTTCTCTCAGTTCAGTCCCATATTCTGTATTATAAATGTCCCACTTCTTTAAGTGGTGCATTATCAGTCGACGTCCACCAGCTTCAGTTTCTTCTTTGCTACTAGGACAAACAGTATTGTCAGGATGTTTAGGTAATCAACACCTTGAATGTTCATAATCTGTGTTAATAATGCCTTTGTCACATTGAGTAGAGTTCACTACTAGTGTTAATAATGCAATACTAACCTTCTGTATCCCATTTCACTTGTTCTACACCCTCACAATCATATATACTATCTATATAAATCTGTGGCTTATTGTAGTTCATGTATCTGAAGAATACATGTATTCCATGAAAACTCACACTAAATTTAGGGAAGCTGTTTGTGTCTGAATAAAGGCACACAGATTAGTGCCCAGCACTTCCTTCACCCTTTTAGAGACACACTGACCCAATCGTTGTCCAGATCTATCTTGGCACTTGTGTGTTTCTGGATCCCTGTGGAAAAACTCATTCCTGTAAATGGGCAATGGCAATGGCTATGAGTTGGAGTAGAAAGGGGTTACACAGCACTGTCAGAATTATTTATGGCAGAATTATTTTGCCATTTCTAGTCTAGACAACATAAGAAAAGGAGAAGCAGGAGACAGCTGTTATGAACTCTGACAGTGATGCCAACAGAGCAACAACAAAATTAAAACCAAAGCATGAAGAAGAAAGACGGGGACTCAAAATCCACACAAGAAGAAAGGCCTTCATCTGAGCACACACACACTAAGTACTAGTGATATAACTAAGGCTAAAATCCTGCTTGCTTTTTCCACATGCACCATGAAGACACAGTTGTTCTTTTTCACCATCTGCACAAGGGGGCATTCACTATCCCCCTACACATGCATAAGCCCAAGTATTTTCAATGCGGCTGTCTCCAGGTGGTATAACTACAAGCTGAGGATCCCTAGAGCTGTTACACAGCACTTTGCCTGTGCAGTGTTTAAGATCTGTTATTGTTAATAAGATTCTGTCCTAAGTTTAAAAAAGAAGAGAACAAAAAAAATAAAAAAATAAAAACAGTGTAAAGCTTAGGCAACACCCTACTCCTATGAAAATCCCTCACTTTGCATGGCAGGTAAAAAAGAAGCTGAGATTGTTTGCCCAGTGCCACAACGTTTTTGTCTTCTACATTTTTTATTTTTCTTTTGTTTTTGCCTGATATGCTAGCACAGACTAACATGGCTGCCTCTTCTAAAACCTCTACTATAGGCGTGTGAAAGAGAAATATTTGGCTCAATGGGGTAGGAGTTGAACGTCTCAACTTCTTTCTTTGGAGCCACCTCAGCGTTTGCCTTATAATTTCTATTTTCATTTCCCCTTTCTGCACTTTTAAATTTAATTTTATCATTTATCACTGCACAAATGTCAGATTTAAGAGGAGGGAGCAACAGGGGATACTGCTCTGCTCTTGCGTGCCCATAGGTGCCACAGAAATACACAAATATCCTTAATATGGTCTATATTTAAATGTTTGTCCAAAGGCTGCGCATATCCCTAATTGAAATAATTCATTGGTTTTACAGGTGCCACAATGTTCTTGTTTTCATTTTGCTTTTGTTACACTTGCTGAGCATATTTACATGGCTATTTTTTGTGTGAAAACCATGATAGAAATAAGTTTTATTTAAGTTCACACCCCTCTAGTCTTTCCTTCTTTCTACCCCACTGCATGATTAATGCCCAGAGGTTGCCAGGATTGTTGAGGACACTCAATCATTTCCCCTTGAGATAAGTTCTTATCTTGCAGATATGTCACGCTCCTGAAATTCAGAATGCAATACTGCATTGCTGGGGTGAAAGTAATCCCCACTCCCCACTAGTATTCCCATTGCTAGTTGTATAGAATGTGGTTCTGCTTACATTTCTCTATGACATTGACAGTGTTTATGATATCACTGGCCAAAGGGGACCTAGGTTCCACCCATGGCAGGAGAGAAAATTGAAGAGGATGCAGCAAGTTACACAGGTCCCATGATTTGGATCACATCTGTATCATCTCTTCCATTTTCTTTAAACATTATATGCTCATTCTCTCCATGGTGTGTGTGTGTGTGTGTGTGTGTGTGTGTGTGTGTGTGTGTGTGTGTGTGTGTGTGTGTGTGTGTACTTTCCTGATACTGAAAACCAACTAAAATTGTAACTTCTTCATTAATTTTATTTATTTATTATTTATCTGCAAGCTGCAGGCTTATTTTACAACAGATATTCCTCCTACCTACCTTATTGTTTAGGTGACAATAACAGAGCACATGGCAGCAGCATGAGGCATAGCAGAAGCCAGTGTCTGAAGCATTTAATATTTTCCTTCCTCTATTTAGTAAGGTCACTCTCAACAATCAGAGCAACTTAAATGTATCATCCACTATTGCTAAAGAAGTGCATCTGCTCCCTCACTAATGGCTCTTCCAAGTGTCACATTTGTGCTCCATAATGTGTCTGATTCATCACTGAAGTTAACAGTACTTTTCTTGCCATCCATATGACATCCCCCTTGTTTTGGTAAATACAGTGACATTTTTCATGATGTTTAGTGCTTTTTTTTGTCCTGCTTTAATAATAATAGTAATCATTTGTCAAGTCAATTCTGACTTATGGCTACCCTTTTCAAAATTTTCCAGGTAGAGAATACTCAGAAATGGTTGACCATTCCCTTCTTCTGGAAGCACCCTGGGAATGTGCAGCTTGTCCAACACCATACAAGTTGGCTCTACTCATAGAAGGAACAGTGGGAAATTGAATTCCCAACCTCTGGCTCCACAGCCAGATTCCTAAACCACTGAGCTATCGAGCCACCTGTCCCTCTTCAAGGAATAGTTTATTTTGTCTTGGGGGGGGGGCGGCGGCAGGGAATAGCACTATGATATCAAACAAAAACTACAGAAAAATAAAAAGTAAAGACAGAAAATTGTGGCACCTTAAAGACTAACTGCTATGTTTTAATGTGAGCTTTCATGGAGAAGTCCACTTTTTGTCTTCTTGATTTTTTATTTTATGTTATTGTATTTTATTTGCCTGATATGCTAGCACAGACTAAAATGACCTTTTCTAAAACTAGAACTATAGTGTTTCCCATGAACTTTGTTTCCCAGTCACAGCCTCCCTCTTGAAAGAGGTCAATATCCTTTAAATTCTCTCCCTCCCCTGAAAGAGACTAGACAAGAATCTCCAGCAGAAAAAATTGAATTCTTACATGTTTATTAAAGGATTTAATACATTTCCTGAAGAGAAGCAGTTGTCAGAGAAGTGGCTTTTGAAAGTGACGTTTCAACACAGACCCCAGTATAACCCTTGCTCCTTTGAAATGAACAGGGGTGAATCAAGAGAAGGGGTGGGGATTTTCCATCATTTGGAAGAACCCAAAGTCACAATTGTAGTGTAAACATGAGCCATATTTTGTGTTAATTAATCTTCCTTTTTTATATACCTAAAGAGCAGGGCCCAAAATTTGCTAATGGAGGAATCTGAAGAGAGGTTCCAGACCACATGGTGGCTCTAAATGCAAAGAAGAACTCGGTAAAATCTGAGTTCTTGTTTACATGAAGAGCTTATGTATGAGCAAAAATGTCTCTTCCATTTCTTCTGTGAAGCAAACAACAAAGGAAGCACTCTAAAGGTGTTGAGGAAGTTAGCTTCTTTAACTCCTGAATAAGGCTTCTGTTGATATTGCAAAAATGAATTAATTACATATAACTCATTATTTCTAAACAGTAACATTCAAGCTCGGTTCCCTTTCTCGAGAAGATCATTTCCCCATACTTCTTTACTGGGTGTCTGTCCATCAGAAAGGCAGCATCACCATGACGTCACAGTAGCTAGGTTAGCAGGTAGATAATATGAGCATGGGGGAAGATATGGAGGCAGTGACAGATTTTACTTTCTTGGGCTCCATGATCACTGCAGATGGTGACAGCAGCCATGAAATCAAAAGACTTCTTGGGAGGAAAGCGATGACAAACCTAGACAGCATCTTAAAAAGCAGAGACATCACCTTGCCAACAAAAGTCCGCATAGTCAAAGCTATGGTTTTTCCAGTGGCGATGTATGGAAGTGAGAGCTGGACCATAAAGAAGGCTGACCGCTGAAGAATTGATGCTTTTGAATTGTGGTGCTGGAGGAGACTCTTGAGAGTCCCCTGGACTGCAAAGAGAACAAACCTATCCATTTTGAAGGAAATCAACCCTGAGTGCTCACTGGAAGGACAGATCCTGAAGCTGAGGCTCCAATTCTTTGGCCATCTCATGAGAAGAGAAGACTCCCTGGAAAAGACCCTGATGTTGGGAAAGTGTGAAGGCAAGAGGAGAAGGAGACGAAAGAGGACAAGATGGTTGGACAGTGTCATTGAAGCTACCAACATGAATTTGACCCAACTCCAGGAGGCAGTGGAAGACAGGAGGGCCTGGCGTGCTCTGGTCCATGGGGTCACGAAGAGTCGGACATGACTTAACGACTAAACAACAAAATATGAGCATGAGGGAGTCCCTTCTGCAGGCAGGCAGCCTCAGAAGGAACTGTCTCTCAAAGCAGGGAGCCTTAGCATGAGATCACAATGACTAGCCCTTTTGCTTCAGGGAGGCAGCATCAGCCTAAGATCACAGCAGCTAATCTCCAAGGAGGCAGCATCAGCACGAGGTCACAATGGCCAGTCTATCTCTCTGCAAAAGAGGCAAAACAGGAACACTCTGGCCATTTTCTCTTATTCAAGGAAGGAACAGTTTGTGGATTCATTGTCACTCCATGCATGCATGGAGGCTGGCAGAGGCAGAATCATGTGGGCACAGGTCATATATAATTAAGGTAGGTACTTGTATGGCCATGTATGTACAATCTCTCTTTTATGGGCACATGTGGGTAGAATGGTAACTGGTTCCTCTTACACAAGTGGGCAGTGCTGTGTGGGCAGAACACCAGAAGGCAAGATGAGGAACAGAGCTGGCAACCAGACACTCATTCTGTTACAGGTTCCTATTTATAAATGCTTCATATTGACTTAACACAGGAAGCAGTGGAGTTTACAGAGATGGGCACAGGTATGTTGGCAGCACCCCAGACATAACAAGGTGACATTTTGCAAAGTCTGTCACAACAGGGTGCTGTTGGAAAGACAAACTGGCAGGCTAGAATAAGACAGAAGAATAACAGGTACTGGCATAATAGCCTCTATATAGTGGGGCTTCACCATTCTGTGGATTTTCATAGATGTCCTGGGGGGGGGGGGGAGCAGATCAAGTAGCAGGAGGCACCAGAGAGAACAGCAGTAGCAACAGCAGCAGGCAGATGTAGGCATTATCAGGCGCTGGAGGTACAGTAGAGCTTCCAGCCTGTGCCCATGGAGCAGATTATGAGAGATAACTAGAGGATAGCATAAGAGCAGTTGAAAAACAAACAAACAGAGACTGGCATTGGAGCTGAGGGAGAATATGTAGGTACCACCCTAAACCTGGCAATGTGTGATTCACCCAAAGTCGATGGCCAACTTACAGGATCCCAATAGCCAAAAATTATTGTTCAGAAAAAAAGGGAAGTAGGGAAGGGAAAGAAATAGAAAGAAAAGAAAGTGGGAGAAGACAAAGAGGCACCCCAAGACAGGAAGAAATTTAAAATGTAAACTAAAAATTGGTTTTTCAATGCAAACCAGTAGAAGGTTTGGTGATCTGGATTTTCAAATCACTCAGTTGAGGATCAGCTTTGCAGATCCCTAGTGTAAATTAATTGAATAATCTTGAGCTTTACTCTCTCAAAATGTGCTTAGAGGTTTCCTGGTGGTGAAGGACTACTCTCCACAGCACTCATTATATGCTAGGACTTGGGAAATGACTGAGATGCTAGCAGCTGTCACTATTATTACCTTCCATGTGCTACTTTGAAGCATTAAATTAAAACATACATTGTAATGTTTGCACAGCAGGAAGCGATACAATTTTAACTGAAGTGATTGAGATGTCAAAATTCAAAGCAAAGTTGTGGTTTTTTTTAATCTAAACTTTCTAAACCTTTCCTGAAGTCTCATCTCTGCAGTCTGTTATAGATAAACAAAATTCAGTGTTTGTCAATTCTGAACTGGATATAGATTTGCCACACATAGTAAAGGCCTTTGAAAAAGTAAATGGGCTGTACTAGACAGCCATAGGACCCTGCAGTAAGAGTGGTGGTTGCAATACTTGTAATCTTGAACTCATTTTCAAAGAAGTAATAATGCAATCATATGCATGTTTCCTCAAAAAAGTAAATCTCATAATTTATTTTTTATTTTATTCTATTAGACTTACGTATATCCCACCCAACTGGTGGTGAACCCCACTACTCTGGGCAGCAAACAGAGGAACATACAGGTCAACAATGAACACAAAGAGTGCAAAGATACACATAACAATAACAAGATAGCAAATCTAACATCATAAATGTAAACTAATATTACATCACAGACCCCCTACAGACGCCAAATAACGCCAAAAGATGCCAAATAAGGCGTTTCCTATGGCGGGGGAATAGGTCAGTAACCTGAACCCCTTTCAAAATCTTAGTGGGTATAATTGATTTCCGAGTAAGGCCGTGACTCATGGCAGGTTGCGTTTGTTTGCCTGTTTGTTTTGTTTTTTTGCCGTTCCCACGCGTGTCGTCCAAGGGTCTTGAAACACCTAGGCATGCTATTTAGACGCGGTGGATGCTTCCCTAGGGCGAAAGTCCGTGCGGGGCAGCGGGGGCGGCTTGCTCTCCGGGACGCGCGCCCGCCCGAGGCTACGAAGAAGCGGCGTCCCCTCCGGGGCACGAGGCGACCTGCCCGCGTCCCTCCCTCGCCTGCCTGCCTCCCTCGGCTCGGGTCCCATCGCCACAGGCCTCCTCCACACACGAGGGGGGCGCTTCGGAGCCCTGCCAGGCGCCTCCCGGCCGGGGTTGGAGAGCGGAGGAGGAGACGCTCCGCGCTTGCGCCCAGCCGGGGCGGCGTGGGCGGCGAGGCGGCTTCAGAGGCTAAAGGTCCTCAGAGCGAGGCGCGGCGGCCGTCGAGGTGGGAGGCTCTCTCGGGCTCGGTCGCCAAGATGCCGGCGGTGTCGAAGGGGGACGGGATGCGCGGCCTGGCCGTCTTCATCTCCGACATCAGGAACTGTAAGCGGCGGCGGGGGGGGGGGGGCGCTCCTTTATCATATCATGCCGGGAGGACAGCCTTGCCTTCCCCTGGACAGGGCGGGGGGCGCTGAATAATGGCGAGGGGAGCAGAGCAGAGCCGGCGGGTCGGCGGGTGAGGGGGCGCTGGAGAGCCCGGGGGCTCTTGCCGTCCGGTGGGGCTTTGGTCCGGAGGGGCCCCGCTCCTAATCCGGATTCCTCCTTAGGCATGACTCGCCTAGGGAAGGAGCTCCCAGGCTCAGGGCTGCTTGCAGAGGGGGAGCCCTTGCAGCAGCAGCAGTAGAGGGATCCTGCATGTCGTTGCAAGGAATATAGCGGTTTTTATTTTTATTTTTTTATGGAGGGGCTGTTTATACTGCGAGTTTCCCTCCTGGGCCGTAAGCCATTTGCTGCCCTCAAAATGACTGGCTTCTCCTTCCCCCACGGAAATCCTGAGGTCTTGCTTCTGCCGTAGCTTCAGGGGAGGCACAGTGGCTGGATAATCCTGTGTTCAACCACTCTCCTTTGAAGGGGCTTTAGGCAGTCCCTGGCTTGGTCTAAACCAGGATGTGTTCCTGGTGGACTTTGTTTAAATGAGTGAAACCAGGTGAGGTGCCAACTCAAATCCTGTATGTTCTTAATGAAATCAATATACATGGTATCTGTCTTTTGGGCTAAAGAGAGAAACTACGGGAGATGGTGTAGAAAAAAGTGCTGTGTATAAGTGACCGGGAGGGAAGTGGCTGCTTTTTGAAAAGGAAGTGTATACATTATTGTTCCTGTCTCCTTTTCTTCATTCATTGTATGAACCAGGAAATTCGATCTAAGATTAGAAGCATTTCAGTGTGCTGGAGAGATATGTGGGACAGATCACATGTTAAAACTGTATTATCTTTGGCTTGAAATCATTGTGGACTAGAATGGTGGGCTAGATCTCTAAGTGTGGTGCTGGTCTAATGAAGATGAATCTGTTTTGGAATCATCCTGTACTGCTGGTTTGTTTGGTTTTGCTGTTTCCAATCACATTGTTCCCTAAACAATTCAATGTAATGCAGAAAGAATAACAGTTGGAATGGCACAGGCTTAATTGCACGTTGGTAGCGAGTGCGTTGGTTGAATTGCTGCTGTTTCTGTGTCTAGATAAGCCTGCAGTCATCTGAGGTTTTACAAATTCCGTGCTGCGTAGCTGGCAAAATACTCCTAATCTTCTCTTGGCAGCATGGCCGTTGTCTTCAGGAGACCTTTTAAAGCAGAGCTAGAGACATCTGTCTGAAGAGCCATTTGTGAGCTGGCCTGTGTTAATCTCAAGAACTGTGTGAAGAATGCTAATGGCGGTATATATAATTTTGCCAACAAGCATAGTTTTCAGGTACTTCTAACAGTGCCCATCAGAGCTGCATAAATCTGTCATGTGTAAAATGCCCTTCTTCCTGAAGAGAGATTATCCAGCACTCCAGATCTTGTATAGCTAGGCTTTAGCAAAAGGGATGAAAAGTGGTTTATTTCCTGGGGTGCCTCAGAGACAGCATCTCCTGAATCAGCACATGTGCCAGTACAGGAAGCACTACAGGAAATATTTCCCAGTGGTTGTAGTTCAAGAGTTTGGCTTGATAGCTTGTCAGGCACTACCATTGACGTGCCATTCACACTGATTTCTTGTGTTTTACTTAGGCTGGTTGTCACTGGAACAGAGCCTGGCATAGCGCCTATCTCATTTAGCGCTGTACAATGTTAGAAAACAGAACCAACATACCCTTCGCTTGCAAAAATGCTCTAGTTGCTGGGAAAAACCACTGGAAATGAGCACTGTGTGATGTCGTTGATCTCAATGCCCAGTTTTGAAGGCACTTGTTCAGCTATTTTTGCCCAGTGCTTGCTACATCACACTTGTCAAACAATTCTTGTTATATCTACCTGCGTGAAGTTCTACAGAACTCAGTACCCAGCATAGTGTAATGGATAGAATAATGGACTAGGACTCAGGAGACCTGAGTTTGAATCTCCACTCAGCCATGGAGACTCAGAAGTGGTGATGATGGAACTGATCAAACCATTCCTTAAATGTGCCACTTACCATGAAAACCCTATTAGGGCTGTCACAAGTGCGTTCTGACTTAACACACAAAGTATAACTCACTTATGTACCTAGGGTTACACTATTTAGTAAAAGTCCTCATATTTAGGAGGAGGTTGAGGGGATTATATATCATTTTTTATTTACTAAATTAAAATTATCTATTGTCTAATAAAATAATTGCATACTAATGTTTCTGCTACAAATTCTTCATAAGTGTTCCAAAGGGAACAAACTGGAGAAAAATGTTTTATAATCCTACAGTAAAGCTTGGATCTGTGTCGTACGTGCTGTATTTTGACAGGCAAAGAGGAAGAGGCAGTGTTGAGTCAGACCGTTGAATCTGCATACATTTCTGATTTATGCATATCCACAGATCTGACTCAAGACTTCTTTTCCCCTTTATCTGTCAAAACACACAAGACATGGAACCAAGAAGATTAGCTTTACTATAACTTTTTTTTAAAAAATACACACTCCATCTGTTACATAGAATCTGTACATGAAAAACATATTTGTCTCTTCTTTAATGCTGAGAAAAACAAAACAAAGTTGTGCATTATTTGTAAAATCTGTTGTACTTTTTCCTCTGCATTGCCTTATAATATCCTTTAATCACCATCTTCAGTGATAAATCACAACACCAAGTAACACATTGTACATTAAGAGTTAGGAAGTAGGATATAAAAAGCATATATGATTTGTTTTAAAAACTAGTTTGGGGAGAAATGCTTGAGCCTTGCACTTAATATCCAGAACATGTTCCTATCCTATTGCATACCCCTTACTCTGTTTTCCCTTAACTGTAGAACTGGTGGGAAAATTCTTTCCCTTCCTGCATGGATGCTTGTGATTGGCATACTTGCCACCAGTATGTCCAGTGCCCAGACAACTTCTTGCTTCCATGTCTTGGTGGAAAATCTGCCTGATATGCTAAGGATTGTAGGTGGAATGAAAAAAGACCACAACATGTTGAATAAAATTAAGATCAAATTTCAGTGCTACATCTAGATTGTATTCATAGCATGTGTAGTATTTTGACTCTTATGAACATGTCACAATGCAGTGTAGGTTTTATATAAAGCAGTATAAAAAAGATAGTAGTTTTCAGTTTAAAACCCGTGTATCAATGGTTTGTATGTCAGTCAATTAACATTCAGTTTAGCTAATTTTATAAACAAGAGTAGGTTGGCTATTGGAAAATGAGTAGATCTTCATATCTCCTGTGCTGTGTGTTCATACTGTCAAGGATTCAGGTGCAGTTGTCCTGAGAGGGTAAGTCCTCAGGATCAGGGTACACAGTTGGAGTGTGCTTCACACATGTGAGTCTATTTATCATCTTGATAAAATATAATTATCGTCTTAATGTCACGGTAACTGTGCAGAGAGTGGCTGTGTTTGCTTGTGATATTTAAAACTTGCTGTGAACTCTGAAACCTTTTTCTGTCTCTTAGAATGGAACACGGTAGGATTACCACTGTTTATGGTCATCTATCATAGAGTGCAAAAGATGGTAAGACCCAGGCTGGGCAGACAGCTCTGTTCATTATGGTCCCTGTGTAGGGGACATCCAGAACTCATGTTGTTACGTGCTGCCAAGTCACTTTCAACATTTGGCAGCCCTATGAATTAGAGTTGATCTCCTGAAGATCTTGTTGTTACCAGCTGTGCTGTGGTCTTGCAAATTCAAACCCTTAGCTTCCTTTATTGAATCTGGCAGTGCTAGACCAAATCAATCCTGAACTGTCTTCAGAAGTAGAAGTGACTAAATGGAGGTTCTCAAACATTCCATATGGCTTGAGAAGACAAAACTTGCTGAAAACAGCAATTCAGAACTGACAAAAGCTAATTGTAAATTTATGCACCAATTGTTTCGGTCTTGGATTTTTGATATTGAAGTTAAAAAATTTAGCTGTTAAAACTTTGCCTATCTGATAATGCTGCAGTTGTGGAGCAGGATAACAACTGCGTACAGCAGGAAGTCTGAAAACCTTACTTTGTTAAGAGCCCATATTACACCCAAATACTGTGGCTTAAGTGACATTCACAAACTGTAGTATTGTTATTGATTGCCTCCTGCAGCATATTTTAGACCAGTGATTCCAAGCCTGGGGTACATGTATGCCCAAGGGTACAAAAGAGGACATTTGGGGTAATAATAATAATAATAATAATAATAATAATAATAATAATAATAATAATAATAATAATAATAATAATAATAATAATAATAATACATGCGGGGGGGGGAATAATGGGCCAGGGAAAGTGGAAGAAGGTGGAATGGAAGTCTACATTATGGATTAGCATTTGGACAAAGTGTATGTGGGAGCTTCCTGAAAAGCATCCACAACCCTCCACAGTAATCAATGGGTGGTTCTTTTCAACCTTATTTTCTTCATCTATTTTTCTCCTGTTTGATAGATGAGAGGTGGATTTGGTCAACACCATTGAACAAGATTGGCTGGGCTGTCTTTCAGTTCTGTGGCTGTGTGTCAGGATGGCAACTGCCCTGTTGGCCTTTAGCTTGTGGGGGCCAAGGAGAGCTTGAGAATATTGCATTGGGATTATTGAAGGGGTTGTAGAAGATGGAGCACCAGGTGGGTTTGGAGGCACTTCAGGATGGTAGGTGGGGAAACATGGTGCCAGTAGACTGAGGTGGCTGCTGTGGTGTCAGAAGCTTCATTGGCCCCAGGCCCTCCTTATTCTTTTCAGTGCTGAGGTGTGAAGTTGGGGGAGGGAAGCAGGCTACACCACAAAATCCCTCCCTGCCCCCAGTTCCCAAAGTCCAGACGAGAGAATGGGACTGTATAGCGTCAAGACCCTTCTCACCAAGGGGGTGGGAGCCACTCGGTGCTACTGTAGGCTGTCTTTCTGCAAACAGGCGAAGACCTTTCTCTTCAGACAAGCTTTCCCTGAGTGACTGGCTTCTTGAGTGGGGTTGTTAAACAGATTGTTATGCCTTACTGCTTTGAATGTGTTTTTAGTGTTGTGTTTGTTTACTGTTTTTTAGCATGTTATTGCTGGATCCTTTCTAATATTTACTGTACTTACTGTTTTTAGCTTTAATATTGCCTTTTAATGATGTAAGCCACCTTAGGTCCTTTTTAAGGAGAAAGGCGGGGTAAAATATTTTAAATAAAAAATAATAATTTTGGATCTACTGATTGCTGAGACTGGGGCTTTCCTCATGGAGTGGAGTGGTGTTGGCATGGAAAAGAAGAGAGGCTGGTGGGACAAGGTTGTGGCTTCTTCAGGTTGTTCTGTGCCAGTTGTTTCGAGAAAGGAAAGGAGGTGGTGGTGGGGATTATGGGAAGGAGCCAGGTTAGGAAATGCCCAAGACTTAATGCAACCCTAGGGGTGGGGAGCGGGTGGGCTGGCATAAGAAATAGATCTGTGTCTGCTGCTTTGTTATTTTGGAAAATGGTAGGAAGTACAGTTTTATGGAAATAAACTACCAAGGGGTATGCAAGAGAGAAAAGGTTGGGAACCACTGCTTTAAAGGTTTCCAGAATGTATTTGTTTTTCTGGTCTGTCCTTCTGTGAGATACTTTGGTAGAAGAATGAATGAATAACTCAATCCTCCTTTTGTATGCTTCCCCCCTCATACTGATAAACAGATGTTTTATACGTTATATAGGACAAGGATGCACTACAGCCATGGTGTTGAAGTTGCTAGTTGGTTTTGCCTTTGACTGTTTGGAACCAGAGACAGTATTCTTGAGTAAAATAACCTAGATTCCAAGCTAAGAAAAAACAACAACCCCACTATGTCTTACCGTTGGGGCCCAATCGTCTGTGGCAGGTTCGTGAATCCTTCCCTCTCTCCCTTATATTTGTTTTCTAGGCAAACAGCAAGATTTCTATGTATCTCCTGTCCTCTTTAGCAGTAATTTCTCCTCTTTGTTGGAGTGCCAGAAATGACTTTATTTCTGTTTTGTTTTCAATCATTTTTACATGCCTTTCTATGTCAAAATGCAGTCTGGTTGACTAGCTCACAACAAAAACTGCAAAATATATCACAGCAGTAAAATGAGCAGTTTCAATGTCAGTTACCAGGTTAGGAAAATGTGCACTTCAATAAAAATAATATTGTTACCCATTAAAAGGTCAGCAGCAGAAGAACCAAGTCTGTCTCCTTAGCACATCTGTTCCACAGGGTTCCTTCTTTCTCAAGGCCATTTACTGCATCTTACGTAGACAACAAGGAGATACTGGGATGGGTCTTCATAGTAAAATAGTGTTTCCAGGCAGGCTCATAGGGAGATGGGGATTTGGAAGGGACCTAAGGCTTAGGCCATTCATGGTTTCAGCGTCAAAGCCATCACCTTGAATTGGGCAAGAAGTTCTGGTATCTAATGAGGCTGGTAATGGATTGGAGTAATAGGCTCTAATCTCTTGTTTCCTACCAGATTTCTGGTGGTTGTACACTGGACCGGTTTGCTCCTTCCAGATGGTCTTCAAGAATAGGCCTGTGTAGAATGCATTAAAATAATCCACTCTGAAGGTGACCTAGGGTAGCCATTTTTGGCCAGGGTCATAAACACAATATGAAAGAAATATAGGCTGAATCAGAATTGTATGAGTTGTATAATGGACCTTGTAAGGTGGTGTGTGAAGAATTGTTTTCCATCTGTGGCCCCCGTCAAATGTGCCAAGCCCCCCATTGAGAATGGCTGACCTAGGCCATGAATTCTTGAGGCTTATTTCAGCATCTTGAGTTAAAGGCACAGATGGCATTTCAGAGAAATTGGTTGAAGGCATGTTTACTACTCAAATGCCTCTGTTCTCCCTGAGTCTTCCAGGGACAGTTATGTCCTAGAATGAGACTTGGGGACTCTTTTATATTGCTGTGTTTCTGATTCTTGTGTATGGGGTAATCTGGGGACAGGGAGAGAAGGGGATGTTATTTAATATGCCTATCAGTGAAGGAGGCCAGCCTCTACAAAACCCATCTGTTACGCTTGATAAAATGCTCCTATCTTGTGTTCCATACAAATAAGTCAATGGCAAGAGACCCTTTCTTGTGTTGGATAAGGTGTTTCTTTTACTCCAGACCTTAACATCAAAGAAAAGATAAAACGGCTAGTGGAAGGAAACTCAAATTCATTTTCTCCATCATAATATGTATTCACATGCATTCTCCACACATATCTCTGTTACCTTTCTTTTCCAAATTCTGCACTCTCCTGTAGTCCTATAAGAGATAATTTTTTAAAAAATGAAAAAGCGAGTCAGTCACAGCTGGGCATGGAGATCCTGGTTAGTGCTTTGTGAACTCTTCTAGCATATTGCCTTAATCGAAGCTTTCAGCTTTATTGCTGGAAAAATGTTTATGTTTAAATCCTTGTACTGTACTGTGGGGTAAAAAGGCAACAACATGGCTTTCCCCCCCAGTCGACCCTGCCTATTTATTCAATTCATTACTGCATTATTCTGCAGTCAGTTTCTGCTTTGTATATTTTAGTTGTTTGTTTATAATTCGGGGAGCTGCCCGAAGTGCTGATTGTTTTCACATATAACCTAACACTTCTCTGGCCTACAGCACTTAATTGTTTTTCAGTGTCATTAGGTTAAAAAAAAAGCATAATAGGATGATTCAAAGCAGTGGCAATAAGCAAATCAAGCTGTTGCTGTCTATCAAATAGATGGAGTGCCCAGAAGGTATTTCTAATTGACTGCTGAAGGTCTTTGATGCTTGGATAGGGAACATGTATGCTTGGATTTTGAAGGCTCATATAATATAAGTATCAAATTGTTTTCGTTTTTTCCTCTCTCTCTCTCTCTCTCTTTCTCTCTCTCTCTCTCTCCGTGTGTGTGTGTGTGTGTGTGTTTTCAGATTATGCTTAGCAAAGGAAAGGGCTTTTCTGTTTTTACATCTTGAGAAAGACTTGAATGCATCTTTTGGATTTTAGGAGAAGAACAAAAAGCCCATCTTCTTAGATAGGCTTGGCGGTGTGGGTGGCATGTGTTTATAGGCTACTGAAAACTGATCATGTGTTGATTTCAGTGGAACTTGCTATAGACTGTAGTTTTATCTGGGATAAAATGTCATTGAAACTGATGAGATTTACTTCTGAGTAGGTATGCATAGACGTATGCACTTAAGTGTTTACATTTGGCGGAATAACACTTGCAATTGTGTGTTTTTGCTCTTTTCCTCACAGTGACATGACTATATTTTTGCAATATTATGACATTTGGAAGCTACCACAGGCTTTGGATGAGGTGGACTATAAATGGGCTTAAGCAGTTCAGTATAAAAATTTTAAAGAGGGCAGGGATGGTAGAATCCTAAGAAGCATTTGTAATATTTTGCTTGTGGAATGGGATTTTCCTTTATTTCAACCCATCTAGTTGAACATCAGTTTTAAAAAAAATCTCTTGAAGATTGTGGGAAATGGATAAAGAGGGCTACAACAGAAGGGAAAATCAGCAGCAATGGGAAAGAGGCAAGAGGACTTCCAGCAGGTGGTACTCTGGATCTGAGCTGTATTACAAATGAACTGAATTTTTACAGTAATAAGTATAACATTTCACATTGGATCCTATAAAAATGAATTATCTAGTTCCATGAGGATTTGGCCTGTTTGCCTTCCAGCAGATTTTTAGAATTGATTGTATTAGCTCTTCTTGGCAGCTCTTGTGAAGGAAAACACATGTGGCTGTCGATGGTTGGTTTCTAATTAATTACAGCTTCTTTTATTATGTTTGGTCATGTGTCCAAGTATCTGATTAAACAAGCCAGCTTAGAAATGGTCACTAACTCAGATGTTGTGTCTACATCACAATTTTTTGCATGGCTGGCAATTTTGCAATATGTTTTGAGTAATAATTGCTGTGTCTGTCATCAAGCATTTTACAAAAACTTTATTATTCTAGAATGGCATCAGCCTCTGCCCTTGATGGTAACCAAGGCAATTATGCCTAAGATGGATTTGAATATTCCCCCACCACTATGACATTCTAAATATCTACAACTCTGTTAGAAGTTATTTTATGGTTCCATTCAGTGTATCTATTTCTATATGCATGTGGTAGCTAGACACATTTAAAAAGGTACAGCCTTCAACCCAAATTTATCTGCATTGACAACTTGGTCTTATAATGATGCAGAAACTAATCCAGCTCTTCTGTGAGGTTTTTAACTTTGGGAAAAATTAATATAATCATTGTCAAAGTTGTTAGAAATAGATGGTCATGTTGTCTTGAGAAGTGATTATCCAACAGAGATCAGACAGAAAGACTCCCATGTATGGCACCTCAGGTGTAATATAGTTGATTTTTTCTCTCCTTAAAATAAACTCTAAAGTATAGCCAGAACAGTTTTGGCCCTGCCATAGTATGGTGAAATGATGAAGCTCATATACAACTTGATATTGGCAACTGCTTATACAGAAAAATAGTACAGCAGATGGATATAAACCAGTGGTTCTCAGCCTTGGGTTCCCAGGTGTTCTTGGACTAAATCTACAACTGTGCTGAGTTGTAGTCCAAGAACATCTGGGGATCCAAGTTTGGGAACCACTGATATAAAAATAAATTGTATAACACTTTTTCTTAATCTGCTGGCAGATTGGAGAATTTTTGTAGGAGTTGTGCAACTATGTTATTGACAAGAATTCTCATTTAACTAAACAACCTATGTTGAGAAGCTGATTCTGTTTCAACATCCATCATGTTTTCTTCCTTTGATCCTGTTTGGATGATACCCTTGACCTGGTACACAGAGCAGGAAGAGTAAACTTATCTGTTGGGAAACCATCTAGTTGCCTCTTTTATTTTTTCTGGGCTGAAGTTGCTTGGACTTACTCTTTTACCCTCTTATCAAGTTTGGCTTGGGTTCTGTCAGTCCTGCTGTGGCCTTTCAATTTTGAACTTGGAGCCATGTTTTTGTACTAACCCATGACATGCACGACCTGTCTGTGGCTTAAGCTACACCCACATATAATTCTTGGAACATGTTGTGATTCTGCGCTATAACAGAAACTGACAGAAGAATGCAGTGTGGATTCATGTATGGAAGGTCCAGCAATAGAGGCTTTATCTTAAACTGATGTTCTAAGCCATCATAGTATTTGATTAACCCAGAAATGAACTGGTTTATGGCTATGAATAGCTTTTGCCTTGACTATAACTCTAAAAATAGCATTTTTCTTCCCAAGCCGTTGAAAGTATAATTTAAAGTTAATCATGGGGAAGAAAGAAAGAGGGGAAAGCAAATACATTTTAAAAGAGAAGGAGAGATAATCTTGCCACCATTGTAAGCTGTATAGTTTTTACCCAACTGAAGTGAGTGGTCATTAATTTCCCCCACCTTTATTAGTTTGCTAAAGGGGTATCAGCCATCTGTCTCAAACAGCAGAAGCTCTGTGATGCAGTAATCTGCAGGGCACTCCATTGAAAAAACAAACCTTTGCTGCTTGGGGAGGGGGATCATATGGTGACTAGCATATCTTAGACCTTGGTTTTGCCCACCCAATTTTTCTTGGATTTATTCTTACTGGCTCTGATCAATTACCAGTGAACAGTGATCATGATGATCTGTGGCTGTACCCCATTGAAGACAGTTTTGCATTCTTTTGTTCTTGGTCTTCTGAATGGCCTCCTTGGTGTCCCAAGAGTTATTTTGGATCCAGACAAAGACCATTGAAATGGATCCCCATGCATTTATCTCGGTCTGCCACCTTTGTCTATCATTCATCTTTGAGAGCACTCCCAAAACGAGCAGGGGGAAGGGTGTCTGAAAGCGAGATCCTCCCTCAGAGAAGCAAACTCCTGTCCAGCTCAGCTCTGCAATGGAGAGGGAAGCAGGGGCACTGGCTGTATTAGTGATATGACAGTGAATGTGTGGGAGAGGGCATTAAATGCCTTTAACTTAGAACCCACAAAACCAAGGGGTCTGTACAGATTCTGCCTGCACACAGAGGCCAGGATCCAGTGGGGTATATCTGCTGATGGAACTGCTTCTATCTGCAGAATTGGGGAAGGTTGGTTTCCTTTCCCTACTGCAACTCCCTGTGCACCCCAGTTTTGGAGGGTTGGGAAATCTTCTGGAGCCCCTTTCCGAGATTCCCTGAGGGCTTCAGCGGGAGAGAAAGAAAGTTCTCTCATACTGGCTAGCTATAGATTTAGTCTATATAATTATAAATGCATAGAAAAAAACAGGTACTGAGGAATGGTCTGTGATTTACAACATGTCCTTGTTTTCCCCCTCTCATTTTATGCCAGTGAATACAATGCTTCCAGTTGTGTATCTGCCTTGGCTAAATCTAGTAACACTGTAGAAAAAAAGGTTACTGGATGTTCCTCTTTATCTGAATGACTTTTCCAAGGAAATGCATATGCCATTTGTTACAATGTTCCGGGTTTGAAGCCAGTGTTCCAGTCCAGAGTAGAAAACAACAATTGATGGTGTAAGCGTTTTCTACTTCCCTTTTCCTGATAATATGGGGAACTATAGGCAAGATGATTAGAGCTGTTGAGGGAAACGGCACAAATGACCTTAATTCTCTCTGGTTTCAGTTAAATAACAAGACCATTTTTGGAGCTACTTGTGGATTCAGCTTATCAATTTAATTGAAGAAAGCTTAGTGGCCTTTTGCTAATTAAGCATGTCCATTCTAGCTAGAATGTAGAACCTCCTCATGAAGAGGAGCACTTTGAAAGAGAAGTTTTTGCATTCTCTGCAGTGGTGACATTGTATTAGCAGAACATGTTCATACTGAAACAAGGTGGAACATTTAGTTCTTTGAAATTCAATTTGCTGTAGTGTTTCCAGGGAGCAAGGATTGACTTTCAGGAACAGCTTTGTGAGAATGCTGCAGGGGATGAAGTGGATAGAGGGACTGTGATATGCTTGCAAAGTGAGTGTGTTTCTTCTTTCAAAGTTACCAGTATATCCAGCCTTTTGTTTTTAAATGACATGCTTGTGCCAGCAGTCATTTTGGGAAGTTTATGTTACCCAAAAGACAGGGTGAATAAAAATCAATGATTCTTTTTTAAAGCTTTTAATCACGATTTAAACAATTATTTAAATAATTTTTTAAAAAAATTTAGATTGTGAAAAAAAATCTGATTTAATTTTTTTTTTAAATCAAATCCACCCTTCTGAAGGATGAGCCAAGTGCAGCCCACTGACTACATGTGGCTTACCAGCACTCCTGGGGTCCCTGAGTCTTCACACAGCCCAAATATTAAAGTTCAAAAGTCCCTTTGTATCTTTTAAGGACTGTGGGAAGAAATTTTGGCATCTTCGTCCTGCAGCACCACCACCATAATTTTGTAAATTTAAAACATTGGCCTTAGAGGGCGCAGGGGGCTTTTTGATTATTATTATTATTATGTTTTAAAGAAAAGTATTTTTGGAGTGGGCAAGTGTGGGAATGAGTACAGCCGCCCAAGGTCTAGGGCAGCATTTGAGCCTGTGGAAACTACCCACCTCTGTATTAAAGAATAACACGTAGTAATTGTGCTTTATTGTTCTTGTGTGCTCCATTAGCTTCACATACAATTTAGGTCGTTCTTCCAACAACCGAGAAGAGAAGTCTCTCTTATTTCCAGTACACAGATGAAGGATTTGCAGTTCATTGAACTGATACATTGCACCAACTCCTGTACAGTTTAAAGTTTGAGTATATAATTTACTTTGTATGTTGGAATGATTTATGTATTGCCCTTCAGAATCACTCCAAGGTAGCTTATACAAATAAGATGAAATAAATAAATTAAGAACGAAATACTTTTTAAAAGCCAAGGATAACAAATTGATGCTAGTGCATAGTGGACCTCCCTGGGGAGGGAGTTCAGAAATGAAGTGAAATTGAAAAACAACAATAACCCTAAAACCCCTGGGTGCCTTGCTGTGGATGATGGGCATTACATCAGGTATCCTGAGTACTAATCATATAGAATTTTAAAGGTAAGAAACTACACTGGGAAACAAAGGCTAAGTGCAGTTTGTGAACAGTTCTCAATGCCACATATGTGTATGAGACATTGCAATTGCTCATTGTAGTTTTAAAACGAAAGCTATACTTTGGCAGTTCATTAAGTACTGATAATGGTATTCTGTCAAATTTGGCTCATGCTGCCATGCTTCATCTGCTTCATATTTGCCTCTAGATATTTTGGTTTTTAGGTACTTGTTGGGTGAGAGCTAAAATGTTTATGTACCAAATAATGTATTTCTTGCTTTGTGAAATTTCTTTGGGATTTTAGTTTAAGATTCATTCATTGATTTGTGCATATGGTTTTTTGGGTTGGGTTGGGGAAGAGAACCTATTTAAAATGCTGCACTCTGAACCAGATTCTTTCTCTGCTTTCAGGCAAGAGCAAAGAAGCTGAGATAAAAAGAATAAACAAAGAACTGGCAAACATTAGATCAAAATTTAAAGGTAAGTAAACTACTGTATTGTTGGTGTTATTTCAGTTTAGAACATAAAGACTTGCATTCTATTTCTATTTCTTTTCCTTCCTTCCTTCCTTCCTTCCTTCCTTCCTTCCTTCCTTCCTTCCTTCCTTCCTTCCTTCCTTCCTTCCTTCCTTCCTTCCTTCCTTCCTTCCTTCCTTCCTTCCTTCCTTCCTTCCTTCCTTTCTTAGTGGTCTATAAAGGTATTGCCTATTTTTGCATTTCTATTCTGAAAGTAATTCAATAATGTTTTTAAAGTATACTGAGTAAAATCAAAAGTTGACTGAATGGTATTAGTTTTTAGGTTCCATTTGTAATGTTTATCCAATGTAAAGTGTCCCTACCAACAACTCTTTCAGATCAATGTTACCTTTAAAGATGGGGTTAAGTTATTCCCAGAAAAGTATTTATTCTAAAGGAGAGATGAGAGTAATGTATTGTAGCCAGTTTTTGAGATTTTCATTTTTGGTTGGCAGTTTTGGGGGCAGGACATGGCTTATTTGGAGCATACCATTACGTGCTCTTATGGATCCCATTTGAGGAGGAGCCATCATTTAATGGCAGAGTGTGTACATTGTGTGTGGAAGGTGGTACATATGATCCCCTGGTATCTCCAATTATAGTATCTGCTCTGAAATGCTGAACAGCAATTGCCAGTCTGAATGGATGGACTAATTATGTGACTCAGTATGAAGCAGGTTTCATATGTTAATAGGACCCAGGGAAAATTGAGAGCTAGATGTGTCCATACAAGGAACTGAACTTGAGATGTCCGTGGTAGAATGTTTCCAGTTTAGTATCTCAAGCTTAGTTTGCTTTGTTAGAACCTTTAGATTGTTTTGAGGTTCTTAAAAAAAAAGGAAGAATAAATTAACACCCTTCAGCAATGGCTCCATTCAAATACCTATATGTGGTGCATGACCAAAAGCCATCAGACAATAAAACAAGCCTGGATAAAATAATCTGCATTGACTCAGTAAGCTTACTTTAGAGTGATTTACTATGCTAAGCAAGATTTTGATGACTGAAAATTACCATTGAGGAGAAAAAACGGTTGCCATCAAAGAACTTCTGAAACTGTGTTCTTGGGCATATTTGGTTAATCAAAGCTAGTAAATTTAATTTAAAAAAATATTTGCTTATCGCTGTCATTCCAATATCTCAAAAGTGAGTTTTGTCATGATGTGACACCCACCTGCCCCTCTTCTATCCTTTGTTTCATAAACTCATGACACAAAGGGCCAAAAATCAACTGGGTTTATTGGAACTTGGGCCGGGATAACAGCCGACAAATGTATAATAGATTCAGAGTCCTTGAGCCTTGTTAACTGCACTAGTCCAGTGTTCAGCTCCAAAGATTCATGCCTCCCAGTTCCTTTCACCAGGAGGTTCAGAGGCTCTACAGAGAGCCCAGTTTCCAGCACCAAGGTTTCCGATAATGTCCATGCTTTGGCCCTGGTGTCAAGGCACCTCTGGTGCCATGTTGCTCCTATGAGTGAGGGCCAGTATGCCTGCAATGAGGGGAGGTAGATGGGAGGTTTCTCCCTGGTGACTCGTACCAGCTCCCTTTTTGTCCATTCCAGTTCTAATACTTGTGCAGTCGCTTCCTCCGCCAGTGCCAGTTCTAGGTTGCTGTTGGTTCTTCTGACTTTGCCTCCATCTTCTTCTTTCTCCTCAGTGAAATGGTTGTGGTGGAGGGCTGGGCTTTGCACATTATTCCTCTTCTGGACATGTAGCTAAACTAGAAACCCCCTCCAGGGGTCCTCTTTATGGATATAATCCCACTCCCCTGTGGGCTCTGGGTCCTCCTCTGTGGATTTTTCAACCCAGAATGTCCCAGATTACTTTTCCTGGGTGTTCCCCCTAGGCTCCTTTGCCAAGCCCTTCTCCTCTACTCGCCGGGGCCTCTGGCTTCTGTTTCCTAGGTTTCTGCAGAAGAGCCTTGTCTTTTCCTGGGTGCATCAGTTTGGCAGCCTGCTCCCTCTGAGGATCTGCCTCTGCCCATGGCAAGGTGAGTTTTACAGCTGCCATCCACCAAAGATAAACAATCTTCTGCCTTTCTCCTAGGGTTCATCCCCAATCCCCAGGGCAGTCATTACCACCAGGTCCTCTGTCTGAGTCCACTCTCTCAAGATTGACTGATTGTGGCTTTTGAGCCTCTCCTCTCTGGATCTTGCACTGGCTGGCTGGGTAGTAGGCATTGGCTGTGGGTCTGAGTGTGATGGCTTGGAGACAGGAGCATCCCTACTCCTGTCCTCTTCACATATGGTTACATATTAAAGTTTCCTTGTTTCTCAAAAGTAACTAGAATAGTTACTTTTTCATTTCTCCTTGGAAAAAAAAACCCTGAATGCCTCAGTACAATGCACAACATGATCTAGCTTTTGAATTATGGTAGATTCTTCCTTCATTGAGGCACATCCTTGTATTGTGAAACAGTAACCAGGTTCTCCAAGTAGTGTAATAATAGAAATAGCAATATTGCTATAATACTGCATTATTTATGTACCATCAAGTCAAAACCGACTTATAAGTGAGATAATTATGGAGTGGTTTTATCCGTTCTACTCTCCCATTAAGTTTCCATGGTGGGGATTCAAACACTGGTCTCAAGAGTCCTAGTCCATCACTCTATCCACTACACCTCACTGGTTATGTATTACATTATTATTAACCTGAAATTAAATATTAAGTCAAAAACCAAATTAATTTTGTTTTTAAACAGTGCTACAAATAGCTCTCAATTTGGTTTGGGGTTTTTGTTTTTTTTTTAAAAAAAACCTTAATATTTAATTCTGGCTTAGTAATAATGATTATGCACCACAGAGTTGATTCCAAGTTATGGTAACCCTCTTCAGGGTTTCTTAGGTATAGAATACTCAGAATTGGTTTGCAGATCCCTCCTTCTCTGGGACTATGGGAGTATGCAGCTTGCCCAAGGCTATATAGGCTGGCCTTTTCTTCTGGGAGGCACAATGGGGAACTGAACTCCTGACCAAAAGTTTCCTCTGTGGCTGAGTGTTCTGAACCACTAAACTGCCCAGCCAATTCCATTGCAATAATCTGAGAGCTTCCAGAAGCTGCTGTAATTCAGACTGTTGGTCATTGTTGGAAGGGAGGTGGGGAAGATTGTCCACAACTAGAGACGGGCCTGGTTCGGTACGGCTCTCACACAGGTGTTCCATGGTCACCGCACGCTTCCCTCTGCTGCCTCCTCCAGGTGATCGTCCACTCACCAGCAGCAGTTGCTTCCATCTGCTGCCTTCTCTGAGTGATCACCCACTCGGAGGCAGTGCCATGGGTTTCCCTGCCCCACCTCCTCATCTGTGTGGGCAGCTGCCAGAGGAGTCAGAGAAGAAAAATGTGTGGTGCTGCCTCTGAGTGGGTGACCACCTGGAGGAGGCAGAGGAGGGAAGCGCACTGCGGCTGGTGAGTGGGTGATCGCTTGGAGGACATGGGGAGGGAAGGATTCGGCACTCATGGAACACCTGTGGGACACCACGTCAAACTGCCAAATCATGGTTCATGTCCATCTCTACCCATAACTGAAGAATTAATATTTTATCATCTTACCTACAACTAAAGAATTAATGCTCTTCATCAGATACTATAAAACAGCGGTCCCCAACCTTTTTAGCCCCGTGGACCGGCTGGGGAAGGCGGGACACCCCCCTGCGCTCGTGCGCATGCGCGAAGGAGCGCGTGCTGTCTCTCTCTCTCGGGCACTTGCCCGCTCATGCGCATGCGCAAAGGAGTGGGTGCGCTCATGTGGGTGCACACATGTTCATGCACATGCGCAAAGGGCGGCACAGTGCTCATGCAGGCACACTCGTGCGCATGCGCAAAGGGCGGCACGGCGCTCAGGGGGCACTCGTGCACATGCGCGAAGGGGTTGGGGAGCGCTCATGTGGGTGCAGGTGTGTGCGCGCAGGCACAAATGGGCTGTGCGGGGGGGAGTGCGTGCAGGGGTGGGTGGGGGAGGTCTGTCTCCGCGGCCCAGTCCAGCTCAGGCCACAGACCGTCACCGGGCTGCGGACCGGGGGTTGGGGACCTCTGCTATAAAACACTCAACTGCTGACTTTTTTTGGTTATAGTTCCAAGAACAAATTGCACATATTGGGATAAGAGAGAACTATTATCTTTTTGTTCACTGTTTCCAGGTGTGTTTTGAGTATTGAACCTAGATAGTTTTCACTTGTGCAAAGGTGTATGAAACCCACTCCCTCCCTTTTTCCTTCTGTTGGTCATGTTTGGGGGCCAGATGCGTATGTTTCTTCATTGTATGTGTTTTACCTAGTCACATCTTTGCTTCAGCATTTCATTAAGTCCAAAACAGCCCTTCAAAATATTTTGGCACACAGAGATTATAGGCACATCCAAGCAGTTCTCACTTCTGTCTTCTCCAGGAATCATAGTACAGATCATGTGCTCATCTTCTGGAATCCTCTACCACTGGGTAATTCTATATGAGGGAAATTTCTGACTGAATTGGTGGGTAGCATACGTATATTTAAACTCTCGTTTAAAAAGTCAGGAAATTCGGTTCTTCAAAAAAAGTCCGGTTTATGAATGTGGGATATTGTGCTTCTGTACCCACGATTCAAAAAGCCAGGAAATGGCTCAGTATTGCTGCACAATATCGTGCCTGCTTTGCCAACAGGAAAAGAGCATGCCAAGCTTTATGTAACAAAGGGCAGCCTGAATGTTGTCAACACCAGTGGCAGCAGTCAAGATGGTCTACAAGAGACCCTCTTCTGGTCACTACCATTCAAACTCTGACAATTGCTTTGTGTTTGGGTGAGAGGTGGTGAACTGATGAAAAAGGAGTCCGTTTCTGGGATTTTCCCTTGTGTGGTGTCACTTTGTGAATGGTGGTGGTGGTGGTGGTGGGCTCCTGTTCAGCACCTTGACCTGTAGAATGTCTCAGGGTTCCATGATTCTCCATACTACGTATTTCACATATACATGAAAAACCTGAAAGAGGCTGTTGAGAATGTTGTGGTCTGGTACCACCAGTGTGCTGATGATGCCCAACTCCATCTGCTTTTTCAAATCTTCCAGGAGGCTCTTCTCTCAGTCTCTCAGGCCCCACTATGTGGTCACCCAGCTCCCTGTCCCCCATTTCACCCTTGAATCTACCCTATCCCCCCATTGAAAATGGCTGACTACATTGTTACAAATAAAACTGATAAGCCATGCTTGGATAGCTAAAATCATGCCAGACTTCCTTCTAGTGTCAAATTTGAAGGCTTTGGTCTTCTGTTACTGAAGGTTTTGGCAGGCACTCTGGAAAAAATATTTTTTTTGTTTTGCTGCTAGACTTAATTCAGAGAGGAATGATTCAGGTAAGATTCAGCGTGATTGGAAGCCCTCTGGCTCATGATGTAAAAACAGTAAAATTGTTTTGTAATCCCAGTGTAGCAATTATTTGATTCCTGCTGAGATCGCAGCTTGTCTGCTGTTTTGGCATGCTCTTGTGGGGTTGTTTTGTTTTTTTGAGTGTTTTTTTAAAAAAATGAAAGTCAAACCTATATTTATTCAAGTCTTATCTTGAAACAAGGAAAGTAAATAATGGTTTTCATTCATTTAACTACTGGTTCCTATAGAACAAATTTTCCACATTTGCTAATATAAGCAAAAGAATTTCTTGTCTTTGGGGACTTTTCAGGAGCTTATTTTTACATAGGGGAATTTAGAGGTCTGTTTCATATATTCTTAATTTTCATTCTGCGTTTCTACCTAAAAGCTGCACAGTGGTTCATAACCGAGCATGAGGAGCAATAACCAGCTGGTGTTTTGTTTGTTTGTTTGTTTTTGTTTTAAGTTTAACACACGGGGCTGTACTCAAGCAATTTGATCTTGCAGTGTGCTCTGTGAAAAGTACAGGGAAATGTAGACACTGCAGCACATTCCTGAGATAAGCGGACATTCAGGGAAAACACTGCCTAGGAAAGATAGTGGCTTGTCTCCTCCTGCAGATACCATTGTCAGCTGAATGTAGCATTGCCCTTCTTGGAAAAGAAGGCTGGGCTTTGAGCCGTTTGATGAGCAAGCATATTGGCCAGAGCTGGACATCCTCAGGCCTCCTTACACGGAGAATGGTATTTTTAAACTATTTGTTAACTTGCTCTTATGTGAGAATAAAAAGGACTCATTTTTTGTAACCGGACGTCTTTAAAAATCTATATATAAATCATACAAGACACACACACACACATGGAAGGCAAAAACACTGCAGTCTTGTTATCATTTCTCAGTGTCCCAGTGAGAGAAGCATTTGGGAGATCAGTCACCATTCTGGGAAGAGAAAATTGGACAACAATCCGTCAGATCTGCTTTGACTTGGATTCCTGGGTTGAGCAGGTGGTTGGACTCGATGGCCTTATAGACCCCTTCCAACTCAGTTATTTTCTGCTTCTATGATTGTATGTGAAGCAGCAACAATAATGGCATGGAATGCTTAGCAATGTTACAAACAACTAGGGAATAATGCATTTTAAAATGCTTTGTCCTTCTGAAGCCTGGAATGTCCTGTTTTTCTGGAAAGGCAGTTATTCTTCCTTTGATTCTACCACATTCTCTGATATGGTTCAAAAAAAGGCAACTGTCTTTCTCTGAGATCAGCACATTTCCGATTTAAGGACCCTCCTTGGTTAATAAGGTAAATCTTATATTGGAACAAGGCTTCCAGAGTTTGTTTAACCCCGCTTGACTTGCTGGAGGTTGGTGACATTTCATGGACAGCTTAACTGTAGCAAAAAATTCTGAATTTAAGCTATCTAATGAAATGCCTGAAATAACTTTACAGTGACTTAGGTATCTTGAGCAACTTGGAAACAGTAAATAAATAAATTTTAAATATTCAGAAGAATCCATCAGTAGTGGAGAAAATCTGGGTAGAGTGTGCTTGAATATAACTCAGATGTAGTGAGAAATAATCTTTAGTAAGATGAGCCATATTCATTGGTGTATGATACAGTGAAAATTTCAAATGCTTAACTTCAAGACAGAAAAAAGAAAATGGATCAAATATCCAAACTTGATTACATGATAGAAAGCAAAAATCCTGTTTCCAACTACCCATATGCATAGGATGCTTCTTCAAATTCATAGAACTCAGTAGCTCATATATAAAATGCTCTTAGGTAAAATGTGGAACTTTACTAATCATAGTTATCAAACATTTGCGGGTGTACCACAACCATTCTGAGTAGAAAAGTCTTTCATCAGTTGTTACATGAATCCAATTTCATATGGATAACATTAATTTAAACCAAAATGGTACCTTGGAAAGCGTTTGCTTCTGGCTTGCAGATTTCCACCAATTGCATTAAACAAATGGAACTTACATCACAGTTATAAAGGTATACTTGGGAAAATGAGTGCTGTGAGCCGTATCTAGTGTTTCAGATGCTGAGCTGATAAAATAAACCCCTTATGACTTCTGAATCTTTATCTAGAGGGCACTGTCAAATGTTCTCCTTTTGAGATTAACACTAATGTAATGTTAATGAATAATTATCTCAAAAATAAGTCTAGAAATATAGTTTGGCATCTGTCATTTGTGCAAATGAATTTGATTGAGATATGGAAACTAGCGCTGGATCTCCTCCTAATGATAATATTAAATGTGGCAATTATGACCATACTGCTGAACCTATTTCTCATGCATAGCTTGTGTATATATATAAATTATGAGTCAGTGTCCTTGGAAATCTATATTTTTCCAAGTTCCACGTGTAATGTGTAAATTAAATGCATATTGGGAATCTGCTGTCGCTTTTATCAGCTAATTGGCCTTTTCCCATCATGTCATTTAACTTGTTTCTGCAGAGCTAGCTTGTTAAAATTTGTCCTCATAACTCCCTGGCGGATGAAGAGTTGCATCTTGAGAGACCTGGAGATGTAAACAATTTTAACTAAGACATCCGGGAAACCTATTGCTCTTATTTCCTGCAGTATTCTCAGAAGAATGGAGCAGAAAACGCCTTATCAGTTTAAATTATGACAAAGACCATTTTATTAACTCTTACCGGCACACTGACTAAAGCTTTTTCCAATGTTTTCAAAATATGTATGCATCCCAGGTTTCAGAACATTTCATTTCTCAGTTTATGTTATGATTCCGTATACCTCTGTTCAAACCTTAGGCAGTAGCATACATAAAATGTGAAAGGAACACTGTCTTTTCAGTGTTCAAAACTGCTTGAAGTGCCTCCACAGGCATAGGAAGCTCTCCTCTTCAGAATGTCTCCCTCCAAATACAGAGAGTCACAACTATTTTAAAAAACTGAGGGTAGAGGACTCCCTGTTATGCATTTATGGTAGTAATTTTCTGAATGCTTGGATAGGAATTGTACATCTTTGGGAACAATTGCCAAAGAAAATGTTTGTAAACAAGCCTCATTGACCAGATTGCTTGGATTGAGGATGGAAACTAAGTTCTTTTAAAATCCAGATGTAAGATATGACAAGTAACGTGACTGAGGGTATTAACACATTTTTAGTGTTCATTTACTAGTCACTGTGGCCCAGCTGAAATTGCTATACTCAGTAGGATATAATTTTTAATGTGCTGCCACAGATGACAAGTCTTCAAAAATGAAACAGTGTAATCCATTTGTATTCCCATAGAAAAACATCACGTTACCATAACTATATACCCTGCATTGTTCTGCTCTGCTGTTGCTAAAAATAGCTTTATGAAGCAGCTTGCATGGTTGGGCTAGAGTTGCCTACAGTTAAGTATGAGATGTGGCCATTTCAGCCATGCAAACAGACATCGGTGTTCTGTATTTGATTTCAAATACTAATTCTGCCCGTAATGCAGTAGTGATTAAACAACAAGTTTATGGCTTGGAAAATAGAGCAATGACTCTACTTGCTTGATGGTCTGATTACATATTCATTAAATATCATTAAAAGGGAGACTGAAAATAAAACAGTCAACATTATAATGCCATTGTACAAAATGCTGGTAAGGCTGCTCCTGGAGTATCGCATACACTTCTGGTCGCCACACCTCAAAAAAGACATAGTGGAACTGGAAAAGGTGTAGAAGAGAGCGACTAAAATGATGACTGGGCTGGGGCACCTCCCTTATGAGGAAAGGCTACAGCATTTGGGGCTCTTTAGTCTAGAGAAGAGGCACCTGAGGTGGGGACATGATTGAGACGTATAAAATTATGCAAGGGATCGATAAAGTGGATGGAGGGAAGCTCTTTTCCCTCTCATGCAATACTAGAACCAGGGGACATCCACTCAAATTGAGTGTTGGGAGAGTGAGAACAGACAAAAGAAAATATTTCTTTACCCAGCATGTTGTTAGTCTGTGGAACTCCTTGCCATAGGATGTGGTGATGGCATCTGGCCTAGATGCTTTTAAAAGGGGATTGGACAGATTTCTGGAGGAAAAGTCCCCATTGCAGGTTACAAGCCATGATGGGGATGTATAATCTCCAGGCTTAAAAGGAAGGTACTTCAAAATGCCAGATGCAGGAGAGGGGTATCAGGAGACAGATATCCAGTTGTCTCGTGTGCTCCCAGAGGCATCTGGTGGGGCCACTGTGAGATATAGGAAGCTGGACTAGATGGGCCCTTGGCCTGATCCAGCAGGGCTCTTCTTATGTTCTTAAGTTCTTATATTCATTTCATACAACATTCACAGGTTTTTTCCAGATGATGTACACTCAGCTGGGTATTGGACCTAATCCCCATTTTCCAACACATTCACATTTGAAACATACTCAAAGCCTTATCTATCACATTTACACTTTGTTTTTTTCAGGCGTGTAATTAACAGTATTTGTCACAATTCTGCTGTGAAAAAAACAATATGTAAGGGCAATCATGCAACTGATTTCTGCTGTTTCCTGTTTGGCAGTCATGTGATTTGTGGAGGGATCATTGGGTATATGATGGACAAGTCTGGAATACAGGGCGCTCTATTTGAGCAGTTGCCCATTTATGCTTATAAATGCAGTGGGATTCTGGCCATACACTACTGCTGTTTGATGACTGAGGAGAAAATGGCATCTTGATTGAGTCATTGAAGCGCTATAACTTGAGGACCAAATGATCTCATCTTTTTTTTTCTTTTTCTCTTTTAATGAGCAAAGATGTTGAGTACTTCAGTCAGGTGCAGAAAATCAACAGAAAGAACAATATTTGCTTTTCCTCACTTAGGTTGTTTCTTCTCTCATACCTGTCTTGTCCCTTGGTGAGAGTGGAGTGGGGGTGTAGATTCAATGGCTCTGTGTAAAACAGCATTTTTTAGCAGGGCCCTTTGGAGAGATCTCAAATAGAGGTTGCAGTGGGCTAGGTTCATAGGAAGATGTACTTGTGATACTTTGGAATTTGTGGGTGCGACTACGTTAGCATTGCACAAAGAACAGAGTCTCAGAATCTAATCTTAGGTTCATTTGGAAGTATAACTTGCTTCCAAATCATTCATGGCTTTAAAGACTTAAAATTGAGCCTGTAAAGAAAAAGATAAACAGTATAACTATTAGATGGTAATTACTAAAATATAAATCATCTTTCTATCCAGAAGGACCCCCCAGGGTGATCTGCAGTCTCAAAGAAAACAACAGAGAAAGCTATTTTCAAATGCCCAGAGTACACAGTAAAACTTTAAAACAAAGCAAAAGCTGATCTAAAAAATAGTCATTAAACAGCAACAAACCCAGGTTTAATATGAAGTATGGTTATGCAAGTATACCTGTAAAATGCACAGTGTGTTCCCAGATATGGTTGCCACAATTGTATTTTTCAGTTTGAACTTGAGAGAGAGAGGGAGAGAGAGAGGGAGGGAGGGACTGGAGAAGCCCATGATGGAGGCAGAATGTCCATCTTTGTACTACATGTTAACTTTGGGATATATCCATCTCAGGGTGCAACTAAGTTAAAAAAATTTGGAAAACACTCCGGGATTGGGATGGTCACATTATTTTCCATTAACTACATGAGTTTCAGGTCAGTGCAAATCAGCCTGAAGTTTTACCCTTCAATACGTATTTTCCCCTCTCTTGCTGGAGCTTATATAGTTTTCAGAATCAAATGCATTTGCATCACATCAAGTGATGGCTTGAGGCAATGCAATGAATAACTAGAAGGTGGATGTCCCGGCTTTCTCATTTAAGGTGGGGAAAGAGGAAGCAAAGGGGCACACATAAAACTGCCAGTTCCCCTCAACCAAATACTCTTTTGTCTCCAAATTGTTTATTTTTTTCCAAAGACTTAGTGCCAGCACTGGTACACTAGAGCAGTGGTCCCCAACCTTGGGCCTCCAGATGTTCTTGGACTTCAACTCCCAGAAATCCTGACCAGCAGAGATGGTGGTGAAGGCTTCTGGGAGTTGTAGTTCAAGAACATCTGGAGGCCCAAGGTTGGGGACCACTGCACTAGAGCAACTGGAGACCAAGGGGGGAAAAAGGTGAGTGAGGAGGAAATTGGTGGGCAGCTGTTGTTTCCAGCTTGTTAAGGTAGCTCTACAGTAGCCATGCCTTCTGCAAATCTGGACAGTTGTAGCCACCTTAACAAGGTGGTAATGAATTCAGATTGACAGTTTTCTCTGCACTCTCTGCTGACTCCTCTGTGATTTGTAGTTTGCCTGGGGAAACCCCCCTTCCTGGATGTGACCACAGCGGATCACTTTTCATTTCTCCTCCTGTGTAGTTGTATCCTTGGATAGATGGTACAGTGTCATAATTTCACATTTCTACCAATATGGTAGGTTTCATGATGCTTAGGGCTCATTTGATATCCCGCATACCTTTACCTAATTTTTCAAAGTACTTTTCTTATTGTGTCTTGCAGTAAGATTTTCATTTTTTAATTTACTTTAACAATATAATGTTTGTTCGTCCTTGGATACTTAAATGTTCAGTGCTTGCTATCTTAGCATTTCTGCAACTGCATATGCCTCAGAATAAATCAGTTTCGAAGAGAATAGATTTGTCAGCTTTTGTCCTCATTTGATTAAAAAGCCCTAATTAAGTTAGTTCAACACAAGTCTTTACAATAAAAGGAAGGCTCCTTTTGACCCACACTTTGTGTTTGTAAAATGCTGAGTCACCTTCCATCCTGTTTGTTCTGACTGATTTTTAGTTTTAATTGGAGGGGTAGCAAAAGATGCAGCTATATCAAGTCAATGTTATTTGTCACTTTTTGATTAACTTGTTTTCAACAAATCACTATTTCTTTTTCAGGAATCACTTATTAACAATACTTATGTTACTATAACTTTCAGAAATTGGCTATTTTAAAGTGACAGTTCCTCTCTCTACCAATGTTCATTCAATTATTCTGCAAGTCTCCATTTCAGTTAACTCAGTAGCTGACTCTGAAGACTTAATTAACTGTCCTCTTTCCAATAGGATTGCTATGTATATACTCAGAAGTACAGAAAATGCTGCTCTCAAGATTTTTCCAGGTTTCATTCTGGTGCAACAATGGCTCAGATTCACTTCATTCCATTAACACTCTAGTTGTTGTACTATTGTACTGTCTTGAAAGCTGCCTCAGTAATTAGCTTCTCTTAATTTGCAGACTTTTCCAGCTGTTGTCTCAAGCAACATCAGCCTTTACTTATGATCTTCTCTCAGCCTTTGCTGTTGTGAGTTCTTCAAGCTTTATCCAGCCCAAACAAACCTGAAACAAATATAACATAAACATCAACAACAAACCCTGCCAGAAATCCTGTTGCTTAGCATTGTAAGTTGCATTAAAGTAGGCCCACTGACTCAGTGTGGATTTGGTGAGTCAACTCCTCCATTAATAGTCCCATTGAATCAAATAGGCCTACTTTAATTGCAGCTTACTACACTAAAGGGACGTGGTGGCGCTGCGGGTTAAACCGCAGAAGCCTCTGTGCTGCAAGGTCAGAATACCAGCAGTCATAAGATTGAATCCACGTGACGGAGTGAGCTCCCATCGCTTGTCCCGGCTCCTGCCAACCTAGCAGTTCGAAAGCATGCAAATGCAAGTAGATAAATAGGTACCACCACGGTGGGAAGGTAATGGCGTTCCGTGTCTAGTCGCGCTGGCCACGTGACCACGGAAACTGTCTTCGGACAAACACTGTCTCTACGGCTTGGTGACGGGGATGAGCACCGCGCCCTAGAGTCGGACACGACTGGACTAAATGCCAAGGGAACCTTAACCTTTACACTAAAGTAAGTTGTAATCAGAGTAGGCCCATTTGAATGAATAGAGTTTATAAAGGAGTTGATTCAACAAATCCCCACTGAGTCAATGAGTCTACTCTAATGCAACTTACTACACTAAGCAACAGGATTTCAACTATTAAAACAATTTAAATTCATAATTAAATCTCTCCTCTGAAGCAAATTCACATAGGAGGCTGATAAAATTAATTTCTATTTTATTACATGAAATTGCATTATGTATTGTTCCTTTTCTTATAACCAAATGATCATGTGCTGTCAAGTCAACTTCGATGTACAGTCATGTGAAAAAGAAAGTACACCTTGAATTCTATGGTTTTACATATCAGGACTTAATAAAAACCATCGGCAAGTCTGAAAATTAAGTAAATACAATCTCAGATGAACAATAACATGTCATGATTTATTTAACAAAAAGAAAGCCAAAATGGAGAAGCCATGTGTGAAAAACTAAGTGCACCTTATGATTCAGTAGCTTGTAGAACCACCTTTAGCAGCAATAACTTGAAGTAATCATTTTCTGTATGACTTCATCAGTCTCTCACATAGTTGTGGAGGAATTTTGGCCCACTCTTCTTTACAGTGTTGCTTCTGTTCACAGGTTTGCGGGCATTTGTTTATGCACAACTCTGTTAAGGTCCTGCCACAGCATTCCAATCAGGTTGAAGTCTGGCCTTTGACAGAGCCATTGCAACACCTTGATTCTTTTCTTTTTCAGCCGTTCTGTTGTAGATTTGCTGGTGTGCTTGCGATCATTGTCCTGTTGCATGACCCAGTTTTGGCCAGGCTTTACCTGTTGGGCAGATGGCCTCACATTTGACTCTAGAATACTTTGATACACAGAGGAGTTCATAGTCATCTCAATGACTGCAAGATGCCCAAAGTCCTGTGGCAGCAAAACAAGCTCAAATCATCACCCTTCCACCACTGTGCTTGATGTTATGAGGTGTTTGTGCTGATATGCTGTGTTTGGTTTTCGCCAAACATGGCACTGTGCATTATGGCCAAACATCTCCACTTTGGTCTTGTCTGTCCAAAGGACATTGTTCCAGAAATCTTGTGGTTTGTCCAGGTGCAACTTTGCAAACCTAAACCATGCTGCCATGCTCTTTTTAGAGAGAAGAGGTTTTCTCTTGGCAACCTTTCCAAACAAACCATACTTGTTCAGCCTTTTTCTAATTGTACTGTCATGAGCTTTAACATTTAACATGCTAATTTAGGCCTGTGGAGTCTGAGATGTAACTATTGGGTTTTTTTGTTTTTTTGCAATTTCTCTGAGCATTGCATGTCTAACCTTGGGGTGAATTTGCTTGGACGTCCACTCCTGGGAAGATTGGCAGCTGTCTTGAATGTTTTCCACTTGTGAATAATCTTCTTCACTGTAGAACAGGGGTGGGCAATTAATTTCTATAGGGGGCCACATGAAAAATCTGAACTGTGTTCGGGGGCCGAACCAACTTTACTTAAAAATAAAATGAAACAGTGATGTTATGATTGTTTTTATTTTAAACTTGTTAATCTTCACAAATACTAAAGAGTTTTTTTGCGGTATGTTAAAGATAAGCAACTGGCGGCGGGCCGGACAGGAGCGGCTTGCGGGCCGTATGTGGCCCGCGGGCCGCACTTTGCCCAGGTCTGCTGTAGAATGATGGACTTTAAATTGTTTGGAAATGGCCTTGTAACACTTCCCAGATTGATGGGCAGCGACAATTGCGACAATTGTGAGCATTGCTAATGTGTTTCCCCCTTGGTATTGTGTTAATTATACAGACCGGCAAATTGCTAAAACTTTGGCTTCTAATGAGGTGGTCACACTTGCTGATGATCACTTACTCAAGGGCATTTGGTTAGCAGTACCTAGCTGCTACTTAGCCTCTTAATTCCTATGGAAGCAGTAAGGATGTACTTAGTTTTTCCATACATGGCTTCTTCATTTTGGTTTTATTTTTGTAAAATAAATCATGACATGGTATAATATGTCATATGTTGTTGTTCATTTGAGGTTGTATTTACCTAATTGTCAGACCTGCTAAGGACCAGATGATTTTTATGTCCTGATACATAAAGCAATTTCTTTTTCACATGACTGTATGGTGACCCTTTTGGTGACCCAGGAAGAGAAAACTTAGAAGTGATTTACCATTCCTTTCTTCTGGGAGTGCCCTGAGACTGTGTGGCTTACCCAAAGCCATATAGGTGGCTTTACTCACAGGAGGCACAGTGGGGAATCAAACTCCCAACTTCTGTCTCCGCAGCTGGATACCTAAACCACTGAGCTATCCAACCAGCACTTATAACCAAACTTATTCTTAATTTATCAAATAACATCAATTCACAAACCTGCAAGATTAATTTGAAATATACTTTCCCAAAGCACTGAGAATGCCAGCCAAAACAACAGTGAGACGATCCACTAGAAGAAGCTGCTCTCACTTCATGTCCCAGAGGAATGTCATCTGTCCATGCCCTCATGGAATGAGCCAATTCTAAAGAATCAAGTCCTCCTTTCTCAGAAATGCATGCTCTTTGCTTAGACCCTTGTCTTCACTGAAAGTGGAGGAGTTACCACCGTGGAAATGAGAGGCTGCCATCAGAAACCGAAAAGCCTTGTCCACCAGTCTCTTTTTAGCTTCTTTAGATCAGCTACTTTGGCCTCAAGGGAATAAATTTATGCCTAAAGCAAGGCCTTAATAGGACCAGGCACTTATCCACCATTTTTTCCCACAGACAGGTAGCTGTATGCTGGATAGCTTTTATGACCTTGCTAGCCTTTTGCTTTCATACCTTTTTTTTTTCTTTGCCAGGAAACCTGTTCACTAACACAAATAGAAGAGAAGCATCTGCTGCACTTACAGACCAAAATCTTGTTGCTTAGCATAGTAAATTACACTAGATCAACAGGGACTTGGTGGATCAACTCCTTTGTAAGTTCTATTGATTCAAATGGGCTTACTCTAACTAAGACTTACTTTAGCATAGTAAGTTGCAGTTAGAATAAGCCCATTAAATCAGTAGAATTTACAGAGGAGTTGGCTTGAAATAATTCATTGGGCCTACTCTGGTGCAATTTATTACACTAAAAAACAGGATTTTGGCCATATGTTGGGGAAAATGCCCAGTGCATCTGCCTGTTTACTTTCTCATGATCTTGACAGTATGGCTTGTCCTCATGGTGTACAGCTGGATCTCACAGTTTTGTCCTACTCTTATAGATCTCACTAGCTTCTCTCTTGTTGCAGCCAATTATATTTGGAGGGCTTTCTTTCAGAGTATACATGTGTAGGTCAAAAAGAGAGATAACCAACTACTTCACTGCATCATATTCCAGTGAGTGAAAATCTAAATCCTTTGAGCCTCAGTGGAACACAGATCATTACAAGGGAGAAGAGAATGGGTAGACATTTAAGAAGAGGACTTTGTTAAAATCTCTCTGGGAATGCAGAGTTCTGTCTTACTATATATCTGGTTTAATTTGCACTTTTCTAGAAATATACTTGGGTTTTAAAAACTAAGCTATTAAACTGAATGGAGGCATTTATATAAGCTTTAGGTTGATGAGATGCACTTTAAAAGACTTTAATTATTGCCCCATACTTAGCTTTAATTTTTATTTATTGGCATTGCTTTTTGCTACCAAGCTTGCTTTGTGCACCTTGTCAATATAAATATATGTGGTAGGTTTTTATGTCCTTTCTGGATTTGGGTTCGGTCTAGGAATCTGAGTCTGAGCATTGTTGCAACCGCATTGGACTTTGTTGTTAGAACTGTGAAGTTCCTACAGGATGGCCCTTGGGGGATTTGCTGTTCCGTTGTCTCAACTTGAGCTAATTGTTACATAATTTTAAATGGATTAAACAAATGGGTAGCACTTAACTTCTCCCACAGGTCCTTTACTTTTTATAATCTTGACAGTTTGTCAGTAGGCATAAGATGCTTCATCAGCTGAAACTCCCCACTGTGCTCTTGAGCTATTGTGGCCCCTGCTCTACAGATAACACAGTTACACACCAGACTGCTATATTCCACGTTATGTATGAATACCACTGTGGCGAGCACTAATTCCTAGCTTCAAATGTGATTCCCCCTCCCCCACAAGGATTAGCAATTCTTGCATATCTATTTTGTTAAATTCCAAGTTGTGGCAGTGTTGCTTTCCAGAGATGGAGGCAGTTCCACTTGACAAAGAGAGAACATTTTTAGATGAAGGGCTGATATTTTAATCGTAAGCACTCCCTTGCCATACCCATACTACTTCATCACTTGGTTGCTATGTAAGCAGAGGGACATTTTGTGCACACAGCCAAATATAATCAGCAGCCACTTGTACTGTATGTCTCTTCAGTAAGAAGAAAAATTGCCAAAAGGGAAATGTGTTCTCATTTTGCTACAGTTGAATTACTAACCCTGCCCTTGCATAACAGTTTGATTTTTTTAAAAATAATCTGCACAGCTGTATAACCAAGAGTATTAAACGTACGTGGTTGTACTGTATGAACAGGGAAATGTAAGATGGCTGGCAGTATTGCTGGCCATGTTATTCACTAATGTGCCTCACAGGCAATTCAGTGAGGCATACCCTTTCTAGAAGATACTGGTTGTAATGCAGTTTCAGATCATGATTCTTCCTGACTATAGGATACTCCCACCTAAGCATATGGGCACATGCATAAATCTGCTAACCAAATGCTTGATTTAGTACAAGTCTCTGGTAAAAGATCAGCAGCTGTGGTTTTCTGTGGCACTAAGATGTCTTTTGACATGCTTGGCAGATGTTGCTCTTCATTTCCACAGTGCTGTCATATTATCTTATGAATGCAGGGAATGCTGAGAGACATATAAAAATAGTAAATTCAAAATATTTGTGTTCAACCTCTGGTTAATCCAGTTGCCAAAATCCTGTTGTGTAGTTTACACCTGTGGAAGTGTGATGATGTCACTAACAAGGAGAGATTTTTAGTAATTAAAGGGTTCCTACGTATGTTACATGGCTTGTCTGGATTGTTTGTAATCAGTTTTCATTGCTTGGAAGCCATGGGAACAGTGGGATAGAAGGAGAAAGTTTTTAATTACAAAAAATCTCGTCATACCAGTAATGTCATCTGACAGGGGATATTTTTTGGTAGTTAAAGACTTCCTCCTTCCTCCTTGGGACTCCCACAGCTCACACACAATGAAACTAACTATATATGAGTCAAACAAGCTGTAAAACAAAAGAAGAAAGCCCTTAATTAGTGAGAATCTCCCTTTGCTAATGTTGTCATTGCCCTTTGGGGCAGCAGATGGAACACAACTGACAGAACAGGATTTTGTCCAGAGTTCTTTTTGAAATCCATGTTGTTGGGTTTGAAATAATGTGTCAGCTCATAATGTTTAGGAAACATGGTACTAAAATGAATTATTAAAGCTTGGCTTTGGATAATGGAATTTTTTGCATAGATAACCAGTTCAAGAATTCCTTTTCAGGCTGTATTCCTATGAAGGCCAAACATTATATACAAAGCTGTTATAGCTATAACCTTGATCTGAAATTTGTGGTGGATGTGAGAATAATATTACTTTTTTGGGGGGGGGGCATCTGATGCCACTGTTTGGGATACCCATTGTTTCAAAGTTGAGGTGAACAAGCGTTCCAAGCCATTAGTTTGTAAACTAATAGGTCTGTCTTGCACTGATCATCTCTATTGATATGAGTTAAGATTCTGTATAGCTGGGTTGTCAAACTAGAAGGAGCAGCTCAGTTTTATAATGTCCATGTAGACTGGTCAGTGTATCTCAGGTAGGATCACCAGGAAGTAGCTACTATTTTCAAAAGCTTTACATTGTACATGAATCTTAGCAGAGTCTAGAGTTTAACAGTGAAGATAGGGTTCAGAAGTACCAGGGCAAAGAGATACAAGACTGATCTGCAACTCAGTCCAACTGATATTGGGGCAGGATGATGATGATCATTTTCTCTTTAATGCAGAGAACCTGAGATGATGTAGGATAATAAGTGTCTGTTTATTTTTCTGCATCCTTAACATCATCAGGTCCTTTCATGAGGAAATGAAGGGCACTGTAGTTTTTGATGGCTCAACATCAGATCCCTTTGACATCCGAAGCGGAGTGAAACAGGGCTGTGTCCTCGCACCGACCCTGTTTGGGATCTTTTTTGCTGTCATGCTGAAGCACACCTTTGGAACTGCAACAGAAGGTGTCTATCTCCGGACTAGATCAGATGGAAAGCTCTTTAATCTCTCTAGATTGAGAGCGAAGACCAAAGTCCATCTGAAATGCATGCGGGACTTCCTCTTCGCCGATGATGCAGCTGTTGTTGCCCATTCTGCTGAAGACCTCCAACAACTCTGGAATCGTTTTAGCAAGGCCTGCCAAGACTTTGGATTAACAATCAGCCTGAAGAAAACACAAGTCATGGGCCAGGGCGTGGACTCACCTCCCTCTATTACCATCTTCACACAAGAATTGGATGTTGTTCATGACTTCGTGTATCATGGCTCAACGATCTCTGACACTCTCTCCCTAGATGTCGAGCTGGATAAACGCATTGGCAAAGCAGCTACCATGTTCTCTAGACTCACAAGGAGAGTATGGCTTAATAAGAAGCTGACTGCACATACCAAGATCCAGGTCTATAGAGCCTGTGTCCTGAGCACACTCCTGTACTGCAGTGAGTCCTGGACCCTTTGTGCACGGCAGAAGAGGAAGCTGAACACATTCCATATGCGTTGGTATCACCTGGCAGGACAAAGTTCCAAACAGAGTAGTCCTAGAACGAGCTGGAATTTTTGGCATGTATACATTACTGAAACAGCAACGTTTATGTTGGCTCGGGCATGTCGTGAGAATGGCTGACGGTCGGATTCCAAAAGATCTCCTGTATGGAGAATTAGTGCAAGGAAATTGCCCCAGAGGAAGACCACAGCTGTGATACAAGGATATCTGCAAGTGGGATCTGAAGGCCTTAGGAATGGACCTCAACAGATGGGAAACGTTGGCATCTGAGCATTCAGCCTGGAGGCAGGCGATGCATCATGGCCTCTCCCATTTTGAAGAGACACTTCTTCAGCAGGCCGAGGCAAAGAGGCAGTCCCGAAACCAGCAAAATCAGGGAGCTGGACAGGGGACAGATTGGATATGTCTTCAGTGTGGAAGGGATTGTCACTCTCGAATTGGCTTTCTCAGCCACACTAGCCGCTGTTCCAAGTCCTCTATTCAGAGCACGTTACCATAGTCTCTCGAGACTGAAGGATGCCTAATCTAAAAAAAATAAAAATTGTTCAAGCCTTATTTTTTTTAGAGATAAATACCTTCTTCAAGGGCCTACTTGATAACAGTCAAACCAGCTCTTTGCTACTGCATCTTGGACACAGGTAATCTCTAAAGAAAAGAAGCTTATCTGTGAAACATCAGGTTTACTCAGAAATTAAAAGGCTGTTTTCAATCTTGTGTCCCTTTTTCTCTGATTTACTTTTCCTGTATTGTTTTGAATGAGGTGAAGGCAACCTTTGCTGATGAATTACCAATCAGATACTGACAGGCTGCTGTTTCATATGCCTTCAAAGTGTTCACTGGGACCCATTCTAGATGGAAGTTTGGAAAGATGTCTGTCCTGCAGTGTTTATCTGGTGAATTAGATAATTTCAATGAATTGATCCATAGATGTGCAGTATTACTGTTGCAGCTTTGAATGTTCATGGTTTTTATTTTGCCTTTTATTGCTCATTAGGTGATAAAGCCCTTGATGGCTACAGTAAGAAAAAGTACGTCTGCAAGCTGCTTTTCATTTTCCTCCTGGGACATGATATTGATTTTGGCCACATGGAGGCTGTGAATCTACTGAGTTCAAACAAATATACAGAGAAGCAAATTGTAAGTAATGTCTTATCCCTGTATTGTGATGATAAAGTACCATCAGATACCATAGTGATGATATATGTCTCTTATAGGTAAACAATAGGAGATGAATTAAGTAATTTTGTATTTGTGTTTTTTAATTTTCCTTTAGATAACTGAGAGATGTAGCGCTTTCAAGTACAGCACTGGTTTTTAGTTGTGGGAACACTACACTATGGGGTTGCCATCATATTTGATGTTTCTCACATTAGAGGTGCCATCAATATAACTTTGATTATGCTCTCTTTAATGGTGCAGTGATAAAGGAAATAGGGTTAGAGAAAGACTTCTAGTTTTGGTTCAAGGCAAAGGGTTGGGTAAAATAAGATGCCACACTGTAGTTTGGGATGAAAAGTGAGTCCCAGACTGGTGAAGAGTTTAAATCCACTTCTCTAGAGAGCTGCATATATTGGGCTTTGGCCACATTTTCTGTTTGTTTCCTCAAAAAGAGAAACCTACCACGGAAATAATTTTTTATTATCATTTTATTAAATATTTGGTCCAAACTCTTTCTTATTTTAGGGCAGTTGATAAGATATTTGCAGAAACTATCATGGCAGATGGCTGTAAATTTGCTTAAAGACCAATCAGTATTGAAGCCAGTGTCCCTTTGGATCAGTGGTTGCCAACCTTTGGTTCCCAGATGTTCTTGGACTGCAATTCCTGAAGCCATTGCTAGCACAACTAGTGGTGAATGCTTCTGGGAGTTGTAGTCAGGGAACATCTGGAGATCTAAGGTTGGGAACCACTGCTTTGGATGATCTAAAATGAAGGAGTGAATTTCTGTTATTACTCTTATGTCAGGTGGACAAAGATTGGCCCTCCAGATGTTGGACTGCAACTTTCACTAGCCTCAGCCTGCATAGCTAGTGGTGAGGAATAATGGGGGAGTTGTGGCCCAACAACCTCTGGAGGGGTGCATTTTACCTACCTTTTTCTTATAGAAAAGCTACAAGTCATTAATCAGATTTCCTTTGTTAGATCCATGTGCTAAAACTTACCTCTCATTAATAACAATAAAAAACAGCTGCCTTATGTTTTTTGTTTTTTGTTTTAGTTTGCTGAAAATTGTAAGTACTCAAGAATTTTTAAAAATAATTTTAAAAAGAGGTATAGAAGACCTGGAAGGCAGCAGGAGAAGAGGAAGTTATGACATGAGATGGATTGTCTCCATAAAGGGCACCATGGCCTTTAGTTTGTGAGACCTGAGTAGGGCTGTTAATGACAGTGACGGGAACTTTTAGAGTTCATTAGTTCACAGGGCATGATAGGCTGTAATTGCTAGTAAGTGGACTGAGCATTTCCTTCCAATTGTTGCTGTTTAATTGACAGTGAACAAAGTCCACAACACAGAGAGGCTGACTGTACTGCATAATTACCAAATTTAATTTGTTCTATAAATAAAATAAAAGTGGGAGAGGAAGCAGGTGGTTTAAAATTGGACAGCCTTAAAAGATATTTTAACTATGGACTAGGTTTATTATAGCATTTTTTCCTAATCTTCCTTAGTATGAATCTAATGAGCTAATCAAAGTATCAAGCATTGTGAATGAGTTTGGATGGAACTGTTAAAGCTGAAATCCAAACAGCTTCATGCCTGGTTGTGTGCTAATGCACAAAGAGTCTTTCCCACCCCAGTACACCCATAGATGTTTCTGTCCCTGGAAATGTTGGGTGGTCCATTCCAAAGAGGGGAGTGGGATTGGGGAACAGTAAATGCAGCATGGGAAGGAAATGGCAATTCCACTGCATGGAAGAGTGCTTTCTGTTCACATATGCAACTGTCTGGACCCTAATCAATATGACTTTCAAAAACTGTATATAAATGTGTCTAAACACTACCTCAGCAGTATTACCACCTGTCTAATTCTTTTGAATTTGGCTTCATTTGTAACAAAGGGGGAAACTGTCAGCTTTACAATATACATTGCTTTGGATCAGGATCTCATTATGAACCTTGAGATGGCTGAATGAGCTATATCATAGTACAGGAGACTTTTTTTAAAAAATCATGAATACTGCATATAAAATATTGCTCTGCCAACCAACAACTAATTTTTCTCTTAATTTCAGGGCTATTTGTTCATCTCTGTACTTGTGAATTCAAATAGTGAGTTGATACGGCTGATAAACAATGCAATTAAGAATGACTTGGCCAGCCGCAATCCCACTTTCATGGGACTAGCTTTGCATTGTATTGCCAACGTGGGTAGCAGAGAGATGGCGGAAGCATTTGCTGGAGAAATTCCAAAAATTCTTGTAGCTGGGTAGGTAATTTATGTTGATTTCAGATGCCAATAATAGACCAGTTAAGTTGATTATTTAGATGACGCCAGGTGTCTTACATGACTAGATAAGTTATCTCATCATCAGTGGTGCCTCTGTTAGGTTATGCTTTCCCAGTGGATTCTACTGTTCAGTGGTGGAGTGTTGAAACAGTGTGAAGATTCATTTGCTCCTGAAACCTTTTCTCTACTTGACTTCAATGGACAGTATTCTAGACTACTTCATTGGGCCTTTGTTTAATTTATTGTGAATTGTCCCCCTGCTTTCAGTATCTTGGGGTTTAAACAGTTTTCATATTGCTACACTTGTATTCCCTGAGAATATTAATAATGGGGACAGTATTAGATTTCATCTTGGCAGCAGCGATATCCATGGACATCAGCCCTTCCCCCAAGTGAAAGTGCTTGCTTAAATGGACAGTGTAAGGGCCTTTCTACACACTTGTCTAGTATGGTAGACATTTCTGTTTTTACATGCATACTTGGAATGTATGTAGGCTTCCTAATGAATATTTATCTGGCACAAAATAATCCTTTTGATACATTTCAAGTCACTGTAAATATTTATTTTCATGGTATAGTATGACACAGCTCTTGGTTAGAGAATCTTCCCTAGAAGAAATGCCTCACCATAGATGGCTAGAGCAGATGGTGTATATTGTATGGTGTCAAGTCAATTCAGATGTATGGCAACCCTTTCTAGGGTTTTTGAGATAGAGAATACACAGAAATGGTTTACCATTCCCTTCGTCTGGGGGGTGTCTTGGGACTGTGCAGCTTGTCTGTGACTACATATACCTAAACCACTGAGTTGTCCAGCCAGCTAGAATAGGTGATAGATAGCATATTTCCTCTTTTTTTAAATTGGGCTAGCCTAGTGTAAAGATACGCTTCTCATAGGTTAAGATTCCACAGACAAATTAAAGGGAGAAATGAAGAGAGAAAGAGAGAATTGTGGTGTTTTAAAGTATTTCAGTGTGGGCTTTCATGGGTCAGAGCTCACTTCTTCAGACACACAGAGTGCAGATATATGTGCTCTATAGAGTGATCTTGTCAAATGTCCTTGAGCTGAAAGAAATAATATATGAATTGAATAGTGTGCATGTGTGTTCAGTTATATGTGTTGCCAAGGTGACAATCCTTTTTTGAGTAGATGCAGTTGCAGATTGAACAGTACTTCTGAAGCTCCTGCTGCTCCTTCATTATGAATGTAAGCAGGGATGAGAGCAAACATGGACCAGTCCTGCTATGCTCTAGAAACTATCTCTGAGGAATGTAAAGTAATAAGGAATGTTGTGTGCTACTTTATAGATGAGTGGATGTGACACGCGTAACTGCCATTCTCTGAGACAAAATGCTCATGTTTATAGAGTTTATTTTTCATTCATAAGAACAGTCTCCTGGGGCATCTAAACTGATCCAATTTCCTTTCCATCCAATATACTACTATAGCAAACAGTATACATATATATTGTTACAGTGAGATTGTTATATGTTAGGGAGAATGTATTAAAAGTCAGTAAACATTTCAAAGGGGTGGGTTGGCTCATGAAGGTCAGGGGAGGCTTATCGTGTGGTCCTGTCTCTGGCATCTCCTGTTCCAGTGAAATGATTTCTGAGTGTTAGAATCAGCAAACCTCTCTCTAAAATTGGTGGTACCAATGGTCTAATTCTGCATAAGGCAGCTTCATATGAATGGCTTATACCTGATATCAAAGCATGTAATAATCATTCTTCAAGCCTCCAATTTCCATCTTGGTATTTATAAAAACATGTTTTTCATTATTAGTATTTAAATCCAATTGGAGAGCCAAAAACCACAGCATCTATAAAATGCTTCCTCCTCTGCCCTTTCCCCCATCCTAGTTCTGGGTTTTCCTACCATGTAGCCTGATGAAGAGTTCTGGAGAACTTGAAAGCTTGCCATATTTGTGATAGTAGTTCTAATAAAGATATCGCCTAACGTTGTTTTTACTCATGGATCCCACAGGTACTTCTGCTTTTTTGTTTTTACCTCTGGTTACAAATGACTTTCACAGTCTTCTGTTGAAGCCAAATTTTTATTTCCCTTTTATCTCAGTTGCTGAACTGAATAAAGACTTGAGGCATTTCAAGTTGCAAAGTAATTTTTAACAGAAGATAATAGTTTCACTTAAACCTTTTCTAACCTGAGCCTATGCATTAAGCACTCTTTAAACACACCAGCTGAAGAGCCCCAAGACTTGGGACACACTAAGGTAGTCTTCCCCTATGTAATGCTCTCCAGGTGCATTGAACCACAGCTCCCACTGTAATGGGTTACTGTCCCTATCATCCACAGGCGGCATACCCATTGTTCCTAAAGGCCTTACAGTCTGAGACATCTGGAAGGCACCAAATTCAGTCATGTTGAGCTAAGGGAAGCCCCATCACTGTTCATTCCCCCTATTATCATCTGAGTTCCTCATTCATTTGCAAGTTCAGATTAATGTTGGCTATTTGAGATCCACTGGCAGACTTCCCTTTCTTTTGCAGAGATACCATGGACAGCGTGAAGCAGAGTGCAGCTCTTTGCTTGCTACGGTTGTACCGAACCTCTCCTGATCTGGTTCCTATGGGAGACTGGACATCAAGAGTTGTACATCTTCTCAATGACCAGCATCTGGTAAGCTCAGTTGAACTTGCCTCCTAACTGGAATTTCTCCTTTATAGTGTACATATTTAATTTTGTAGGTTCAGAATTTAATAACGTTGAATCATGATAGACAGTGTTTTTGTCATATATGCCAGAAGTCAAGTCCAAAAGTGTGACATGTGTCACTTGAACACTTTGGGATGAAGATGCATCAGTATTAGAGATGCGTGAATTCTGAAGTAATCTCTTTTTAGTTTAATGGACTGATATTGTTTATATTTTTATAGCCTCCCTTTATGTTTATGTGGTTATTATTTAATATGTTATTGTGGTTTATTTTGTTGTGAATAATAATAAAAAATTATCTTGAAGTTTATCCAGTTCCTTCTTAAAAAAAAGAGAGGACCTGAATAATAGCAACAAAAGAAGACCATGTCTCAGGAATCTTTTTCCCAGTCCAAAAGAGACGGCTGAGGACTGAATGGAGGGGGCTTAGGGAGATCAGCAAGGGGGCTAACAGGCATCCTCAGTGAGTAAGTTGCAAGGGGCTAGGTTTTTGTTTTTTGTATCTCACCTAGTGAAGTACTGGTTCCTCTGGAGCCATAACACGAAACTGAATCTGAGCCAGCCTCCCTTTATACCTAGTGTAGACCACTGATATTAGTATATATAAGAGTACATATTTATATCAGTTCATAAAAAGTTTAGCTTTTGTTGGTAAGAAGAAATTATTGTTTCAACAGTTCTGTGACATAAATAACTACCTGTGATTTTATTGGCCACCAATTATGGCTGAAAGGTGATTTATCTGAGGTCTCTCAGTCTAGTGACTAATCAGAGATTTCAGCAGACATTTCCTATAGCAAAACTCTGTGTGTGCACATATGCGTGCGCATGCATGCCAGAAGCTGGCTGTTATAATCCTTGTTAAAGAAGAGTATTTCTTAAACCGTTTGCTTTGTACTTTTATGCAAGAGACTGAGACGAGTGTGGTTAGTAGTAATATCCCCCCCAGGTATTAGTGGATTTGACTAATATTTGAGTGAACCACCTCAAGACAGAGTGAGTTATATTTTGTCATGTGTAAGGTTTAGTAATTAGGAACTTAAAAATTAATAATATTTTCTCAGGGACAGGGGAAAAATTAATAGTAAAAGATCTTGAGGTTATATTTTGCTTTACGTCGAGCATGATGTTAATCTAGGGAAGGAATTACATTGCTCTTCTCTCTCTCTTTAGTCTTATTAAATAAAATCTTTTAAGTATGGTGCAAAAATGGGCCTTCAGCTACATAAAGTAACATGATTTTTTTAAAAAATCATTTTTTCCCCATTATATCACCATCCCTGTTAGTATGAACAGAACTAGATAAGGAAGTATATAGTATCCTACAAATGAGAGAAATGAGATGGCCTACTGTACTTTACCATATAGAACTGTACATGAAAAGAAAATGGATGATTTGAATTGGAGAAAATAGACGATCATTATATGCACTGGACCTTACCAAATAAAATGCAATATGTTATAGAAAATTGTCTCACAGTTTTACATCCTGTACTGGACTTGTCCATGAAAGCTCACATTAAAATATAGTAGTTAGTCTTTAAAGTGCCATGGGCATTTATTTAAACAATGAATCACCAAATTCGTTCAAAAATCACTAATTTGTTAAATTGTATTTGTATGAATCAGTGCCCCCAACGAATATAAGTCAATGAATTTTTAGTGATTTGTCAATTTATTTGGCTATAAGATGCCTCTCTGGGCACCTGGAGATACCAAAATTTCTTCTGACTCTCCTCTACAATCTATCCAGGTTTGGTGAAGATTGGGTTTTCAGATGTCCACCCACAAAGAGGGCTTCCCCCAGGAAAGTTCCCCCCAGGCACCTAGAGACACCAAAATCACCTAAAAGCTTCTACTGATTCTCCTCTACAATCCCTCCAAGTCAGGTGAAGATTGGGTTTCCCCAAGCCAGCTGCTAAAGGGCACTTTCCTAGGGGGACCCACTTTGTGGGCATATAACTTGGATGTCTGAAACCAAACTTTTCATGTAGAGGAGAGTCTGGAATCTTCCCTATGAATTTGGTGTCTCTAGGTGCTTGTGGGGTTGTTTTGTAGGGATTTAGAGTAAAAATGAATTGATGAATCAATTCCTCAATTTGTCAGAAAAATCCATAAATTTGTAATTCATGATTTGTTGACCTTGATAAATCATGAATCAAAACGAATCACCATTTTCATGATTTGTGTCCATCTTTATCCATAACATTTTGTGTTCTTTATTTTTCTTTTGATTTTGGTCTGATATCCTGTAACAACATAATATCTTAAACCATCAATACTATTGCCAATGCAAAATGATCATCATTTTTGGAACAGAGGAAGAGCAGAATACTTAATTGTCTTCTATTGCTAAAGACCAAATTAGATTGTAAATAGGATCTCACATAATTTCTGTTTTATGGCTGTGAGGGAAAGAGTGGAGTGAACCAATTTTTTTTGTCTTTTCTCCTATATTTAAATCTTTTTCTTTCCAATCTGCCCATTTTCCTGTAGTGGAAAGCATTTTTTGGTCACATGCATACAGCAGTTGTCCTAATTCATCTCCCCATGACTGTTCTGATCTTTGAAAATGAACGAACTGCAGAGATCCTGTTCATGAATCTCCTACCTTCCCATCTCATGTCAAGCTTCGCCTTTCCAAATACCTCAGCAACCTGAAAATCATGTGATAGATCTTGTATACAGATCATGCTTGCAGTTGTAAGGCACTGTAGCCATACCCAACACCATCAAGTAAGCCTTGGAAAGGACTAGGAAAGAATCCTGCTTGAAACCCAAGAGATCTAATAAGAGCAAAACAGGGCAGCAAAATTGAAGACAAAATGGAATTGAAATGCTACCAAAGCAATTGTTGTCCTGTTGCCTATTGCATCTCCATGGCGTGTGTGTGTGTGTGTGTGTATTACATTACCTCACATTCTCGTCCTTTACTGCAACCAATTGGAAGGCATGTCTATTACGCTTTTGGACAAAGTATTCTGGTGCTCATAGTGGTATATGGCAATATAATTGGGATATTTATGAGGAAAGAGACTAGGCAAAATACTCGTAATTGAGCACCCATTTTTTTTTATAAATGGGAGTGCAAAAAGAGGCAATTGTGCCACAAAGGATATACTATATGTTGTCATTTGTGTGTAATAAATGTGCTTAGTAATTTGAATGGAACTGTAATCTTATCTTCTAGGGTGTGGTTACTGCTGCTACTAGCTTGATCACCACGCTGGCCCAAAAGAATCCAGATGAATTTAAAACCTCGGTATCTTTGGCTGTCTCCAGACTCAGCAGGGTAAGTAATATTCGTTAGTGGAAAACAAGCGCTGGAGTAACCCTAGGCTGAAACAAAGTTAAAATGCGCAGTTATATAAATCAGGAAACAGACAGAAGTGTAAATCCTTTTTGACAGTTTTACAGATGATGCAGCTAAATGATGACAAACAACACTTGTTCTCTCAGATATCTTGAATAGTGTAACTGTTATGGACTTCAGACAATCATTTGTTTACATTTAGCTGTATGTGAGGGCATGCACGCACTCACATTATGGAGCCCAAGCAGGTCTAATTCTCTAGTGCAGGAAAAGGTACCAGAATTTTTGAGGTCCAGTACCAGATTTTGAAACATTATTATAAAAAAGTTAAAACATCAAAGGAGGAAGGGAGTACGTTTTTAAGCATTATTTGTTGCATGGTACTCTACAATGTGTGACACATTAGTAACTTTTAAATTGCATTTTTAAACTTGCGTTTTGAAATATTCAGAAAAATGGAAAATTCCCAAGCATCCCACAAATACACTCTGCAAAACAGAGTTGTTGACATAAGGAGCAAACACTAATCTTAACACAAAAAAGAATGATGTCACCCATTGTTGTTTCATTAAGAGTTGTTATACCATCATTATTACTAAACAAGTAATTTGTTTTGTATGTGTGCGCACGTGTGTGTGTGTTGCAAGTTAATGTTGTTAAGTTGTAATGTGTTCCTTCCAGGCTGTCCCATCTACAGATTTGTAAGACATACTATGGTCCTATTCCATAAAGTATAATTCCATAAGATCTCTTACAAATCAGAGAAGGCAACTAGGTAAGAAAACAAGCCTAGATCAGACTTGAGCAAACGCGGACACCACAAGGGTACTAGTTCAAGAGAGAGGGAACAATGAAAGATGCTGCCACTGCTGTCATCCCTCCACTCTTAACCATCATACGCCCAAATGAGTCATGCAATTCATTTTACCACACAGTAGGGTCAGAACTCTTTTTCTCTGGCATGAAAAAATTGTGAATTTAGCCCTGGTGTGTCTGAGTGCAGTCACATACTGCTTGTAGAAGTTTCCTAGGACACATGGACCTTGTATCGGGTTGTTTGTATTTTACCTTTGTGTAGGAAGCTAACAATCTATAAGTATTAGCTGAGTTTGCATTCTTTCTCTGTTCTCCACAGTAAAATATAGTTCTCCGTGAAAAATGGTGTCATGATCTGCTTTTTAACAATAAAGAAGTCTGATCATTTTTAAGTGTCTCTGGTTGTGTTCTCCTGTGTCCTTTTTTCTAATTCTTGCTTGTTTCCTTCTCTGAATTTTGCTTGAATTTGAATTAAAACTTATTCTGTGAAGAATCTTTGAATTCTCTTTCACTCCCAAGCACAGCCTTTCCTTTGCCCATCTCCAGAAAAACATGATGTAATCAAGAATTCACTGTCCCTAAATGGAAAGTACAAAAGGCATATTGAAATGTTGCAGGCTGGTTTGATACAGCTGTGTTTGTGAATACATCATATTGGCTCCCGGTCTAAAACCGTGTCACTCTAAATTTTTTGTCTCTTGCCTCTAAAACTGCACGACTTTGCTTCTCTCTATCACGTTTTGGTCCTTTTCCCCGTTGCATTGTTCCCATCCTGACCTGTATATATCTTTATCTTCGGCAGAACAAAAGCAACCTTCTTGAGTCAGTCTTGCCTTCTGCATCAGCCACTTATTTGTTGCTTCTCAAAGAGACATACTGACTGCATAAAGCAGTGATGGAAAGTTCTTGCTGTAGAACTGCAGAACTTCCTGCTTTGAGTGGTTAGTCTGTCCTCAAAGTGACTGGCATTCATTTTCTTCCATGAGCTGGTCAGGTTCTCCACTTAAATTGCTGTCTCTTAAAGCAGGAATTCACAATAACATCAAATATAAATACCAGAGATAAACTGTGCCCTTGTGTATTTATTTCTGGTTTATTATTTAGTTTTAGTGTTGTGTGAACTAGTACCCAGAGTTGTCAAGTCCATCTGATTTTTATGTATCTCCAGAGTGTTTTGCTCTCCTTGTTTTCTTTTGATGGCTGCTTGCGTGTCTCTAAACTCTTGACAACCTCTCTGCTTTATCCATATGTTCATGTCTTGCCTGCTCAGTTCATTGTAGGCCAATACCTTTTAATATTGTGATTTCTGCTTTTGTTTTTTGTCTTCCTGTGCCCTTAAATGTATCCAATGTTTAGAATCTGTTAGAGATTGCCTAAGTTTGACAAAGTGCCACAGGAGAGTAAAAGACAATTTTTTGTTTTAATAGATTGTGACATCTGCATCAACGGATCTCCAAGATTATACCTATTACTTTGTCCCCGCCCCATGGTTGTCTGTGAAGCTGCTTAGGCTACTACAGTGCTACCCACCCCCAGGTAAAGTAGTGCAATCCATTATATTGATTTCAGGCTTTGTTGCAGAGCAGGAAAAGCTGTTTGTGCTAAAACAGCACCTCTCTGATTAAAGAGTGCACTGCACTGGTGATCAAAACAGTCATTACTTTTTTGCAGATGCAAAACATTTTTCTAACACTTACCTACAGTGGCGAAACAAAATCAACTGTGATCTTATCCAAAGATTTTATAGCAATATTAGTTTGAAATAGATTTTCCCCCTGAAACACAGATGAAAGCAAGCCTTAACTTGGAAAGAACTTGTGTGCATATAATGCACATAATGAGTCTGTTGGGTTATTTTGCTAAGCATAATGGACTGCCCCAACATTTCAGAATTCCTCCCCACTTTTTGCTTGGTCTCAGAAAGCAGATTGGAAGGATCAGTATCTGCTTCAATGTGGAAGCCCCCTCCACCTGAATCCAGATCTGCACAAAGACTATTGTCACAAGGTGCTTTTGCCAAGTTGTTGCAGTGAAATCCACCTTTTCAAAGTCCTGAGATAACCTGTAATTTGAATTAATTTGATGTTGTGTACCACATTTAAATTCAATATAAGCAGACTCTACAAATGCTTAGATGGGAAGCAATTTGTGAAAGCAGTTCTGAACTTTCCAAAGAAAGGAGAGATGAAAATACAGTTTTAGATGCTGACTAAGTGAACATTTAGGCCAGTGTTTGGTCCACTGCGGGAACAGGCTGGTTCACTTTTAAAGATAGTGGTCATTTTTTCTGGCCCTTGTCAGGGGCTTCTACTTTTTTGATGTAGGTAGGATTACTCTGCTTTGGCAATATTGTGAAGTGGCTTGGTTGAGTGGCAAAGGAGGTGATTTTTTTTTAAACCCTACATTAGAACAGCAAAAATGCACTGTATCAGTTATAAATTTTTTTAAAAAAAAATCTTTTGTTTCTCTTGTCTTAAAGAGACAGTTAAGAAACTGTCTGTAGTCAAATCCACTTTCTTGACAGGCCCTTTCAGACAAGGGAAAGAACTGTATTTGTGTATTAAGTATGTGGCTGAGGCAGGCTCTCAACCCAGACCTTCAAGAGAAATGTATTCTCTTATATACTTTTATTAAAGGTTACTCACAATACATATACCTAACACTTTAAAAAGCAGCCCAAATAGGGCTGTTTGTGGTTTGTATGGCCATTTGGATGTGAGGATCACACCAAATGATATATCAGACCTCCTAGAGACCTTATTTAGCTCACTCCAGCTCACTCCCTTCCCCTGATTTGTTTTGTTTGAAGCCCTGCCAGAAGATTAAGGCCTCTTATTGTGATAATTGATTAAGCCTCTGAGTCAGGGATGGGGAAACATGTACTGTAGCTCCTTTAGATACTTCTGGATTGCAAATCCTACCATCCTCTACCATTAGCTATGCTGACCAGGGTTTAGGAACTTGCAGTACAAAGACATCCAGAGGGCTACATGTTTTCTCAACTGAACTATGTCTGCATGTTTGAGACTTGGCCCTTTCATAGCAAAGGTTCTATAATGCTGCTTCTTTGTGTCAGAATCACCACAATACAATAAATAGGATGCAATATAAAATTGGGCTTATCACTTCATTTAAAGTGATAAATAACCCAGATAAGCTTGGAGTAGCAACACACGGGCATGTGCCATTTGCAATTTTTTGAAACTGAAAAAATGGTACCATCCGATGTCATCTTATCTAATAGTAGGGGCTGTCAAAATTGCCCTGTGAATTGGACTAACCATTTTCTTTGTCCCAGAAGACCCTTCGGCACGAGGACGTCTCACTGAGTGTCTGGAAACTATTCTTAACAAAGCTCAAGAACCTCCCAAATCCAAGAAAGTGCAGCACTCAAATGCAAAGAATGCAGTGCTGTTTGAAGCAATTAGTTTAATTATCCATCATGACAGGTACGTCCACCAGTCATAATGTGTAACTGACAATAACAGTTTGAGTTGTGGGCCTCAGTGTTAATATACAAATTAATTTTTTTAAAGTATGCCACTTGTAGGCAGATGGTGCAACCTATAATAATGCAAAATCAGTCTGCCAGTGTTTGAACAACCCCAGAGTGAAAAACAAAGACTGATAATTACAGGAATTCTTTTTCTGCTGGGGAGATATATACTGTACTGCCTTTGAGTCCTGTAACTTGAGTACCTGTACTACTGAATTTTTTTCTCTACTAAATAAAATATATTGTTAGAAATGTTGGCTTAAATTGAATTGCTAGTTCCAGCTAGAGTAGATCCAATGAATCAGTGGTCTTATGTAAGTATTGACTTAATTGATTTAATGGGTTTGCACTAGTAGGGACTAGCAAGTAAGTTTGCAGCTTCTACAGTGCACTTCTGAACAATGCTAAAACTTATGACTGTCAGCAGAACTGAAAACAGTAATGTGACAGGACCCACCTGAGTCTGGCTGAACTCCAAAGTGCAGCTTTGGATGGCAAAATTCAAGTGCAGCCTGCAAAGTCGAGGGAGAAAATGGCCTTGAAATGGTTTATGGATGTGTATCTGAAATAGCCTCCATGTGGGTGCATTTCAAAGCCCATTTTCCCCCTCACCACTGGACAGATGACAACCTGGGCTGCCACAGTCCCTTCCTAGTTCAGCCCTTAACCCTTTTATCTTGACCTAAGCATTTTCTGCTACTGTAATTCTGACCATACAAATATACTTACAGAAAGATCAATGTGAGCATAGCCAACACCATATGAGAAATATTGTTGAAGACCATGCTAGTGAGTCAAATGATATAATTTTACTACTACAGTATTTCTTTCCCCATTGGCATGATTTAAATTATAAGCAGTAACAAAACTCCTGTTCTTACTTGACTGGGAATTTAGACTGAACTGATTGTGTTTCGTGCAGTCATGTTGCCTTTATTTTCTCTTTTAATTTATGTATTTGTATTCTAGATTACTATAGTAAAATCCAATCAAATGGAAATGATAATGACCAAATTCAATAAGATAGATTTGGTGATGTTTCCTGCCAAGTTTTTAAAGAAGAACTTATTTTTTTTAAAGGAAAAATAATTTATATTTATGTAATTTAGTTTAATCCCTTCAATTAAATGGAATATAAATCTTTCAGATCAGCAAATATTTTTCTGTTTACTAATATCTACATAGGGTTCTCATGATTGAGAAAAACTTGTAATGTATAAGCAATAACAAGCAAGGCTTAAATGTATCATTATTATATATATTAAATGTGTTGCATGTATGTTGCAAAATTTAATTTTGTATGTACTTCATTAGTCAAAACTGATGCTATAAACACAAATAGAAAAATATTTGTTTACACATTTGAAAATACAAGTGATTTTTACTTATGGACTATTATTTGTATAGTTGTGGCCTAGTCATTTTATCTTACTGGAATGGTACAGCTCCTGCTCCTAGTGGGTAGTTTCCGTGCTATTTGAGAAACACATGATCACATAGCAGGGTCTTATGTTGCTTCCTGCACCAGTGCCTAATTTTCCTAGTTTCAGGATGACACGCTTGCTAAGACATGGCACAATGTAGAAGGCAGTTAACGCTGTTACAACATTTGCTATTGCTGGAGCAGCTTGGAAGATAATTGTCTATCCAGATAACATCAGATCGCCACTGTGACCACCACTGTGGAACATGACCACAACATTCACCTCTCCAGTCTTTATGAGAAGCTCTGTTGTAGAGTGACTGATCAAGCTTCCAGCTTCTTAAATGGAATTTTAATTACTTTATGCAATATGTAGTTGTGTGATTACTAACCCTCCAGAAGGTATTAGCTGGAATCTTAAAGTTCCTATAGTGAAGGTACCTTTTGATACTTATTCTTATTAATGCTCTTCAGTGCGCTTTCGTCCTAAATAGTCTTGTCTTTTTACCTTTGCACACTCTCTCTTCTGCCTAGTGAGCCAAACCTGCTTGTTCGCGCCTGTAATCAGTTAGGCCAGTTCTTGCAGCACCGGGAAACTAATCTTCGTTACCTAGCACTGGAAAGCATGTGCACGCTTGCCAGCTCTGAGTTTTCACACGAGGCCGTGAAAACACACATAGAAACAGTAATCAATGCATTGAAGGTAACTGTTGGTATTGTGTATTACCTGAAATTTAGATAATTACATTCATATATTTTTTTTTTGTCCCTTGAAGACAAAGCAGTCAATCTTTCCCAAGTTGTTTTCAGATAATAATAAGCTGTAAAGATGGTGCTCTTTTATGGAACTACTCTAAAATAGTAATAAAATAGCTACCAGCGAGTCTGTGCCTGAATTGCTACCTAGGTCATGTTCTGCCACAGAAAAAAATTAGCAAAATTGTACAAGGGACTCTTTAATATGAAAAGACATGCTTGTCTCTGAGAAAGTTAGAGAGGGAGTGAAGATGACAGTGAAATGACTGGATGGGGAGAGGGTTGGATGAGGATCATGGGGGAATGCTTCCTTCTTGCTTTGCCCAAATATATGCCTGTTGCTACAAGTTTCATTCTTATGCTCTAGAACCAGCCTTTGGAGCAATGTACAACAGTAAATAAGTAATCAGCAACAAAAATGAAGAAATATAGAGAGGGAGAAGGTGTAAGAAGGGTAAACAGTAGGTTCGCCAAATTATGCGATTGATAATTAATAATCCTGGCATAAGACAACTGTTTCATAAAGAGTGGAATGGAGAATAGTTGATAATTTCCCCTTAGTTTGCCTGTTCCTTTAATTAATTAATTACATTTAATTTATATACCGGTCCATTAGTGCCAAAACGGTATTCTTAGCGGTTTACAAGCCGTTAAAACCAAACTCAACAAACAATAACAGTACATTACAGCACAAATATCCTGCTGCCCCTCAATCTCTCTTTCTAGCTTGCCCTTCCTATCTTCATTTTACATCCCATTGGTTGCACCCGTGTACCCCAGTGTAATCTTGGGTGCCTTTTAGTCAACAAGGAAGGGACTTCAGGGTGAGCAAGAAGACTAGCTGTTACCCCTTATTTGATTCCAAGGTTTTCTGCCATCATTCTGAGGAGACCTTTGTATGAAGTATAGAAAATGTCTTGGCTGTTTTCAGTATATGATTATCACTTCTGCTTCCCCACTGAGATACAATTGATATGGAAGTTTTAACTCCACCTATAATTACATATCTGCCTCTGACCACATTGTGATGTTGAAGATGAATATCTTTTTGCTGCCAGAAACATTTAATAATTCTCCATTTCAAAACGGATCTGGCCAGTACTAATTTGGGGAACAATTTAAGCTCCATTATCAGTGTCCTGGACTGGCCACTGTAATGGTATGATTTAAAATCCAGATAAAATTTCCATGTTTTCTGCTGATTTAATAAATGTGATTTTGTTACCTGTAGACTGAGAGAGATGTGAGTGTACGACAGAGGGCTGTGGATCTCCTGTATGCCATGTGCGACCGAAGCAATGCCCAGCAGATTGTTGCTGAAATGTTGAACTATCTGGAAACTGCTGATTATTCTATTAGAGAAGAAATTGTAAGTTTCAAAACAATTCCCCTGAGCTGTGTGGGCAGGTTCAATATTGTCATGAGTTTGAGCCTTGGAATGTGTAAATATGAGAATTTCTTGTTTCTGCTATAGACAAAGGCTATCTTGAGTAGTTTGCCACTTCCCTCAATTTCTTTGGTGGCAGAAAACTACAAAAGAGTACATCTGAAAAGCACTGAGTGAGGATGTAAAGCCAAGGAAGTTAGGAGTGGGTATCTTTTACCCCCTCAGGACTTGAAACGGTGCAGTAGTGTGTAATTGAAGCTATTCAGAGCAATAGCTGGATTGTATAGGTTATATATAAATGGTTACTGAGGAAGAAATCAGAACATGGTAGGCTTCAGATATGCAAGTTCTTCCTATTAGTTCAAATCATTAGTCCTAATACTGTTGCAAGTCTCCTTTTTGTGCAAATCAAGAAAAAAAAATCACATTTCTCTGCATCTTAAACACTGATAGCAGCATTTCTGAACCAGCTTTTTAAAACTGCTTGTTCAAAATGACCACAGGAAAAATATCTTTTACATTTAAGTACCCTGTATACTCGAGTATAAGCCTAGTTTTTCAGCACAATTTTTTTGCTGAAAAAGCACCCCCCTCGGCTTATACTCAAGTCAGTGTCAAAATTACATGTTCTCCCCTGCAGTGCGGGTGTTCTCCAGACTCCCCTGCTCATCTACGGGCGCCTGCAGCCTCTGTGGGTGGTCCGATGACCCGGGTTAAGTACACTGCATTTTTCAGACTCCGCAGGCAGACACCGTGCTGGGAGGATAATAGCAGTCTATGTCCAAATGAAGGAGCTGTAGATGAAAACTTTTTCCCGGCAGCATGTCAGTATTTCAAAGACCACTCTGAACAGAGGTCACAGTGAGGGCATCTTTGTTTACAAGCCCAGGGAAGCCCATTCACCCCCTTTATTCCCTGTCAGCTATGTCTCTTAAAGATCTTTATGGGAGTGTCCGCTTCCAGGATACTCCCATCCTCCTCCTCCTACATATTCTATGTACCCACCTTCTCCCACCTTCCTCCTCCATCCTCCATTGGTATCTATTTTTATTTTTGAAATTTACCAGTAGCTGCTGCATTTTCCACCCTCGACTTATACTCGAGTCAATAAGTTTTCCCAGTTTTTTGTGGTAAAATTGGGTGCTTCAGCTTATATTCGGGTTGACTTGTACTCGAGTATATACGGTAGGAAGTTTCTGTAGTGTTTTTAGCCCTCTTTCACTAGTTCAGGCTACAGTTTATGCTGTATACAAAATATCCTATTTCATTGTACTGTGCCAAATAAGGCACATGCTTATGTTAGCTGATATTGGTAAAACAAGAGTACACAGAAATGTTGGGTTATTTACTATTTTACTTCACTTTTTGCTTTACTTTTTCCAGGATGGATGTTGTTAAAATATACCTGTAAGTTAGTATTTCTTGTTTTTGGTCAGGTTCTGAAAGTTGCAATCCTAGCTGAGAAATATGCAGTGGACTACACCTGGTATGTGGACACCATCTTGAATTTGATCCGAATTGCTGGAGACTATGTCAGCGAAGAGGTGTGGTACAGAGTAATTCAGATTGTAATTAACAGAGATGATGTTCAAGGATATGCAGCAAAGACTGTTTTTGAGGTAAGCAATGATCATAGTTGGGGAGCTTTTTTATTAGTGCTATTCAAGAATTTAAAAAGAAAAGTGTTAAATAATTATTCTGATCCAAATCTTTGACCTTTCTTAACATGATCTAACATTTTCATGGTTCTGTCATTTGTTTTTTAATCTGCCTTGATATATGGTTGGTTCTATAACTTCTTTTTCTTTCCCTTAATGAGATGGAGAAATCCTTGTCTCAGTTTTAAAAAAGGCAAAAAAATCTCATGGAAAGCTGTTGGACTAAGGAACATCTAGAGTCACAATCCCTGTTTAGATGCTCATATAATTGTTTATGTCCTTTGGGAACTGGTTTGAGATGGTTATATTCGGGAACATGTGTTTGGTGCCTTGCCCATTGTACGTGATGTTGCTTAGGGACTGATTCTGTCCCCTTATTTAACATTCACATAGAGCTGCTAAGAGAGACTTTTCAGAAATTCAGAATCTGTTATCAGTATGCTGACAAAACATGTATATTTCTCTTTTTTGTCTAAAAACAATGAAGCTATCAGTGTTATGAACTGCCATCTGAAGCAAAAATGGCCCTGATGAGGGTGAATAAATGGAAATTAATTCAAATAAAACAGAGGTGTTTCTAGCCAGGAGATGGAATGTGAGATAAAGATTCAACCTGTTTTGGACTGGTTTAGGCTGGCATGCCAACTTTGTATAATTTAGGCTGGCATGCCAGTTGCGCCTACTCTTGTGGACATCAGACCTGGGTAGAGCAGTACCTGTCTTAATTACATTTTGATTACAGGAATCCAATGTGGAGTATGTGGAGCTATCTTCTGAAAAGTCTTCAGCAATTTTATTGGCTCTGTAACAGGCAGCTAAAGTGCTCAACAATGGAACCATAATACCATACTGTGGATGCTCACCCATCAGACCATATTACAGTTATCCTGTAATGTGTACACTGCTTGCTATTTTGCTTTTTGGTGTAATTTGAAATAGTGATGAATGTCGTTTAGAGGTCTAGAAGGCCTGGGTCAAGGATGCTTGATGGGTCTCCTCCCTTCATATCCGCCTGCCCATGTATTAAAATTAACCAGAGAGTTCTTGCTCTCGTTTCCATCTATTGTGGGAGCATGATTAGCTATGATACAAGACTTCTCAGCACTAACATGGAACATCTTACCTCTTGAAGCTTCATTGGCTCCTCTCTGGTTGTATTCCAGTGGTTAGCCAGTGCTTTTCGCATTTTGGCAGGCTATTATTCTGTCAGATAGATAACACTTTCCCCCTGTATCTTGCTTTATGTTCTTCTTAATAGTACTTGTTGCAATATTCTGATTCTAGTCACTGTAGACTTCCCTGCGGAATGCATATGATTACAATGATGAAGTAATTTTTTTCACACAAATGTGTGAACATTTGGTGTGTGCAAATAGCACTCTGTGCAACACCTGACAGAAGGCCAAACAATTACCCAGAAAGGGGGGGGGGAAGAAAGGATGAGTTTAGACAGCCATGCCAGTTGGCTCTTCCTTATAGTTTATTACAGTAGAAAATCTGCAATGTTGCATCAGTAGCTCTGTTTTTATATTAGTTAAAGGTGCTGAGAATGAATTATTAAAATCGGAACACTACTATTTGAATCTCATAAATTATTTCTGACATTTTGGATAACTATGTTTTGGAAAAGTCTTTTCATAATCCAAAGTAGTATTTGGCATAAACATGGAAGATATAAAACAGGTTATAGCAAATAAGTAGTATTATCAGACAACAGAAAGAAAAGAACTATCATCCTAGATATTCTTGCTATCGGGACTTCACTGTTACAGATTACCTATGCACTGAAAATGAGTGCCATCATTTGGAGAAGCATTAGCCACAGTAGCTCATGATCCTTTCAGTACTCTTGTCTTTGCTGTGAGGACTCTGTGGTGTAGATGGGGGCCAAACTGTCTTTTTTTTTCAACTGCTATAGTTTCCCTGACAACATTCAGCTGCTCTTAGAACAAAGGGAACTTTGCAAAATAACCAGTGGTGTCCCTTCTGGCTCTTGATGATTCTATGAAAGGGACATGACAATTCCAGCGATTCTGCCTTTCCCAATTCCCAAGGGCATTTTTTTTCTTTTTTCTTTTGTCAAGATTAAGTAGTTCTAGTCCCTGAATCATATACTTGGAATAGACCCTTATTCTACAGCTCCATGGTAAGACCCCTGTTTTTGTGGGAGCTTTCTAGATGGATGAGATTACTCCTAAAACAATGAGGTAAGCCTGCTTTACTGTTAGCAAATAATGTTCCATATGTCCTTCTAATCCGCTGACATAGAAAGAGATTTTTAAGCATGAAAGTTATTTATTAAATCATTTCTTTGTCTTTCCTGATAGTGGGGGGATGAGTCAGGTGATGGTTTTAGTTCAAGAGAAGAGGTTTCCTATGAATTCTTAATGTCTTTTATTGTTGCTCTCATGGATTTATTGTGGGATTTTTGCAAGCCACTCTTAGAGAATGTTAGCTAAAGAGTGGCTAATAAACATCTTGAATTCTTTTGAGACTTGTCTTTCTCAAATTTTCAAATAATTTCTTTGAATAATAATCTTCCTTCTCCCCTGCCCAGTTTTTTTTTCTTGTGGGTCCATTTTCCTTATTATTAACTCTTAAATTATTTGTGTTTTATTTATTTTTTAAAAATCCATTATGACCTGTAGTCCAAAAGCAGAATACAGGTCTAAAAATAAATTAGGACACTTCATATTGGGTAGAAAAATTAGGGCTACTAGCACATAGATCTTCCTTGTTGCCAGATGTTCACAGTCATTTCCAGAATGGCAGCAGTTCATACCATAGAAGGTGCCATGTTTTTCTTCCTAAAGTGGCAATTTTTTTATAGAAGTGTGTTTGTATGTGCTATGGTAAAAATTGAGGAGTATAGAATAGCAATCATGGTTCTCACATTTAAAAGTATCTTTGTCTGGGTATAGCTCAAAATGTTCTGTATTACATCAGTGATAATAAAAGCATTGGTTTGGAAGAAATCAGAACATCCTTAGATTCAGATATACAGCATCTTGCCATAGTGAATTATCCACATGAGTGTTGTCTTGCATGTATACGCAGAAGTATGCACACGTAGATGTGCACAAGCAAATACACATAAGAGGTCTATGTTTATGAACAAATAAGTATGGTATATAATAAAAAGGTGAGAGATTCCAGTGAACTGAAATGCATGTTTCCATTAAAACTAATTCCAGTCCTAATTATAAGGAAGTTGTTTCCAATTTGTTGGACAATAAATTATCATTAATTTCAGATATGGAGATCAATCAGAGTCTCTGTCTGTCCTGTGGAATGTAATCCCTGTGTGTAATCAAATTTAGTCCAGTATCCTGTTCTGAGTGTACCCTAGTGGAGAGGGAGGAACCATAAGAACATGCGTAATAACAAGACCCTATCCTTAGTGCTGGGACACTACTGTGACTTGTGATGTACCAGAATACAATAACCATGATATTTTAACAATACTAGGCAAAATTCTGTTGTATAACTTTGTACCTGGTGCAACATAGATCGAGCCCTGCAAACATTTAACTTTCACAAATTAAAAGCTTCATATCCCCCTGTTTTAATTTCTGAGACTCTCTTTTGCCACAGGGAAGTCTTTGGGAGCCTTTAAAAGCTGAAAATCGCCCTCTTGGGCTGCCATCACTGATCCAGTGGAGATTTTTTTTTAACTTTTAAAGGCTCTTTCCCCATCTCAAGGCTCCCAAAGTCTTCCCCAGGGCAAAAGGGAGCACAAGGGAGCTTTAAAACCTAAGACGGTACAATAGGAAGTTTTTAATTAGTATAGATTGAACATTACCTGTGCCCAGTCTAAGTTGCACCATGTACAAAGTTAAGCAATAGGATTTTGCCCACTATGTTTTTGTGTATGCATATTGAATTTATTGTGTTTTTTTTTAACTTCAAATGACACTTTCAACAGGCTCTTCAAGCACCAGCCTGCCATGAAAATTTGGTAAAAGTAGGTGGCTACATCTTGGGAGAATTTGGAAATCTGATAGCTGGGGATCCCCGATCTAGGTAAGAACACCCTCTTAAATGGAGTTCAGAAATCCCTGGGGGGAAAAAAAGATTCAAAATGGCCAGTGGGCTGTTCCCAGTAACAGGATGTGTTCATTCTTGTATATTCAGCAGCCATATACAATTACACATACTTCTGTAGACATTAACTCCTCATATTCTTCACTTGTGTCTTTCACAGAGACATGTGTGTATGCTGTTGGTGGTTTTGTGGTTGTGGTTTTATACTTAGGTGGCAGTCTTAAGTGGAGATGTTCCCACTGGGCTTCTCTGCAGTGGTGTGGAATCTGTAGAGATGGAAAGAATACTTCACCAAGGCTCCCTTTTCTTGTCAATTTAAGCTATCTTAATAGGACAAGGAACCCTCAACAGGATGAGTTTTAAAGCCCTACAAGAGGCCTTGGTTACAGCCAAGAGCAAGACAAAGAGTTAAGCGCCATCCCCCCCCCCCCCGATCTCTGTAATTTCTTTAAGACATCACTAGTGTTCTTTCCCCTTGAGAAGCAAATAATATACACAAACACAAAGAAAGCACCGGGCCAGCTGATTGTTTGGAAAAATGCAGACAACCCAGATGCTGCTTCAGATTCTTAAATAAAGCAGTATACTCTCTAGTTTTGCCTGATTTTGTCCAAAAGGGGGCGTTTTTGCACAAAACATAATTCTTGATGCAAGAACGGTGGCAAGTGTGTTGGGAAATTCCTTACCATTTTCATTGGCAGGAAGAACAATATTTCAGTTCCTCTTCCTTGTCTCTAAGGATTTACACACCCCTGTAATTGAAGCAGGTGTTATCTAGCCTTTGATTGACATGGCTGAAGGAAAATCTGTCAGCAGAGCATTAATCCTGGGAAGATGATCACATGGAAGTGAGGAGATGTGCCTTGATTTAATATATGGGCTTGAAATTCCCTGTCCCTGTGTTGAAATAGTACTGTACCTGCATAAAATACAATTCAGAGATCAGTGGCCAGAGAAATGTCATTACTTTAGAACTTAAATTTGGGACTTTGACAGTGAACTCTTTTTCTTTATCATTAAACAAATCTTAATCTTAGCTTTGTATTCCCCCCCCCTTCTTTCTCAGTCCTCTGATCCAGTTTAACTTACTACACTCAAAGTTCCATCTCTGTAGTGTCCCAACAAGGGCACTACTTCTATCTACTTATATCAAATTTGTGAATTTATTTCCTGAGATAAAAACTACCATTCAAGACGTACTACGCAGTGACAGTCAGCTAAAAAACGCTGATGTCGAGCTGCAGCAGAGGGCTGTGGAGTACCTGAGGCTCAGTACAATTGCAAGCACCGATATCTTGGTATGTATGTGTAACTGAATGTGGAATGAATACTTTTTTTAAAACAATGATTCTGAGAAAATATTACCCAGTTCAGATTTTTTGTTTTACAGTTCTTTTGAATAGTGACTTGCGAGTCACTATATTCCCAACTGTAGCAAGCAAATGATTTAACAGAAATCATTACGTTTTTATATTTGTAAGGCATTACAGTATATGTCTTGCCTCTCTGAAGTATGTGTGCCCCGGTCTCATACGGCTTATTTCTCTTCTAAGGCAACAGTGCTGGAAGAAATGCCTCCGTTTCCAGAGAGGGAGTCTTCCATTCTGGCCAAGCTGAAGAAGAAAAAAGGCCCCAATACTGTTACGGATTTAGAAGAGACCAAAAAGGAGAGAAATTCTGATATGAATGGTAGCACAGAAGCTACTCTCATGAATGCCAGCACTGCGGTAGGTTTCCTGGAATGACACACAATGCTTCCTTTGCAATGTAGTTTTAGAAGAGGTAGCTGTGCCTCCGGGAGGCAGTGGAAGACAGGAGGGCCTGGCGTGCTCTGGTCCATGGGGTCACGAAGAGTTGGACACGACTTAACGACTAAACAACAACAAACTGTGTTAGTCTGTGCTAGCATGACAGGCAAAAACAAAACAAAAATGAAAATGTTGTGGTGCCTTAAAGACTAACCGCTGTATTTTAATGTGAGCCTTCATGGAGAAGTCTAAAGAAGCGGACTTGTCCACAAAAGTTCACATTAAAAATATAGCAGTTAGTCTTTAAGGTGCCACAATGTTTTTGTCTCCCTTATATTTTTTTTATTTTTGTTTTGTTTTTGCCTGATATGCTTTGCCATGTAGGTAACGTGTAAGGGATGCCTGTGTGTGCATGTACATAAATAGCAGTGGAAAGCCTGCTTCCAAAATCTTAACAGCACTGCTCTGCCAGTCATGGATTATTTCATCTGGCTTTTCCTTGCTGTCTGAGTTTGTCTTTGGTCATTTCGTATTTGTAGAATGCCCTTGATTGGGTCTAGGAGAAAGCAAAATTTGTTTACTTTAAGAGAATTCTGAACCAAAACACTCTAGATTCAAACATTTATTTCCATAAATGTTGTCCTCTGTAGATGCCGGCCACAGAGACTGGCAAAACACTAGGAAGAAAAACCTCCAGAACATGGCCAAACAGCCTGAAAAACCCACAACAACCATTGTTGTCTATTTTTACTTAATTAAAATTGATGCAAGCGAACTTGCTTGTATATACACGTCTGCTTACACACAGACACACACAGACAAAATACCCAGGAGTGGCCTGTGAGTAGACACAGTAAATTGTGCCCTTCTAAGTGACTTTATTTGAACTGGTCTATAGTCAAGACTCTCTCAACAATTTATCTTTCTGATGGTTGTTGTAGGTTTTTCGGACTGTTTGGCCGTCTTCTGGAACACAGCCAAACAGCCCAAAAAAACCTACAACAACCATCGGATTCCGGCCATGAAAGCCTTCGAGAATACAATTTATCTTTCTCCTTAGTCTTGTATCTGCGGTACCTGTTTGCCCGTGTATTGCAGTTTCTATGTCTTATGCATTTTAGAGGGTGTGTTTTTTTTTGCATGCTTTTTATAGTTTGCAAGTTCTTAGGGGGGACCAGTTTGTGAACTGTAAAGCAGAATATTAATAATAAATAAAAAATCAAGATAACGTACTACATAATTTTTCTTCCTGATAAAAACTACATCTTGCATGGAATAGGTCAGCAGGGTGCTTGACTGAAGTTATATCTTATTAGCAGCCATGTTTAATTTTAAAACATTCCTTTTGTCTTCTGCAGTCTACTCCTTCTCCTTCAGCAGATCTTCTGGGTCTTGGTGCAACCCCTGTCACAAACTCTGTCCCGCCTCCGACATCTAGTGGTAGCTTACTGGTGGATGTGTTTTCAGACACATCTGCAGCTCCTGCATCTCTTGCTCCAGGTTCTGAAGACAACTTTGCAAGGTACAGAATGAATGAATGCTTCACAGAAGAGAGATGCCTCCTGCCCCATACCCTCCCTAAATCCACTACCAAATATAATTCTTTCACTTTTCAATAGGAGAGCAAAGACTTGGTATGCCACCTTAAATTTCTTTTATATGAATTTTCCCTGGAGTAGAATTGGTCATTTGATGGGAGCCACTGGAATGTCGCTTGCTATGCAGTATAGCATAGCTTTCTAATAATCTTTTTTTGGCACATGAGGTTTTTCATTAAAGAGCATATGCATTCAGGCATGGCTTTATTTACATGAAGGTATTCGACATATTATAGAAATGTTACAGAGTAACTCAGTGTTCTGTTCTGATTACCCACAAAATATTGAACATCATCCCTGTAAAAGGAAAACTTTTTTCTTCAGGGGATTGAAACTGTGTGGATAGATATATCTTTGTCATGCCTTTATTTTAAAATTTGATAGGAGTGTAGAACAAGATAAACATTTATGGAGGGCTAGGTTTGACCCGTCAATTACTAGCTGACCCTAGGATAATTTTATGTACTGAAATAAAAATATATGAGTTAATCAGAATTTCTAATTAAAAACTACTTTAAAAAGTATGAATTATGAAAACATGGAATATATTTTGGTTTGTTAGCAGCAGTATTTTTTTCCCATTGTTTGAAAACTTGGTTTTAAAGTTAAATGTCATTTAAGCTTCAGTATATAAGACTGGGTTAATTTTTTATCTATTCATATGGATGGTGTCCAATTAGCTTGCGTTCTGACTGTGCCATAGGTTGAATGTGCCAGATAATATGAAATAGTTGTAATAAGATGGATTTGCAATTGTTGTTCAAACACAAGCTTTCTTAGAAGAGTAGCCTGGGGAAGATCCTGTCTAACATTTCTTCCTACTCACAACGTGACATCTGTCTTTCTTTCTCTCTTTAATCCTCTAATTCATGGGTTCCCAACTTGTGGGTCATGACCCCTAAGGGGGGTCAAAGTGTTTTCCAGGTGCTGGGGGTCATTGCAGGTTTTTTTAGTTGCAGTTATTTTATAGGAAATTTCAGTACAAGGTTATCAACACTTATTTATTGGCCAGATTCAAGTATAACCATCACATTAAAATAGGATAGAATTATAGTCTGAAATATCTATTTTTAATCGGTTTTCTTTACCCAGTTGAAAAAACCTTTTATGCAAATGTGGTGGGGATCACAGGTTACTTGGCTGTTATAAAAGGGGGTCACGACTCAAAAAAGAATGGGAAACACTGCTTTAATTCCACACCCTCTGTGTAATGGTAGCTCAGGTACTGGCCCATGGAGGAGGAATTCGGAGGAGGAATTCGGGAAGTATCTGCTGACCTTTTTGCCCTTGCCCTACAAGTCTGCAGTGACTTTTTAAATGCCTGAGGACTTTTGAACACCTGAGGATATCTGAATAAATAGGGACAATACATTTCGAATACCTTTCAGTAATCCAGGGTGATTGTGCAGTGCTGCAAGACCATGGACACTTGGGGGCAAAACAATTTGCTATGAATAGGTAATCTTGTTGGCAGGAGGTTGGTGTCATATAAAGTAGATCTGTCACCTGAACTTCTTTGTGCTCTGTTGTTTGGGAGTGTATTATATATGGTGGGGAAAGGGAGTTTAATGATAGGTACAGCATATATTGGCTGGTATTAATTGAATCTTTAATAGAAAAGGAGGATAGAATTATTCCCAACCACTCATCCACCCCATTTTTCTGCTGACTAACTCCCTCCTCTCTCTTTCTGTGCTGCCTGCTTTCTTCCTGCTTCTCCTTTTTAGTCCTGACCTGGCTTCAAGTGAGCAGGTAGTTTCTGAGGAACCATCTGATGCTGTGCATGATGCCGATGAGCTTTTTCACAAGTAAGCAACACTAAAACCTTGCAGGAATGGGCAGCTGTTGCAGCATTTGCTTCTTTATAAAACAAAGACTGAAATCTAATTGGTGTTCGCCTAAGGTCCGTGTTACTGGCTGCTGCTATTTGGGGTTAATGGGTGAGGTGCCAAGGCACTTCTTGATTGGTGTCTGGCTACATGGCCAGTTGTGAGATGCACCCTGGCACCTTGTCAGTTAGGCAAGTTATGCGAACTTTACATGAACACCAAGAGGATTCTGACCACAGTATCTCAAATGAGTTACTTGTTAGTACTGGGGTCAGAGCAAGCGAGTCTGTCTCATAGCAGATGTGATAAAATGTGCGCCCAGCAATTACTTGCTTTTTTAATTTTTCACTTCATCAAGTTATATAATTCAAAGTCAGGTGGGCCATGAGAGTCAAGCAAAAGGTGGGGAACTCTTTTAACTGAGGAGGAAAAAAGAGTATTCATAATGTGATCTTAGATGGTGGGCAGAGTTTCTCACACAGAGTTATTCACTTAGGGCCACGTGGCACTTCTCCTGTAGAATCACTTGCAGTGAGAAGCCATGACTTCAAGGAGTCAGTGATTCCATAGATTGCTGTGGAACTAGAGCAGCTCCTGAAAAGTAGTGGAGATACCAGTTATTGTAGAAAGAGTATTTTCAAATGGGTGTGTTGTCGTTGTCAAAGCTGAGGGTGCATACACACATGTCTATCCATCACTTGGCTGCAACAACTTACTTAACGGTATGAAGGAGCTTTCAATCACCATTCACAATGCATTGCACTCTTCTCATAGAATCATAGAATGATGAAGTTGGAAGACACCTATAAGGCCATTGAGTCCAACCCCCTGCGCAATGCAGGAGTACAAATCAGAGGATACCTGCCAGGAGATTGTCTAAATTTCTCTTGAATTTGGAGCACTCACCACCTCTCTTATGATTAAATGGGATGATAGTGCTTTAAATTAGAACAAATTAGCCTTCTCCCAGGACAGTAAACACCATGCCAACTCCACTTTGGCAATAAGGTTTATACTCAGAATGGGAGTTCTTCATCATTAAAAAAAAATGGCATGTCAAATGTGTATAAGAAGTATTTGGGAATTTTATCATGTCTTGATTAATTAGTGGCCAACACCAGTCCTTCTGTAGTCATTTTGAAGAATTTATCCATTGACCAGTCCTCAAAAGATGTATCTAACATGTGCCACGCAGCTTCTTAATGTGTCGTTTAGTAAAAGACGACTCTGAATATATGAAAAACAGAGTGCATACTTTAAGTGATTGGCTGGCCTACAGCTTGATCTTAGTTTTGTAGTCTGTTCTTTGTAAACTTTCTGTGGATTTCTTCTAACATCTTTGGGGGTTCATATGTCTGTACTCATCCCTTCTTGAGGCAGCACTGCAGAGTTTGGTAACTAAATGTAATGTATCAAAATACAATCCCTATAGTGTGGTTACTCCTCCTTAGGTTCATTTGCAAAAACAATGGAGTCTTATTTGAGAATCAGTTGCTACAGATTGGTCTGAAATCTGAATTTCGTCAGAACTTGGGTAAGAATGACAGAGGCTGTAATAAGCTATTTTTTGTTATTTATTTCCTTGTTTTAAGACAAAAATATTTTTTTGTTTTCTTTGTGTCCCTTTAAAAAAACGTCTAGCATATTTAGCTATCTCTTGATGCTTATAATCAATCCCTCTCTGGTATTCTATTTTGCATCTTGTTTCTGTTGTGAAGGGCATTAACTCTCTTGTCATTCTGATCCTGTGGTGCCCTGAAATCTAACCACCACCTTCCAGTCTGTTTTCAGATTCAAAGCAGTTCCTCTGTCCTTGTCTTCAAATTCCACCATGGCCTTGCCCACCCCCACCATCTTTCAGTTCTGATACCATTTCCCTCCTCCTCCTCCAGTGCCACCATCCTCAGCCTGCTTCATATGCTTGGAATGCCTTGATGTGATGGTCCTTCCCATTCAAATAATCCCTCAAAATCTATTTTTTTCCACAAAGGTCTTAGCACAGACCACTAGTCACCATAACAAAACCTAAGTATGTCTAACTAAAATAGTCCATATTCTCCTTTCCCTTGCCCGTTCGCTAACTCTTCTGTATCAGACTGTGCATCACAAGAGCTGGAAAGAGGCACTTTTAAAAATAAAGTTTTGTGAACATTGATAGTTTTACATAAATAGCAACAATAATAGTGGACATTTTCTAAGCTGCTATTACAAAAAAAAAAAAAAAAAGGGGGGGGTAAGCATTTGTAATGCGTTTGTAATGATTTTTTACTTTTTAAAAGTCTCATACTTCACTGAAGTATACTTCACTGAATTATTTTGTAATTGATTGAATGAAGAGTTCCTAAACTTGATTAAAAATTATGTTTTGATTTTGTTTTCAGGATAAGTATATCGTTTCTTTAAAAGACCCATCTTTTAAATGTTTTTCAGGTTTCTGCTGTTCCTTGACTGTGTATCTAGAATATCTAGAATATATAAAATTTCTAGATATACAGTATATAATCAGCCTGGAAGTGACATGCATGCATTATACTTCAGGCAATTTCTGATAAGGTTATTATAGTAATGTGTGTTATATAATCAAACTGTTTTTTCCTCTTTTTTTCCAGGTCGGATGTTCATATTTTATGGCAACAAGACATCAACACAGTTTTTAAACTTTACTCCAACACTAATCTGCTCAGATGATCTTCAGTTAAATATCCTTTGCTATTTGACTTCCTAATAAGAGGGAGGTATTTTACATGCCAGCAGGGACCCCAAGAGAGTACAGAATCCGGAGATTAATGAGTCAGGATGCTCATTATATTTATGGGTTGAACTCACTAAAGAGAATGGTGTTTTCAGATAACCTTGCTGGGAAGGCAAGTAACTTTTTTTCCTCTCTGGCTTGAAGAAAGAATGTGCCTCCTCTTTATGAGGAGCTGATTGCAATTGTAGTATTCCTTGATTTGGTTGTCTTGTGGCCTTCCTACTGCAGATCTTTTTTTCTTTGTAAACATTCAGCTAGCATTTTACACACCCAAACTGGGAAAGTGGTTTTGGAATTACGTATAGCTATAATACCAACCAACATGAATTTGACCCAACTTCGGGAGGCAGTGGAAGACAGGAGGGCCTGGCGTGCTCTGGTCCATGGGGTCACGAAGAGTCGGACACGACTAAACGACTAAACAACAAATAATACCGTATTACATCATATAATATTGTATTATGTTATTTTCAGTTTTTCTTTAAAAAACAAAACAAAACCTGCTCATGAATGTGGGATATTGTGCTTCTGTACCCATGATTCAAAAAGCCTGGAAATGGCCCAATGTTGCTGCATAATATCATGCCCATGTTGGCAGCAGGAAAAAGGATGCCAAACTTTAGATAGCAAAGAGCAGCCTGAATATTGGCAACACCAATGGCAGCAGTCAAGATGGGTCTACAGGATACAGGATTCTTGTGTTCACCACCATTCACAAAGTGACACCACGCAAGGGAATAACCCAAAAGCAGACTCCTTTTTTCATCAGTTAATCACTTCTCACCCAAACACAAAACAATTGTCAGGGCTGTTCTTCAAGAAGTGTGAATGATAGTGAGCAGAAGAGGGTATCCTCTGCAAGAGCAGACTAACTGTGCCAAATTTGGTGCTGATTTGAAGTCCAGTTTCAAAGTTATAATTTTTGTATGGGGGCCCTCTAGTTTTTGAATTGCCTTATGGAATGTTGAAATGGGCCGTCACACAATATCTGTTGCTACACATCTGTGCAACAATAATAAATAGCCTCTAATATTAAGGATTAGCTTGAAATACTATGTGCTGTGCACATGTTCTGAAGTTTTGGTTTTTTCAAGACAAATCTAAGTGGTAAGTTAAGACTTTTTTCTTATATAAATTGTAGCCCTGAGGAGGCCTAAGCAGAACTGAAACCAAAAAAGATGAAAAGCATAAGATGTGCTTACGCAGCTGAACAGTATTCTCATACTTTGAAGAGAGATGGAGTATTTAAACAATAAAGCAACCCTGATACCGAGATGAATTTTGATATGACTGATTTCACACTGGAATTAACCCCTTAATAGAGAAAAATGTCAGTTGTGATAGACCACAACAGACTTAAACTATTGAGGGTGCTATAAATTTTACAGTGCTCTGAGAACTTTTATTCAAGTGTCAAACATTTGACCACAACAGCTCTCTCTACCCAAAACTTCCATTTGTATCTAGAAGGATTTCTATACTGGAGCCAGTGGAATCTCCACTCCTAGCAAACGGCAGGATTTGTCAAGGGGAATATTGTAATTTTTTAATTAATATTATTTGGCATAACCATGGAAGGTACAGGGAGTAATTAAACTTTTCTTCTCTGTACCTTTCAATTGACACAATTGTAATTAATACTGATTCTTGTTTGGCCTTCAGCAAGTTCATGTAGGAATTTCTGTTGTATGAAAAGAAATAATCTGGCAGTACTTCACCATGTTGACATGGTTCAAAGAGCTTGTTTCCTTAACCTGTCACGCCTGAATCTGCAGACGAAACCAGTTGATCCCACTGTGGAAGGAGGTGCTCAAGTGCAGCAAATTGTAAACATTGAATGCTTATCAGACTTCATGGAAGCTCCATTCCTCAATATTCAATTCAGGTATCACTCAAAATTTTGAACTTTATATGAATTCATTTAAATAAGCCTATCTTCTGAAGAAGAGAGAGCGAAAGTGGTATTTTGGATGAATTCTGATTCAATAATATTTCAGCTGTTAATGATTTTTTTAAAAAATAGATGCTGTTTGTTAATAGTCAGAATACCTTTCATTTAAATCATTATTTCTTGCCATTTTCAGATATGGAGGGACATTGCAAAACGTATCTGTAAAGCTGCCTATTACACTGAACAAATTTTTCCAGCCTACAGAAATGAACTCTCAGGATTTCTTCCAGAGGTGGAAACAGCTGAGCAGGTGAGATGGTTCAGATTCTTCATGACCTACCTCTTTTTTTCCAGACAATATTATTTTGTCTGGAGCTTGTCCTTTACTTGAGCTTCCAAAAGGGTGTACCCAAACACAAAGGTTATAACGGCCAAGTTGCTATAGGATATTCATGTACAAATGCCTGTGAAGGATGGAGTAAGGATATGAGGGAGGGACCAATAAAAGTTATATGTAGCAGCACTAGTTTGTTTATTTAGTTTTTTTCTTCACTTTTCCTTATAAACAAATATCAAATGTCTCAGAAAATTCACTGAAGGACATAAAAACAATAAATAAGGTAAGAAAACTAAGAGGCACTAAAAGTAATATCTTGTTCAATGTGATTCAGAGTTTAGAGTTGGCCTAAAACAATTCTAAATTCTAAATCTCATTGAATCCAGCAAAATGTTAAGGTTTTAGCAACACGCCTGACATTTAAAGAGATGAAGCTGTTTACACATCTCTAAGGAGAGTGGTGTGCTGCAATAGCTGCTTTTTACATCCCAGCTAGTTGTGCTTCTGGAAATAATAAGATGGCAAGGCAAGGCCCTGAAACTCAATGAGTGGACAGCAAGTTTCCCTCTAAGGTACGCACCTTCACGACTCTGCGCCCCCCCCCCCCCCCCCGTGCAGGGCTCCTCATCTTCTGTGCACTCACAGTGATAGTTTTTAGCCCCTTTGGTTTTGGTTGCGACAGAACCCCACTGAGGGGGGGCAGAGTTGCATGTGAGAGGGGCAGAGCCCCACCTAGCGGGGCTGAAAATTAGAGGTAATGTCAGAGGACAGGATTCTGAGTGCAGGTGATCCTTAGATGCCCTTGCTGCAGACTACTCAAAATTTCACAAGTAAGAAAGCAGCATCACAAGACCTGCACCTAGAGACCCAGTGTAACAGTTACGAATTCTGCTGTAATGTGGAGGCTCAAGAGACCAATAAAAAAAGGGAGATGCCAGTACATTTAACCCGATGGGCGGCCTACCTGAAGCACAGAGGGAGGAGCAACATGGGCTGCTGATTTATTGTATTCCTGCGTTGAGCAGGGGGTTGGACTTGATGGCCTTGTAGGCTCCTTCCAACTTCACTTTTCTACGATTCTATGATTGGTTTAGCATTTGCTCTTGTGAGCAAAAAAGGAGCCCAAGCTTACCCTCTAGAGTAGAGGAAGGCAAACTCCAGAGGTTCAGATGCTGGCACACACTCCTCCCTAGATTTGAAGGGCCACTCCCTCGACTCCTTCTCCCACATGGCTATTTTTTTTTGAATTGCAAAAGACATGTTTGGTTTTCCAATAGATGGGAACCCCAGCAGTGGGGGCCTTTAAAACATTAAATTGCTGCCTGGCCGCTAGAGCTTCTGAGCTCAAAATATGTTCCCACTCAATATATTTTTTAAAAAAACAACATGTTGCCCACCCCTTCTATAGACCATGGCATAGGCACCAACCTCCTAATATTTTGTGCTAAATTTCATTTTGTCTTTGATCACAGCCATACTGGCTAGGACTTTCTTAAAGATGAGTTCCAAACCATCTAGAAGTCCACTTTTCTATGTAAAATGGCACATAACTGTCCAAATTGTGTGTGCTGTAAATTACAATAAATGTTAATTACTGTGACCTTGTTGTTTATACACAGCCCCCAACAAGAAATGCAGAACATATTTAAAGCAAAACATCCAATGGATACAGAAATTACAAAAGCAAAGGTAGGTATAACTATTTGGTTGTTTTTTTTAAACTCTGGCCTTTAAAGGCTGCCCTTCAGTGTTATATTGCCGAAGATGGCTTACCAGAATACTTAATATTTAAGTGGTCAAAATAAAGCATCCTAAAGACAGCATTGAAACAAATAATGGAGTAAACATTAATGTTCCAGATTGAATGCTTTTGTCACATTTGAAAGAGTGAGATGGGGAATGAAAGGGAGATTGTGAAGAAACTCTGAATTTAACTGCTGAATTATTTAGAGGTAAGAAAGGTTTGTATTAAGAATGAGTGACAAAGATTTCTTTCCCCCCACTTTATTTCTGTCATGGTGGCACTCCTGGAGGTATCTGGTGCCATGCTTCCTCATAATGCCTCCTTGCACAAGGATGCAACATGACAACATAGTATACTTCTGGCAGCACCATGGAAGGAAAAAATGTCTCCCCCTGCCCCATGCAACGTCTTAGAAACAAAAGTGGGGGTGGAAGTCTCTGCTGTTGCCCATTTCAAAGGGAAGTTCCCCTACCCCTGCAAGTTTACAGAATTTAGCCGCTTCTCACCCCCCACTTCTCAAAATGAACAAAAAATAATGATACTCAACATGGATGACAGGTGAGCCTATATGTAGCAAACTGGTACTGCTTTCCATCTTTTCTGGCAATAATGGATAGTTGTTCCACAAAAATGTGATTTCCCTTCTACTGAGTGCTGCATGCCTTGAAATTTGCTCAGGTCAACATTGGAAGATATTAGACCATCGTAGTATGTGTAACTGGCTCGGTAGAGTCTGGTCCATTGCATCAAAGAGAGTGACGTATACAGTGAGAGCAGCAAAGAGGGAGTGAAAAGAGATGCATTTGCTGCTGTGGGGACTCCATCTATTCTATTTTCAGACAAATACTCATCACTCCATGGCCCACTTACACATTATATGGCACACTGGAGGAATGACTTTGGATTGTTGGACTTCTTTCCTCTCAAAGATTAGACATTTGTCTGACCCTTCTGTTGTTTCTTCATGCAAATGAAAACTTGCATCTGTGAATCAGTCACTGTGTATTATTTTGTATGGCCCTCACTCCTTTTGGAGGGTACAGTATACTTTTGTTTAACAACACAAACATTTTAAAAAAATGTAAAGTGCCTCCTGATTCCTGGTGCTTACAAAGGGCTTACAAAGGGCCAAGAAGCACTTTTCACGTAGCTATAAATGAAGACAGAGACTCTGCTATTTTTCTCTACATATATGGTCTGATAATGACCTTTATCTGTGAAGGAACTATCATGATTCCTGGAGTGCAGGGCTAGGCCAGAGGCCTCACCTACAGAATCACAGGCTCCTCCAACTGTGTTCTTGATGCCTGTCCCTTAGATGTGAATGTCTGACTGCGGAAGCCTATGTGCATGAAGGTCACTACAAATGTACGTTTTTCTCTCGGTGGGAAACTGCCTAATGAGCAGGTGTCAGGGGACAGGGTATGCAGCATAAAGGGAATGCAGGCTGGACAGAGCAGCCATGTTTCCATACTGTCATGTGGGGGGGGGGTACCTTCATACATGTCTAGAGTGTAGGAAGTGATAGCCAAGCTGCATTCTGTAAAGATGGATAACCACTTGTTTTAGATGACATTGTTAGCGATGAACTTTGTGACAAACACAACTGATGTCAGGCCTACTGAGATACACACTCCATTTCTTGCCCCCACCCTGCCATCTTTAGTTTCATCACTCTGTTGCATGTGAGGGGACAGTGAGTCTGAAGAGTGATAGCTTAGTTGTTTGTGGTTGCTTTGCCTGTGAATCAGGACCCTGGAAGATCACATGGTCCCAACTCAGCATCCACAAATAGGAGAGCCTCTCCAGATTTACCACTCTCCCTGTGTAAGAGGGTGACAGAACTGGGAGCAGAGGCAGATGGGCTAAAGCACTCTCCTCCACCCATGTTAATTATATGCAGCTTCCTAAGTCCTGAGCAGATCTAGCATCTCAGTGTGTGTATCCTTGTCTCCCTTCTTCTGACTTTGGGAGAGTTCTCTTGCATTAATTAATGTGCAGAAGGTTAATAGCAAGATGATTAATAATGGAGAAATGGCATTTCACCATGTTATCCAAAATATATCTTTTTAAATTTAAAAATAAAGTTACTGAGCTTCATAATAAGTTGTACAGCAGTTCTAGCAGTTTGGGGAGATGGGATAACTGCTTCACAATTGGCTTTTTACTACTCAAAATTTGTTCAAAACAAGGCCTCCCCGCTTTCTGCACTTTCTGATGATCTCTGAAATTCATTATTCTTATTCTTACGTTCGCTTTGCTTTTGTTTATGACTTGGTTCTCTGTGATGGAAATGTTACCAGACATATGCCAGGTTCTGCACGGATCATCTTTTTCACTGTCAACTGCATGTCTGTTATCTGTAAACAGAAGCAGTTGTACCTAATGAGCTGCAGCCAGGCATGAAAGCTGATGATTCTTGAAATTCACACAACCATTTTTCAGATTCCCAGGAGCTTCATATCAGTCAGTCAAGTGTGAGGTGTAGTGGACAGAGTGTCAGAGGAGGACTCAGGAGATCCAGGTTCAAATTCCTGAATGACCATGGAGACTCACTGGGGGTGGCAATGGTGAATTACTCTGGTAACATCTCACATTCCTTGAAAACCCTGTCAGTTTATGGATCTCCATAGGTCATAGTGACTTGACAGCACATAACAAGCACTGCATCAGTGCTCCACAGACACTGCCACTGTAATCAAAGAAATCCCCACTGGAACAGATCTCTGTCTTAGTCAAGAAGTCCTAGAGTCCAAGAATAATTGCTTTGCCTAGTGTTTTTTCCACATAGTGATTGAGCCTATTGCTGAATTTTTCTGGGCCTCTCATTCTTTCTTTCCTTTTGTCATTGATCTTCAGCTTCAACCACTTTTTCACTTTCCTTTTGTAGATCATTGGCTTTGGCACAGCTTTACTAGAAGATGTGGATCCCAACCCAGCTAATTTTGTAGGAGCTGGCATCGTCCACACAAAATCAATACAGATTGGATGCTTGATGCGTCTTGAACCTAACCTACAGGCACAGGTATTCTTTCCTTGGTAACTTGCTAAATGTGTAAAAGTATATGCAGCATGAAATATATTTCCCGGTTCCCACCTCTGTGACTCTGACACAAATCATCCAATGTTACAACAGAAATTGTGGTTGGAGGGAGACGTTTTATAACACCAATAAACTAAAATAGCATGAAGTCTTTAGCAGCTATTCTGGAGTTTTAGGACAAGTAAATATTCTGGCTTCTCAGTCTACATAAGTGCAGGCCTAAAGCATTATTTTAAAACTGTATTCTAGAAATGCATCTGCAGAAATATTCCACTCAGTACTTTTCTAACTTATCCATTCGTAGAATCATAGACTAACTCAGTTCAAAGGGGCTTTTAAGGTCCAACTCCATGCTTAATGCAGGAATCTGAATCCAAGTATATTTGACAGATGGTTGTCTAATTTTCTCTCGAATGGCTCCAGCTTTGGAGCATTCATCACCTTCCTAGCTAATTGGTTCCATTGTTGTGTTGCTCTAACAGTTAGGAAGTTTTCCCTGATATTCAACCAAAATCTGGTTTCCTGTAATTTGAGTCCATTATTATGTGTCCTGCACTGTGGGATACTTGAGAACAGATGCTCCTCCTCCTCTATATGACAATCTTTCAAGTATTTGAAAAGTGCTATCATATCTTCCCTTAGTCTTCTTTTCTCAGAGCCAAACATGCACAGTTCTTTATATCTTGACTCATAAGACTTGGTTTCCAGTTCCCTAATAATCCTTGTTGCCCTTCTCTGAACTTGTTCCAGTTTGTTGGCATCCTTCTTGAAGTCCAGTGTCTAGAACTGGATACATTACTCATGATGAGGCCTAACCAGTGTCAAATAGAGCAGAACTAGCACTTCACATGATCTGAAGACCATATTTCTGTTAATGCAGCCTAAAGTGACATTTGCCTTTTTTTGCAGCTGTATCACACTGTTGGCTCAAATTCAGCTTGTGATCTACAATAATCCCAAGATCCTTTGCATATGTAGTATTGCTGAGCCACGTATCCCCCATTTTGTAACTGTGCATTTGGTTTCTTTTTCCTAGGTGTAGAACTTTATACTTCCCCTTGTTAAATTTCATTCTGTTGTCTTCAGCCCAGTGCCTATCAAGATCCTTGAAGGCTTTCATGGCCGGGATCCGATGGTTGTTGTAGGTTTTTCGGGCTGTTTGGCCGTGTTCCAGAACATGGCCAAACAGCCCGAAAACCTACACCAACCTATCAAGATATTTTTTAATGTTGTTTTGAATTTTGTTTCCAGGGTATTAGCTGTTCCACCCAATATTATGTCACCTGCAGATTTGATAACCATTCCCTGCACTCTCTCATCCAAGTCATTAATAAAAATGTTGAAAGAGTACCGGGCCCAGGACTGAGTCTTGTGGTACCCCACTTGTTACCTCCTCCCAGTTTGAGAAGGAGCAGTTGATAGTACCTTCTAAGTATAGTTCTGTAACCAGCTGTAGATACACCTGATAGTTCTATCTAGCCCACACCTACTTAGTTTGCTAATTAGAATTTCATGGGGCACTTTGTCAAAAGCTTTGCTGAAGTCAAGATATATTATGTTTACAGCATTCCCACCATCTACCACGGTAATTACCTGATCAAAAAATGAGATAAAATTAGTCTGCCAGGATTTGTTCTTGACAAATCTATGTTGGATTCTGGTTATTGCTGTATTGTTTTCAAGGTGCTTGTGGAGTGAGCACTTTATAATCTCTTCTAGAATTTTCCCTGGGATTGAGTTCTGGCTAACTGTAATTCCCAGTTCTCCTTTTTGAATACAGGAACATTAGCTCTTCTCCAGTCATTCGGCACTTCACCCATCCTCCATAATTTCAAGAAAATAATAGATAGTGGTCCTGGGAGTACTTCAGTCAGTACCTTCAATTTTCTCAGACGCAGTTCATCTGGCCCTGGGGATTTGAACTCATAGTCTTCCTTGACTGTTTGTTTACCAGTCTCACACTGCAATCATGTCCCCTCCACTTGCACTTCACATTTGCCTTGGAGGGTCATAGACTCTTTTTTTGGATACAGCTTCGCTATAAAGTAAGAATTGAGCACTTCTGCCTTTTCTTTGTTGTCTGTTACCACTTTTCCATCTCCACTGAGTAGCTGCACTACTATTTCTTTTCATTTGCAGCATACATACTTGAAGAATTCTTTTTTGTTGATTTTAGCATCTCTTGCTAACCTTCGCTTATTCTCAGCTTTTGCCTTCCTAACACCATCCCTGCAATTCTTTGCTACCCTTCTGTACTCTTTCTATATGGTCAGGCCTTCCTTCCATTTCCTCTCTGAGCTTTTTTGTGAAGCCACATTGGTCTTTTTTACTGCCTTCCACCTTTATTTCTTGTTAGAATTGGTTGTAGTTGCTTGCTCTGTTCCTCTTATTGTACATAAGCCTCCTCTGTCTTTTCCTCTGAGTTTATGTCTCCCTTCCCCTTCCAGTGCAGTTTAAAGCCCTCCTGATGATGGTCTTCATGCTGTGTCCAAACACACTTTTCCCAGTCGGTTTGAGGTGCAACCCATCACTTGCTAGCAGCCCATCTTCTAGGAAACAACGCCTGTGGTCACAAAATTCAAATCCTTCACATTGGCACCACTTTTCATAGCTAGTTATTCACCCAGAAGATTTTCCTTTCAACTTTCTATTCCTCTTCTGAGTACTGTTGGGGGGTGGATTAGAAGACTGTCTGGGTCCCCCAAATCCTTGTGTTTCCTTTCAAGAGCATCAAAGTTTGATCTTATTTCTTCATAGTTTCACTTGGTTGTATCATTTGTTCACATATGGATGAGAATAAAGTGATATGCATATGAGTTTTACAAGCGATGGCAATCCTTCCGTCACATCCCTGATCCATCTTCCAGGAAGATAGCATGCCTATTAAATTCATGGATGTTCCCAGCATATTTCAATCTTGTGCAGTTACATTAGTAGCTTCTAGTGAAAAATAGCCTAAGTGAATCCTAAATCACTCCAACAGTTTCCCCTATCCTTTCCTTGGGCAGAAAGCTTTCTGTGATGATTAGAGGAAGTCACTCTTCTGTTGTTGTTGTGTTCATGTTTCTTTTTCTTCCTCTTGCCCCATGTGCAGTAAGAAATATATGTCATTGTTTTCTGAAGAAAAGCTTACAACCAGGCAAGAATCTGAAAATAAGTAGATACTTTAATATTGCTCTCACATACTGTGCTTCTAACATGTACACCATTGTACACTGTTTGCTCCCATCCAAATTGTACATTTATAACTCTGCCTTCTTGAAGATTCAACAGCTTTTACATTTTGAAAAAAAATGTTTATTTTCTTCCAGATGTACAGATTAACCCTACGAACAAGCAAAGAAACAGTATCCCGGAGGTTGTGTGAATTGCTGTCAGAACAATTCTGAACCATAATGCAAGACCAATTTTGATTTTCCATTTTTTCCACTGTCCTTGTCCAGCTCTAGAAACATCTTATACACCAGTGTCTGCAAAAAATAACTGCCACCAGGTTCACATCCCTGCCTTTAAAGGTCCTATCTGTTTTTATAGATGGGGAAAATGGTTCTTAGGTTTCTGGCATGAAGAGGCAAGGGGGTGGTCTGTATGGGTCAACTGTGCTCCATTTACTTTGACAGAAGTTGTTTTTGTTTTTTTAAAAAATCCCCTTTAACACTGGTTCCGTGAAATGTGATTTGTTTGAAATACCACTGTAAATTGTTAGGAATGTGCTGCACTTGGCACTTTTTCTTCCAATTGAACATAATTCAGTGAGCTTCTATGTAAAAGGGGGGGGGGGCACTGGTCATAGTGCTGATGTACTCTTGTTATTCAATCTTCTATGACTCATCCCGTAAGGGGTGTATGGAAGAAATCTCCAGAGTGTGACAGCAACATCTGTTTCTACTGTGACAGATTGTCACTGGTGTCCCTTGATCTGGAGAGGGTTATGAACATTTGCTGTCTAAAGAATATTCGGAGACCCATTACTGCACATATTCGTTGACACCCTTAGACACCTTGACTTAAGAGCTTTCAATTCTGCTCCTCCACATCCCCCATGTTTTGAATGACCAAAGAGTACTTGTCTTGTCAAATGTTTAAGTATGTTGGATTCTCTTGTGCAGCGTCTTTTTTTCCAAAGCTCTAGTTAATCCATCTAAACATCTGTTCTCTTGGGCTGTAAATAGTTAAAGAATCACTTGGAAATATTCTTAGAAGCTAACACTTTCCCCAAAAAATCTATGCATTTGCGTTTTGCTTGCCTGCTTCCAATTTTTATGATGAATGTGGAATTTCCATTTAATAATTGATTGATCATATGGCTGGCTAGCTGGCTCTGGTTCTGGATGCTCTAGCTTATTCAGATTAACTACAGACTACAGCAAGTAAGAAGGGTATGGTTGTTACTATTGTTTGGAACAACAGTGTCATGTCCATTGGTCTGGACTGTCTGTATATCAACTCTAGACTTTATTGCTCTATTCTAAGTAAATACAGTAATGATGCATGGCTTCTGTTGCTTTACATGATTTATGCATTCATAATATATCATGGAATAACAGGATGACTATTACTTTTATATAAATAGAATTAATTTTAAACTGACTTCAGACACACACCTCTAAGAAATGCATTTGTCATGATCATTATATAGGAAGGCTAAGGGAAAAATGTAATACTAAGAACTTTTTTGGGCTGATCACACATTTTTCTTGGTATTTGAGTTAGTATATTTTTTTAAAAAATCGAGGACTAGGCTGTCAGAGGTGTTGCATCTTCTTACATATAAATTATTAAATCGGAATATAAGAGGGTTTTATTTTCAATTTCTCCAGCTAGATTTAGTATACTGAAGCACATTGTATTGACCTAGGTGGCATGTAATGGTAAAGTGATTAAAGCTAGGATGTTTATCTTCTACATTCTCCTATCACTGAGGAAATTTTAGGGATTATCACTATGACAAGCACCTTCGCCTACCACAATTGCACCCTCAGTTGCTTCTTCTGAAGCTTGTTTTTTTATACAGCAGATATTCTTGTGAAGAAATACCATTTCATATTTTAACACAAGTCAGTCTTTCTCTTTAAGCATGGTTTGTTTGTCCTTTAATGGCACCTCAAGATACTCTTCTTGTGTACTGTCCATTGGTACAGTTTTTGTGAAGAAATGTGATTTTTCCATACAAAGCCAAGGGACTCTGAATAGACAGTCAAATGATAAACTGTAAATATGGTTAAACCTACTTTATGCAAAAGACTTCGCTTCTAATATGAGCCATGTAGGCATTGTTTTGAAGAAAACTGAGATGTCTATTTTTTCTGGGATAAATAACTTGTTTACCAGAGTTGTGTGTCCTTCTTCATGTCAAAGAGAAGGAACCATTTCTGTGGCTAAAGCAGTATTAGTAATCAAGGTACAGTATTTGTTACATTGACATGTGAAAAATACCAGAACAGGAAGACAAAATATTCTGCACTTCTAGGCCTGCACTCCAATATGTAATGTGTATCATTTCACTTGTAAAAAAGAAAAAAAGAAACAACACAAGCTTATGTGGTAGACTTCCATTATTATGATTGTACAAAATTTGAAAAGACGTAGATCTAATCATGTTATCTTTATTGAAAAAATAAATGGCTAGAAGAACAACATTTCTGTTATTTTTCCATGCTTGGTTTATGAACTAACAATGTATTTCATTTTGCACTTTGTTAAGAGTGACGACAAGATGAACCTGTTCATTTTCAGTGCAAGTCATTTACACTATCTTTTGTAAAAGGCTAATTCAAGTGTTCTTGGACTGCAACTCCCAGAAACACCGGCAGCACAGCTGACGGTGAAGGCTTCTGGGAGTTGCAGTCCAGGAACACCTGGGTTACCCAAGGTTGAGAACCACTGATCTAGACTAACAGCTGTTACAAAACATTGGTTTGTAACTAGTACTTTCTATTTTAACTTGGGTAATAGTCTTTATAGTATATAGGAGCATGATCAAAGCTCCTTGAGTGTTAACCCCTTTGCTTTTTTATGCTACAAATTATATATCTGCTTAGCCAAGAAGTTATGAAATGAACTTAATTTGCTTGGCTGCTTCTCCACATACAAAAATATAAAGTAAGATCTTGTGAAGGCTTAATTAATACTTGTGTTTTGTGGTTTCTGACTTATGGAGACCCTCTCATGGCTTTTTAGGATTAAGCACTTGAAATTAGTTTACCATTACCTCCCTTTGGAGGTGCTCTGGCAACATGTAGATTGCCCAAGGCTGCACACAGGTGACATGGCACACAACTTTATCCATGATACACACTCCAGATAATCTAGATTGACCCGTCTCCCAGGAGGCACAGTGGGGATTTGAACTCTCAGCCTCTAGCTCTGCCGCAGGTGCTCCTGCCTATTGAGTTGTATCATACATTCTTGGGGATTTGTTGTCAAGAAAATTCCAAAAGCAGGGGCTGGCAGTGACTGGGCAGGAGATAATGGAAAAGGAGACTCATATTTTAAGCAGTTGTAGACTCTCTTTTTAACAACTTCAGCATGAATTTCAGTAGTTTATGTGAGATACAAGCTTTATTACCTAAGGCAAACATAGCTAGATTTCTTTTACTTCCCTTGGTGATTTCTTTTTCCCCTGTGTGTTGCTTCTTACAGAGTTTTGTTGGGAAACTAATTATTTTTCGACCTTTCGGCAGGGGCAGTAAGTTAATGCACAAGAGGCTTATAACAAATTGTTTCCAGATATATTTTTTTGGTGCCATAAGACCTCATATCCCCTTTAAATCAATTGACACACCGTTCATGAGAAATGCCATGAAACATTAAAGAAAACACTAATTTTTGGTGAAAATTAGGCAATAAAATATGTATTACCTATGCAAAATGTCCAAAAGGCTTTTTGCCCTTGTGTACTTCACAATCAAACTGCTATTCACCATCTGGCAAACAGTGTATGGGTCCAGCTCCAGGAGTCCCCAGACTCTTTGGACTGGGAAGCCTATCTAAGATTGTGAAATGTCCTGGGCGCCAACACAAATGGGTTGCTGTTGTGGGGTGTGTGTGTGTGCCCATTCACAAAATAACTGCTAATGAGTGTAGTCAGTCAACATTACACCATTTCCCCACATAAATAAAATAATAAATAAAAGATGACCTGCCCAAGAACCTGAGTGTAACACATAGGTAAATCCAGGAATATTTTTGCTCCAGTAAACCATTCATTTTGTTGAAAAGTAAGTGAGCACATTTCCCCCAATACTTTTAAAGTTCATTTACTCTGCTAAATGTATCTCTTCCCCCCCCCCCCACATAGGAATGTCACACCCGAGAACCCCCATTTCCCTCTGGATTACTCTCCAATTGTAGGCACACACTTCCTCTGCGGATCACTACTTTAAAACCCTTTCTTACATGTGTACATCTTACATATCTCTAGCCATGCACTACATTCATTCATCACAGATCTACATGCACTACCTTTTCATCACTCCAGCTTGTTGTGCAGAGGCTCAAGCTAAAAAAATTCTGGGACTTCAGTGGGTGCTACAGGAGGTACTCTGTCCAGTAAGTCAGATCCAGAAAACCTTTGTTCCAAATCAAAGCAGAAAAGTCCACAAATTAACAGTAGCCATTGCCTCCCGGAGAGCAGAGGAGTAGAGAAAGGTCATACGTGCTCCAGCCTGGGCTTGACTTTGGTAAGAGTGAGAAATATTTGTTTGATTGAAACCAATATCACTGGATCACGTCTGTGTAGCCTGAAAGCTTTGTTTACAGGTACTGCCTATGTCAGGGGTATGAGACTCCCCCAAAGTGTTACCTGAGCTGCTTCTGCAAATCTCTTTCCATGATCGGTCCTCTTTATGGTGTAGGTTTGATCCCCAGTCTGTGGAGTGGGTTTGATCCAAGAGGTTTTGATCCCATTGCCCCAGGAATGTTGGATTTCTCCTGTTTGAGAATATTACCTGTGAAGACACGCTTTTAGTAATTGTGCTTATATCCGAGTGATTAAAGGGTGGGTTGTTAAATTCTTGTGTGTGAAGATCAGATTAATCTCAGTTTGAGCACAATCCTTTACATGTTTACTTAGAAGTAAGTTCCACTGAGTTCAGTTATGGTTCTCTCCAGGTAAGTAGATGTAGCATTGCAGCCTGAATTATTTATCAGCATTTAGAAAGAGTGGGATGCAGCAGTTCTTTAACAAAGGGCCCTATCACATGGGAAAATACAACAGTGCCTGAGCTGGAGTTGTCACTGCCTATTTCAATCTGAAGTGCCTTGACCACATGACATAAAGCTAATTACAAGTAACCCTCTTCTATTTAAGTGGTCCTTCAGTGCATTTCAATTGAAGAGCAGAGGCTACTTCCTTTCGCTTCACTTCAATTTGTGCCATATGACTGTATTGGTGCAAAGGAGCCATGAGGAGTGGCCTCTGCCTGAGCTTCTATTCTTTCCCCCCTAAGAGCTGTGGAAAAGGGTGAAAGAAGGAGGCAGCTGGCGTCTGGCAGAAGGAGGGCCATACCATGGTGGTGGCCATGGCTGCTACCGCTGGACCTTGGACATAGCAAAACCTACATTTCCAAAGTGAGGAGAAGGTGGCAGTGGCAACAGTGGCTCCCCTGCTTCCTCCCCCTCTCCTGCTCCCCCTACCCCACCACCTTCAGGCAGTCCAACTATTTCACATCTAGCATCTGTCAAAAGCATTGTTCCGCCCATGGTCAGTATCATTCATTCATTCATACATACATACATACATACATACATACATACATACATACATACATACATACATACATACATACATACATACATTTCTTAGCAGCTTGGTAGAGAACAAGCAAGCAGGTGTGCATCTTTGAATAGCTTCCGGCATATTCTGTATCTGTGAATGCATGAAGCTGCTTCCCAGCTTGCCTTGTTACTTAAAAAGTGGCAGGTGCAGCTGAAAGACTCATTTCGTTTTTAGTATCTATTGCAGCCGGTCGTCACCATAGCAGCCAGCCTCCATTAACATACATCACAGGAGTTACTCTCCATATGTATGCAATGTTGGCAAAGAAAAATGAAAAGGATGGGGAGCATACAAAATTTTGCAGCATCTTTTGGCCCATATCCTGGTGCTTAGTGTAATAAATTGCACTAGAGTAGCCACACTAAATCAATGGGGATTTGGTAAATCACTTCCTCTGTAAGTTCTGCTGATTCAAATGGGCCTACTCTGGTTGAGACTTGCTATGCCAAACCTGCACTGTACCACGGGTGACAGGCAGCTGCTAGAAGAGGTATTCATATAGACCTGGGCACATACATACATATGGAGACGAGCAAGCATATATATACACAGACAGACAGAAATTCATTCAAACACAGCCTTCCTTGCCCCCGATACTTTACAACTCATCTAGGAACAGAAAAACACACCTTACCTACAAATTATAAATGTTCTCACCTACTGCTATTCCACCCAGGACTTAACTTTATAGCTGGACAGTTTACTTTTTTGTTACCATTCATTCTTTTTCTTCCTTCCCCATCACTTGCACTCTCATACGTAGATACAAAGTGTAATGAGGGTGAAAGTTTGGGTGGTGGTGGGGGGATGGAAGGCTGATTTCCTGTTTCTGGTAAGGTGACAGGCAGGAATGTGCTGGCTGGGGGCACGCCTGAGCTGGGGCCGGGGCACAGCCTCATTTGCCACAGCAGACCAGCTACCTTTGTGCTAATGGTTTGATGGGAACTGACACAATTCTTCAAGCATGAACTAGAGCTCCAACTAGAGCTCACTAGAGCTCCAAATGGTTTATGAGTGGACATATTTTACTTACTGGATTGCATTATGAACCACCAGGAGCAGAGGCAGACTTCTCATACCCACAGCATACAATGGCCAAAATCCTATTGGTTAACATAGTACAGTATATCACACTAAAAATAGTTCCATTGAATTGATGGGGATTTGGTGAGTAAATTCCTCCATAATTTCCATTGACTGAAATGGCCCTCCTCTAACTGTGACTTACTGTGGTAAAGTTACACTGGCACAAATGTGCTGGGCATTGCACCAAGCAACAAGGAATTCCACTATTCAGTCGCACAGTTGGTGATGTGTTCTTGGCATGACCAGTTGTGTGGATAGCACTTCTGCCTCAGTGCTAGTACAGCTACCATAGGTGCAGTTGTGCATGAATAACTATGCTACAGGATTTTGGCCACTGTATGTTCTAAATATCTTGAGGATACTCTTCTGCAGGCCACTGATAATGTGTGTATGTGTGTGTACATATCTGTGTCTGTGTCCATGTCTCTGTCTGTGGTGTTGTTTGTGCTATACAAATAGTACAAAAACTAGATTGCTATCGGTATTTAGGATTATAATCATTAAGTGCCCACCATCAGAAATCAGAATGGCTAGCTAATATCTTTATTAAAACTAATAACTATGTTATAACACACAGATAAACATGACTTTGGTGAAAACCTTCTGAATAAGGCAGTACTTTCTTCATCTTCTCACTCCCCAAAACTATGAATAAGTTAACACAACCAGTTACCAGTACCAGTCTTCTGGGGAGTGTACCCTGATTATCCTTGCCAAAGTATGTACACATTCATATACACAAGCAGGTTGGAGTTCCAGACATAGCTGATTGTGTGTTTTGACAAATCCTCTACAGCTTGCGTTGTTAGATCTGGCTAGTGTGTGTGCATCCATCATAGTTGCATATGCAGTCATCGAAAAAGGGGATTTCCATAATCAGTGGTTTATCTGAATCCAGGCAAGACAGCTTCACCTCCTTCATGTAGATTTTTCGTGGCGTGCAGCATCCACACACCATGTCTACTATCTTCTTGGCAATATTCGTCCTGCAAAAGAGAATAGTCTTGCTTTAAATACTCTGTGCATGTGTGCGCACGCGCTTCCTTACTCCCTGGATTTTTTAAAAAATAAAATTTATTTCCATGAAAATAACAAAATGTCCAGATCCTGATATTATTCACTAAGAAGTTCACTATCAAAATACCTAAGCATTGTATTGTACTTTATTTAATTAATTTGTTTTGTTTTATTTATAGGCTGCCTTCATTCCAATACTTTGTACTTTGTCTTGTAATCACTCCACATGTTTGAATGTCACATCCTGGAGATAAAAATGCACTTCATGTAGGAAGCGAAACATGCCATATAAGTAATATTTGTAAGTATAAAGTATATAGTATAGAATCAAGGTTCCCTCTAAGCTGTGCATGTGGGACTCTGCCTCCCTCCATGCAGCTGTCTTCCTCCTCTGCACAGCGATCGTGAGGTTGCACATGCAAGAGGCAGAGCCCCATCCAGTGGGGCTGAAAATTAGATGGTACATTGTATAGAAGAGAAATTCACACTGTGGATGTCCTAGTTCAAATAGCTGTGAGAATCTAGATGTATTCAGGTGTTATGCCAGCAAAGGGTAAACGAATTTATGTGAAGAGATAGGGGTCCCCACTTGCTAAGACCCTGACTTCCTTGGGTATTGAGGACACAGGTCTGCAGAGTATTCCTTTGCACATTCACTTGAACATAAGTAGAAGCTTCTACACAAAACCACAGCCTCTGCTTTATTGGGGCTTCTGATTGTGCAAAGGGTTCTACTCTACTCTATTCTGTTACCCTTTATACTTAATTATACTGAATGTCATTTCAGTGCCCATTCCCCCAGTTTGGAAAGATTATTCTGGAGTTCTTTGCAATTGCTTTCTGTTTCAACCAACCTTAAACAACTTCACATCATTAATAAATGCGATGACCTCACTGTCATCCCAACTCCAGATCACTTATGAGCAAATTTAGAAACCCCACTATCAGTACAGGTCCTTGGGGAATGCCATTGTTCAGCTTGAGAAATGGCACTTTTGTGCAAATTGGCCACTATTTACTGACCTTTTCATCAAGTAATAGAGCAAAAGTAGTTCTGACTGAACAATATGCCACTTACTTTGCTGATGATGGACACATTCCTTCGCAGCGTGTCAAAGTAACAGTTTTAGAGCAGTTCTTGTAACTCACTCGCTCCTCGTATTTAACAGGTTCACATTTGCCTGCCAAGCATTTTAAAGCAGAACTAATGTAAAAACATCACCGAAAACATTGTCATTTTCACTTGGCAAACTAGAACATACACTTTCCTATTTTTATTGATTTCTCTTGGTCATCAATGATCAGTGTGGTAACTGGAAGAAAATGGAGTGGTATATTGCTGTCTCAAATGCATACCATGTCCAGTCTCATCTGAGTTTTGTGGAATTTATGGTCTATATTACTTAAGGTTTAAATGCTATAGAAGTTAGTCTATATGTAACAGTAGAATACAGCTCCCATCATCTTTGACTCTTGGTTGTGTTGCGCAGGGCTAACAGGTTTGAGTTGAGATGTGAAGGATCACAGATCCCACTCAACCTACCTTTCCAGTAAGTATTAACTTTTATTGGAGATGTATGAATATTAATTTGAACTATCAATTTACATTTCACTTCATTCTCACTGGTAAAGAGCACTGAGAACATTATTGAGAAACAATACAGAACAACAGAATTACCTAGTCTTGCAGAATGATTTAGAAAAAAAGTATTGGAGGTAGCTTTGTGCACAAAACTAAACCATTTAATAAAATAGTGCACAATTCAGACAATGATATGTCTATGCAATACTGATAATTAATTGTTCATTTTTTGAATGATAAATTTGAATGCCGTGTCCAATTTTGTATCTTTTTTTTCAGTTAACGGAGAGGAAAGTTTTAAAAACTTTTCTAAGAACAACAACATTATAAACATAGATGAGTGGCTACCTTTCATTTCAGCTCAATGAGTATTTGTTTTTTTCCATTGTGCATCCCAATTCTGTCTATGTTTTCCTTGGAAGCACGTTCTGTTAGCTTCAGAGTCCATATTCCCAGGTTATGTGTGCAGAAGAATGCAGCCTTTCCAAGTGAAACTTTTTACACAGAACTTTTAGTGTGACTAACCTGTTTGAGGTTGAGGGACTCTAGTGATAGGTGGTGGAGTAGCGGTTATGATGGTAGTATTGTGGAATGGAGTAGGAACTGGCAAAATAAAAGCAAACATGTAAATGAGAGAAAACAAAATAAATGAAAAAGCAGCAATTTTTGAAAAGCACAGTTAATCTTCATTTGTATTAAAAATGCTTTTTTTCACCATTTTGCATAGTTTCCATTAACAATCTTTGTCTTCTTTTGTGAAGAATACAAAAAAGCTATCGCCCACTCTCAAGGCAAAGAGAATAATTTTGCACATCCTCTTTTGCTTTAGCAATGTTGAGGCAAGTGAGCGTTTAGAGGCCTAGATCTCTTTCCTCAGTGTGGCGCTCGCTCTGAAACGTGTCTCTGCCTCTGGAGACCCAAAGAAGCACAGCAGTTCCCTGGGACTTTAGCTGGCAACCTAAGATTTAACCACCCTGCATATAAAACATGACACTTTTTAATTAATGGAGAATGCACATCTTCAAGATTGTTAATGAAACATCCTGTTGACTATGTACCCGCAACTGTTTCTCATTTCATAAAAACATCTATTTTGTTTTTCCTCTTCAGCCTAGGCATTTATTTCTACAACTTTCTCTGCTTCTCACTTTAGCATATATCATTTCACAATCAGTTTTTAGATTCCTAAGCAGGCTACTCTTCTTAGAGTTAAAATGTTCAAGATGTCATGTCTCTCTCCTACTGCTCTGATTTTTGTAGCTACTATTAAAAGCAAACCAGTACTAAAAGGAGCTCCACTTGTCAGCTCCCTGTTCTCTTCGGATAGATTATGGACATTTGTCAAGATTACATAAAAATCACTAGTGGAATAGGAGGGCTTATTCCACAGTGATATCCCCCCCCCTTCACACAAGGTGACCAGTAGTAACAACATTATTCAAATCTGACCATTGACTTACAAGTAGGAAAGTGGAAAAATGCCAATTACAGAGGGACTTCTTTAACATTTCTGTCAGCCTGCTTAGTTACTGTTTTCAGAGAGCCATAGTATTTGGATCAAGCGGAAAAAAGGAGATTTAAGTAAAGATACCACTAGAATTTGAAAATTAGCTAAAACAAAATATCGATTACTTGTGAAAAACTATTCTGAAAAGTGAACGTTTACCATAATGATCACTTTAGAAGGCCAAAACCCAATATCCAGGGTCAGATCTCTGTCATAATGAGGGAGCTCTATCAGCCATGTGCAGTGGGATCAACAGCCATTTCCCGTGAAAAGGCAGGAAATGGCTGTTGACCCCACTGTACATGGCTCTCTCAACCACATGCACTCTAAAGATGTCTTCATGCACTTGAGGAATTGGCTTGTGTGTCCATAAAAGCTGATACTATAATAAATGTGTTAGTATTAACAACAATCATGAGATTCTTTGTTGTTCTAACTCCAGTAGACTAACGTGTCTGCCCCTTTGGAAACTGCAGTGAATTGTTCTCGATTTAATGATAATTGTTCTCTTAATAAGGGTACTGGTTGAATTGCAGCAAAAATCGCAGAAGCCAACTGATGAATTCTGTGGCCAGCAGTAGGATGGGAGTGGCCACAATAGTGATAATTACTGGCAGGAGTAGTACTGCTGAAAAATGTAGTAATAGGTGTGCTTGCTACAGTGTCAGCAAGGAAATTGAGAAGTAGATGCAGTTGTAGTTCTCTTTAAGATGGTTCAACTACGAAGTGTCCTGATAATTCTGAAACTGTTCTGATTGCTAAAGTGTGTGCCCCCTTCATGGATTGCTGCCTTGTCGTGGCGAAGGGGCTTGAGTAATTCAGAGAAGCTATGGGCTATGCCTTGCAGGGACACCCAAGACGGACAGGTCATAGTGGAGAGTTCTGACTAAACGCGATCCACCTGGAGCAGGAACTGGCAAGCCACTCCAGTATCTTTGCCAAGAAAACTCCATGGACAGAAACAAAAGACTAAAAGATATGATGCTGGAAGATGAGCCCCTCAGGTCGGAAGGCATCCAACATGCTACTGAGGAAGAGCGGAGAACGAGTAGCTCCAGAGCTAATGAAGTGTTTGGGCCAAAGCCGAAAGGACGCTCAGCTGCGGATGGGCCTGGAAGTGAAAGGAAAGTCCAATGCTGCAAAGAAAAATACTGCATAGGAACCTGGAATGTAAGATCTATGAACCTTGGTAAGCTGGATGTGGTCAAACAGGAGATGGCAAGAATAAACATTGACATCCTGGGCGTCAGTGAACTAAAATGGATGGGAATGGGCGAATTCAATTCAAACGATTACCATATCTGTTATTGTGGGCAAGAATCCTTTAGAAGAAATGGGGTAGCCCTGATATTCAACAAAAGAGTGGGAAAAGCTGTACTGGGATACCATCTCAAAAATGATAGAATGATTTCAATACAAATCCAAGGCAGACCTTTCAAAATCACAGTAATCCAAGTTTATGCACCAACCACCCATGCTGAAGAGGCTGAAATTGACCAATTCTATGAAGACTTACAACACCTTCTAGAACTGACACCAAAGAAAGATGTTCTTCTCATTATAGGGGATTGGAATGCTAAAGTAGGGAGTCAAGAGATAAAAGGAACAACAGGTAAGTTTGGCCTTGGAGTTCAAAACGAAGCAGGGCAAAGGCTAATAGAATTTGTCAAGAGAACAAGCTGGTCATCACAAACACTCTTTTCCAACAAGACAAGAGGCGACTCTACACATGGACATCACATACCGAAACCAGATTGATTATATTCTCTGCAGCCAAAGATGGAGAAGCTCTATACAGTCAGCAAAAACAGGACCTGGAGCTGATTGTGGCTCTGATCATCAGCTTCTTATAGCAAAAATCAAGCTTAAACTGAAGAAGGTAGGAAAAACCACTGGGCTAGTCAGGTATAATCTAAACCAAATCCCTTATGAATACACAGTGGAAGTGAAGAACAGATTTACGGAACTCAATTTGGTGGACAGAGTGCCTGAAGAACTATGGATGGAGGCTCATCACATTGTACAGGAGGCAGCAACAAAAACCATCCCAAAGAAAAGGAAATGCAAGAAAGCAAAGTGGCTGTCCAACGAGGCCTTACAAATAGCAGAGAAGAGAAGGGAGACAAAATGCAAGGGAGATAGGGAAATATACAGAAAATTGAATGCTGACTTCCAAAGAATAGCAATGAGAGACAAGAGGGCTTAAATGAACAGTGCAAAGATATAGAGGAAAATAATAGAAAGGGAAAAACCAGAGATCTGTTCAAGAAAATTGGAGATATTAAAGGAACATTTTGTGCAAAGTTGGACATGATAAAAGACAAAAATGGTAGGGACCTTACAGAAGCAGAAGACATCAAGAAGAGGTGGCAAGAATACACAGAGGAAATATACCAGAAATATCTGGATGTCCCGGACAACCCAGATAGTGTGGTTGCTGACCTTGAGCCAGACATCCTGGAGAGCGAAGTCAAGTGGGCCTTAGAAAGCATGGCTAACAACAAGACCAGTGGAGGTGATGGCATTCCTGTTGAACTATTTAAAATCTTAAAAGATGAGGCTGTTAAGGTGCTACACTCAATATGCCAGCAAGTTTGGAAAACTCAGCAGTGGCCAGAGGATTGGAAAAGATCAGTCTACATCCCAATCCCAAAGAAGGGCAGTGCCAAAGAATGCTCCAACTACCGTACAATTGCACTCATTTCACACGCTAGCAAGGTTATGCTCAAAATCCTACAAGGTAGGCTTCAGCAGTATGTGGACCGAGAATTCCCAGAAGTACAAGCTGGATTTCGAAGGGGCAGAAGAACGAGAGACCAAATTGCTAACATGCGCTTGATTATGGAGAAAGCCAGAGAGTTCCAGAAAAACATCTACTTCTGCTTCATTGACTATGCAAAAGCCTTTGACTGTGTGGACCACAGCAAACTATGGCAAGTTCTTAAAGAAATGAGAGTGCCTGACCACCTTATTTACCTCCTGAGAAATCTATATGTGGGACAGGAAGCAACAATTAGAACTGGATATGGAACAACTGATTGGTTCAAAATTGGGAAAGGAGTACGACAAGGCTGTATATTGTCTCCCTGCTTATTTAACTTATATGCAGAATACATCATGCAAAAGGCAGGACTGGATGAATCCCAAGCCGGAATTAAGATTGCCGGAAGAAATATCAACAACCTCAGATATGCAGATGAGGAAGAATTAAAGAACCTCTTAATGAGGGTGAAAGAGGAGAGCGCCAAAAATGGTCTGAAGCTCAACATCAAAAAAACGAAGATCATGGCCACTGGCCCCATCACCTCCTGGCAAATAGAAGGGGAAGATATGGAGGCAGTGACAGAGGTTACCTTCTTGGGCTCCATGATCACTGCAGATGGTGACAGCAGCCACGAAATTAAAAGACGCCTGCTTCTTGGGAGGAAAGCAATGACAAACCTAGACAGCATCTTAAAAAGCAGAGACATCATTTTGCCGACAAAGGTCCGCATAGTCAAAGCTATGGTTTTTCCAGTAGCGATGTATGGAAGTGAGAGCTGGACCATAAAGAAGGCTGACCGCCGAAGAATTGATGCTTTTGAATTGTGGTGCTGGAGGAGACTCTTCAGAGTCCCCTGGACTGCAAGGAGATCAAACCTATCGATTCTGAAGGAAATCAACCCTGAGTGCTCACTGGAAGGACAGATCCTGAAGCTGAGGCTCCAATACTTTGGCCATCTCATGAGAAGAGAAGACTCCCTGGAAAAGACCCTGATGTTGGGAAAGTGTGAAGGCAAGAGGAGAAGGGGACGACAGAGGACGAGATGGTTGGACAGTGTCATCGAAGCGACCAACATGAATTTGACCAAACTCCGGGAGGCAGTGGAAGACAGGAGGGCCTGGCGTGCTCTGGTCCATGGGGTCACGAAGAGTCGGATATGACTCAACGACTGAACAACAACAAAAGGTGTGTGCAACTTACAGCGGATACAATGAAGATATTGTTGGAGCAGGTCTGGTTGGTAAAAGCATCTCATTGCCTGTGTGTGTGGAGAGGTGCCTCATCCTCCCATTTCATGTTTTCACATGTTGTGCTTTCTGTGCCCTTCCTTCTTCCAAAAGCCTTGCCCCCTTCTCTAGTCTTCTTTGAGGAAATACTACAAGGTGGCTTTTCTCTAATTCTCAACTGTAAATCTCAGTTCTTAATTCATGAATGAAAATCAGGCTTCATCAATTAAGTGCCAAAAGGGGGACATCCATGTAGTTGTGATGTATGACTTCCAGATTAGCACTCCACTGATGTGACCATTTTTTCAATACTGGACTGGTAATGAAAACAGGCGGTAGGAAGTCTGGAGAGGATCTGTCCTGTGGATCAACCACTCTCTAGTAAGTGCCAAAGCAGGGAATATTTGTCCTAAACGGATGTGCCTACATATTCCTGGTGGGGAAATGATGAATGGAAATGAAACCAACCCCTAACAGTATAGCATCAATTTCATAGGAATCAGAAACTAAGGGAAAGAATGCCAATCAACAAGTCTGCTCCTGTCTTACACAAGAGTAAGAGAATGGTGTTGGAACTGTAATGCTGGTTTTTGTTACTACTGTTTAAAAAAATAGAGAAAAGAAAAAAATGGAACCCATTATAAATAATAAAAAAGGAAGGAGAAACATTGCATATCAATACTGAGAAAAAAAATCAATTGAAAAGCACACTATTAAAGAAAATCAAAGAAACACCCACACTTATTAAATGGAATGAAGCTGACACTTTTGTAATGGTTGCTATATACAAAAAGTATAGCTGGAAGACGTATCTTCCCAGAGAGCATGTATGCACTTACAAAATTTGATAGAACAGGTTGAAGAAGTTCCTAATGAACATGAAACCGTAAAAAGAGTGATGAGAAAAGTAATGATTACTACTTATAATTATTGTACTTGCAGAGGCCGGAATATTAGAAGAGATGATATTGGTAGCAATAGTTACAGGAGATGTTGTGGCTCATGTATTTGCAAGAGAATTGGAAAAAGATGTAACAGTTCACAGGGAAGTGAGCATAGTAGAAGTAGCAGTGGCTCACTTAAGGGTATGCAAAGGAGTGGATAACAAAAAGGAAATAAAAGTTATTGTGGGCACACTATTTCGGCTAATCCAAAGGTTTTACTGGGAGATGAGATATGGAACATTTTGGTCAACGGAAGTGCCACTAGAGATGAATATGTGCTACTGAAGATGTGGATGATAGTTGTCAGGGGATTGGAAGTAACAGGACGGCTATGAGTCATGGGTACAATGAAAAAGAAGGGACTACAGAGGACCGGACTCAATTCAAAAGAGGAGGGTTGCACATCTGGTTATGGATGGGAGTTCTAACATATGTCTAGGGGTAGTAGAGATAATAGTCAGCAAATGAAAATCCAAAAAGAATGACCAGAAACAAACAGAGAGAAGGGGAAAAGGCAAATAAGAAAAGTACAAACCAGGATGACATTCCTTCTACTCTATGGAAGTTCCATCAAAGAGAGGAAGGTTAGATTTCAGTGATTATTGGCAGCCGAATTCTACAAATGCATTGTTAGTCAGCAGGACAGACAATAGATTGGCTAGAAGAAAAAATTACCTCTAGTACTTATGACAGAAGTGGGAGCAGGCGTGGTAGAGGTTGTCGTGGTGGTGGCTTCCGTAGTGGTGGTTGTGGGGATGGTGGTGGTTAGAGTGCTGGTGCTCACAGGGGTGGTGGTGGTAGGCGTGGGAGAGGTGGGCTCGGTGGTGGAGACCGGTGTGCTTGTGGTCAAGGGGGTGGAAGTGGGAGGGGTGTGGGAAGTTGTGGGGACGCTAACGGTCGTGGTTGGCGTGGGTGTGCTGGGTGTAGTGGTCACGGTGGATAGGGTGGTGGGGGCGCTTGTCGTTGTGGTTGGGGGCAGTGGCGTGGGGCTGGAGGGTGGAGAGCTGGAAGTGGTAGGGATGCGGTGCTTGGTGGTGGGGGTCGTCCTGGGCGTGCTAGCGGTGGACGGCACTGTGGAGACAGTGGTGCTCGAGGTGGTGGTCAGCGAAGAGGTGGGCGATGTTCTCGGTGTGCTGCTGGGGACGGTTGTGACTGGAAAGGAAAAGAATTCCCCTCAGCAGGTGGTGGGGCGACAAAAGGCAATTGGCGGGAAAGCAGACCAGTCGACAGACTCGGTCTTGTTACTCGGTGATGCACCTACCTGGAGAGGATGGAGTTGGCGCCGTACTGGTGGTTGTGAGTGTGGCTGCAGAGGAAGAGCAAAGGAGAGAGCAATTCAATGGCTACCCCATAGAAAGGAGTGACTTAGAATGGTGCTGAACCCGAGGTGGAGAACTGCTTCGTTCAGGGCCTGGCGCACATGTTCCCAGGAGGGTGGCTTTCCAGCTTTCGTTGGGCAGCAGGATTTGGGGAAAGTAGGCGGCCCTCCAGCTTTGGGGTCCAGCCATCCTCCGCAGGCGCTTCTTTAGAGAGCAGAGCCCAAAGGAGAACTTACCAGTGCTAATTATGCCAGAGGTGGAGGCAGGCGTGGTGGTTGTCGTGGTGGTGGTTTCCGTAGTGGTGGTTGTGGGGATGGTGGTGGTTAGAGTGCTGGTGCTCACAGGGGTGGTGGTGGTAGGCGTGGGGGAGGTGGGCTCGGTGGTGGAGACCGGTGTGGTTGTGGTCAAGGGGGTGGAAGTGGGAGGGGTGCGGGAAGTTGTGGGGACGCTAACGGTCGTGGTTGGCGTGGGTGTGCTGGGTGTAGTGGTCAGGGTGGATAGGGTGGTGGGGGCGCTTGTCGTTGTGGTTGGGGGCTGTGGCGTGGGGCTGGAGGGTGGAGAGCTGGAAGTGGCAGGGATGTGGTGCTTGGTGGTGGGGGTCGTCCTGGGCGTGCTAGCGGTGGACGGCACTGTGGATACAGTGGTGCTTGAGGTGGTGGTCAGCGAAGAGGTGGGCGATGTTCTCGGTGTGCTGCTGGGGACGGTTGTGACTGGAAAGGAAAAGAATTCCCCTCAGCAGGTGGTGGGGCGACAAAAGGCAATTGGCGGGAAAGCAGACTAGTCGACAGACTCGGTCTTGCCGACTCTGTGATGCACCTACCTGGAGAGGATGGGGTTGGCGCCGTACTGGTGGTTGTGGGTGTGGCTACAGAAGAAGAGCAAAGGAGAGAGCAATTCAATGGCTACCCCACAGAAAGGAGTGACTTAGAATGGTGCCGAACCCGAGGTGGAGAACTGCTTCGTTCGGGGCCTGGCGCACATGTTCCCAGGAGGATGGCTTTCCAGCTTTCGTTGGGCAGCAGGATTTGGGGAAAGTACGCGGCCCGCCAGCTTTGGGGTTTAGCCATCCTCCGCAGGCGCTTCTTTAGAGAGCAGAGCCCAAAGGAGAACTTACCAGTGCTAATTATGCCAGAGGTGGAGGCAGGCGTGGTGGTTGTCGTGGTGGTGGTTTCCGTAGTGGTGGTTGTGGGGATGGTGGTGGTTAGAGTGCTGGTGCTTACAGGGGTGGTGGTGGTAGGCGTGGGGGAGGTGGGCTCGGTGGTGGAGACCGGTGTGGTTGTGGTCAAGGGGGTGGAAGTGGGAGGGGTGCGGGAAGTTGTGGGGACGCTAACGGTCGTGGTTGGCGTGGGTGTGCTGGGTGTAGTGGTCAGGGTGGATAGCGTTGTGGGAGCGCTTGTTGTGGTTGGGGGCAGTGGCGTGGGGCTGGAGGGTGGAGAGCTGGAAGTGGCAGGGATGCGGTGCTTGGTGGTGGGGGTCGTCCTGGGCGTGCTAGCGGTGGACGGCACTGTGGAGACAGTGGTGCTCGAGGTGGTGGTCAGCGAAGAGGTGGGCGATGTTCTCGGTGTGCTGCTGGGGACGGTTGTGACTGGAAAGGAAAAGAATTCCCCTCAGCAGGTGGTGGGGCGACAAAAGGCAATTGGCGGGAAAGCAGACCAGTCGACAGATTCGATCTTGCCGACTCGGTGATGCACCTACCTGGAGAGGATGGTGTTGGCGCCGTACTGGTGGTTGTGGGTGTGGCTGCAGAAGAAGAGCAAAGGAGAGAGGAATTCAATGGCTACCCCACAGAAAGGAGTGACTTAGAATGGTGCCGAACCCGAGGTGGAGAACTGTTTCCTTCGGGGCCCGGCGCACACGTTCCCAGGAGGATGGCTTTCCTACTTTCGTTGGGCGGCAGAAATTTGGGAAAGTAGGCGGCCCGCCAGCTTTGGGGTCTAGCCATCCTCCGCAGGCGCTTCTTTAGAGAGCAGAGCCCAAAGGAGAACTTACCAGTGCTAATTATGCCAGAGGTGGAGGCAGGCGTGGTGGTTGTCGTGGTGGTGGTTTCCGTAGTGGTGGTTGTGGGGATGGTGGTGGTTAGAGTGCTGGTGCTCACAGGGGTGGTGGTGGTAGGCGTGAGGGAGGTGGGCTCGGTGGTGGAGACCGGTGTGGTTGTGGTCAAGGGGGTGGAAGTGGGAGGGGTGCGGGAAGTTGTGGGGACGCTAACGGTCGTGGTTGGCGTGGGTGTGCTGGGTGTAGTGGTCATGGTGGATAGGGTGGTGGGGGCGCTTGTCGTTGTGGTTGGGGGCAGTGGCGTGGGGCTGGAGGGTGGAGAGCTGGAAGTGGCAGGGATGCGGTGCTTGGTGGTGGGGGGTCGTCCTGGGCGTGCTAGCGGTGGACGGCACTGTGGAGACAGTGGTGCTCGAGGTGGTGGTCAGCGAAGAGGTGGGCGATGTTCTCGGTGTGCTGCTGGGGACGGTTGTGACTGGAAAGGAAAAGAATTCCCCTCAGCAGGTGGTGGGGTGACAAAAGGCATTTGGCGGGAAAGCAGACCAGTCCACAGACTCGGTCTTGCCGACTCGGTGATGCACCTACCTGGAGAGGATGGTGTTGGCGCCGTAATGGTGGTTGTGGGTGTGGCTGCAGAAGAAGAGCAAAGGAGAGAGCAATTCAATGGCTACCCCACAGAAAGGAGTGACTTAGAATGGTGCCGAACACGAGGTGGAGAACTGCTTCCTTCGGGGCCTGGCGCACACGTTCCCAGGAGGATGGCTTTCCTGCTTTCTTTCAGCAGCAGGATTTGGGGAAAGTAGGCGGCCCGCCAACTTGGGGGTCCAGCCATCTTCTGCAGGCGCTTCTGTAGAGAGCAGAGCCCAAAGGAGAACTTACCAGTGCTAATTATGCCAGAGGTGGAGGCAGGCGTGGTGGTCGTCGTGGTGGTGGTTTCAGTAGTGGTGGTTGTGGGGATGGTGGTGGTTAGAGTGCTGGTGCTCACAGGGGTGGTGGTGGTAGGCGTGGGGGAGGTGGGCTCGGTGGTGGAGACAGGTGTGGTTGTGGTCAAGGGGGTGGAAGTAGGAGGGGTGCGGGAAGTTGTGGGGACGCTAACGGTCGTGGTTGGCGTGGGTGTGCTGGGTGTAGTGGTCACGGTGGATAGGGTGGTGGGGGCGCTTGTTGTGGTTGGGGGCTGTGGCGTGGGGCTGGAGGGTGGAGAGCTGGAAGTGGCAGGGATGCGGTGCTTGGTGGTGGGGGTCGTCCTGGGCGTGCTAGCGGTGGACGGCACTGTGGAGACAGTGGTGCTCGAGGTGGTGGTCAGCGAAGAGGTGGGCGATGTTCTCGGTGTGCTGCTGGGGACGGTTGTGACTGGAAAGGAGAAGAATTCCCCTCAGTAGGTGGCGGGGCGACTAAAGGCAATTGGTGGGTAAGCAGACCAGTCGACAGACTTTGTCTTGTTACTCAGTGATGCACCTACCTGGAGAGGATGGTGTTGGCACCATACTGGTAGTTGTGGGTGTGGCTGCAGAAGAAGAGCAAAGGAGAGAGCAATTCAGTGGATACCCCACCGAAAGGAGTGACTTAGAATGGTGCCGAACCCGAGGTGGAGAACTGCTTCCTTCGGGGCCCGGCGCACACATTCCCAGGAGGATGGCTTTCCTAATTTCGTTGGGCGGCAGGAATTTGGGAACGTAGGCGGCCCGCCAGCTTTGGGGTCCAGCCATCCTCCGCAGGCGCTTCTTTATAGAGCAGAGCGCAAAGGAGAACTTACCAGTGCTAATTATGCCAGAGGTGGAGGCAGGCGTGGTGGTTGTCGTGGTGGTGGTTTCCGTAGTGGTGGTTGTGGGGATGGTGGTGGTTAGAGTGCTGGTGCTCACAGGGGTGGTGGTGGTAGGCGTGGGGGAGGTGGGCTCGGTGGTGGAGACCGGTTTGGTTGTGGTCAAGGAGGTGGAAGTGGGAGGGGTGCGGGAAGTTGTGGGGACGCTAACGGTCGTGGTTGGCGTGGGTGTGCTGGGTGTAGTGGTCAGGGTGGATAGCGTTGTGGGAGCGCTTGTCGTTGTGGTTGGGGGCAGTGGCGTGGGGCTGGAGGGTGGAGAGCTGGAAGTGGCAGGTATGCGGTGCTTCGTGGTGGGGGTCGTCCTGGGCGTGCTAGCGGTGGACGGCACCGTGGAGACAGTGGTGCTCGAGGTGGTGGTCAGCGAAGAGGTGGGCGATGTTCTCGGTGTGCTGCTGGGGATGGTTGTGACTGGAAAGGAAAAGAATACCCCTCAGCAGGTGGTGGGGCGACAAAAGGCAATTGGGGGGAAAGCAGACCAGTCGACAGACTCGGTCTTGCCGACTCAGTGATGCACCTACCTGGAGAGGATGGTGTTGGCGCCATACTGGTAGTTGTGGGTGTGGCTGCAGAAGAAGAGCAAAGGAGAGAGCCATTCAATGGCTACCCCACCGAAAGGAGTGACTTAGAATGGTGCTGAACCCGAGGTGGAGAACTGCTTCCTTCGGGGCCCGGCGCACACATTCCCAGGAGGATGGCTTTCCTAATTTCGTTGGGCGGCAGGAATTTGGGAACGTAGGCGGCCCGCCAGGTTTGGGGTCCAGCCATCCTCCGCAGGCGCTTCTTTAGAGAGCAGAGCCCAAAGGAGAACTTACCAGTGCTAATTATGCCAGAAGTGGAGGCAGGCGTGGTGGTTGTCGTGGTGGTGGTTTCCGTAGTGGTGGTTGTGGGGATGGTGGTGGTTAGAGTGCTGGTGCTCACAGGGGTGGTGGTGGTAGGCGTGGGGGAGGTGGGCTCGGTGGTGGAGACCGGTGTGGTTGTGGTCAAGGGGGGTGGTAGTGGGAGGGGTGCTGGAAGTTGTGGGGACGCTAACGGTCGTGGTTGGCGTGGGTGTGCTGGGTGTAGTCGTCACGGTGGATAGGGTGGTGGGGGCGCTTGTCGTGGTTGGGGGCTGTGGCGTGGGGCTGGAGGGTGGAGAGCTGGAAGTGGCAGGGATGCGGTGCTTGGTGGTGGGGGTCGTCCTGGGCGTGCTAGCGGTGGACGGCACTGTGTTGACAGTGGTGCTCGAGGTGGTGGTCAGCGAAGAGGTGGGCGATGTTCTCGGTGTGCTGCTGGGGACAGTTGTGACTGGAAAGGAGAAGAATTCCCCTCAGTAGGTGGCGGGGCGACTAAAGGCAATTGGTGGGTAAGCAGACCAGGCGACAGACTTTGTCTTGTTACTCAGTGATGCACCTACCTGGAGAGGATGGTGTTGGCACCGTACTGGTGGTTGTGGGTGTGGCTGCAGAAGAAGAGCAAAGGAGAGAGCAATTCAATGGCTACCCCACCGAAAGGAGTGACTTAGAATGGTGCCGAACCCGAGGTGGAGAACTGCTTCCTTCGGGGCGCGGCACACACGTTCCCAGGAGGATTGCTTTTCTACTTTTGTTGGGCGGCAGGAATTTGGGAAAGTAGGCGGCCCGCCAGCTTTGGGGTCCAGCCATCCTCCGCAGGCGCTTCTTTAGAGAGCAGAGCCCAAAGGAGAACTTACCAGTGCTAATTATGCCAGAGGTGGAGGCAGGCGTGGTGGTTGTCGTGGTGGTGGTTTCCGTAGTGGTGGTTGTGGGGATGGTGGTGGTTAGAGTGCTGGTGCTCACAGGGGTGGTGGTGGTAGGCGTGGGGGAGGTGGGCTCGGTGGTGGAGACCGGTGTGGTTGTGGTCAAGGGGGTGGAAGTGGGAGGGGTGCGGGAAGTTGTGGGGACGCTAACAGTCGTGGTTGGCGTGGGTGTGCTGGGTGTAGTGGTCACGGTGGATAGGGTGGTGGGAGCGCTTGTCGTTGTGGTTGGGGGCTGTGGCGTGGGGCTGGAGGGTGGAGAGCTGGAAGTGGCAGGGATGCGGTGCTTGGTGGTGGGGGTCGTCCTGGGCGTGCTAGCGGTGGACGGCACCGTGGAGACAGTGGTGCTCAACGTGGTGGTCAGCGAAGAGGTGGGCGATGTTCTTAGTGTGCTGCTGGGGACGGTTGTGACTGGAAAGGAAAAGAATTCCCCTCAGCAGGTGGCGGGGCGACAAAAGGCAATTGGCGGGAAAGCAGACCAGTCAACAGACTCGGTCTTGCCGACTCGGTGATGCACCTACCTGGAGAGGATGGTGTTGGCGCCGTACTGGTGGTTGTAGGTGTGGCTGCAGAAGAAGAGCAAAGGAGAGAGCAATTCAATGGCTACCCCATAGAAAGGAGTGACTTAGAATGGTCCTGAAACCGAGGTGGAGATCTCCTTCCTTCTCGGTGTGCTGCTGGGGACGGTTGTGACTGGAAAGGAAAAGAATTCCCCTCAGCAGGTGGCGGGGCGACGAAAGGGAATTGGAGGGAAAGCAGACCAGTTGATAGACTCATTTGGTACTGCTGGTTGTGTGTGTGGCTGCAGAAGATTAGCAAATGTGAGGCTATTTTAATCTGTACCCCAAAGACATGATTGACTTAGTTGCGTGTGGGGAAGAATAATGCAAACTTGATGGTTTGTTTTGTTTGTGTTCCGTCTAGTATTATTAGGTCTATGCCTAGTCTTCTTTAGTAGGTAGACCGTTTTGAGTATATTACCATCTTACCTTACTAAGTAGTTGTTCTTTTCTGGAGCCGTTCCTTGGGAGAACTTACCAGTGGTGCTTTTGACGGATATAGGGGCAGGCGTTATTGTGGTTGTAATCATCGTGGTTTCCGTGGTGGTCGTTGTTGTTGTGGTGGTAGGAGGCTGGTATGTCGGCACCGTGGTGGAGACCGGTGTGGTTTTGGTGAAGGGGATGGACGTCGGAGGTGTCCTTGTGGTTGTGAGAACACTAACAGTTCTTGTTGGCGTGGGTGTGCTCCATGTAGTGAATATGGTCGAGAGCGTGGTGGGGGTGCTTGTCGTTGTGGTTGGGTGTAGTCGAGTAGGGCTGGATGGTGGAGAACTGGAAGTGGCAGGGATATGGGGTTTGGTGGTGGCTGTTGTCCAAGGTGTTTTGGTGGTGGACGGCTGTGTGGAGACAGTGGTCCTTGAGGTGGTGGAGAGCGAAGTGGTGGTCGATGTTCTCCGTGTGCTGCTTGGGACGATTGTGACTGGAAATGAAAAGCATCCCCATCAGTCGGTTGGAGCAGCTGATGAAGGGGATTCGGAGGGAAAGCAGATTATTTGATAGACTCAGTCTTGTCATTTCCTTGATGCACCTACCTGGAGAGGATGCTGTCGGCATTGTACTGCTGGTTGTGGCTGTGGCTGCAGAAGAAGAGAGGAAAGGAGAGCCTAATTCAATTGATCCTCCAAGGAAATCAGTGACTTAAAGCTGTGTGGGTGTTCGGGATCCGAACATGAGATTTTACCCCTTTTCAGAGATTCTCTTGGAATGAGCGCCCCAATGAGAGAGTGTCAACATTCTCCCTCCATTGCTCCTCATATTGGTTGTCGGAATGTTCTGGAACTTTTTTCCTCTTTTACTCTCTTAAAACATATTCATTTAATTGTAGAAAGGGAAAGGTTTGGAGGCAAGTTGTTCTCCTTATGCCACTGGATTCTCCCTGAAATTTGGACTGAACTTCTGGCATTTGCTTTTGTTTAGTGCTGCTGAATTTTGACTTTTGGTTTTGCCACCACCCTGGAATTAGTTGTATAGATGAATCGCTGATGGTTTCCAAATTATTCATAACTTTTCCATCCACACTATTGGAATAAGGCTTTATCTTCCAGTCCTTATTATTGTTGGGCTACATTCGCCTACTGATATTTTTCCTTCACTATATTGACTTGAGTCCTACTCTAGTAGACTATCGACAGAATAAGATTCATGTAAATGTCTACTCATCAACTGAATCAGTATACCTACACTTGTTGGGAGGCGCTATCAGGCAGACCTGTGGCTTGGATTAAGACTTTCCTCTCCCTAACATAATTATCCTGTGGGTAGATTTCTACTCAGGGTCATATCTGTCAGTGGAAAGGAGGGAGGCGATATTTGTTTGTTTTCTCTTTATCATGCAGCCCTTTGTGCCCTCTTAAACTCTTCTCTGGAGTTTTCTTCTAAGGTATCTTAGTTGCATTGCACAGGGATGGGTATAAATTACCTCCATCCTCTTTCTACAGTTGGATCTTCTAATGGCTCAAAAGCCTGCAAGGCAGAGAAGTAGTCTTTCCATTTGTGGGAGGCAAAATGATGACTCAGCCCTGTGTGTTTAAGTGGGTTTCATACAGCTTTAAATACACATTTTAAAAACACTAGTCACCTGTTGGTGTGGCTGTAGGTGTTGCTGTTGGAGTGGGCGTGGGTGGGATATCTGAAAAGACAAAAACGTGAGCATGATGTGAGTTACATAATGTTTTCTAAAACTGAAATGCTTCCAGGCTTTGGAAAAACCTGTATTCTTCATTTTGACTCTGTACATGCCTATAATTTCACATCCAAAAATGGTGGGAACATGTAAAGCATAGCAAACATTTGTGTCCTGTTTGATCAGGTAGTGCAGGAGAGTGCCAGATTGCATGTTAAGACAAAATCGTATTTCCTTCTCTTGCAGTGTTATTCCTTGAGGCAAGAGAAATATGTTAATGCACAATTGAGTTATGGGATATTCAAATAAAGTCAGACTACCTCATAATAGAGCAGCTACAAAATAAAAGCAAGCTAATTGGCCAAATGCAGATTGAAGCCAGCTCCTTTTTGAATAAGTAAACAACTTTTTCCTCTTAAAGCTGTGTTGCTTCTAGATATTGAGTGAACATCTTGGAAGACCTTGAAGTTCAAATTTGCAGCAAACTATCATATCCTTAGCCACCTATATGGCTAAGGACCTGCAAATATTTGGTTTTTGTACACAGAAGTTGCATCCATATTGAAAAATCACCAACTGTGAAGTAACTCTAATTGCTAACGTTATTGTTATGGGAAGGAATGGTAATATCAAATATATGCTGCAAATCGTATATATTTCTCACGTCTATAATAAAAATAGGATGTTGTTTATGAAAGAACAAACTAGAAAAAAAATTCTGTATATAATTTCAGAAGTTCTGGTTTGTTGGGAAATGCTCTGCATAAGCGTTAAGATGACTTTTCATCACACTCAACTGTTTGTTTGCTTTAAAAAAAACTACTTTTCCATTAACCAGCGTTTGCAGCTACGTTCTAAATCACACACATCTCAGTAGACAGCGTATTTCTTAAAATCAATGGATGAGCAAAGAGTTACTATCCAATAGCTGCTTTTAAGTCCCAACCTTGCCTATAATCTAGTCCTCTGGAAGTAAAATAAGGCTACATTCCTATACACCACTATGACTGACATATTCCCCTTGGAATTAGATAAGGATGTATATGATTGACCTGTACATGACTTTTCTGAATGTTGGAACTGTTGCAAGCAAGATATCTAAAAGTGGGCTGTCTACTTACAGCAAGGCATGCAGGTTTTCTTCTTATGGTCATAGTATTCGTCGCTTGAGCAGTTGTAACAGCCTACAAGCAAAGAGAGAAGGAATGTTCATTATGCATGGAACAAATATTTTAAGTATAAAATATTTCATGTCCCAGAAAAAAATTCTCGTCATCTTTAAGAGGGTTTGGAAGAGCAAAACTCTGAATGTAAGAATTCAGGGCTATTTTTTCACAAGACATTGTATAAAAGGTGTACAAATAGTTTCAAAAGTATCTTGTCTACTTCCTTCTAGTTTTCTATCAATGTTCTATGGGAAATTCATCTGATGATTTATGTGCTGCAAATGCAGGGTCTCCCAAAGTGTAGTTATTTCCCCCTGTAGATTATCAAGGAATATTTGGGTGTCCACTGGCAGGGGCTCAAGATTAAAACTGAATAGAAAACTAGACTAAGTGCTTAATGTTCTTCAATTTAGGACAGATCCTGATGCAATAATTGAAAAGCTCTGTTGAATTAGAGCACAACAAAACCAATCAGGTAACTGGTTTTTTGTAAGGATTTGATAAAGGAAGACACGGGCACTTAAAACCAATGCTCAGGAGTTGTTGTTTCAAAGTACCCTCAATGGGTTTGGCCAGACTTCCATGTTTTGTCAGCCTCAAGGGCTGAAACACAATAAGCAGGATGAAAACCTGGTGCTTCAGAGTTCGTTGGGGGAGACTATGAAGACTACCATCTGCTGAAGGGAGGGCAGGAGTGTGCCAGGTTATAATGCCCAGCCACCTCTTATACTGTAGCTGTTAATATAGCCATGGAAATTTTTCATTTCTTACCTTTATCTAAGTTTCATCATATAATGATAATGGATGTCAATAAAGCACTAATTTTAAATGATAAAGAATTCTGGCCTGCACAGTCAGCTAGAAACTGAGATGCAAAACAAATGCATTGATTCAAAAGGAAAGAAAGACCAGAAGTACTTGAGAAAAGATCCTCTAAACAATCCTGAGCTGGTATCTAGAGTGGCTCGTGAATGGTTGTACAACTGAGAATCACTGTGATAGATGTCACCTGCTGTCAGGCAAAGTTAGCTTTGAAGACATTGGTGGAAGACCATTGCTAGATCTTTGGCTAACGCTTTCCATTTATAAAAGGTGAAGAATGTTACCTTCAATATTGACCTTTGCTGATGTCACATTGGCACATTTACAGGGGCGATAATGCCAGGTACAATTTAGCTCATTAACATAGTTAGTATAGGTACCATCCATGTTATTTTTCTTATGGCTGTTGTAGTAGTCACAGAAGACAGCTAGAATAAGGAAGAAGATGGTTGTTATTAAAGGTATCAAATCATGCTCGGCCCAAAGGGATGTGGAAAAAAATAAAGAACATGGGGAGATGATTGAAAGGTGAAATCACATTGGTAAATATCTATATGATTTAAGGACAAGCTATCCCTGGTGGGACCTGTCCACCATTCCTGATTTTCTCATTAGGGGGCCCCTGATGAGTTTCTGAGGAATTTTATGGTTTCTAGGAACCCTGTTCAAAAACACTACTTGAAAGATACAAAACCTCTTCTGCTAGGAGTTTTGATAACCAATAAACTCACTCAGTTCTGCATATCAGGGTTTATATAAACATAAGGCTGCTAGTAAAAACTCCAATGCATATCTGTTAAAAGTGCTATCAAGAAACGTACGACAGAAATCTGGGGATCTCCAGTCAATGCAGACACCAGCATCTAAGCAAGCCTTTGCATAGACTGCAATAGCATCACACATGCATTCACAATCTCCTCCACTGTCACATCCACATGAGTCACGGACACAGGCTTCATAGTAATGCTTGCGATATACCTAGAGTAGAGAGAGAAGCATCAATCCAGAAAGTAGATATAAGTAAGGTGTTTTTCTTTTACACTTCCAGTATCAAGAAACAAGCTATAGCCACTAATCAAACAAAACAATCTTTTTTTGCAACGTAATCTGCTTTGTCAACATATAATGATGGGTGACCTTTCATTTGGTTTAATTTGGAAGTGGGTTTGGAAAACTGAATTATTTCCTCAAAACTGGAAAAAAAATCAGTTTTTTCCCCCAGTTAAATTCTAAAATTTATCAGTATATATGAAATGCCAGATATTCAAGTGGGACCCAGAAAGGTGGAGAGATGGGAGATGATCTTGTTAAGTATACCAATAATCTCTGCACAAAAATGACTAAACTTAGCCTGTCATACTTTGGACAAGACTTATTGGGAAAGAAAACAAAGACAGGAAAACTTGATGGCAGTAGGAAAGAAAGACCTAACTTGATGTGGATGAACTCAGTAAACGAAGCAATGACTTCTACATAGCAAAACCAGAGTAAGTGATAGGACCTTCTAGAATAAACATTTTACATGTGACCATTCCAATTATCGATGGCTATCAATCTAGCATTAAAAGTAAAATCGTCATTTGTTAATGGGATAAATTTATTCACCAGAAGATAAGAGCTTGTCTTTCTATGTTTGCTAAAGTCAGTGTTATGTTGGTTTTACACTGGTGTAAAACCACAATTGGATTTGGGCCAACATCAACTACTGAAGCAAATTATCTACTTAAGAGAGAGCCCTCCTCCATGCTTTACCTTACTGTGGCAGGCAGCAAATACATTACTGTTGATAATGGAGCACTTCTTCTCTGCCCATGCTTTGCGGTAGGGATTCTTGCTGCATGGATCAGCCAAAAAGAACATGTCCCCACAGAGGGGATTCTCTTTCCAGGAATTCACAAACTCCAGTTCATTGGATGCCACATATTTACTTCGGGTTTCAAAATCATCCCTTATGTTCCCATTGTAATTACCACATAAACCACAGAGCTGATCCTAGATTAAAACAAGATATCAATAAACCATGGAAATTATATTTCTACATTAAAGTGTGTCTTGAGATTGAAGCAGCCAAGATATAGGTAGCTTTAGGTTGCTTGGGTGGTTACCAGCAGCAGCAGCAGCGGAGCAAGGAGGAAGAGCAGGATAAATTGCGAGAGAGACCACAGCCAGATGGTTTCAGGCATCATAAAAAGGCAACACATTGTTAGCTTTTATGATTATAGTATTTTTCGCCCAACAATACCCACGTGGGATTTTTAAAAAATTATTTTGGCCTTTTCTGAAGCAATAGATGATAGATACAGCTATAGAAATAAGCGCTACGCAGTGGGATAAAATCACCACACTCAGAGGGTAGCATCCAACCCTTCCCATCTCTGTTGCTGGTCTCTGCACATATAGTAAGTGACAAGTCTGCAGGGGAAACATTTTTACTTGTGTGTTTCCAGGGTTTCTTGCATATAAAGTCTACATGCACACAAGAATTTTTTGTTAGTTTGCACACATGTTTGCGCATACACCCCCCAGAATTGAGAGCTATGGCTATGTCATTCTGCCTCAGGCAACAAAATATATTTTGAAATTTGAGATAATAGAGGGCATGGAATATATTCTGCCCCTCAACATAGGAAATACCTATGAGGGTATGAGTTTGAGTAGAAAAACCACTAGAAAGGGGGGAAAGTCCCTGCCTTACCTCCCCCCTCCATTATTTGCTCAGCTTGAACAATGCACCACTTTAAAAATAAACCCCATTAAAAACAGTCGCAGAACTGCAAGTTCTAGAAGATCTTTGATTAAAGCCTATAATGCCACAGCATTGTGACTGCCAATTCAATGTGATTCGTACGCCATTAGAATTGTAATTGTGAGGAAAGGTGAACGAGAACCTCTCAGGAACCTCTTTTGCATTACCTTTGCTTCTCGAAATATCTTGATGAATATGTTCATGTGCCTGTTCCAGATTAGGGTCATTTCATATTTGCCAGGGATTGTGATTTCAATAACCAGGTGGAGGGCATTCTCTTCTATGAAAATCTCGGTCTGAGGATTCCAACCAGAGAACCTGTGTGTTCTGTCTGCCAAAGTGATGGTCAGGTTCTATTGGAGAAAAGGAGATGTAAATAGAACTGCCATCTTAACAGACTCTAAAACCAGGAAACAGTGCTTAAAATAACTATTTTTCTTGTAGGTAATAACAAGAAAAGCAAAACACAAAAATGGGGTGAAATCACAGCATGACAAACAGCAGTGTTAGGGAAAATAGGAGAAAAGGGTCAGGGCGGTAGGCAACTAGGCCTGATAGTACGAATTTATAGGATGTGCTGAATTGCCTTCCTTGATGGAGAATGGACAGATCTCTTATACTTGATAGTCTTAAAGCCTAGGTGCTGGGATCCTTCAACCATGTCAGCCGACAGCAGACACAGACCAAGGGCTCTACTGAAAACCTGAGCGAGTAGGCAAAGCCATCTGGGGGAGGCAGCGAGAACATGCACCTCGGTTCTTCTAAACTGTTTTCGGCTCTCAAGGCAATAATTTGAATTGGGCTCAGAAACGAATGAGGAGCCAATAGCTGGTATAAGAATAGAGCCAGATGGTATTTAAAACAGCACTGGCCAAAACTGTTGGAGCTGACAGGCCAATCACTTTTCAAAGACAACCAAAGTGCAAAGTGGACAATCCAAGCTGGATGTGAATGGATATGTGGACGGGGATCTTAGCTTTGTATGCAGAAGGCTCCAGATCCACTCCTTGTTATTTCCACTTTTTTTTAAAGGATTGAATAGGCAGATTAGAAGAACCTGCTAGAAGATCTTTCTGCAAAACTATTGCCATTATCAGAGGAGCTGCTTGTGGACTAAATGGACCAAGAATCTTACCCTGGGTAAGGCAACTTCCTATGTTCCTAGTGTGAGACCATGATGAGCTCTGCCCTCTAAAAAAATTGCTTATCTGGCTCATAGAGCAAAAGCTCTGCAAAACTCCAGGCAAGACTACCACGCGGTCCTCTAGGAGTAATCCCAGGCCCAAGAGCACTGCAAAGTTGTGAACTTACTTTTTCAAGGGAACCACATACAATCCCATCTAAAGCAAGGTGCATACCTAGTTCCTGATGACCTTCCCAAGTATCCAAAAGCACTACTGTCTTTCTATATGAAGTCCCACCTTGTTTGCTTACTTTCTACTATGGTGTAATGAGGAAATCTCATTGACATTAATGTAGAACAACAAATATTCTTACCCCAAGGTGGATCTTGATTGACCTGGAACACGTGACTCCAGTATTTCCACAAACAACATTCTCAGTGACTATTTTAAAAGTGTGAGAAGTTCTACCTGTGCCACAGCCATCCTAAGAAAAGACACATATAGGCAGATAATCATTACAGTTGTCAGAGAAACAAAGTGTATATGAGGGTTTAAAGTATGGAATAGGGCCTCTTAGGTTTCAAAACTAGAAGCTGTTTGGCGCAAACATTTTATTAATAAGGCCTGGGCCATGAAGTCTCCTGGGGGTTCTTCTGGGTGAAGTTCAGCCATGGTGGCTTTGTGTCCTACTTTAGCAAGGATAGTCCTCTATTTCAAGGCATTTTTGAAAGCCTGTCTGGTTAAAAAAAAAAATTGCCATCAGAAGGGGTAGTGTGCTCCTTGAGGCTGCCCATCAACGGTTAGCACCCAGATAGTAGAGTGAGGCAGAGATGTCTATCACTAGCCATAGACTCCTTTAATATAGTGAGACATGCTTTTATTTGAATAACAATTATATAATTATTATTTCTAAATGTGCCTTCATACACGTCAACAATAGATTTGTACAAATCTATCTCTTTGACTTTTCTGGTGATTCATTCCATCTATTTTTAGCAAAGTGAGAGCAGCTATCCTACCACTAGAAAATGTTATCCTGCTTCTCTCTCCTCTTTCCACCCATCAGAGAAATGTAAGATACTTGGAAACCATGATGAATTGATATAGTATTAGCTGCATCCATCAGGTCATTTGGTCAAATTGCCCCTCTAGACATAATTCTCCAATCTGTGTCAGAAATCTTGTAGCTTAGTGTAGAAAGTTGCATTAAAGCAGGCCCACTGAATTAGTGGAGATTTGATGAGTCATCTCTTGTGTACGTTCCATTGATTTGAATGGGCCTACTCTAGCTGCAACTTAAATAAAGTAAGTTGCAACTAGAGTAGACCTATTGTGATCAATGGGACTTACAGAGGAGTTGATTCACCAGATCTCCACTGATTCAGTGGGTCTACTCTGTAGTGACTTGTTATTACACTAAGCAACATAATCAATGTCTAGGAGGTCTGATTATTAATGAGATGTGGTTTTTAAAGCATGTTGGCAAATTAGACATGGTGGAAAAGACATGACCTAGAGAGCTATCTCCTGGTGTTTCAGATCAGCCTAATTATATGGTTTACCTCAGTAAGAAGGATGCTGCCATCTGCCTTTTAAAATGCTACACCACACCAGATCAGTCCAAAGGATTCTTTAATGAAGGAAATCCCTAAGCTTTATTTTCCTCTGACAACTCATATATATTAATTGTCTTTCCCATCATAAGCTTCACTAAGGGAAAGGAAGAACTGACAGTTAAATTCCTAGATGGCATTATTTGTGGAAGAAAGAAAAATACTCTAAAAATGAAAATGTATCTTGTGATATGAGAGTTATGCAAAGATACCTGGGTTAAGGAGATATAAATTCTACAGCCCACTTACATTTTCAGGGATGAAATTATAGTGGAAAGTGCAGTTTATTTATTTCTTCTTCGGGGGAGATGTGGTTGCACAGGAGTTGTTTTTGAAGTCCAAAAGAGGAATTTAGGTAACAAAAGATGTAAAAGGTCCTCTGACACCCTCTTCTAAGATTATGGTTATAAATCCTTGAAAATGCAATTTTACCCCAAGATACACTTCGAACTACAAGCCTTGATTTAAAGTGTTATTTATATTTAATCAAATAAGTTTAACTGTCAGTTCCAGATTTTCAGAGAAACAATCTGTATGCTGCATCACAGAATGCAAAATGCAATAAAAAGTGGTATGATCACCATAACTAGTGTGTATTCACAGGAGCCATCAAACACATATCTCTGTCCATCAAATGTGCTGATATGGCCTTCTCCGTAGAGGCTGCAGGTTGATGAACATCTGGAATTTTCGATGCATTTCCATTTTCCTCTTTCACAAGTGCTGGTGAGGGAACAAAAACCCTTGTTAAACAAATTTCAAATAGACATAAAATTGAACCTCTTTTCCATAGAAGGTTACTGCTATCTTTGTATGATAATAACTTATTTTCCCAAAATGACATTCTCAGTCTTGCTGTGTTTCAGTGCACATTTAGTACCAAGCAGTATTGTAGTGATGTTGGGCAGATGCACAGACTTTTTATGTTTATTAACTGCCCTTTGAATGGCATACTGGCACAATTTAGCTAAGGATACATTTGGATGGAAAGTCTTACCATGTCTTGCATTCAGCATGGATCTCCTCTCCTTTTGCATATGAGATACCACCATATTCACAAGGACACTCCTCAGGTGGCACACATGTGCCATCTAGTTTCTCATAGAGTCCAGAAGCACAAATACAGCCTGATTCACACTGGGTGGGGACCTGGAAAAATTCAACCAAGTTCCAGCTCAGTCACGTATTAAGAGCTAAACTCCCCTAAAAACTGTGTTTTGTATCAGTTTGTTAATTTGTTTTTTTATTATTATCATTAACAACTTAGGATAAGGTAAGGGGTACAGAAGGTAAAGGGGGATATGGGGGGAGAAAAAAGGAGGGGGAGGAGAACACAAAATGTACTGACATCCAATCTATTCATGTTGCAATATCAAATCGACTTTCCGCTTTTCTACAATTTGATTGCCCTCCAGGTTTTAACTTACATTTACATCTTAGTTTAAATCTATGTTATTCAAGCACTATCTGGTGACTCAAGCCATTTATATAATAAATCCCATCGTTCAGTTGCCTTTTGTATTGGACAGTCTTTCAACACTTCTGATAAAATATCCATTTCTGCCGCTTCCCATATCTTCTCAATAAGTTCCTCTTGTTTCGGTATCTCCGATTTCTTCCAATTCTTAGCATAAAGAATTCTGGCTGCAGTGACTATATATATAACTAAGTAGTTCTTTGTCTTATCTATATTGTCTGGTATAATGCTCAGTAGAAACAGTTCTGGGGTTAGTGGAACATTACAAAGCAGTATTTTTTTGGAACAGAGTATGTACTCCTATCCAATATTGTTTCGCTACTCTACAAGTCCACCACATATGGTAAAAGCTTCCCTCATGTGCTTCACACTTCCAACAAACATTTGACACCTCTGTATAAATCTTTGACAATTTTTCCGGAGTCATATGCCACCTATAAAACATCTTGTATATGTTCTCCTTGAAATTAACCGATTTTGTGAGATAATTTTAAATAAAAGCTGTTTAAAAAGAGAGAGAGAAAACAAAAGAATGTCTGTGGCATCAGGATACACCTGGCTTTTTGAACTGTGGGATATATTTTGGTCAGCCACTTTTAGTCCAGATCCAGCCTTCCATGGGTTATTTTAAGATGAGGCAAGAGACTTGTGGTCCTCTAGATGTTGTTGGACTGCTACTCCAATCACCCCTCATCACTAAGCTTATCATAACTAGGGCTTCTGGGACCTTGCAGTTCAACATCTAGTGAGCAACGGAGTTTCCACCCCACTCTAAGCTGTATGTAACTATTTTCAATGTCAGCACAAGCCTTAGGATTATTTGTAGTTAGATAACTTTTACGTTGGGGGAAATGTTAGAGAAAAAAAATTGTAAACTTAAATACTTGTCTACATCCAGTCTCCTAATTGCCATACATTCATCACAGGTCACAAGTGTTGCAAAGTATCTTGGAGCCTCCATAATGTCTTGCTGAGGCCCTTCCTGGATTTTATTAATCTACTGTAAAACGTACATATTTTCCCCCAAATATTGCCATAAGATTTTTGTTATTAAAACCTGTTGTAATTTTCTTAAAAATCCTGATCACTTTAAAAAGAGATCGACTTAAGTCAGCATTCTTTATTTTTTTTCTCTTTTGAACTGTTGTTGCTTGATGCCCTGATGTTATGAGGGAAAAAGGTTATCAGTGGAAATATACCAAAGGTTTTAAGCATTATCTCAGCTGTGTGGGCGTGACACATCTGTGGGAAGCTCCTGCATGGATGGGAGAATACTCATAGCACTGTAAATGATCAATAGAACAGTCCAGTGCATATCTAAAAAGAAGTAACATCCACCCAGTCAGTTGGATGTGCTACCATGTAAGTGGGCACAGGACTGCAGCCTAAACAATCTGATCCTCTTGTTAGGAACTATTGCATGGGGCTTTCTCCGAGAACTGCCAGTCAACCAGGAGTGCATGGAAAAGATTTCAGCAGTTTTCACTGCTCAGTATCTGGGTCATTGGGGGTACCCTTTCTCATTCCTGGGGGACCTGCCCACAGGGAAACAGTTCCCACAAAGGATTTAAAGGATGTGCATTTGTGTGTATGCTTAGCATCAGGGTGTTATTTGTGTTATACAGGCATTATGAAGACTGATACCTCTCAAATGTAAATTTGAAGGGAAAGTATAAATGAGAGCTGGGGTAATGAAATTACAGTAAAATATCAGACATATCTAGTCAGATGTAAGTCTTACTGAGTTTAGTGGGGCTTATTTCTAAAACGAGCTGGAATTTTTAGCATGTATACATTACTGAAACAGCGACGTCTACGTTGGCTCGGGCATGTCGTGAGAATGGCTGATGGTCGGATTCCAAAAGATCTCCTGTATGGAGAATTAGTGCAGGGAAAGCACCCCAGAGGGAGACCACAGCTGCGATACAAGGATATCTGCAAGCGGGATCTGAAGGCCTTAGGAATGGACCTCAACAGATGGGAAACACTGACATCTGAGCATTCAGCTTGGAGGCAGGCAATGCATCATGGCCTCTCCCAATTTGAAGAGGCACTTGTTCAGCAGGCCGAGGCAAAGAGGCAGTCCCGAAAGCAGCAAAATCAGGGAGCTGGACAGGGGACAGATTGTATTTGTCTTCAGTGTGGAAGGGATTGTCACTCTCGAATTGGCCTTCTCAGCCACACTAGACGCTGTTCCAAGACCTCTATTCAGAGCACGTTACCATAGTCTCTCGAGACTGAAGGATGCCTACTGTCACTCCCAGATACCTGTTTACATCACTGCAACCTAAAAGGCTGAGCCAGAAATCTCCAGTCTGAGGTGCAGATTCTATGAGGATGGCTCTCAATCTTAAACCATGTCTTTCATTTGCCTAGCTCTCCCTGAATATTTTAGCTGATAGAATGGGAAGAGAGATTTCTTCACCAGTGGCCCAGGGTCAGGTGGGGTGGAACCAAGTGAGACTTTCCCAGCTCTCCATTCATTAGTCTTGACGGCATCACTGTCAGAAAAGCCTAGACCTCCATTATGAGATAACTACCTCAGCCAACAGGGTTTTTTTGTGTCATGAAAATACAAGTAATTATTTTTGTAACCAAGGAGAAGAAGGGTTTTTTTGTTTTTTATTTTTAATTTATTTTAATTTTTGCCATCAGTGCTAGAATAACTTCAGTGATCTAGTGATCAAGCTCGGGGTGGAGGAGGTTGCTGCTTTGCCTCCGGTGGCAATACATTTTGGAGTTGCTCTGCCTGTCATAAAGTTCAAGGAGCTAGCAGGACGTGGTGACTCTAACTCAAGGTCCAAAGCAACATTCAAGCATGACATGTTCTACTCTTACAAAGGGAAAATAGTCCTGATACGATTTTCTATTCATGACTATTTTGTTTTGTAGCAAGAGATTACTAATTGTCAGAGCTCTGTTGGCCTTGTTTACATTCTCTAAATCAGTGCTTCCCAACCTTGGGTCTCCAGATGTTTGTGGACTACAACTCCCAGAAATCCTGGCCAGCATACCTAGTGGTGAAAGCTTCTTGAAGTTTTAGTCCAAAAACATCTGAGGACCCAAGGTGGGAAATCATTGCTTAAATGAGTACCCCTCATTAATGAAGCAGAGCCCAGTTCTTGCATGCTTTTGAGATCACAATTGTTGAAAAGGTTTTGAGCTCACACATTCAATTCCAGTGGCCAGCATCTGACAGGTCGGTGCACAGGCTGCTCCGTACTTGCTTCCTGAGGGTGCTGAGCATGAAACATATCTTTTGGGTGACTTGCAGCTTTCTAGGAAAAAGGAGATAGACAAGTATGAAGTGCTATTTTTTGTGTTATAGGAGCAACAGATACTCAAAATGGAAAATATAATGAAATTCATACCTGCTGGGTCCACAGGTTTGCCAGTACAACTCAGATTCCCATTAATGCAATAGCTAAAAGAGAAAATGTAACTTAGAATACACCAATGAAATGTTGGAGTTATTTCAACCTTGTATGCTGTCTTTAGCTGGAAGGGACCTTTCTGGGCTGGGGTGACTGTCAATCAAACCAGCAGTAACCAATTGTTCCTTCCCTGCCTTTGATTTCAGAGAGAGACATGACTCTCTGGTTGCATCTCTTTTCCCTTCTCTTTTAGTCTGCTGGCAGTTAGTGTAAGAAGTTTGCAGGCTGGAAGCAGGCTGTGAGCCCATTAAGGTCTGTTACTCTAAGCAGTTGTTTGTTCAGTATGCTGTGTTTTTTTAATTTGTTCAACTGTGAGTAAATGAAACACTTTATTCTTTCTCTTACCAATATCTCAGAGTGAGTTACTGGGACTGTAAGTGCCAGTTAATGAGAGCAAAAAGGGATAGTCTACTCTGGGGAGACTTGAAGCTAATTCTGCTGTTAGTCCCCGCACTTCCACTGCACAGCTAGAGGTTATTTGACCAGAAACTCAAAACTCTGCAGGAGGAAATGTATGGAATCACCTATTCTTTCTCAAAGGCTGAACCCAAATGTTTTCTTGAATTCGTTGTGCAGCTTTCTTCTTTGGGCTGGTATTCAACACCCAAGATTAATCAGACGTAGACACAAATCTAATTAGGTAGCTTATTTTGTTATTAACAGTTGTTTACTTGTTCCAATTCTTTGAGAAGGAGGAGGATCAAAATTGAACTGGTAGGCATATAAATACAGCATCAGGTGAGATAATACAAATGACATAGAAGTGATACAATTTTGCTAATGGACTTGCAATAAATGTCAGATGGAAAGATTAAGGGTGAGAACTGAATGGATTGTGGGGTAAGTAAAGGATTAATTAAAGGAGGAAGATAGGAAAACTTTACTGTTTCAGTTTTCCTTCTTAATTTGTTCCATACATGTACAATTTAAAGTCATATATTTATTTTACCAGTATAAATATTACTTTATTTATTGAATTAACTTTCCTCCTACAGCAGAGTTCTATAATACATACACAGTCTCCCATAAAGTCACTAGCTGGACCTAGTCCTGCTTAGCTTCAGCAAAGTTGTTGTGCCAGAAAACATAACCTGGGACCTAGCCATGCTGCCTAGTTTTGGAATAAAATGCTTGCACCTGCAATATAACTTTTGGAGGCCATTAATTCACAGGGTCACCATGACTTTGAAGCAACTTGAAGACACATAACAGCAACAGTATCACTCTTCAACTCTAGAGGAGGATGAGGCATATTAAACTTACAATGCTAACCAGAGGTACTAAGGTACTACATTCCTAATGCTATATTTATATCGCAGCTCCATGAGATGTTTTTCTGAGGAAATATCTTTACAGTTGCACGGTTTTGAATTCTTGGGGTGAAATCATTAGTCCTGCTAGAACAGACCCATTGAAACAATCAACTTTATATATGTTTTGACTTAGTAACACCCTTTTGATTCATAGGTTTATTCCAACTGTGACTAAAAAGTTGGATTTAGATTTTTTTTCTTCTTCTTCTGAAACTTAGAAACAGCTTTGATTAAACTAGTTTTGCATTTTTGATGGGATATTGACCTTTCACTTCTTCTCATCAGCAAAGTAATATTTCACATAACAGTAGGTGTTTGTTTATTTCTTGCTACCTCTACTTCTTATGTTACTAGTTTGTTTAAAAGATGCTTCCTTGACCTGTCTCTCCCTCTTATTTGACAATGCTAGCTTCATGCTTTTACTCCTGCAAAGTACATTTAATGCACACATAAAATGACAAGGACAACACTTTCAAAACAAAAAGGTTCATCAATGTCCTACTGGATCTGGAAGAAACATATATTTAAGGAAACCTTAATACGCTCATAAATGTGTGAACCATTTCAGTTTGCCATAAGAGATGCCTACCAAGTAATTCCACCAACCACGGTTGACTGATCAGCCAGAATGAACTTCCTGTCATTCAGGTAGCAAGGACACTGGGATTTGCGGACACATTGATTTTTGTGGTTCAAGTAGGTTCCTTTTGGACAATTGCAGCCATCAATAGGGATATCAATGGGGTGGCATTCTAGTTCTCGGTTAGAGAGGGACAGACATGTCCGGTCACAGGATTGAGTGTTGTAGCTGAATGTCTGATTTCCTGTACAGGAAATGGCTGCCAAAAGGAGGAACAGTATAATCAGATTTTGTTGCTCAGAAATCTTCAATGTGTGCTCAACCAAACCCATTTTCCACCATACCCATTTCTCCATCCTGCAGGGGACTAGAAGAGAAATAGTAGGGAGACCGTAGATATGTCGGAGGTAAATGCATAGTGTTCTTACCAAGTTAACTACTGATCATGCATTTGCTGGAAGATGTGCTGGAAGCTATCAGGGGACTATGAAAATCTCTTACTTCCTTCACCTCTCAGCCAGCCCTTTTCTTTCTCTAATAATTGTAAGTGTGATGTGGGAGCAGGAAACTCAAATGAGTTTGCTCTTTCCCAGTCTTGCAAAGTAGAAAACTGCATGTTTCACTTCTGCAGAGGGCAGACTACTTGTGCATTTAGCATGAAGCATACAGAATTGAACATCCACATAAATTTATGAGGATTGTATTGACTGTAGGAGTCAGGCCCATAAACTATGTTACTGGGCTTGATAACATCCATTATTAGGAACATTTGACTGTGTGTACTGGCCCTGATTAATTGAAATCTAATCATTTAAAAATAGTTCCACCATTTATCATGAGTCATTTTTGAAACAACAATAATGAAGGTCAAGGATCCTGATATGTTTTAGAATGAACCAAGGATTACTTACTGCAATTGTCCACTGTACTCCGCCAGTTCCCAATGAACAGTCCCATTGATGCACAGACACGGGCATACGAACCCAGTGCAGAACAAATATAAGGGAAGGTCTCCTCATAGTTGCAAGCTTGGTATACACATCTCTGGAAACAAACAGGTGGAATGTGTTCTGTTAGTAACAGATCAGAAATATTGACTGCTAGGGCACATGAGATGGTTTATGCATGCTTGTATATGCTGATTCCGTTTTTTAAAAAATGCGTTTGAACTACTCAGAAATTCTGTATTTAACGTTCTATCTATGACAGCTCATGCATATACACAGATCACAATTTGAAGGTTCAGTTGTCAAATGATGAATATGTGTGAAATAGCTTTTTGTTGTTGTTGCATGAACAAAACTCTTCTGAAAACTCTGCATGAAGTGGTAGTTCTCAATCACCATACCAGTCCATTTTTGACAGAGAAATAGATGTGCATTTGTATTCCAAGTAAACAAAGAATTTATAATATAAAATCAAACTCCTTTTAGAGGTTCTGGTATCATGCCAAGCCAAGGATTTTTAAAATCTCTTTTAATTGAACTTTATTAAAAAATCTTCAATATATAAATTTTTTCACAACCTAGAAAATGCATTTTGGGATTCAAATATCAGTAATTAGTGGTTATGCATGAATGTGACACACATTAAAATGTTCAAGACTTGAAAGTCATCATGTTGTACCTAGTTTGCAAGATCCAATTTGTAAGACATATCAATACCACACCAGTGAAAATTCACACAGCAGGATGGAAATGTCTAGTATTTGTTATCGAGTCAGTAGAAGCCAGTAATACATACACAGAATGAAAAATTAGGATGGGTACCTGTTACAGAAGAATAGAATTTTTGGAGGGCAGGCTATGTGAGTCATATGACCAGAAATGTGATGGCACAGACTAATATCATTTTGGCAGGATATCTTTTGAAATGTTGATTAGTTACATAGGGAATCCACAACATCTCCCATATTTCCTTTGTTGCACTGCCTTGCTACTGAATGTTGCAGCTGAAATTGTATTACCTCTCTAAACAAAGCACCTATTTTTTTCATGCCCGGTTATGAATTACAGATTTGGTGATCCACATTCCTGTTGTGCAGTCTCCATCATGGCAGCAGGACTTCTTTGCCAAGAGTACATTGAATGCAAACACCCCTCCTCTCCTCTTGCCCCACCCATGAAATACCTTTTCTTTTCTCTGGGACTTCAACATACATAAACGAGAGAAATTTTAAGTCAACTTTATAGGTTGCAGCCAATATTACAACTCAATTGAGACCATGCTTCTTAGGAACTGTTCTCCTGTAATGTTCATAATTGCTGACCTGACTCTGGATTCCACTGAGAGATGTCTGTTCATTACTGCTTTCCTTAAACTGGGGAGTATATTCTGGTGGGACTGTCAGATGAAAAATTAAAAAATGAAGCATGACCCAGACCTACTGATGCTTCCTATAATTCAAGGGTTGATGCTAACTGCATCTGGGCTAGGAGGTTGAGGAAAAAAATGTCATTAAGGCTATTTTCTGTTAAACAGAAGCCATGGGCCGTGTCAGAGCTGCTTTATAGTGAAGGACAACACCATTAGCACCAGCTAAGCCTTCAATCCAGTCCACCTTAATTGTGTGAGGAAATTAAGTAACAAGCTCAGTAATTAACTGGGAAAAGTAACAAGCTCTGTTTGGTTATTTCTCTTCATGAAAATATAATCATTTTCTCTTTCTTTGGGTTCTTCTGTTTACCTCTAATTTATCCCACTTCATCATATCCTACGGCTTTTGAAAGGATGACACTGATGTTTTATTTCACATTAAACAAAGGCATGAAATTATCACTTTCCAAATATAGAGTGCTACAGAAAAATACAAGGCACCTATGCAACTGAATGTGTTACTCTCTCATCCTGAGTGCTTGACAATAAATCCATACCTTGTAAAATGGAACTGGATTCACTATGGAATGACATTTCTCAAATATTGTACCCTTCTTCACAAGAACATAGCAGTGGGTCTCTGCACACATCTCTAAACGAAACACAGAATCAAATGCATCAGACAACAGGGACGAGGTGAATTAAAACTACAGTGGTATTATTAAAAATATAGCTAATTTTGTAGCCGATTTTGACCTCCCTCACTGCTGATCAAGGTTATGGGTTTGTCATTTTTTTTTCTTGGGCTAGCCAAGAAAACAAGCCAAGCTCAATTTACTTTTCACTTAAACATAAATCTTTAAAGACAATATTTAAACTGATATAGTTTGTACATTTTGGTCCTGCCAAAAGCAAATCTGCCACCTCTTTCATGCTACTTGCATCTGAAAGTTTATGTAGTAGATGGCAAAGCTCCAAAATTACATGAACTTTTAAAATAGAGTTTCAGAAAAGGGGCACAGGTGATGGCACTTACTGTTTAACTGACTCATAGAACAAGGATCTGTGTCTCTTTCAATAGCAGCGGGGCAGTTTCCTGATCTCCACGAATCCACAAAAAGTGTTGCTGTTCCTTCAACAATGTCCATACTGGTCATAAAGTCATCTGTAGTTTCTCCATTGTAGTTACCACACAACCCTGGTGACATGGAAATACATAGGTGAGATGGAAAACAAGGAGCAAATCAAATAATGCTTGCCATGCACCCCAAATGTCCATTCCAGGGGTTCTGGAAAATCCTCTTGAGCTGTTTTCTAGTCAGCTGTGAAGGCCCGGGGGGCTGGGGGTGGAGAGAAGTACTGAACTGAAGGAATGAAAATAATTTTCACAATCTGTTTTAGCCTCTGAGGAAAGTAGAGTTCAATTCGCAAAAGCTCATGCAGAAACAAATCTGTTAGTCTTTAAGGTGCCACAATATTTTGCTGATTTTCTTTCTTTATTTGATTTATATACTGCCCCATTAGTGCAAAGCACTATGCTTGGATGGTTTACAACCTAACAAAATAAAAACAAATGAAAAACATTAATCAAATGAATTCTAAAAAATATTTTTTTCTTTCCCACCTTTTTTTTTAAGCCTGTGAAATAAATTTTCCTCAACTGCAGAGGCACATAGTGCACTTCAAAGCCTTACTGAGCAAACTAGGAGCATGGCATAGCTTATCTTTGTACTATAACACAGACCTTTGTCCTGTATGGGGAAGCCTATCACAATTTTCGTATGACCGCAGGGCACGGTAGTCTCATCTCACAAACTATTTCCAGATGAAATTTGGAACAGACTGAAGAAATTTGTATAAAATTAACTTAAGAGATGAACTTAGTAGCAAGGTCCTTTTATGAACTATAGTCATATTATAATGATGATTACTAAAAATCTCCTCCTTAGACTGAACTCTTCATTTGTAGAATTGCAAGCCCCTGATTTTAAATTAGCAGTACACATGCAAAATGATAATGACTAAGAAGATGCATTTACACTCTGGCCATAGAGTGCAACAGAGATGACATTTGATGCCCTGCTTCTGGGTGTAAGTCCAAATCTTTTAGTGTTTGGCATGGTAGTCCATAGTTTGGCAAAGGAATCCTTGTGTAGTCTGTTTTCACACATACCTCTCCCTTCTTGGACTGTGACAAATTAATTCAGACTATTAAACTGATTTAGAACTGATTTGCATTACTTAGTAATACATGGCATTTATCCAGGCCTAAAGGGATATTTATGGAAAGTCCAAAGAAATATACAGTAGATCAACTGTGTTTGAACTGGGAGAACCCAATCTGTGGGGAGGGGAAATCCCTTTTCACTTCCTCTCAGATAAAAACTCATAGCCTTCAGTCACTGAAGTGAAAGATCAAGGGAAACCAGATTCTTTACCTCGGGTGTTGCCTTGGAACTGCAGTCCAGCTTTAATATAAACTTGGAACACTGGAAGAATTTGAATTAGCAACTCTAATCCAAAGGTGGTGTACATCTGAATGTGAGTGGATGACTGTCGGAAGACGATGATGTCCCCTAAAAGAAATGCAATCATTGAAACAGGTCTGTCTGTTGAAACAGACTATGGTCTATCTATTAAAAAAAAATAAAAATAAAATATATTCTCAGATTTATATTTTCATTTCCTCAGAGTGATCTGTTCTACACTTGAATCAAGATTTTGCTACCATGATAGACAGCTGTTTGCTAATTTATTTAAAGTTGTACACCACTTTCTCACATGTCTTGGTAACATTTAAACCAAATAAAATACAAGTAGTGTGCACTTTTGGCAGTATTGCCCATTTAGTGAGCGATTGTTAAATATTCTTCTTTCTTATCTTACCTGATTTGTATGGTAACCTTTTATGTTCATCCTCATCAATTAAACCTTCATTTTTAGAAATCACAATTTTGTCCTGTATGGAAAGAAGAGAGCACAGAATCCTAAAGAGAGAGCTGGAATGAATGTTTGCTTGAACTTATAATGTAAACTCCCCAAGATTAACTCTGCACAGGAACTGTAATCAGAAGAAAAGTCTACTGGAATTTCTAATCTATATGCCATATACGTCATGATATATGCCATCATATATATTTTTTTTTATCAAAAGCCAACATACAAAACAGAGCATATATCGTAAGCATTGAATATTCTATATTTATGCACAAGAAAACTGAGAATGTTACGATTGTATTGCCTATGGAGTCAAGGACAGTGCTGGATTCTTGCTGACACCAGTGGAGTATGAAACCCTACCAATGCAGTAACAAAAAATCTGTCTTAGGCAAGTGCTGTCCTTGGAGAAGTAGAGATCTCAGCTGCAAGTAGCCAGCTTGCACCCAGAGGTGCTAGATCCCTCTGCAAAAGTCAAATTGCATGTGCTGTCACTGTTACATGAGTGGTTTGATGGACTGTGACGTTGGTCTCTGGCTTTCAGAAGACATGCATCGAGGTCCCTTTCCCATCTCTCGGTCTGTCCCATGCTCAGAGACTGGCCTCTGAAGATGTTTCATATAAGGCTAAAAGGCAACTAATTTTACAGTGTTTCTAAGCGACACTTACTTTTCCTGAGACATAAATGATAGCTGTCAGTGATGTCTCTGAGCTGGTATAACCGGACTTTTCAAACACAGCCATCAACGTTCCATTGTGGGGTAACATGGGACTCTAGAAGGGAAACAAAAGCAAAATAATATAAGGTTTCTGAGAGGTGGGGGAGAACCCCAGGTTTTTTCACACCCTTTTAAAATCACTGAATAATATTTACATGCTGCACCAAACGTCTGGGTTTCATTAGAAGATTCAGACATGCAACCCAAATTGCACTCCACACGGAGCTGCAGACTAGCTATGCCTTTATGCACAAGTTTGTTACAACGGTACTTTGCGTGTTTTGGTCTGCACCTAAACATCATTTGTATAACCCGATAATGCTCATCTTTATTATATAGAATACCTTCATAAGGATGTAGGTGCAAACTCCATGGAAGCGGTATGGCCTCGAATCAAAAGTGGTGACAAATGAACCTCCTTCCAATGAACATCTGCCAGGACATGGTAGTTCTGTACAGCTCCACTGGCCCATGAAACATTCACTGATGGAAAGAAATTTGGACATCAGCTGTTTACCAGCACAGTAGATTCAACATAATCATTTTATACCTCAAGGCAGTCTTTATTTATTCATTCATTCATTCATTCATTCATTCATTCATTCATTTATTTATTTATTTATTTATTTATTTATTTATTAGATTTGTATCCTGCCCATCTAGACTACGTCTACTCTGGGCGGCTTACAGCAAAAACATGAAAAACAACATATAAACAATTAAAACGACAATTTAAATCAATAATATTAGTGGCATTCAAGATGGAAAAGCAAAATGGGAGTTAGGATAGAAAAGAAAATCAAATAATGACCGGAGGGAAGGCCTGCCTAAAGAGCCAGGTCTTAAGTCTTGTTTCCCTCTCACTCTTTACAACATCCCTTTGAAATAAATAAGCTTTACAGATGGAAGCAATTAAGTAGATTTCAGCAACAATGGAAATAAATGTCATATTTGGATCTATGTGCATCTCTCTGTTTTTCTCTTATCATGGGTGTTTCATCACATTACCCTTCTATTATCCCAGCAAGAATGGTCAGTACTCTATTTAGGGTGTAATGGGAATTACATAAAGCATTCCCCTGCTCTGGTAGCTATCCCCACTACATAACCAATTGTGCAACTGATTCCACACTAGTCTCATGACAAATGTTATAATGAGTACCAGGACCTTGCCCCCGGGTAAGAAAATTTAGAAGGCATTCAAATCTTAAACTGAATCTTCTGATGAATATTAGGAAAATAAACAGTGACACCTCCTGGACCCATTTACTTTTCTTTTGGAGGTAGGGAAGCACATACTTTCTCTTTTTCTGGAAAGGCACCACATCCTCCTCTTCCTCCTTTTTCTAGGGTGGGGGATGGCTGGTGCCCATGTCTGGGTCACAGTGTTAATTGACCTGGGTCCCAACATTGCTAGTTACATCTTTGCTGAATACACAAAGTGGAGCCTGCCAGAGGAACAGGGATACTTTCAAGACCACCTTTTCACAATTGCATAATGCAGCATGATACTGGCCAATATTTCTTGAAATTGTCAGAAAACCTGTCAAAAGGGATGCCATAGTCTTCTCAGGCTATTAGTCCCAAACCTGTATCATTTGCTGTTGCTACTTCAGAAACCATGTACCCACTTCTTTTTCCATTCTTGGTTGTCTCCAACTTTCTGGAGCACCTGCCAGCTCCCACCAAGTGACCAGTGTCTTGGCTAGAGTGGAACTTCCCATGCTATCATGCTGAGAGTTCACATATGAAGTTTCAAAACACAGTGATTACTTCTGGGTAGTGTGGATCCTACTAGTTAGGCAACCATGAATAGAAAGGATCCTTTGCTTCATGGATGAAACTGAGCCTGTGAAGAACATCATGGAGTTTTAAGTGGTATCCACTTAGCAGACATGCTTGCCACTTGGAGCAAATTCAGATCTCCATCAGAATAGTGCTAAGTTTCTTAACTATCTTTACGATCACTTGCATCTCATCCTTCCTGAGTTGGAGCATCCCAGGACTCACCAGGTTCTACAAGCTGCTTTCATGACACCACCAGGAGCATATCTCTCCCCATTCAGTGTGCATGGGCATTGTTCTATAGGAACGCATGTGCGGTTTCTTGAAATATCATCCAATACCGTACCTGTCAAGATAAGCAAGCATGGGAAAGCAAATAAAAGGCTGGTATAATTAAACCTGAATAATTAAAGCATGAAGCTTGGGAGTTTTCAACACATATTTTTTTCTGGAGAAAACACAAGGGAAAGGTACTTCACATAGGCATGCTTGATGTTACGGACCAATATCATGCATGTGTTCGAATCAGTAAAAAGAGATATGATCATTTTTTATGTGATGATTATCCATTAGGCACATATGGGCATTTTGATTAAGATCAAAAAGCATAAATGATAAGCCAAATGTTATGTGAACTGTACATTGCTTACTTGGCACATATCAGAAAATAAAAACACAGTAAAACCAAAGTCTTGTGACAAATTAAAACTTTAAAACTAATAGATTTATTGCAGTGTGAGGTTTTCTGAATTAAAATCCACTTCATCAGACACAGGGAATATAACAGTTACTTTATGAGTCTTAGATGTGGCTTGTAGTCTATTAAAGTACTGGAGTTAATCAGTTAGTCTAAAAGATGCCACAAGACTTTGGGTTTTCTTTTATTTTCCTACACATGCTAAAACAAACTAACTTGGCTACTTCTTTGAAAATTACTTGTTTATCATGGCTAAACCCCATCTCCTAAGAGCCTGGTTCAATTTTAGAACCACAAATTGTCATTTGATTTATGGAACTGAAGTGGCATCCTATCTTTTTACTCGTGAAAGGAGTCAAATCATCCCTCATTACATTGCAAATCACACAATTCTGATGCAAAATAATGCCAAAAGGAACTAATTACAAGTAATAAATGATTTGTAACTAGTTATTTCCAAGCTTTGCATCAAACACACCCCTGGTCCATTTCAGTGGTTTGCTTAAAAAGTGTTTGCTAACAGGAATGTATTTGAAACAGTTGGCAGAACAATTTATTCTTGGAAATGAGACTGTATGCCTGCTGTGTGTATTTACCTTCAGGGCAGAAGCAGCCATATGTACAGTAGCTGGAGCAAGTGTATTCTGGATTGGAACATGTTCTGAGGCAGGGAGAACCACACTCTTTGTACATTTGATTTGCTTGACACTTCCCCAGGGCTGAAAAACACAGCAGTAGAAAGAGGTGTGCATCATTGTTATGTGGGGAAAAGGAAACACTGGACTTGAAGTACAATATGGAAGAGCAGTTGTTCATGTAGAAGCTTCACATGCCTGTCAGAGCTCTTGTTCTTTCACAGAGCTGTGGCACTTGGCTTCTTAGGATTAGATCACAATGAACTGAACACATTTCAAATCTGATTAAATCACAGTCATGTTTAGTAATATCAAGAAGACCTGGGATTGATCCGTTTTTCTGCATTCTGTTGACTACTAAAATATGGGACCAACCCTAGGGGGCTTGGCTTGGGCACCACACTGAAGACGGCGCCAAGCTGAGCTTGATGTTTTGGTGCTTCTTGTACAGACCATTTGTAGACCATATGTTCAAAAGCAGCAGCCATTTCTAATCTTCATGTTTTCAAAATACTTTAGGTTTATATTTCTTTTCCAATTTTAATTGTAAAATATGTCTCTTTTTCAATATCTGATCTGATACTATTCATCTAGATTTAAAAACTCAGTAGAACATTGCTTTACCTTGAGATTACATTACTATGAATCCTATAAAGACTATGAGGGAAAAAAAAAAATATAGCCCCTCCTAAATAATCCAGTATCTCTGGGAATCGTCAGTTTTGCAACATATAAGGATTTTTCAGCAGGTAGCTAGAGATATCTATAAAATGACTATACTACTACTAATAAAAGCTCTCAGTATGGATGTGCAACAAAAGCCTAATTTCCACTGAAATATATAAAAAGTATCTCTGTTGTCTCTGATCACTGCTCAAATCTAAAAAGACAAGAAGCCCCATTTGAAAATTGCCCGCAGTGGAAAGGATGAGAAACAGGAAATAGCTGAGGAAATGGTGTTTTAAGAAAGATATGAAAAGCTGAGGCAACAACATAAAAACATGAAGAAAATGCATACAATGTTCTGTTGACTGAGAAAAGCATAGTCTTAGATGGATAAGATGAAACAGCAGAACATGAAAACTGAAAGAGGGCCAATGACACAGAGCAACAGAGGTTCAGACAAAAAAAGATGGGATCTAGGATAAAATGAGGGATACCAAAGAAGATTAGAATGGAGAAAGGCAGTATGTACATTTCTCAAAGCAACCAACCAATTAATCAATCAGTTTAAGAAATTAAAAAGTTAGGAAAGCAACACATCGTTGTTGTTTAGTCGTTAAGTCGTGTCTGACTCTTCGTGACCCCATGGACCATAGCACGCCAGGCCCTCCTGTCTTCCACTGCCTCCCGGAGTTGGGTCAAATTCATGTTGGTAGTTTCGATGACACTGTCCAACCATCTCGTCCTCTAATGTCCCCTTCTCCTCTTGCCCTCAAACTTTCCCAACATCAGGGTCTTTTCCAGGGAGTCTTCTCTTCTCATGAGATGGCCAAAGTATTGGAGCCTCAGCTTCAGGATCTGTCCTTCCAGTGAGCACTCAGGGTTGATTTCCTTCAACATGGATAGGTTTGTTCTCTTTGCAGTCCAGGGGACTCTCAAGAGTCTCCTCCATCACCACAATTCAAAAGCATCAATTCTTTGGCAGTCAGCCTTCTTTATGGTCCAGCTTTCACTTCCATACACCACTACTTGAAAAACCATAGCTTTGACTATGCGGACCATTGTCGGCAAAGTGATGTGTCTGCTTTTTAAGATGTTGTCTAGGTTTGTCATCGCTTTCCTCCCAAGAAGCAGGCGTCTTTTAATTTCGTGGCTGCTGTCCCCATCTGCAGTGATCATGGAGCCCAAGAAGGTAAAATCTGTCACTGCCTCCATATCTTCCCCTTCTATTTGCCAGGAGGTGATGGGACCAGTGGCCATGATCTACGTTTTTTTGATGTTGAGCTTCAGACCATTTTTTGCCCTCTCCTCTTTCACCCTCATTAAGAGGTTCTTTAATTCCTCCTCACTTTCTGCCATCAGAGTGGTATCATCTGCATATCTGAGGTTGTTGATATTTCTTCCGGCAATCTTAATTCCGGTTTGGGATTCATCCAGTCCTGCCTTTCGCATGATGTATTCTGCATATAAGTTAAATAAGCAGGGAGACAGTATACAGCCTTGTCGTACTCCTTTCCCAATTTTGAACCAATCAGTTGTTCCATATCCAGTTCTAACTGTTGCTTCCTGTCCCACATATAGATTTCTCAGGAGATAGATAAGGTGATCAGGCACTCCCATTTCTTGAAGAACTTGCCATAGTTTGCTGTGGTCCACACAGTCAAAGGCTTTTGCGTAGTCAATGAAGCAGAAGTAGATGTTTTTCTGGAACTCTCTGACTTTCTCCATAATCGAGCACATGTTAGCAATTTGGTCTCTAGTTCCTCTGCCCCTTCGAAATCCAGCTTGTACTTCTGGGAGTTCCTGGTCCATATACTGCTGAAGCCTACCTTGTAGGATTTTGAGCATAACCTTGCTAGCGTGTGAAAGGAGTGCAATTGTACGGTAGTTGGAGCATTCTTTGGCACTGCCCTTCTTTGGGATTGGGATGTAGACTGATCTTTTCCAATCTCTGGCCACTGCTGAGTTTTCCAAACTTGCTGGCATATTGAGTGTAGCACCTTAACAGTGTCATCTTTTAAGATTTTAAATAGTTCAACTGGAATGCCATCACCTCCACTGGCCTTGTAGTTAGCCATGCTTTCTAAGGCCCACTTGACTTCACTCTCCAGGATGCCTGGCTCAAGGTCAGCAACCACACTATCTGGGTTGTCCGGGACATCCAGATCTTTCTGGTATGATTCCTCTGTGCATTCTTGCCACCTCTTCTTGATGTCTTCTGTTTCTGTTAGGTCCCTACCATTTTTGTCCTTTATCATGTCCATCTTTGCACAAAATGTTCCTTTAATAGCTCCAATTTTCTTGAACAGATCTCTGGTTTTTCCCTTTCTATTATTTTCCTCTATATCTTTGCACTGTTCATTTAAGAAGGCCCTCTTGTCTCTCCTTGCTATTCTTTGGATGTCTGCATTCCATTTTTTGTAACTTTCCCTATCTCCCTTGCATTTTGTTTCCCTTCTCTTCTCTGTTATTTGTAAGGCCTCGACAGCCACTTTGCTTTCTTGCATTTCCTTTTCTTTGGGATGGTTTTTGTTGCTGCCTCCTGTACAATGTGACGAGCCTCCATCCATAGTTCTTCAGGCACTCTGTCCACCAAATCTAGTTCCTTAAATCTGTTCTTCACTTCCACTGTGTATTCATCAGGGATTTGGTTTAGATTATACCTGACTAGCCCAGTGGTTTTTCCTACTTTCTTCAGTTTAAGCTTGAGTTTTGCTATAAGAAGCTGATGATCAGAGCCACAATCAGCTCCAGGTCTTGTTTTTGCTGACTGTATAGAGCAACACATTACAGAAGTATAAAAAACAGGGGAGTTAATTGTTCCTTTTCCCTTCATGAAAGCTCTCCATTTCATGAAGATAAAATTAACATAGCCATGCTCATGTATTAACAAGTACAAATTAAGCTAATTTAACCCACTTGTGATATCCTTGGGATCAGCATGCCCTTTTATAAGCCAGTTTTCAAAGTAGCCGCCACAATACCATAAGGTACTTTTGATTTTGTGTTTAGAAGACTGTAAGCCTGTGAATTGTGTTAGGTACGTGGCAATGTTGCCACCAAATTTGGAAAGGGGAAACAGGTCAGAACCCGATCCTGCAATGTATGCCATCCTGCCACTGAGACACTTTCTGTCAAATGCCCTATAATAGACTAGATGCCTGCTAACGACATCTCCTTGTTTTCTCCATGTTCACAGCCTACACATGGATCCATCCAGTTTTATGGATGCAGAGAGATGGCCACTGTGATGCTTGCTGCCTCAACAAGTTGATGGGAAAGTGTCCACATCTTCTTGCATGTTCTGATCATTTTAGTGAGAAGGCAACTATGCTCACATGGTTTTGTTTCTGTTACCTTTCTTTCCCAGTGTGTGTGTCTGTGAGAGAGCAACACTGTGCCCATATTGCTGTTGCAGCTGTCTGCTTCAGTCATAGACAGATTGACCTCTGTGCCTCTGCTGCTGTCTGCCTGATGGTCCATACTGTCCCCACACTGGTGCTGTCATCCTGATGAAGACAGACTGGCCATTGTGGCCTGGTCACTGCTGGTTGCCTCATAAACAGAAACTGTCTACTGTTACCTCATGGTGATGCTGCTTGCCCAGTGGAAAGAAATAGGCCGATGTGATGTCCTCAGGCTGCCTGATGAGGAGAGACTGACCATTTTGCTCTGATGGCACTAGTCCTGTATCCAAATATTGCTGCCCTTTGCACCCTGGCCCAGACGCGACTTTTAAAAACTTTCCACGGCCCACTTCCATTCCTGACTGGAAAGATAGGTAGGTGGGACTCTCCTGGTGACCTCTGATGAGTGATTGGACCAAACAGGAAGATTCTTCCTGCCATGCTGGACCTTCCAAATAGTGGACTGAGGGGAACAACAAGGGGTGTGAGAAAGAACTTTCTTAGTGCAAAGAACTCTTGCACCACTAAGGAAGGGAGAAACATGACACAGTGGCAGGAAAGGAAGCCAAGGCAGTCAACATTTTAATTTGGATCATTCCTGTGACTTCGCTAGCCCTGTTCAGATTTGAGCAAATGTGTGATGGCTTCATCTAGAGAAGGGACAGTGTGTGCCCCCAGCAGGCTTGGATATTTTTAAAGTCCTTCAGTGGTTTATAGTGAACACACAAATATATAAAATGGAACAGATTCCTGTAAGAACATTAGGGTGGCAATATGTGAGCCTCTTTGCTATTCCCATTAAGCTCACATACATTTGGCCAGAATGCCTAAATAAGGTTTATAGGTAACTTATATGTAAGCTGTATTAAAGAGCTGCAGGTAACATCTTTTCATATGATGCAATGCCTGAGCAAGTCCCTTCTATAATGGGAGTGGAAAATAGTATAGCTGTCTGGGGAATTTTGGAAATGGTAATTAAAAAATGCACAAAGCTACACACCTGTGGTGGAAAAGAGGATGATCAAGTACCTGCATCCTTACTAGTTTTGCACAAGAAAGAATTTCAGAAAATGGAACCTCCTTAAATCTCATTCTAATGGCAGTTATTGAAGGCACAGAAATCCTGCCCTATTGTTCACCTTTCTGCCTTACTAGGCAGTAACTGCGTTACGGAGCTGCAATGCTTGGGGATGTTTCCGTTTCTGTGCAAAATATACTTCTGACACTGGGACTATTCTGTGGAGAAAAATGTAATTCCTGAGATTATAAAAACTGCCCATCTTTGATTTATATTGACAATGAAGATAGAGCACCATTTGGTTTTGACTATACATGGTTCATGACTGGAGCAGGCTGACCCCTTCCATTGTGGAAGCTGCCTCTGGTAGCTATGAATGCTAACGCAAGTGGGGGCAGATGGGAAGAGAAGACATATAGCAAGAAGGTGGGAAGCAGACAGCAATGGAGAATACCTATAGATTGAACACAGCTGGCTGGATAGCTCAGTGGTTTAGGTATGTGGCTGCAGAGTCTGAGGTTGGGAGTTCAATTCCCCACTGTTCCCCCTGCGAGTAGAGTCAGCCTGTGGGGCCTTGGGCAAGCTGCACAGTCCCAGGGCACTCCCAGAAGAAAGGAAGGCTAAACCACTTCTGAGTATTCTCTAGCTGGAAAACCCTGAAAAAGGTTGCCAAAAGTCTGAATTGGTTTGATTATAATTATAGATTGAATAAGGACAGCAGCAGCAGGTTGGAGCAGGAAAACTATTGATAGGGAGGCACAGTTGCCTCATGTTATCACTGGTATCCCCTTTTCAATACACATCAGTGAAGTGGTATTTATACAGTATCATCATCATCATTATCATCGTAGAACTGCTGAGCTGGAAGGGATCCTATGGATCATTGAGTCCAGCCTCTGTCAAGGAAGCACAGTGGGGAAACAAACTCCCAGCGTCTGGCTCTGCAGCCAGAGACCTAAGCCACTGAGCATTTTACCATAATCCATTTCAGAATACTGAAGCTGAGCTTCATGGTTGCATAGCTGATGCTCAACAGGTATAGTCGTGCAACTTACAGCAGAGATCATCACTCCTCCAATCGGACACCTCCTGATGGGACATAGTGCACTGCCTGGAGTATTCTGAAAGGGTAGCACAAGTACAGTTCCTCTGTCCTGGATCACTGCAGGCTTGCATGTCAAGCTGGCAACGGATGACAAACCCTTTCCTCGAGATATTGCAAGATGGAGACACAAGGTTTAGGAGCTGGGAGCAGACCTTGGCCTGGGGTGGGGAGAAACACAACACAAGGCTGTTTCAGTAAACACAATGTATTTGGAGACCATATGGAATTATACCACCAAATGAACGGTGGTGACAATGTTTCATTGCCACAGGAACTCCTTACAGGTTTCCATACTGAAACATACTTAGCAATAATAATACCCAACCCATGCATCTTAAGTCAGAATTAATATAATTGTTCACTTAGCCTCTGTTCTCACTTCATCAGCATATTGGGCAGGGGTTGGCAACTAACACACCATAGAAATCGGGCCGCAGTGCCTCTTATCACCAATGCTACTGTACACAGCAGAATGAAAGCAACAGGGGGAGGGGAGGGGATGGTGGCATAATTTTCCAGCTGTCGTCATACTGGCTGAGGTTGCAGAATTATTTTAGATAAAAGTGCAAGGTAAGCAGGCAAAGTTATATAGTATGTGAGACATGTTACAGATTAAAAGATTGAAGGGCTAATTCTTTTCACATCTCCTTTCCTAGTTAAAAGTAATTTTTCAGCATGACACTACACTAGCTGGAAAATTATGCCTTTGGTGTAATCACCTCTCCTCCACTACATCTTCATTTCCAGCCTTGCCCCTTTATTTAAATTACTGGCACTAACAGAAGCAACTCTTGCACAGAGCATAGAAAAGTTACCATTTATGACTATAACATCCAAAATTCCCAACATGCTTAGCATGCTAGCACTAGATTGTCACATTGGCCAAACCCATTGCAAACTCTCTGTGTGTCTGGAAAATTCATTTGCTTTCATCATCTAGTACAGTGGTTCCCAACCGTGTTCCTGAACTACGGCTCCCAGAAATCCTGGCCAGCACAGTTAGTAGTGAAGGCTTCTTGGAGTTTTGTCCAAGAACATCTGGGGACCCAAGGTTGGGAACCACTGATCTAGTATAAACATTCCATCCTACTGAGGCTGGGGCACCACTGATATCAGGATGGGGGATGATGCCATCCCCCACCCCCAAAATTTGAAAGCCGAAGTCATCTATTTTTCAGAATCCAATGAATAGAAAATCAGCTTTAAAGATTTGTGAAATATGAGCTCATATTTTCCTTCCCTCCCAAGTGTGTTCAGGTGTCCTGAGTTTGTTGACATGTGTATTTTCAGATATACATTTTCCCACCTCGGCCACTCTTTCTGTCCAAAGGCCGTCAAAGCTGAATATTTCCAGAAGGATGATACAGTACTTACAAATTTCTTGCGAGGGACATGGGTAACTGCCATATCCTCAAATGGGCAGATCTCTGTAGGATCATCAATTTTTTGTAAAGCAGCATAATTGTGTGGGTCTAGAAGTTTACCTGTTAAATTAAAGTATACATCAAATTGAGTTTGTTAGTTAAGAATTAATGTATAGAGGGATCTATACATTACAAAAGACAGGAGTCAGTGTCATTTATTGGACAGAGTGTCAGACTAGGACAAGGAGACCTAGGTTCAAATTTCTTTTGTTCACAGAAACTCACTGGGGTTGGCAATGGTGAACATAAGGGCCCATCCAGTCCACCTTCCTGTATCTCACAGTGGCCCCACCAGATGCCTCTGGGAGCACATGAGACAATTAGATACCTGTCTCCTGATACCCCTCTCCTGCATCTGGCATTTTGAAGTACCTTTCTTTTAAGCCTGGAGATTATGCATCCCCATCATGGCTTGTAACCTGCGATGGACTTTTCCTCCAGAAATCTGTCCAATCCCCTTTTCATGGCATCTAGGCCAGATGCCATCACCACATCCTGTGGGAAGGAGTTCCACAGACTAACAACACACTGGATAAAGAAATATTTTTCTTTTGTCTGTTCTTACTCTCTCCACACTCCATTGGAGTGCATGTCCCCTGGTTCTGGTATTGCGTGAGAGGGAAAAGAACTTCCCTCTATCCACTTTATCCATCCTCTGCATAATTTTATACGTCTCACTCATGTCCCCACTCAGGCACCTTTTCTCTAGACTAAAGAGCCCCAAACGCTGTAGCCTTTCCTCATAAGGGAGGTGCCCTAGCCCAATCCCACTCTTTGAACATCTCACATATTTTTAATAAATTGTTAGCAACACTATGGTTGAAATCCATTAGTAAGTCATAACTCGAGGAGGCCAATTTCATAAGTGATTTACTCAGTCAACTCCTCCATAAGTTCTATTGATTCAATGGGCCTACTCTAGTTGCAACTTACATCTGGATTTCAGCCTTAACTTGGAAGGGACATGGTACATAATAACAGAGATAGTGACAGATGGGTTTGTGGGATCAGTTGGGTGCCTGACTAATTTTTTCCCCCCATACAGAAAATCTGTATGCATGAAGACACATATAGGGCTTATGGGTGCCATCTGCGTCTGGATAAGTGTAGCGCGAGAAGCAGAAATTGTCAATGGTTTCAAATTCTCTATTATATCACAACAGAAAACTTTTCATATTTACTATCATATAGCATATTGTAGAATATCATAATGTAGCATCTTCTGGCTCTACGTGAGCACTGTCCAAATGTAATCGAAGTCAAACCTTGGAAAAGTTACTTTCTTGGACTATGGCTGCCCGAGACATCCAACATGCCAGGGCTTCTGATAGTTGCAGGCCAAGCAGTAATTTTTTCAAGCTCTGTCTAAAATTGTAGGATGATCATCACACAGCCTAACTGATTTTAAGAGCCAAAATAGAAGGTTAGCAAATGAGATTGATTTAAAAATGACTTCATGTGGAGTTTTTTTCCAGCTGTTGTGAAACCCAAATTTTGCTAGTAGTTACTGTGCTATTTATTTGTAGAGAGAGAAAGCTTCACCTTCACTCAGAAACTCGTTCAGTTCTTGGCCATCAAAGTTTCCACACAATCCACATGTTCTTCCCATGTATTTTTCCTCAATCAGAACCTAAAAAGAAAAAAAAATGCTAAGAAAATAAAATACATAGTAATATTCTGATACAATTTATTTTCATAGTTCTCTGCAAGCACAATGTGATCATGTACAGTGTTATGCCATGCTCACCAGTGGAATGTGTGCTTGGTTTAATGCCGGCAACAACTAGCATAGCAGCATGCTCATCAAAATGTCTCTGAACTATGCAATCCAGGTCAGAGTGACCCATGTTGAATTACTAATAGTGGATCTAGCCTCAATTTGATGATTTTTTTGTTTTTGTTTTTGTTTTAAGAAGTTTTGTTGTGGCACCTTAAAGACCTAACAGATTTATGCCACAATAAATCTTCTGATCCTTAAGGTGCCACAGCTAGACTCCTTTTTTGTTCTGCTTAAACAAGCCGGCACAGGTTCACCTCTCTGGAATTTGTCATTGGAAGGAAATAAATGTTCTCTTCCAATCAGCCTTTCTTTGGGTGAAAACAAATGACAGGTCTAATCAGGAATGGAGTTTGTCATCTGCACACTTTAACTATACAGTTAGCTAGACATTGCAATATCTACTTATTATCCCACATTCTGCTATAACTGCAAGGAGAGAGAGTCATCTCATGGCATAGACAGGAACTATACACCAATGATTACCTCCATTTGTGTGAGAAATGTGTTTCTTTTGTTACTCGTTAGAAGTTGCCAGTATTTACAACATCTGAAACTGAAAGAAGATGGAAGTGACATCCCTATATTGTCCATCCCTATATTTGGGACATGTTCCATACTAGACTGTTATATGCAACCTTTTCTAACATATTAGTTTTCTACTTTCATCTCCTTATACTTACTATGAAGTGGTACTAGGAATGGACAACCTATGATTGTTACTTCTGCTGGTTTATTTATGGGATCGTCTGCCTTGCCTTTCCAAAGGAAGGCCATGCTAGCTACTAAGATCCATAAACTTGCTTCTCAGTCTCTGGGTTGTGATGCATTCCCGAGGGGTTTGAACATCAGTGTCCTCTTCTACATTTCTTTTGATTCTTTTCATCTTTCACCAGGTTGGCAGAATACCAAATCTCTCATGTATAAAGAACTAGGTTTTTTTTTGTTCTAGTAGAGTACAAGTACTTTTAAAAAATGAATACTATGTTATTTGCCATGGTACAATCTTTTAAACAAAGCAGAGAACACATGCAAAGCAACATGCTTGTAGAATTTTTTTTAGTATTTAAAAAATATGATTGAGAGAGGGGAAAAAAAACAACCCTGGATTTTTCTTACCATGAGGTAATCATCATTGTTCCAGAAAACAGCCAAATCAATCTCCATCAGTTTGGCCACTAGGCGGATGTTGTGTCCAAAAGGTGTGATCTGAATTCCATTTCTGGTGTATGGTAACCTGATTATACTATTGCAGCCATGGGAAGAGAAGAATATATATATATATATATATTTAGATCCTCCAAAGCATATGAATCCTTAATTCTTTCACCTTTGCAAGCAAGGACAAACAATTGCCCCACCATGATCCTCTCCTAATGAGGAATAGCCTGAGGATTTTGATAGAGTCCCTGCATTTTGCACAAAATTCTCTGGGTTTTGTCCACCTTGACTCAGTTTTGCACAAGGCAACAATTGTGTAAGTTGACATACGTTACATTGAATGTCTCTCACTTTAGGGATCTGAAGAACTAAAAGGGGAGATGACATCTTCCTTAACAAATAGCCAGTACTTTTGTCTTTACTGGGTGAGTTCTGCTTCTCAAAGAAAAAGGTGGTAGAGATATTTTTATAGAAATTGTAAAAATATGAGAAAGAGGGGGAAGAAGAGCTTCTTTGGATGCAGCTGCACTGACCCTGTTGTTGTGGGCTGGTGTAATCTAAATAGGGTTGCTTGAGTGGGGTGAGGGAGTGATATACCATTTGGTGCAATCGTCATGTCCAAATGGCATTACCAACCTCAAGCAACCCTATTTTTGGTATAGTGAAGTGGCTAAACAAGCCACTTCAAGACATTGGTGAATTAAACACTTCTCCTGCTCCTATGAGGAAGGTCAGAGGAAGTGAAACTATTATTATTATTCATCTCTGCTAGACCATCGCTGGTGTACTGAATCGCTTAGATTAATTTTCTTTAAATCTTTGCTTTGTGCTTAGTGCCAATCTAGAAATTGTATACAGCTATGGTTTTGATCAGCATTTCACATAAAGGCAAACATTTTTTTAAATTTAATCTAAGTGAGTCAGCACATCAACAATGATCTAGAAGAGGCCAAAAATACAATTTCACCTCCCCAGCACCTCCACAGTGGACCAGGGGAAGAGCTCAGTTTTTCAGTATCCTTAATACCAGAAATGACACCAGAAGGAGCCTTGGGAATGGCTTTTTCTTGAGGCTAAAATACACCATCCAAACTAGAACACACCAACTCAAACCAAAAAAATAGGAGCGCCTGACAGGTGCTCAGAAAGATGTGGGTAGGGGTATTCTGGGGCAAATTGGTCCACTCTAGTGATTATGTCATGTGATTCCGAGGGGGAAAAAAGCAAACCAATCTGCTTCTGCAGTGCACCAAACAATGGGACAAATGCCTGTCTGACCAAGCCCGTAGTCAACACACTTTAACTCTGTCTGACTGTCTGTCTTTGTGTCTCTCTCTCTCTCTCTCTCTCACACACAGAGACACTCATACAGACATACACAGTTAAAGGCAGCTGCTGTAGAGCTTGTCAAGATGTTTCATCATGTCAAGACAGTCAACACTAAGAATAAGGGATTTAGTGAGCATTCCTTCCTTCCATTCCAGTTTCATCTTCAGAATCAAAAGGTTGCTTTTGTTTCATGGCATTTGCTCCATGTATTAGAGGGGGCTTAGTCAGCACACCCTGTTCAAATTTGCAGCTCTCTCACACCCTGAGGAATCATCTTGCATATCTTACCAATGGAACCAGTTCATATATATGGATTGTCTATGGGTTCCTTCAAAGAAGCATCAGATAGATTCACTCCTACATAATGCATTATATAGTCAAGTTTGCGGCTCTCGCTCTCTGAGGAATTGCCTCCTGGGGCTTACTGATGGAACCAGATCTATGGATTTGAGACATTTCTTCCAATGGCTTAATGCATTATATAAAGGTAAATTCCCTCAGATTCACCCTGATCTCATTGTAGTTTCTCATATATAGTTGCAAGAACAGAATATGAATTCAAATGCACATCTGGGCAAGTATTTTACACCTAGCCCCAGCTAAGAATAGGCCCATTGAATCAATTGCTGAATAGTAAGTCAACACTTATATAAATCCCATGGAATCAATGGGTCTACTCACATTGGGACTTAAAATAGAATCCTGGCATTTGCTGCCCATCTCACAGTAGCTGAAATCTGGTTGCACAAATTAGTCTTCCATTCTGGGCAATAAAAATCTTCTTAGAATATCTCCAGGTTTCCTAGGGATATCCTTCATCCTGGGACAGCCTTTGGAAGCTGTGTGTCTGTGTGTGGCATGAGAAAGATTTTCATTGTCCTGGACTGACCAAGGCATAGCAGTTGTCCTTGTTGTGAGGATAGCTCCACCAACAGGATTTCAGCCAGTGTGATACTACGTTCTATGCCAGCAACAAGTTCCTAGTGCTTTAGGAGTAGCCCCATGTTGAGCATATTGACACAGCTGATCCCTGAGGCTACAAACGCATTGAGGATGTTTACAAAATTGTCTTCAAAAAAGATTTAATCTGCACCTTGATGAAAAGTGCTTTTCCACTGGATGCTTACCCAACATCTTTGACTGATATGACACCATTTTCAATGATGATAACACTGGGTCCCAGCTCGATGATAATTCTTGTAATTTTTTTGTTCTGACCACGACGGAACTGGATGTTAAAGTCCGGGGTGATTTCATCGCATACAGTGGCAAGGATGTAATTGCAAGTCCCGGAGAAATCATACAAGTAGTTGTCAAAGGTTGAGAAATGACCGGTGCCCCAGGTGGAACAAGAACCTTTACCCACAGCTTTAAAAGAAAAAGTAAAAGCATCATGAGATTCTGTTGGACTCTGGAGATTCTTCTGGCCACTCTAACTTGCATACACTTCAGTTTGTGACTGCTCTTTGACAGATTTATTTCCCATCTTAAATTGGGATGGACAATATTTGGCTTCCACTAGCACTAGCCACCATAGTCAATGGCAACAGATCACAGAAATCTCATTACCACAGTATTTGGTAGATTGCACGTTGCCCAGGCTGTCTATACTCCAAAGCAGTAGAGAAGCATATCCATCTGCACCAACCAGAATTTTTCCTGAGAGTTTCTACCCATAGAGATGCGTCCTTTGAATCCACTCCTAAGTGCTTTTTAAAACTTCTAAACAATTTGACACACTCAGTTTCTTTTGAAATGAGAGAAACTCATTGAAAGAAAAGAAACATGGAGGCAAATCATTTATGCTTATTATTGTGCTTTGACTGTGTCGACCACAACAAACTATGGCAAGTTCTTCAAGAAATGGGAGTGCCTGACCACCTTATCTATCTCCTGAGAAATCTCTATGTGGGACAGGAAGCAACAGTTAGAACTGGATATGGAACAACTGATTGGTTCAAAATTGGGAAAGGAGTACGACAAGGCTGTATATTGTCTCCCTGCTTATTTAACTTATATGCAGAATACATCATGCGAAAGGCAGGACCGGAGGAATCCCAAGCCGGAATTAAGATTGCCGGAAGAAATATCAACAACCTCAGATATGCAGATGATACCACTCTGATGGCAGAAAGTGAGGAGGAATTAAAGAACCTCTTAATGAGGGTGAAAGAGGAGAGGGCAAAAAATGGCCTGAAGCTCAACATCAAAAAAACGTAGATCATGGCCACTGGTCCCATCACCTCTTGGCAAATAGAAAGGGAAGATATGGAGGCGGTGACAGATTTTACCTTCTTGGGCTCCATGATTACACAGATGGGGACAGCAGCCACGAAATTAAAAGACCCCTGCTTCTTGGGAAGAAAGCAATGACAAACCTAGACAGCATCTTAAAAAGCAGAGACATCACCTTGCTGACAATGGTCCGCATAGTCAAAGCTATGGTTTCTCAAGTAGCGATGTATGGAAGTGAGAGCTGGACCATAAAGAAGGCTGACCGCCGAAGAATTGATGCTTTTGAATTGTGGTGATGGAGGAGACTCTTGAGAGTCCCCTGGACTGCAAAGAGAACAAACCTATCCGTTCTGAAGGAAATCAACCCTGAGTGCTTACTGGAAGGACAGATCCTGAAGCTGAGGCTCCAATACTTTGGCCATCTCATGAGAAGAGAAGACTCCCTGGAAAAGACCCTGATGTTGGGAAAGTGTGAAGGCAAGAGGAGAAGGGGATGACAGAGGACGAGATGGATGGACAGTGTCATTGAAGCTACGAACATGAATTTGACCCAACTCCGGGAGGCAGTGGAAGACAGGAGGGCCTGGCGTGCTCTGGTCCATGGGGTCACAAAGAGTCGGACACGACTTAACGACTAAACAACAACAACAAATTGTGCTTAAGTTTGCTTCTTTTAATCCTGTAAGCCAACTTGGATCCTTTAGGAGAAAGGCTGCATATAAATATTTTAAATAAATAAATAAATAAAATTAATGTATGAATGAGCAATTCATAGAGTGTGTTATATACATAAATTCTTTACTGGTGTGTTACATGCCACGAAGAAACAAACATAGGAGACCTACTTCCTGTCCCAATGGGATTACAATCTAAATGTTATCTGCTGGGAGAGGATAGTACAAGTAAGGAGTGAAGATGGCAAAGATAACAAACTATGAGCATAAATGTTTGTGCCCTTTAGTCAATGGTGATGAAGGAGGGATTCAGCCAAATATGTCATGGAACAAGTAGTTTAAAAGAGCTGAAAGAAGAGGGATTTGAAAGAAGACGAAGCATCAAAGAGGTTTTACTGGATGATATTCATGACTTCAGGGATGTAAAGCCAAGCCAAGCCAAACCAAGCCAAACCAAACCAAACCAAACCAGTAAAATAAATAAATAAATAAAAAATAAAAAAATAAAATAAAAAGCACACAGTGTAGGCAAGAGTACATAATGCAGCTTAAGTGATTTGGCTTTCCTTTCTTCATGTCCCCCTGACCCTCCAGAGTAAATTTCTGTTCTTCACAATTGGGAGTAAACACTTGTCAGTGGTATTAAAAATATATGCTAAAATCTTAGAAGCCAGGGCAGTGGATGCATAAGACTTTCTCTTAGGAGTAGAAGGAGCTGCCCAGAGTGGTCAATTGATCAGATGGGTGGGATATAAATAAATAAATAAATAAATAAATAAATAAATAAATAAATAAATAAATAAATAAATAAATAAATAAATAAGGAGGACTCCAAAGCCCTTCACAGCCCTAGTCCATAACTACAAAGACCAGACTAAATTATACAGAACAACATAATCATACAAATGTGCTTAGTCTCCATAGTTCAGCAGCATTTCTCAATGCAGAATTTGAACTGTGGAGTGCACATTTTATGTATGGCGTAGATTTCACTCTACAAATAGCTGCCCTTTGATGTACAGTGGAACCTCTACTTACGAACGTCCCTACCTACGAACATTTCAACTTACGAACAGCTCCGTCCGCAAAATTTTGCTTCTACTTGCGAACGGAGCTTCAACTTACGAACCGAAAAAAAGGTGTTTTGTTTAAAAGGTGTTCCCTCCCTCCTTTCCTGCCTTTTTTTTTTTTAACCTAAGTCATCTTAGGTTAAAAGAAAAAAAATTCTCCCCCTAGTGGTAGAGGACGGATTAACCGGCTTTGCATTAGTTCCTATGGGAACTAATGCTTCAACGTAAGAACGGCGCCTCTACATAAGAACCAAAAACAGCCGGAACGGATTAATCGGTTTTCAATGCATTCCTATGGGAAATTTTGCTTCAACTTATGAACGTTTCAACTTAAGAACATCTTCTGGGACGGATTAAGTTCGTAAGTAGAGGTTCCACTGTACTGTGAACAGATAACTCATGATATCTGCTTAAAAAACCAAAGCCAGCACAGAAATACCTGTATGATGAAGACTGGCTTCATTAAGACTTCTCAGCTCATCAGTATAAGTTTCTGGAAAACAGAAAAGATGTCTAGGTCAGGTTTCATTATGTACACATGATGGTACCATATTTTATAATCCTGCAATCACATGGTAACAACTGTACTTCCATGATGCAAATGTGACCCCATACCAGCATACTAAATGACATCTACTGATTTTTCTTTGTGTTAGGTGGTGATAAAACTGGTCTGAGTAGCAAAAACATGGAGGAGAAAAGGACATATTTTCCTCTTTGCTACCATTGTTTGATTGGGGAAGGATGTCTTCTGAAATTGTTCTTAAGTAAATACTCACCCAAATCAAGCCATTCAGCACTTCTTCTGTCTAGTGGGAGGCAAATATGTATTTTAGAGATTTTTAAGACAGTATCTGACATATATACAGTTATAATTTTAAAATACCTGAATTGAAATTTTTACTTGAGTTTTTTTTTCTAAGCAACAGTACGTAACGGTATTGGTAATGTTAAAACACTGAGATATTTTTACTTGAGTTTTTTCTAAAAAACAGTACATAACGGTATTGGTAATGTTAAAACACAGAGATACTACAGGAAGGGAAAAATAAAAAATGGATGTTATATTTTTAAAGGAAGCCTGTCATCTTTTAATATCTATCTGTACATATACACACATGCACACACATGCAGCATTAAACCGCCACTAGCTTCACCCACTGAATTGCCTTTTCTGGCTTTAAACATGGTGGCAAATCCTTGTTATATGAATCCTTTGCTTTCTTAAATATTTTGGCTTTAAAGGTATGAACCATGTGGCCTGAAACAATAAAAACAATTAAAACAATTTTAAACAATAATGGTCCCATATAGATACTGTACTTTCTTTATTGCCAGTTTCAAATGAAAATATTTGTCTATAGGTGCCACTTCAAAATCCTTGCCTATGTTGATTGTGGGTGTGCCTATATTGCAATATGCTTCTCCAATTACTCTGGGTTTAGCATGATGCAAATTGATTCAAAATTTCCTGACTACGGAGAAATTCACACTTTTTTTTTTTGAGGAATTGTTTCTCTTTGAATAGCCATCAAGAGGTCGTTTATTTTAATTGCTCTACATTGTGCTGTTTTTTGACTTGGTTTTGGTTGTGTGAACGGTCTGTGTTTGTCTACAAGGGCATTCCCTGTGCAGATGGCTTGCTGCTGTGTTGTGTTGTGTTTGAGGTGGTGCTGGATTTCCCCATTGGGAAATCATGCCAGGTGTCCAAACCATTCAATTTTAGTGCTGCATCAAAAAGACACTGGAGTCCTTCTGTCTGCAACATTGATGAAGCGCTATGTCACTTAGAATAAGAAATAAAAAATAACTCAGAAAAGACAATTATGGGCAAGTACAGAATGCAGACTGAATCAGGGCAAACCCATGGGTAGATTAAAGTGCCAACCTGGGTTTATTTATGGCATTTTAAAGAGTGGTGTGGTCCCCTGCGCAGGGTGGTATGGTGATAAATCCAGCAGGAAGTACTGACAGCAAGGTTGCCGTATCTTTTCCTTTTGTCAATTACTGTTGTGTGATTTCTCCCATCGCAACATTAGCAGCCACACAGGAATGGGCCACAGAAGAACAATAACCACTCCACTTCTGCCAAGTAAGAAGTCCTAACTCCATATTAAATAAGTAGACACATACCTCTTTCTGGTGCTGCCTTATGCCTTTGCAAAATCCACTGTGCCGAAGAAACATCCCTTTGAAAACCTGTAATGGAGGGGAGGATGGAGATTTAAATGAGAAGAAGTAAGAAATCACCTGAAATGGGCACCTTTTCACATGTATTGTTGGAAGTATTTTGTTTAAAAATGAAATAATTACTTAGGATTTTTCCCCTACAGTTGCCTCTCTCATTATTGTCTGCCTTTAAACTATACTAGTTCTTGACAGCTTACTCCAGGAGCTGTTGTTAGAAAATGAAAGAGGTTACATCTAGATTAAGCATGTGTAATTAGGCTGGCAGAAGCAGACCTCACTCTCGCTTTCCCTTAGCATCTTCTCTGTGCTCCAGTGAATGCCACACAGAATCAGAGGCTATGCTGAGTGGGGAGAAATGTGGTGTGAGCAGAAAAGGATGATACCCCAAAGATGGGGTGCAGAAGTGGAAGCAGCAGGAGCAGCTAACATTTCCTGTCTTGTGCAACATGGGTCTTTTAAACTTAGCCATAAAAATTTGCACGTCCCTGCCTGGTATCAAAAGCGGCTCTTTCGGTCAATGGGAAAGACTGGTATGAGTATTGTTTGTCCATTTCCTACTGGATTCCTCCTACAACAGTGGTTTTGGCATTGATCGACTTGATAGGCATCACTGTGGGGCTGCATTTGATATTACCTACTGTATTCCTGTATGCAAGTGTAGGGGCAGGAGGGGAATATTTCCTGGCAGCCTAGTGAATATAAAAATACTCTATTGTGCAATACTTCAGAAATCTCACATTTATTGTTTCTGCTTCCTGGTGAAAGGCACTTATGTGCCTTTTGCATTTTATTGCTGTGATTGTTCACTCTTAAGAGACACTGGCAGTAGACTGAGTTCCCTGGGGAGTGGTTTGAGGGATGGCCATGCTGTTGTCATTTGGAGTGATGTAGTCATCAATGTGCAAATGGATTATTATAAGAACTTGACGTGGGATGGACTCCGAAGCAGTCACATTTATATCTGTAAGTTGTCATAAACATGGAGACATCTGAGACTTTCCCATATTCGAGTCTTTCAGATAACCTAGTGTCACCTTCTATTCTGTAACTGCACAATGGGAGGAAAAAGGATTTTTCTTAATCCCTTCCTATGATTGTTGACTTATCTCAGTAACACTTCTAAACAAGTAAGATTTTGTGCTTGTAACATTAGTAAATTCTATAGTTAAATGTCCCTCAAATTCTTTTAAAGGTGCAGATATAAGCAGAAGAAAACAATCTAGAACAGGAGTTATATGATTATGGGATGTGCTGTCTTGATTAGTTGTCATTAACCTCTTGCTATGGTTTTACTCAGCAGACTAATACTCAGACAGGAGCTGATAAACCAAAGTAACTATTCTTTAATAGCTCAGATTGTATTCTTTAAGTATGAGAAACTTCTTTCCTGTACATTCACAATGTGACACTGTGCAGAGCTAATGGGAGGGCATGAGAAACAATTTGTAGGAAGTTAGAATCTTATGTGTGGGGCAAAATCAGGTGGCTGAGACATTAGGAAGAGCTGATGACTGGAAAAGGGATATCCCTAACTAATGAGAGAGTCTGAGTGTCAGAACAGAAATTTCTTTCTTCTCCAGGAGTATGCAAATAAGCTAGCACTGTTTGGTGATGGTGCTTCAAGGCTTAGGCACAGTAAAAGGAAATCTGATTTCACACACACAAAAACTCCCTTAACTACTTTTCTGCAATATTAATGTACTTGCAGCTCTAATTACAAATACCACTAATATCTGTTTATGACCCGAGTTTTAGTTTGGATTAGAACAAAGCAGGGGAAGCTCTGGCGCACAGGTCTAATCTAATCCATAGGGGCCCCAATCCAGCCTGCATAGCATCCGGGGGAGCCTGTCCCCACCTCCAAACCCACACAGTTTGAATTCTGCCCCTGTTCTATTCATCCTCCTGGGAACAGTGCAAGGAAAAGGAGAGTCCTGGAGAAATGAATTAATTTTAGTCACTAGGTACAACCTGAGTGAAGAGGACTACATTCTTTGGGAGTCTGGTATAAAACTAGCAGTGTTGCTACTTTCTTAATGTACAATGCATTGCTTCTAATGTGTCTGTCCTGCTTGTTTCTAAATAAACCAGACATGCCTATGGTATGGTAACGCTCCAGGGCTCTCTTGTCCAAACCAACAAATTCTGTACTACAGTTCCTTTGTCATCTTCCCTGGTCTTCACTAATCGTTATTTCCAAACTCTGGACTGGGGGACCTTCTTTTTAAAAAGCCCCAACCACATGGAGAACTCTGGCTTTGTTCAAGTAGAACCCCCTGCTTTCAGATGTTGATACACCTGCTTTCAGATGTTGATACTCAATGCAGCACCACCAGGGACCAAGGCAGTAAGATCAGCTTGTACACTCTCCTGTCTCTTCCATGAATTTCCATATCTTGTTCAGGTTTACTGTTTGAGCAGAGCTTGTAGCTACCTCCAGTGCTGGCGCAGAACTTAGAGAAGCTACTTTTTAAAATTACAAGTCCCAGAGTTCTGGGGGTTGTCATTCAAAATAGTAACCTTGCCAGGTTCTGTTAGTTCAGTGTTGTATTGGGAGTGACATCAGATTTGTTGATATTCCAAACCCAGAGGTGTTGTTGTTGTTGTTGTTGTTGTTCTGTACGAAGTCTGTGTACTTGTTCTGTCTTTGCAGATCCTAGGACTCTGTAGAAAACTGCCATTTTGATTGTGCAGATGGATGTTCCCTTAAGAAGTTATCAGTACTAATAGAGCTGAAACCTGATAGGAAGTTGATCCTCTCCTGCAATGGGCCACCACAGGGGAATGTTGGGTGTGTTCTAGGACATTCTCTCAGTTCCCAGTGGGTGAAAGTGAGGTCCCAACGTGCCCCATGTGAACTGAGCGTACGTCCTAGAACATGACCAGAATATTTTGCAATGGTGAAGTTGCTGATAGGTGGAAGGCTCTTCTTAGATGTCAGTGTGCTGACAGTTCCCTAAAGGTAGAAAGGCTGGAAACCAAAGTGGTATCTTAATTCATGACAAAAGTCTATACTGTCTAATTTTTAATGGCCTTGTCCAGCAATACTACAAAGAGCAGCTGTCATGTATCAAATGCTAAAATCCAGTACCCTTCAGTGGGAAGTGCAGCGGTGAATTCTTTTTCTACAGTATTCAGAGAATGTTTGAGGAAACAGAAAAGGTCTGAAGAACATTTGACATCATAATTCACTAAGGATCATTTTGAGGATGATTTCTGGACATTGTAGCAGCTGAAAGCTGCCTTTAAGGCAGGGCACACATGATACTGGACATTTAATTCAAGTTTCCGTGCATATTTTAAATGTTATATTCTAGCTTCTAGGAATTAGTTTAAAGTTTCCTTTCCATATCTTGAAGAAAATTACCTGTTCAGCTGCCCTTTTTTTGCTGGTAAAGGACATTCTGGTTGGTGTCAATTTGTTCTCTAGCCAAAAATAGCAACTGGGCAGGTTTGACTGGGACTGCAGCTGAGATGGGGCAGATGAAACGCCTTATTCTCATGCTGCATGGCATCGATCATGATCACCCTACCCATGGCTACAATTTAAAGTAGGGGAGGACATGAAACATCAAGTGACAACATTTAACAGATGTTAAAGTGGTTATTATGAGGAAACCTGTTTTTAAACTCATTTTGATGGGGAGGTATCCATATTAATCTGTTGCAACAAAACTACAAGGAGTCTCGTGGCATCTTGAACAATAAACAAGTTTTATTGGGCATAAGCTTTGATGGATCGTAGCCCACTTCTTCAACCACAAGGAGTGTATCCCTTTCCTCCTCCCCATGCTTGTCTAAAGGCCTACCTATTGCCCCACTTCATGAAACTGTCATCAGAGGAATTTGGCAGGAGAATTTGTGGCATTCCTTGTTCACTCACTTTTCCATCAGGAAGAGTGAGGAAAGTGTTAATATACAGTGAATCTCTGTGAAGCCACTGGAAAGACCAGTGGGCCAGAATCCAATCAGAGACATCGGGGAGGGAAGAAGCTACATCAGTGGATATGAGAAGAGGTACATTTCCTCCTTGATCAGTCCTTGAGCAACTGCATCAGAACACTCTCTGTCTTTGCTCCCTCACCCAAGCGCTGCAAGCCATTCTGTTCTGGAGGGTTTCCAGAAGCACTGGGAGCACATGGAGGTTGCATGAGGTAGGGAGTTAACCTCATTCTAGATCTGCTGATGGATTTACTCCATTGGTGCATATACTGAATTAGGTCCTGGCTATAGATGTTTAAAGCTGGCTCGATAGCTCAGTGGTTTAAGTATCTGGCTGCGGAGCCAGAGGATGAGAGTTCAATTCCCTGCTGTGCCTCCTGTGAGTGAAGCCAGCCTGTGTAGCCTTGGGCAAGCTGCACAGTCCCAGGATGCCCCCAGAAGAAGGGAATGGTAAACCACTTCTGAGTATTCTCTACCTAGAAAACCCTAAAAAGGGTTGCCATAAGTCAGAATTGACTTGATGGCACATTATTATTACAGACATTTTACTCATTACACTTCTACATACACATTTGCCTTCACTCTTCAATGTCATTTTGTAAATGTAACTATCAGTACCACTCATGGCAAAACATAACATCACATTTAATGTTGTAATTCTGGAACCAGATTCTTGAATACACAGACACAGATCTTTTCACATAATAAAGTGTAATCTTAGATATACATTTGGTGTGCAGAAAGAGTAATACATATTCTAAAAACGTACCTGGTAAGTTGTCTGACAAACGAAAATGGTTCTGATCTGAGAAATAAGAAAAAGCCATTTAGAAAACACAAATTTTGAAGCCAGGCTACTTAGGATACCTGACTCGAACCATTTTTTATCATGGATCACAATATGTCAACAGCTAGTGGCTATATTGTAAACATAGAACCTCCCTGTTCAGAGGCATATATCAGCGACTCTGCAGTGTAATAGCCAAGCCATCAGCTTTATGCCCTATTTATTGCTCTGCTTATGAGCTTCTACAGGAAGCTGCCTATTTGATATATTGAAGTACGAGATCTCTGAACTCTTCCAGCAATTTTTTACAACTTGTGAAAACATCAGGGAATAAATGTAGTTGGTACATCTATATCTGTGAATCTACAATCTTACAGAAAAACATGTTTAGAGGAAAATGTTAGATATCAAAAGTGCATTTTGTTGCTGGGTCTACCATCCGGGCTCCATCCTAAAGGAGGTTCATGAGAAAATATTTAGCATGACTTGAGGAGCAGATCCTGCCATCAGGATCACTGCAAGTTGTGGTGGTGTTACGTACACAGGTGTGAAAATGTTACCCACTGCAGATTCTGCAGATCACTGGACAGTGGCAATAACACTGAACAGTGCTCACTGTGAACCAAGGCATTAAAAAAGGGGAATGACCCACAAATGCAGAATTTCATAATACAAAAGAAAGATCCTTGAATTTTTATGTAATAGCTTGTATTCCAGTCCATGCACTGTCACCCTATAAACTCATTTCCTTCCTTCCTTCCTTCCTTCCTTCCTTCCTTCCTTCCTTCCTTCCTTCCTTCCTTCCTTCCTTCCTTCCTTCCTTCCTTCCTTCCTTCCTTCCTTCCTTCCTTCCTTCCATTTTAATCCTCATGTAAGGTAAATAAGATAACAAATATTTATTAGTCATTCCAGCCATTGACTACCAAAGAAAATGAGATTCGATCCACCAGCTAACTTATCAACAGAACCTTCAAAAGTTTTAATACTTTATTGCCTCCTGTTCTGAAGTGCTCGCTTTGACACTGGGTTAAACAATGGCAGAGCAAAAGAAACTTCTTAAACACCATTCTATTCTGGACTTGCTTTTAGACTTACCAGAGCTGTGCAGGAGGCTGCAGAGGAGAACCAGTAATGCCCAAATCATGGTGAGCATCCTAAGAGGTGAGCCTTTCTTCCCCCCCAGAGCTCTCCTCCTCCCCCTCTGCTCAAATTGGGCAGTGCTGCTGCTGCCACTTTCTAGCCTCACCTTTTCAAGCTTGGGTGCTTTATATATAGCACTCAAGGCCCTCCCTTATTCCCATGCACTTTCTTTCTGAGATGGCCACAGCTAGGTAAAGTGGAGTGGCCGCCAAACAGGATCTTCACTTTATCAGGCTCAGCACACGTAAATGCTATTTGGAAAAGCAAGCCAGCCAGCAAGAAATATAGAAAAAATGCCTCCTCTACTTCATTATCATTTTTCCATAGCAAGGTGAATGTGTTTGTAACCCATTAAACTGTATTTACCATAAACGTGTGTCACCAAGACGAATGAATTGCAGATCAGTAGTGCACAGAACTTGATAGCACCTGATAAGATGGAAAGGAACATGCAGAGTATTCATTAGGGATGGCCAGATTGGCCTATATTGAGTCCATGTTGGTTTCCCATGTGTTAATTAATAATTCCATTCTGCAATTTTTCTTTTTTAGCATACTCCTCCCCAAAATATACACCGTTTGGTACATATTTTACCCAAATTTTAGCATGCATTTGGGTAGACGTTTGAAACTGAAAACTCTATTGCAAAATTTGGAGGAGTGTGTGAACCCAGGGACAATTGCATTCCAGTTTTCCTACAATGCAGACCAGCCGAAATCCTCAGGCATCTCTACTGTTGGCCAGATATAGCAGAGAAGTTGGACCACCTGCAGTGCTGGGAACAGCGCAGTCAATAGGAACAGAGAAAGAAAGAGAGGGGTGGGGCGTACAATAAGAAGGAAGACTGCTACTTTGAGATCCTTCTGATTAACCATTTCTAATCTCCTGCAAAAATCTTGTTCTTCCTTTGGTGGCTACACTTCCATCCATAGTTGGAAGGAACACTTTTTCATTACTGATAAATCATGCTTACTATGTGGAAGAGAGCCAAACACACTGAATTGCAGGTGATGAATGACACTTCACAGTGCCACAATAAAGTGTCATTTTATTTCATTTCAGTAGGTTCTGTGCTGGGAAACTTTGCAGTGGATGGTGATGTCCCATTGTGCCATCTCTTCCGATTGCTGTAACTGGTCTGACACATGGTTGTGGCTAATTATGAATGAATTTTAAACAGTAAGTTTCTCTTATTTTCCAGTAAGCATGTGTGGCCCTGATCTGGATCAGGACCATTGTGTACAAGTGAGAGGAGATTTAAAGATCCCCTGTCCCATTTTTTAAACCTGAAATCACCTCTCAGTGAGGGTTAAAAAATAGAAAAAACCTCATCAGTGCTAACAGAATTTCTTTCTCTCTTTGAGCACATGTAGGGATTGTGTGGTAAGCACTCCAATGCTGGAGGCATTCAAGAGAAAATTGGACAAACATCTGTCAGATCTGCTTTGATTTGATTTCCTGTATTGAGCAGGGGGTTGGACTCGATGGTCTTATAGGCCCCTTCCAATTCCATTATTCTATGATTCTACACATTAAAAGCCACCTTGGGGTTTAAGAGTCTTATATGAGCACATGATGTTCCTAATCAGGATGGGCGACACATACCCTTACAAGAAGGTCCACCAGAAAGGAAGCTTAAACTGTATTCTATGTTTTTAACCTAATGTGCAGTTTAGCCTTTGCTCTTTAAACCAACTACTGGCAAAATATTCATGGGAAGCTACCAGCAATGCAGTATGTCATAGATTAAGACATAAAACATCAGTCTTCTTATCAACACAGCAAGTGCTCCTTTCTTTGAAGCCTATAGCAGTAATTGCTCAAAACTGGGAACAAAACTTTTCTTGATACTTCTAAAAATTATTATTTTGTCCCACAACTGGAAAAAAAAAGCTATGTGGGTTCAGTATAGAAAATTTTGTCCTGTTATCACAAGATTTTTGTATAATAAAAACACAAATAAGCTTAACTGTTGTTTCCTTTCTTCAGGAACCATGGGAAGTGTAGATTTACAATGGTGCAGTTGGGAGGAATCTCTACTGGAGAATCCCCAGTATCCTCAATAGACAAAATATCTGAGGATTCTTCTGGGAACATCTTGACACCTATAATCATGTAAGAAAATTATATTCATAGTATAGCTATGCCCATGGTATTTTCATTGATAAAAATGCATATGATGTCACAGCAGTATTAATACATTGTTCAGAGTAATGGGCATCATGACATGCCACTAGAACTCCCAGAAATCCTGGCTGGAACAGCTAGTGATGAAGGCTTCTGGGACTTTTAGTCCAAGAACATCTGGGGACCCAAGGTTGGGGACCACTGCATTAGAGTATTTGGAAAGGAATCTGCTTTTTAAGCAAAAGGATTAGCTCTGTTCAGTGGAAACTTACTAGGCTGCTGATGCATTTTTTTAAAAAAATAACATATTTGCAATGAACTTTTCATTGATTTTTTAAAACATTATTTATGGTTGATGTTGCTAAATTATTGCAAAGGTGAAGCTGAAGAAGTGACCATTGCATCAGAATGTGAAGAGCTGTCAAAAGAAACATCACTCAGGTCTAGAAACAACAGAAAGGCTGTTAAAGCTCAAGCTATCTAGATGTTTTGGCAAACTGTTCCTTAGATACTAAAAACAGCACTGGTACATGGCCAGCTATACAGTCAGCAAAAACAAGACCTGGAGCTGATTGTGGCTCTGATCATCAGCTTCTTATAGCAAAATTCAAGCTTAAACTGAAGAAAGTAGGAAAAACCACTGGGCTAGTCAAGTATAATCTAAACCAAATCCCTGATGAATACACAGTGGAAGTGAAGAACAGATTTAAGGAACTAGATTTGGAGGGCAGAGTGCCTGAAGAACTCTGGATGGAGGCTCGTAACATTGTACAGGAGGCAGCAACAAAAACCATCCCAAAGAAAAGGAAATGCAAGAAAGCAAAGTGGATGTCCAACCAGGCCTTACAAATAACAGAGAAGAGAAGGGAAACAAAATGCAAGGGAGATAGGGAAAGTTACAGAAAATGGAATGCTGACTTCCAAAGAATAGCAAGGAGAGACAAGAGGGCCTTCTTAAATGAACAGTGCAAAGAAATAGAGGGAAATAATAGAAAGGGAAAAACCAGAGATCTGTTCAAGAAAATTGGAGCTATTAAAGGAACATTTTGTGCAAAGATGGACATGATAAAGGACAAAAATGGGAGGGAACTAACAGAAGCAGAAGACATCAAGAAGAGGTGGCAAGAATACACAGAGGAATCATACCAGAAAGATTTGGATGCCCCGGACAACCCAGATAGTGTGGTTGCTGACCTTGAGCCAGACATCCTGGAGAGCGAAGTCAAGTGGGCCTTAGAAAGCATGGCTAACAACAAGGCCAGTGGAGGAGATGGCATTCCAGTGGAACTATTTAAAATCTTAAAAGATGACGCTGTTAAGGTGCTACACTCAATATGCCAGCAAGTTTGGAAAACTCAGCAGTGGCCAGAGGATTGGAAAAGATCAGTCTACATCCCAATCCCAAAGACGGGCAGTGCCAAGGAATGCTCCAACTACTGTACAATTGCACTCATTTCACACGCTAGCAAGGTTATGCTCAAAATCCTACAAGGTAGGCTTCAGCAGTATGTGGACCCAGAACTCCCAGATGTACAAGCTGTATTTCGAAGGGGCAGAGGAACTAGAGACCAAATTGCTAACATGCGCTGGATTATGGAGAAAGCCAGAGAGTTCCAGAAAAACATCTACTTCTGCCTCATTGACTATGCAAAAGCCTTTGACTGTGTGGACCACAACAAACTATGTCAAGTCCTTAAAGAAATGGGAGTGCCTGACCACCTTACCTATCTCCTGAGAAATCTATATGTGGGACAGGAAGCAATAGTCAGAACTGGATATGGAACAACTGATTGGTTCAAAATTGGGAAAGGAGTACGACAAGGCTGTATATTGTCTCCCTGCTTATTTCACTTATATGCAGAATACATCATGCGAAAGGCTGGACTGGATGAATCTCAAGCCGGAATTAAGATTGCTGGAAGAAATATCAACAACCTCAGATATGCAGATGATACCACTTTCTGATGGCAGAAAGTGAGGAGGAATTAAAGAACCTCTTAATGAGGGTGAAAGAGGAGAGGGCAAAAAATGGTCTGAAGCTCAACATCAAAAAAACGTAGATCATGGCCACTGGTCCCATCACCTCCTGGCAAATAGAAGGGGAAGATATGGAGGCAGTGACAGATTTTACCTTCTTGGGCTCCATGATCACTGCAGATGGGGACAGCAGCCACGAAATTAAAAGACGCCTGCTTCTTGGGAGGAAAGCGATGACAAACCTCGACAGCATCTTAAAAAGCAGAGACATCACCTTGCCGACAAAGGTCCGCATAGTCAAAGCTATGGTTTTTCCAGTAGCAATGTATGGAAGTGAGAGCTGGACCATAAAGAAGGCTGACCGCCGAAGAATTGATGCTTTTGAATTGTGGTGCTGGAGGAGACTCTTGAGAGTCCCCTGGACTGCAAAGAGAACAAACCTAGCCATTTTGAAGGAAATCAACCCTGAGTGCTCACTGGAAGGACAGATCCTGAAGCTGAGGCTCCAATACTTTGGCCATCTCATGAGAAGAGAAGACTCCCTGGAAAAGACCCTGATGTTGGGAAAGTGTGAAGGCAAGAGGAGAAGGGGACGACAGAGGACGAGATGGATGGACAGTGTCATCGAAGCTACCAACATGAATTTGACCCAACTCCGGGAGGCAGTGGAAGACAGGAGGGCCTGGCGTGCTCTGGTCCATGGGGTCTCGAAGAGTCGGACATGACTTAATGACTAAACAACAACAACATGGCCAGTTGGCTCAGTCCAGCTTTCTTGTTGCAATACAGTAATCTAGGCAATTACAGATAAGTCTGTAGAAAAATTAATCTGTGGCATTCATGCCTGTGGGTTAGTAAGTAACACAAAAGGCCATGCTTTTCATTAGGAGCTATGCTAGGTCAACTTCAAACTATGATGGCAAAACTATCGTCCCCCAGATGTTGTTTTACTTCATCTCCCATCAACCCCAGTCAAAATGGACAATTGTTTATTTATTTATTTAAAATATTTTTTACCCCACCTGTCTCCTAAAAAAAGGACCCAAGAATGACGAATAGTCCTATAATATCTGGAGGGGCACAGATTCATCCCCTCTGGATTCACCTCTTGCCTTGTTACTTAAAGAAAGATGCACACTAGAGATGGGATATTCTATTGATCTCCCAGGGGAGATGAATATGAATATAGCCAACACAGGTGGCCAGGTCCTTTTGACCTTCCCCCCAGAACTCACCGGGCTTTGTGTGGCCTGCATGGCCATCATTGATAACATCCCGCCAAGCACGGAAGTGGCCCAGATGGCACTTCTCTGCCTCCCTGTGCTGCAGCTGAGTGGGGAGACGCATCATTCTGCCTCCTCACCAGAGTGGTCAGCAGCACAGGAAGGCAGGGAAGTGCTGGCTGGGCTATTTCCATGATTGGTGTGATGTTACTGACAACAACATGCATGGGCCACACGAAGCCCAGTGCGTGGACCGGGCTGGTTCTGGGGGGAGGGAACGGACCTCCATGGCACCTGTGGTGCTGCTCTTCGTATTCGTATCCCCTGGGATATGAATACAAAGCTCCCAGGTCTCATGCACACTCAAAGGAATAGAATCAGAGAAGCAGCAAAGACATGGAAAGTTTCACCAAGGAAGGAGTACAATGCAATAGAAATGTAGAGCAAACAAGAACTTAGTATTAATAGAACTTTTCAAACTGTCTACAGACAATAGTATACATATCCCAGCCATCTGTTAGGAACTATGTAAGAATGGGCTCCGTTCAGTCTCTTTTTCAAAGGCTTTCAAGATACGTATGAGAACAGCCAAGCTATAACATGTCTTGATTCAGATTATGCTTGCATATACATGTTTTGTGTAGAAGGGACAAGCATAAGTTACTCCATGAATAAAAAGATACACGAGAAGCAGGCAGTCACCTATATCCATGGTTGGGTACGTGAGACCCAGGTTGCCCGCTCCTTTGATCAGCAGTCTTTGGCCTAAAGATTGAGAGAGAAAGACAAATAGCTACCTATTTGAAGGAACAGATTCCTGAAAAGACTGTGCAGGAGAACTGACCAGAAGAATCTGGATAGGAAAATCAGAAGGAATAATGTAAAACAAAGTAGTGAAATCACTGGGGCATGTGTGTGTTTAAGGAATAAGTAAAAGACAGTAATGGAGGAGTAGGATATCCCAGAAGGAGTTGTCTAACCCATTGTAAGCAATGAAGCTTCTCTCAGATCAAGACAACTAAGGCCCTAAGGCCCCATGACAGTCAGAACTGGCAAAAGTAAAAATTACATGAGAAAAAGTGAACTGAAAAGCATCTGCATGTAAGCATGAATGTGAGTGTGAAAGAATGTGACTCTGAATCTGAGTCTCCTCATCCCAAGCAACAATTGTTTTTTGCCTCCACCAATGTCTCTAATTTTCCTGCATTCTGGTTGGTTTCCTTACCTTCATCCCTAAAATTCAGTTCTGTATTAGTAGATGGCAAGTTGGGGGGGAAAGTGCATTGCACAATCTTTTTTTATTCCCAGAGAGTAAATCATCCCTTTTTCCTGTGGCACACAATGTGACCCTAGGATCTTATCAGGGTACGCTCTGGGCCTTGAGCCACTTGAAGTATCCAACCTTGTTGTCTGTCCATACTGTTCTATTGTCTTCTAGCTTGGCCAAAGCCATGTTGCCACAGCAGTTATGTATCTGTCTTTTCTTCTTCTTCTTCTTGCTCATTCTCTCATGCAAAAGTCCAGACTGGAAGGAATCCTCAGCCGTTTCTGCCAACAGGAAACAGGCAATTGTGCTGTTTATGGAACAAACCAGAGATTCCTTTGAGGCCGTTCCATAGGCAGACCAATCCTCACGTCGGTAGTCCATTCCGTAAACCAGGGGTCCCCAACCCCCAGTCCGCAGACCGGTCCCAGTCCGTGGCCTTGCCAGGACCAGGCCACTGAGACAAATCTCCTGCCCCCTCGCATGCCAGACACATGCACGCCCCTCCCACGCATGCACAGCCCCTCCCATGCACACACGGCCCCTCCCACACATGCACGGCCCCTCCCACGCATGCACGAATGCCCACCCACCTACATGCTAAACCGGTCCGTGGAGGCAAAAAGGTTGGGGACCACTGCCGTAAGCCATATATCAGTAGGCCATTCCAATCCATATGTCCACATACCTTCTGTCCAGTGTACCCTTTTACCCAAAAGCAGGACCGAATTAACACCAACCCTTGTCAATGGATAGTTACAGAAGGTGGTGACTGAGCGTGCAACTACATAGAGGGGGAAATATGGTTTGAGTCACTGTATATTTGTAGTTTATGAAATCGGGCTTCCCTGGGTAAATTGCTGTAGCTTTCCAGATGGCAATTTGCAGGAGTCAGTGGCACAGAGTCGGAAAGTTCCATTTGCACAGATCTCCAACACTAGGAGCTACCTTAACTTGCTAACAAAGTGCTAACTGGCAATTTCCACCTCTCTCTCTTTGTTTAGTTCTCCTAAATGCCCTAGCAAAACTCTGTTCCAGCACTGAGTTGAAGCCGTTTTTTTTTAAAAAAAGGCACTGTAGGAGACTAGGGGTGCTCAGTTGCGAGGAACTGATGGCCCTGTGAGTGCCTCTTTGCCCCAGATCAGGTGTTCACACTGGCAGAAAGTAGACAAAAGTGATGTCAACCTGATTGGAACACATTTAAACCTCCCATGCTGGCTGAATAAAAAAAGATGATTCCCCACTCAAGAAAGACAAATTCCATAATGGGCTTTCCCTCGTTGAGCTTTATGTCAGGTAGTCACCAGATTTCATTTGAATTCATTTGTGCCCAATCTGATGTGATTGCAGGGTAATGGCGAGTGTGATCACCCCCTGAGTAGGAAACCAGTGTAGGAATGAAACAGAGGTAACTTAGTACTCTGTTAACACCTGCTTCTAGAGCCTGTGATTTGAATCTGCTGGCGCTTTACAAAGGCACTGCAAAGCCAAGTAGCTCTGTCACACTTTCCTTTTAGGAACATGACATAAACATGGCTCACTGTTGCACAGGTTCATATGCTCTGACTTAACTGATCTGGGAATAATATGATGCTGAACCACATTCTTTTGTAGCAATTTACATGAAGAGATTAAAAGACCTTCAATTTCTTCTTCTTTTTATAGGCTGGTATAAGAATTCTACCCAGCCTGGGACTTGGTTTGATTGTTATTTTGAAAATAATTCCTAGGGACAATGGCCTCATGCCTCACTAATGCTGGCTTAGTGCCTACAATATCTCAGGTTCCGTAAGTGTTAGACTTCTGAGACTGGAACTACATGTGTCAACCACACCTTGTGCTTTCCCATATAGGAGATATTTGTGGGAGCTGCAGCTCCAATGAGCAAGAGCATTCACATGGAGCAGCACAGACTGCAACATTTAAAGATTATACTTCTGAAACCTTTCCCTTTGTGTTAAAACATTTTATTGCATTTTTAATCTTAAATGCACCAGTAGAGTTGAAATGATAAGCAAGATATTAACATACAATTCATAAATCAATTAACAACAATAAAAATGGAACACAACCAGGGGTGACACAAGCTACACTGTTGCCTGAGGGGCAAAGAAAACCACACACACATAACCACTTCCGGGGCTGCCACCAATGCTTCCCATGTGTGTTGCAAAGGTATGGAGAAGAAAGACGAGGAGATGCATGCTGGGTGAAAATAGCAGTGGCGAGGTTGCAAGAGAATCCTCCACTTGCATAGCCAAGCTGCTTCTTTGCCAGCTACTTTAATAATAACTGGCCTGAGGGTGCCTTTAGGAGAAAAACACTCAACCAATTAATTAGGCTCAGGTTTTTTAATCGATTCTTCACATCTCAGGGAATGGGAAGGTGCCAGCCTGGCAATTCTATATGTTGTGGTTCATTCACATGGCTTCAGACATGCCATTTAGACATGCTCAGAAGCACCCCTTTTCCTTATTTTGTATGGTCCTGGTGGGGCCTGGCACATTTGAAGGGGGGCACAGACTGGAAACAATGCTTCACACAGCACCTTATCAGGTGACATACAACCCTAATTCAGCCTATATTTCTTTTCATTTCATATTGTGTTTATGGCCATGGCCAAAGAAAGCTAGACTAGCTAGAATTCACACATCATCCTTTATATCAGAGGTCCCCAACCCCCGGTCCGTGGCCCGTGCCGGTCCGTAGCCTGAGCCGGACCGGGCCGCCGAGACAGACCTCCCGCCCCACCCCCCGCACGCACTCACCCCCGCACTGGCCGTTTGCGCCTGCGTGCACGCTCCAGCACGCCCGTGCGAGCGCCGCGCTGCTGTTTGCACATGCGCATGAGCGCAAGCGCACCCAGACAAGTGTCGTGCTGCCGTTTGTGCATGCGCACGAGTGCGCGCACGCCTGTGTGAGCGATGCGCTGAAGTTTGTACATGCGCATGAGCGCTCGCGTGCAAACGGCAATGCGGCACTCGCATGGGCGCACTCGTGCGAGAGAGAGAGAGCGCACTTGTTCACGCATGCGCATGAGCGCGGGGGTGCCCCACCTTACCCAGCCGGTCTGCGGACTGAAAAAGGTTGGGGATCGCTGCTTTATATTAAATCATAGAATCTTTATATTGTCTATGTGTCACTCTTACTGTTTTGCAATTGTTGTTGAAGGCTCTGCCTTGAAATATGACAGTGGTTGACCCCTGTGACATAACTAGCGTAACATAACGCTAAGTTGATTGTTCCCTCCCCCAGCAACTATATAGCTGGTGGCTGCCATTCTGTTTGTTTGTTTTCTTAACGCATCCAATGGATTGGTTGATTGCACTGTGGGAAAATACAGTGGTGGCCTCCAAAAGGCTATCTCCCAAGAAGACTGGAATTCCTTAGCATTAAATTAAAAAAACAAAAAACATAAAAGCTGACTGCTCTGCCCAGTGCAAGCCCTTCTCTTGCAGATCTTAGGAAGGGGCCCACTGTGGTGGCTTTGCCAAGCATCCTGTAAATTATGCTCAGAGTAGCCAATACTTTTGTGCTTCTGCATTGGTTACTATTCTGGGCAAGCCCAGACAAATACTACGTCACACAGATTAGAAAGCAAACACAAATTGGGGCTTCGTCAATTAAGAATCAACCCAAACCAAGCCTCTGCATTTCTGCGGAAGGAAATAACAAGGATGTTTACATAGTACTAAGAGCTTGGAACAAAAAGCTAGTGATTAAAATATCAGCACTATTCTTTTACTTTGGCAAAGAAGATATAAAAATTATGGATAACATTTCCTTCTTTTTTTTTCTGATGTGAAAAAACACATTATGTAAGAAGAAAGTATCAGTTTTTTAAAGAACTCAACATTCTATGGCTTGCAAAGTCTGGAAGAGGGGATGAAACCTGCATGTGGGTCAAGGTGGGACCCAGGAGCAGAGTTCAGCAATTTCTGGAATGCACAGAGGTTGGGTCTAGAAGTGGATATGAGATGGAGTCCAGCAAATCTGGTAAGAACTGTTCCAGTTAAGAGCCCAACAAAAATAAAACACATCTCTTCACATAAACTTTATGTAGCTATAAAATAAAAGGCCTGGAGTGGAGGGATGGCTTTCCCCCTACTGGTCTGGCAACTAGCTTCAAAACAATGACAAGCCAGGTCATTTTCTATTGGCTAGTTGGCAATAGTGCCAATGGATTGAAATACCTATAAATAGAGATGGGCACAAACTGGAAAACTGGTGGTTCATGAAGTTTTGTGGTTTGTGGCTAACTACAAACCACCACAAACCCCCAGATAAATGAACCAGCTCGTGGTTCGTTTTTCCAGTTTGTGCCTGGGAGGGACCTACTGCTCCTGCCCTCTGCCTTCTCTGCTGCCTGCCCACCCCCTCCCACCACCCCTGTTGCCTCCCTACCTGGTCCTGCTGCCGCCATCTCCTCCACCACCACCACCATCCTCAGAAACCAGGGGCCCAGCTACTCTTCCGGGCTTTCCTGCAAGGAGCTGGGCCTGCTGCCTCTGAGAATGATGGTGGCGGCAGCAGGAGCAGGAGCAGGTAGGGAGGCTATGGTGGCAGTGGGAAGGGGGTGGGCAGGCATCCCGTTTTGGCAAAGCAAAACAAAGTACTGAGGAGAAAAAGTTCGGTGCTTCATTTTGCTGAAGCAAAATGGGATCCCTAAACCTGGTCACAAACTGAACCATGAACCAGCCCGGTTCTTCAGCTTTCCTAGTTGGTGGTTCGGTTCGTGCCCATCCCTACCTATAAGAGATTCCAATATTCAGCTGGTAATCTAGGGCTCAGCATTATGCTTCCACAAATCTATTTTTAAAAATACTCAAAAGGACCCCCTCAGACTTTTTTAGGGGGAAGAGGGCCCATCTCACCATATTTCACAACTGAGTTGTTTTACACTGAGGGGAGGGCTTTTTTGTACAACCCTGGGCTTAAAAACAGGTTAGACAGGTGATGTGAAACATTGCAAAAATTGCACCTCACATCTCTTATGTGTACAATTTTTTTTGAATAATTTTCTTTTTTTGAAAAGTATGTAGCTGGATGCGGGTTGTGGGAGTGGGGAAGATGGAGGCAGTATTTCAGGGCTCAGGGATTTGCGTGTGTGATAATTGTACCTTTGGAAGTCAAGCACGCCTGAAAGCCAAGATTTTCATATTATGATTTCACAATCAGTCTTATCGTGAATGTAGCGTATCTGAAATTGTTTACTTTTAACTGAGTTTCCAGGACCTACTTTTGTTGGCTCATAGATTTTAAAAAAATGTACCTCTTGTAAATTACTCTCCAGTATTGATTTTAAATCATGTTGAAAGTCCAAAGGCTGACATAACATCGACAAAGGCAGTTTGGTCTAATTGTCTACTTTGCCATCTCATATCTTTTCTTTGAGTTTTCAGATATATTGTCCCAATTTTCCCCTCCATTTCTTTTCTATCTAGTGCTTTAGTGGCATTGAGGATATGATAGTGGGGTGTCTATCATATTTTCTGTCTTAGAAGTCTCCTTTTAACATTATTTTCAGTATTTGGGTACAGCAAATTTGGGTCCCTGTCATCCAAGTGGGGGTGGGTGACTGATCTTGATTTGGTGGGATCTTCCTGCTTAGATGCAGAGTAGCTGGTGGGATGCAAATAACCCAGCAAGATACTTCACATCAATAACAGTTATCTGTTTTCTTTTGTCAGCAAAGCACATGGACACTGCTCTCCACATAACAGTTGTTTATTATCAGTCAAGCTGTAATGCCATTATATGAATAACTGCTTTTATTATTTTAAACAATGGGAAACAAAGCTGGGAGGGGGGAAGCTAAGTATGTGATGTGCTTGTCTATCTGTGGTCTGCATATAGGATTATATAAAGATTGCACAAAGTGGCCCTGAGCCATCTGATCATTGAATTACTTTTGAATCCTCTCTTTTTCTCTAGTACTTTCAAGGATCACTAAATTTGGTCACTTGCTAAATTCTGTCATCAAATTCAACCCTGAGATTCATCCTTTCGAAAGATACATCTTTTAAATCATTAGTTGATATTATTTAATATAATATAATGGCTGAAATCTTGTTGCACAATTATACAAACAGCGTAACTTTTAGTGGCAAAGTACTATAAGAAATCTCCGTTGACATTATCTATTGCATACTGAGTTGCACAACTCTGTGTACAACAGATTAGATCAATAGAAATGAGTTCTTGTGGCAATTTACCTCTAAAAGTTGTGCTGGTTTTGTAACCGTGCAACAGGATTTCAGCCAGTATACAACACTATTTTTATAAAATACAATAGTCTATCTATCTATCTATCTATCTATCTATCTATCTATCTATCTATCTATCTATCTATCTATCTATCTATCTATCTATCTATCTATCTATCTATCTATCTATCTATCTATCTATCTATCTATCTATCTATCTATCTATCTGCAACAGAAAATGTCTACAAAGATTTCTCAACTTAAAGCAATTCACTGCTAAAATAAAATAAAAGAAAAGAATTGTTATATGTTAAAAACAATATAATACTATATATTATTTAATATCAGAAGCAGATGTTAATGCTGTGCTCTAATACCAACTCACTGACTGAATCAGGGCTCTTTGTGCATCTCCATGGTGACTACAGAGTACAGCAAAGAGCCATGGAGTGGAATAACACCCACCATGGATGACTTGTGTTAAGTTTGGCATTTGTGGAATTAAAAAAATTAAAAAGACGTGTTCCAATTCAAAGTGAAGAAAGAGCCCAAGACCTCTTGGTTGCACACTCCAACCACTGAGGCTCTGAGGAGGGTATCTGTGTGTGCTCACTAAGCTATATATGCATTTCAATTCTTGGTGGCATTTTCCTTAGCTGTAGTTTGAAACATGTAGCTTCAGTTAGAGGGTGACTACATGGCATTTGGCCCACTGTGGGAATGAGTTGGTTTGCTCTTTTTTGCCATTGATCAGATGATGTCTTTGCTAGAGCCAACAGCCAGAGTGTTCCTACTTGCATTTGTCAGGTCCCTTTCAAAAGCTTATATATATTTTTGGTACTGGTAGGATTGCTCCATTTTGGTTCATAAAATCTTATTTTGATTTGCAAGTTTTGCTGCCATATAGAGTAGTTCACTATAAGGTCAGGATTAGTGAGAGCTTGGCAATGTTAGGTAACATTTCAAGTGGCTGCTCATTTCATAGGTCTTGATTTTGCCTGTCATAGAGATTTCTTTCAAATGAAAAATCCAAGAAACAAAACAAAACAAAAAAAGAAGACAACAACTTTTAAATGAAGTTTATTTGGGATCGTACCTATTTAGACAGCTTTAGTGAGAGTGCAATCATAGTCTGCTTTTTCTGGGAAAATTTCTGCATGTAACAATTGGTTTGTTACATGCAGAAATTTTTGTGAATGCTATTTTCTTCATGGAATATGGCTGCTCTACATTTCCCTTGAGAATGTTTCATCCTTTTAAAATTAACAAAAGGCATTAACAATTTCTGCTTGTTCCTTTTGCTAAGCTTAACTAAATCTTCCAATGAATTGCACCTGTAAATGGCCTTGTTCCAATATGTCCTCCTACTCACTGGGGTAGTAAGAATCACATTTTCAGTTCTTCTTACTTACACTTAGACTGAGAGTGAACAAGCATGTGTCTATGAAATATCTGTGTTCTTATGTGGATTTTGAGTGGTCAGGGCAGAACTTCATTTTAGCAGATTAGAGTTTATCTTTCTCTTCTACCACCTTTGACTTCTCTTTCCTTGTTGGTGCAGTGATTTCACTACCAAAGTTCATAGTAGCTGTCCCTGATTTCTCTTTTACTTGTGTTCTCTGGGCTAGCATTAAGTAAGCAATTCTCCCAGAGATAATCTGATAGCACTGTGTAACTCCCCCCCTCAAGTTACCGCCATTTGCATTTCCTCATTCACAAGAATGATCCCCCCTAATTGTTATACACTTACATGGACAAACGCCAAATCAAGGGGGCAGTGTACAATTGTTTTTCATCACCATCTACTTCTCAGCTAGACTACTATAATTTGTCCCTTGAAGGCTTCTATCCCTCTGTTTAGTTGAGATCATATCTATAAAATTTCTTTTTCCTGAACAATGATTCTGTTACTGGTGATCACGTCCTTATTGTGTTGACTCTCCACCATGCTTGATGCTGTGTTACATGCAGTTGTGCACTGTGCTGTATCTGTGTAGCCTAGACTATAGTACAGTTCATCCTGTTGTACCTCAGTAACCCCAAGAGTCAACTCACAATGCTGACATTGGTATAGTTCAGTGATTCCCAGTCTTGGGTCCCCAGGTGTTCTTGGACTAAAACTCCCAGAAACTTTCACCACTAGCTGTTCTGGCCAGGATTTCTAGGATTTGCAGTCCAAGAACATCTGGGGACCCAAGGCTGGGAATCACTGCTATAGTTGATCTGATGTGGTGGCTGTATGATCACTGCATCTTGTTCTTGATGGTACAGCTATCTATGTAACTGGACTAAATGCTTTTGTTACATTTTGGCTCACCATTTTACATTTCCATAGGTTTAGTAGATAAGCACATTACTAACTGAACTGAAAAAGAAATAATTGCAATTGTGGATTTTGGCTTTGATCATATAAGACTTTTACTGATGAATGAAAAAATATATATGACTTATCTGAATGTGCTTTGCATCAAAATATAACACACACCCCATGGGCTCTGTTACAAATCTTCTCTTGTCAGTACACTCTTATATATGTATACCCAGAAGTAAGTTCCACTATGTTCAGTGGCTCATACTCTGACATGGGTCTGGGCACTATTGCAACACAAGCATACTGTTTGCCAGTTGCCTATCTTTCATTCTAGTGGGCAACTTTTATGAGTTTCCTCCGAAATGCATATATACTCATTAGATAGGAGAGGTGCTTACACACAGTGACAACTCAGTAACTTAGCCGCCCAGAGTAGACTTCGGTCTAAATGGGCGGGATATAAATGAAATAAATAAATAAATAAATAAAATAAAATATTGAACAGGCTTCATAACAAGCACATGACAAACACCCATTGCCTCTTAGAAAGATTCCATGTGCTGTGTTAACCTGCTTCTGGTTACTAGGGCTGAAGTGCCAAACTCCATAGGTGTAGCACATCTTTGTCTTCAATAATCTATTGTGAACTTTTGTATTTATTCACATTTAGAGACATAAATTTGTCTTCTTACTGAGGCATTTTAAAAATATTTATTTGCAGGAGAGGGAAAAAGAAAAGAAATATTTATCAAGAGGATATTTCTGGAATACGGTTCAGTACATGCACTTCAGGCATACTCAGCCACTGACAGAATTGTATAACTTATATTTGTTTAAAACTTATAGGTCTTTAACATAACCAATGGAAGCCTATCCAACAGTTGACATGCCATTGTGTTCTGCTGTTACGCCATGGGCCCCGGTTTCTCATTTAGCACTTCCTCAGTATGGGACCGGAAATCCGTCCCATCCCTTGGAAAATCCGTGTGCCTTGGCAAGTCCGCTTTTTAAACTTGATTGGCCACCTAGAACTCTCCATTGTAATCATTTAAGAAACCTGCTGGCTTCTGTTTCAACATGGGTATCCCGTCATTGATTAATGGGGCTTAATTTATTAACATTTGGTTGACATGGAAGGCCTTTCTATGGTTTTAATTCAACTAGATTTTAACATATAAAGCTTCTGGATTCGATGGTGATATTACTGTACTGCAATACATCAATGCTGTGCATAATGCTGCAACTACCAATATATCCTTTTATGCAGTTACAAATAAATTATGTCACACTCCTTCAGACCTCCAAGTGACTGGAATCACAGCCTTGTGAGTAATCACGTCAACCAGAATGGACATTTAGATGATTGCTTTTCTACAATGTTATGAAAACTGTTAGAACAGCATAGATGGAAACAATGGCTGAAATCCTGTTTCTGCAGCTATGCTAAATACAATGTATGATGTCATCAGTCATAGCGATCTTTCAGAAATTTTTTAAAAAATCCTACCTTCCCCCTTCATTGTGGGGAAGCCTTTAATTTCTGCTAATGACCACCACTGAGATGATTTTACTGGCAATGATAATTTTTGGAAATTGAAAACTCTCTCCCCCCACCCCCAGTCTCGTGGTCCTCAACTCTTTCACTATAACAAAAGGGGTTCCATGGGAGCCTCAGGACCTTTTGCGGGACTGGAAATGTTTTCTTTCCAAAAATTTACTGTGAGTAATTGTATCATCAACATTTTCTTTTGTAACTTACAAAATAGGATTATACAGTGGTGCCTCGACATACGAACGTCCCAACCTACGACCATTTCGAGTTACGACCAGCTCCAGCCGCAAAATTTTGCTTCGACTTGCGGCCAGAGCTTCCACTTACGAACAGAAAAAGGCAGGGGAAAAAGGCAGGAAATTCAAATTGCTAATCGTTGGTAGGTGAAGAGGCTGCTTCTTTGTAGCTCTTTCGCCCCAACGGTTAGAGTGAGTGCGATCAAAGGAGGCTTCGGACTGCCTGGTAAGATAAGGTGCTGCTTTCTGCTTTTAAAAAACTCTTCTGGGTGGGTTTTTCAGCGTGGTTTTGGGCTGGGGGGGTTATGTTTCTGTGCTGTGATGGGTCTTGGGGGGTTTGTTTTTTTGTATTTTTTCCCCATTTCCAATGGGTCTTGGGGGGTTTCCTTGCTTTTTGGGTTCCCCCCCATTTCCGATGGGTCTTGGGGGGGTTCCCTTGCTTTTTGGGTTTTTCCCCCCCATTTCCGATGGGTCTTGGGGGGTTTGTTTGCTTTTTTGTTTTTTTTCCCCCATTTCCGATGGGTCTTGGGGGGGTTTGCTTGCTTTTTGCTTTGCTTTTTTTGCATTTCCAATGGGTCTTGCACGCTTTGCTTGCTTTTCTTTTTCTTTTTTCCCCCCTTCAGCCGGAACGAATTAATCGCGTTTCCGATGGGTCTTGCAGTGATTATTTTTTTTTTGGTGATTTTTTTCTTCGGCCGGAACGGATTAATTGCATTTCAATGCATTTCAATGGGAAATGGTGCTTCAATTTACGACCATTTCGAGTTACGACCGGAGTTCCGGAACCAATTAAGTTCGTAAGTTGTGGCACCACTGTAATCCGGTTATCAGAGACAAATTTTTATGAGTCTCTTTGTAAAATATTTTATTTTGGTAATAAACCTCAGTTGCTCAACTTCAAAATATAAAATAAATGCATAGGGGTCTGAGCAGTGGATTTTAAAAATGAGCTTTCTCCTAAGTGGTGCCTCCAGATGTTTGGGTGGCAGCCTCTGTCATCCCTGATTATTGGCTATGATGGTTGAATTTTTCTTCAAAACATCTGGAGGGCCCCACAGTGGGGGGGAAAGGAGATATGTTTTAAAACATCTGAGCCTGATGTGCAGGGAGAGCTTCTGGATGTCAGGGTGAGGGGATTGAGATGATCCATGTTCACAGCAGCCCCTTATTGGCTTCTGTGGGAAAACTGCTCCAGAAAGTCGAGTAAAACTGCAAAAGGAGCTAGAGATGAGGGAAGGGAACCATTCTGATAGTTCCCGGGTGAATATATCAGCGTTTGGACACATGGATGACTTTAAAAAAATATTATGCAATCATTTGAGAATCTTTTCATAGTGCAATGCACATGGAAAAACCTGTGGAGTTATCTAATATTTCAATATATATAAAATATGTGACGCAGAACTCCTGAAATATTTATTTTTTTCTTTATTCTGTTAAAGGGGCTGTAGCCCACAATTCTAATAGTGGAATTGAAACACACTACCCGTGTCTATATTACCAGTCACACATAAATCTCCTATTTTTATCTCTGTCACACCTGTACTTTGCCTATCCAGTTTCTTTCCAAATAGTGCTGTTCTGGGGCTCTGCTGTTTCGTGTTGCCCAAGGGATCAGCTGCCACTTCAGGGAAGTTTGGGGTTTTATCTCTGTCAGCTTCTGCTTGATGATTCATAAAGCCATTTGGTGAAGATTCCATTGATTCTGTTCTCCTACCCAAACTGTCGTGACAAATGCACAATTTTAAAATGACTTATGTTCCTTCAAATATATTTACTGCATCTGCTGGAAACTCAACCTCAAACTCTGTTTGCTTCCATACTAAAGTATTTGTCAGAGTCATGTTTTCCAGGATGTAGCATTCCGCTCTGTAGGTGTGACTTACATAGCTCTGGTCATAAATATGTTTTTACATTGGACTGACTTTAAAGTATAACCAAATGCTAAAGCTGTCTTACTACCTGCTCAAATTTAAATAGCACAATTTTTCTGCCTTTCTCCAAAATATTGTCAACAAATATTGAACTCTTTTGATACTTTTAAATCTTCTAGAGATACTGACTGTTTGGCATTGCAATCTAGGCAGTATTTTTGACAAGGCAGGCAGGCAGGCAATGAATGGCAAATGACTTAGCCAGAGATGCACCTCCCCTAAAATTATGGAGGAAAATGCTCCCTCCAAGTCACCCACAAGTAACCATTGAAATATAGAAAAAAGATTTGGATCATCAGAGAACTACTGTATTAAATCCTTAAAAAAACCTCTGGTTTGTGAATATGGAATATTGTGCTTCTGTACCCACAATTCAAAAAGCCAGGAAATGGCTCAATATTGCTCCACAATAGTGTGCCTACATTGCCAGGATTCCAAGCTTTACATAAGAAAAGGCAGCCTGAATGTTGACAACACAGCATAGTACTGATGCCCCTTCCTTCTTTCTAACGGGGGACCAGCAGAGCAGATTCTCTTCTCACTCCAGCAAATGTCCCTTTGTGCATGATCCTGGCTGCTGAATCAAGTGCTGCCCAGCAGCTTTTTGAGTGCCCCATTCAGGATATCTTTAGGCAGCAACATTTTTCTTGCATCCAGATCACCCTGGCCAGGATCACGGTGGGTGTAGTCCTGCTTTCACTAAGAGTTCTGATGTGTACTTCATTGGAGTAGGGTTTAATATCTCTTTGGCTGCATTCCAGATATAGCCCACAAGCTGTAAAATTGTCTCTTATCAAACTGCAGTTGCTGGAGAGTTTGACTTTTCATTGAGTAAACAGGATCAAGTATGTTAACAAATGGCAATGACTTCATTTTGCATTAACTGTATGCCTAATGCTTTGTACATGCCATTTCTTTTCATCATTTCCAGATCTCCTTGAGAGCAGCAGTGTTTAAACACAGATTATCTACATTAGTTTGGCCTTTTTGCCTTGACGTTTGACACCTCTGCATTGTTTATTTCCATTTAGGGAGATACCTAATCAGGGTACTGCTTGATATGAGTATTGCTGATTTCCTGATTCATGAGTACATTAAAAAAAAAAAAAAAAGGAGGAGGAGGGAGACAAAATAAATTTATAGATTGAAGTGAGGTTTAGGAAGTTTCCCATCATCTCAGTTTATGGATGCAAGCAACTCTTTGTCTTCTACTGTGTCAATCTGAGTAAAAGACAAGTATGAAAGTGTCTCCACAAGAGAGTTGCTAAAAAGCTTCGGGGTTCTGTCACCTTTTACTATTGCTTCTTGCTTGCCCTTTACAATTTAAAGTGTTTCTTCCATCATCCACCTAGGTTTTTCTTTTCTTTTTACTATAGGAATTGTCTTTTTGCATTCTTCTCTAATAGTATCTCTGGATTCAATCCACAGTTCTTCAGGTTCATGGTCAATTGAGTTTAGTAATACAAATCTGTTCCTTCTGTAGTCTTAAAATTCATTAGGAATGTTGTTTAAATTACATTTTGCCATTTTTCAGCTTTACTCAAATGTTAGATATTAACCATTCATTATCAGTACCACAATCTGCTCCTGGACTGGTTTTGGCAGACAGAATACAACTTTGCCATCTCCTGCTTCCAGTTATATAGTCTATTTGATTTCTGTACTGACCATCTGGAGATATCCATGTATACAGTAATTTGTTTGGTTGCTTGAAGCATGTATTTGCAATAAACATATTGTTGCTTTCCCAATCTTTCACCTGCTTCATTTCTCTTCCCTAGACCAAATTTTCCAACAATGTTTGATTCTGCTTTGTTTCCTACTTTTGCATTCCAGTCACGTATGATTACAAGCATGTCTTGTTTTGGTGTGTGATCAGTTTCCTCCCAAATGCTTGCATAAAAGCTTTCAATTTCATCTTCTTCAGCATCATTAGTTGGAGTATAGACTTGAATGATGGTTATGTTGATAGGTTTTTCCTGGAGTCTGATTGATATTATTTGGTCAGATCTTACATTATAGCCCCTAAATGCCTGTTCTACATCTGGTCTCAATATTTTTCAGCACCATCTGTTGTTTCAGTTTGGACTGTCTCATCATAAGATTTCCTTGGTGAGGAAAATTCAGTAGTAGTTTATCATTGCTACCTTCTGTGCAGTACTAACACATTTGCTTGAGTGTCACCATTGCCTCCTCCACCAGCATCACCGTCAGCTACCACTGCTACCCATTGGAACTATCCATTCTCTTTTGCTGCCACATCCATTATTCCTGAAAAGGTTGGATGCCTCTTAGTCTGGTGCCTCAGCTGTGACCATTCCATCTTGGGCGAAATTGCTAGGAGTCCAGGCTTGTAATGGAGTATGGCCTCCTAACAGTGTGGCTCTCAGCTTCACTGACACACTCAAATCTCTTCACCATGTTAAGGGGTGTGTCCAAGAAGGGGGTCATAATAGTTAGGTAACACTTAAACTGTCATGGCTCCATCCTACATAATGCTGAGATCTTTAGTTTGGTGAGGTATTTGACTTTTTTTCTCTTCTTGCAGATTTCTACTACACCCCTTCAAACAATAAAAATGGAGCCTTCTAGTAGGGAATTTTAAGTGTCTTGACATCAACATAACCCAGGATTCTGTGGGATGAAGCCAGGCCACCATGGCAAGTAGTATCAAACTGCTATAACCAGCTAGAGATGATATGGTCTTACAACAGATATTACAACAGATATAGCTGAATGCCATCAGGAGACTAATGTGCACTATAAAGCTCAGAGCAAAATGGAGTATGTTTTAGTCATTCTTCTTTAATTAAATATTTGGCTGTGCTTTCTGAAAATTCATGTTATTTTCTACCAGTGCCTTGCTCCTCTTTTGTTGCCCTGGGAGCTTAGATCTTTCTCTCTTCTTGCCTATTACATTTACTCTTGCACATATTTGTCTCTGTGGCTACTTGTTCTCTCAAAGCTATGTTGCTAACCTGAAAAATTTAAAGGCACCTTTAATTTTTACAGAAACATTAGGGCTCTCATTCTTGCCTACTGGTGGTGTCTGGCTACACAATTTACTGGGATTAATTTTTTTGTCATAAACACAGCACTGTTGTGTTGTTGCTATGCACCTTCAAGTCAGAACTGACTTACAGTTACCCTAAGAGGGCTTTCAAGATAAGTGAGATAATTAAGGAGTGGTTTTACCAGTTCCGCTCCCCCAGTGCATTTCCATGGCCAAGTGGGGATTTGAACCTTGCTCTCCAGAGTCCTAGTTCGTCACTCTATTTACTACACCACACTGAATACCCATAAAAAACAGCACTACTAGTCATAAATCCAGCTTATACCATTGCCCTCCCAACCCCGGAATGAAGACGCGAGACAAGAATTATAGGTTAATCATGGACCACACTTTATTAAACATAATCCATGTTGCCATCCTTTGGCAAAGGGGGGTCCTGCCGTAGTGCGGAATCAGGTTTAAGCACAGAGGTCTCAAAGGACCCCTTAAGCAACAAGTGGGTGAGCCCCTGGCCCCAAGTTCTCACGGTCTTAAAGACAGCAAGAACCCGGCCGGCCCCAATTTGACCACCCCCGGGCCTCAAGCCAGATTCTCCTTGTTGACTGTTGGTCCGGGTGTGGCCCCAGCGCATCTTTCCCCCAAAGCACTGTAATCGCACGATCCGCAGCGCTGGGAGATCAGATGGGCTATAGCTTACCTGTTTTTGCAATGGGACTCACCAACAAAACTTGTTATATCCGCACTACCCGCCACAGCATAGGGACTAGCCAAGCTAAGTCCCATGCCCGCCATCGAGCTCACCAAGCTCCAACAGCAGGCCCCCCTTGATGTCTTCAAGGAAGACATCCAAACCTCGTTCGGACAGATGTACACCATCGTTCAAAAAAACCCCTCAGGCCTATCCATGCGGATCCTCTGGTGACCAATCACCGATCGAAGGCCGCTGCAATCAGCTCTGCAGACTACCCTGCTAACACTACTTCGTGCAGCATTAGCGGGCCAAAAATGCCTTGCATCCCTCCATACCAGCTGAGGGATGGTCGTCAGCCCTACAGTGTTCATAGCATGATACGGTGCCTTCACCAATCAGAAAACTCAGGCCTATCCGTGGATCCTCTGGTGACCAATCACCGATCCAGGCCGCTGCAGACAGCTCTGCAGGCTACCCAGCTAATACTCCTTCATTAAGCATTAGCGGGCCAAAAGATGCCTCACATCCCTCCGTGCCAGCCAAGGGATGATCATCGGCCATACACTGCTCATAGCAGGGTACCGTGCCGTCACCGATCGGAAGACTCAGGCCTATCCGTGGATCCTCTGGTGACCAATCACCAATCCATGCCCCAGCAAACAGCTCTGCAGACCAGCCCGCTAACACTCTTCCATGCAGTGTTAGCTGGCCAGAATTGCCTCACACCCCTCCGTGCTGGCCGAGGGATGATCATTAACCATACAATGTCCATAGCAGGGTACGTAACCCTCACCCATGTGATATCATGAATCGCATCAAGGATCAGGCCTTTCCGCAGATCCTGGTCGGGTTGTTACCGCCCAAGTGTATTACAACACATCTGGGGGATGTTAACCAAAGGCAGCCGCACAGCAAGGTTGGCCTCACAGCATCCCACAGCGTCCTTTCCATTCGATAAGGGCTCTAGCTCCAAGTCCGAGACTGCTCCCCATGGGGATGTGGCAGCGTAGTGAGCTGCCAAAAAACATAGCTGCGGCCAATGATCATGATGTGCTTCCTTCTCATCATCATTATGGTATCTGCAAGATAAAACAAACCGGGCCCCTACCTAGACGTCAGGGGGTGCCTCGCTAATTGGCCTTGGACCGGCGGATGCGAATCTGCACCATCCTGTTGACTACCCTAACATCCGGCCATTGCATAACTACTCTGATTTTATCTCCCTTTCCAGTGGCAACCACTTCGCTAAAAAAGTTAATAAGGACACCACCCTGAATAAAGCAACTTCATAATCATCTCAACAGAGAGCCTACCACTGCTTACCAATGCTTTCTAATAGTCCCGGCGATATGGGTATTCTTGAATCTTTAACTCTGCCTCTTTCCTTAGACCAACCTTCAATCATTTTCCTAAAGCGGTCATCTGAAGAATAATCCTGATACCCATTAATTTTAGCGTAGAAAGCCAGCGCCAATAACCTACCCTGTATAGATCCTGGCATCAAACCCTTCTTGTTTAGATACACAATGCACTGTTGAAGATGCTCCACTGGGGCAGGCCACGCTGGTTCTAAATCAACTAAGTTCCTAAACTCCAGAAACTCTATTCTCACTGCCGAGTACCCTGTTCGAGTCCCCGGTGCCAGGCCAGGCCTATTGTCCTTTCTCATCATCACGCCAATTTGCCAAACCTCTGGGGGAAGAGTCTCAGGGAACTCATTGGCTCCTGGATCTAACTTCCCTGAACCGCTTGATCCGTTTACTTGATAATGCATCAGCTAAGCTATTATCTACACCTGGTACATGTCCAGCCTGCACCAGTGTCATGACCCGGTCTGAATGCATGTGAGGTTATTAATTACATAGACCACCGCCAGATTGTCCACCAAAACGTACAACAGAGTTCTCCCATTCCTCTGCCCAAAGCCACAATGCACCAACTATTGGGAAGAACTTGGAATTGTCAACTCTCCGGTGATTTCTGCGTGGTGCCATTCCACCAGCCATTTGCCTGCGCACCATCTGCCGCTAAAGTAAATGCCGAACCCTAAGGAGCCTGCAGCGTCCGACTGGACCTGAGATTCAGCCTTAAGCATCTTGTCTCCTCTCCAAAAGGAAATGCCATTGCACTCAGCTAAGAACTAACCCCCAAACCTTCAAATCCTCTCTCATACCATATGCAACTCTAGTCCTCTGAAACATGCGATGGAGCCCTTTCACCTTGCAAAGCCACGCAGAAAGGCGCGACCCGGCACCACGACTTTACAAGCAAAATGTAAATGTCCTACCATCTCCTGAAGCTCCCTCAGGGACACTTTTCTCCTTTGTAACATCGAGGCTACTCTGACCTTAAGGTCAGCCAACATGATGTCTGGCAGCCTAGACGCTTGCTGTACCATGTCCACTTCAATGCCCAAGAGCATCAGGGACGTGGTTGGTCCCTCCGTTTGTCCTCAACCAGAGATACACCTAACTCTTCTGCCATTGAACGAAAGGTATCTAGTATACTGTGGCATTCACCCTAAGTGATATGCATTATTCACAAGTTATATGTTAATGTGATTGTGAGGCGGGGCCAAAGGGGTGCTGAAGAGGCAGAGCCTGGGAGAAGGAGTTCAGTCAGAGTCAGAGAGAGAGCTAGAGAGGAGGATAGTTTGGGGGTTTAGAGGCAGAGAATGTTTAAGGAGTGATTAGTCAGTGATTAGTCAGAGTGTGACCTGTGTTAATTAATATAGAAGAGATTAAAGAAAAATATTGAAGCTTTGTGAAACTTTAAGAATGTGCTTAAGAATTATTCCTGAAACCATGTGTAATCAATAAACCTGTTTCTGTTAAAAAGTCAGTACTGAATGGACCTTAGTCTTTTATAAAGAAATATAAGTTGATAAAGAGATCAACTGGTGACAGCGTGTCAAGAGGCGTGTTGGGATACCTTTGTGAGCTCAGTGTTGGGTGAAACAAGCAGGGGCCATGGGGTAAACATCACAATTGGTGTCCAGTGGCGGGATATGAAATAATCCAGTGAAGCCAATGTTTAAAAGTGAATTTTCTGGAGTCGTGGGTACCTTTTAGTTAGAGGTCTGTGGTAAAGAAGTGGGTGACCTGCTAGAGCTTTTGTGGAAAAAGCTTAGTGGCGGGGCTTCTGAACCCAGATCTGGGGGAACTAAAGATAGGGAACCGACTCTAAAGGGAACATAATTTTTTTTGTTTACCTCAGGATTTGAAAGACCCAGTAGGCTAGCTTGAAATCCAAGGATCTGAGAGATAAGGGAGCACTGGTGGATAAAAAAGTGGAAGCCAGGGTCAGAGCAGATCTCAGGTAATTGGAAAATAAAAGCAGAGGCTTGAGAAATAAAATTATTTTGGTGTCTGAGAGCAGGAATAGCTGCGACATAGAGAGACACAGTAACTAAAAGGTTGTTAGCTGGAGAACAGCCAGGGAGAGCTGCTGAGTGAAGCGCAACAACATAGTTACTGGAATTAACAGCAGAAAGACAGGTCCTTTTTAAAAAGCAGTACAGACATTCAAGACTAATTAACTCAGACTTAAACATGCCACCCAAACGTAGCCAAAAAGGGAGTCGTGAGGCAGAAAGTTTACCTCAGGAAGTGGAGGGAAATGGAGACCCTCTAGCTCCAGTGGAACAGGAGGAGACTGATGAGGGTGCCTCAGAGAGACAAAGGGTTCTAAGCTCCCAAGATTTTGAAAAATGGAAATTGGAACAGGAATTTCGGCTTAGAGAAAAAGAAGAAGAAAGAGCTAAGGAACTACAGCTTAAGGAACTACAGCTCAGGGAACTAGAGCTCAGGGAGAAGGCTGAGGCCAGACAAAGAGAAATGGAATTAGAGCAAGAAAAAAGACAAATAGAATTAAGACAAATGGAATTTCAAATAGAGATGAAAAGATTGGAAATTGCTGCTCAAAATAATAATAGTAATAATAATAACAACTCTAGTGAGGGAAATCTCTCAAAAATCGATCTAAAGAAATTTCCCCAATATAGGAAAGGAGATTGTCCTGAATCTTTCCTCATTTCATTTGAGAGAGTGTGCTGGGACTTTGAGATTAAGGATGATGAAAGGATGATAGTGTTGAGATCACAAATAAGTGGAGATTTAGCTGAGCTTTATTCTCAGATGCCTCTGGAGCAAACTAGAGATTTTGAGGCCTATAGAAAAATGGTATAGTCTAGATTTGGCATAAATGCAGAACACCTTAGAAGAAAATTTCGTTCCCTTACCAAAAAGCCTGAAGAATCTTATGCTCAAGTGGGGGCTAAATTGATTCAATGTTTGGACAAATGGATGGAACGTGAAAATGTCACTTCTCTGGACCAAATGAAAAATGTGATTGGGTTAGAACAATTTTATTCCATTTTGCCTGGGGAATTGCGTTATTTAGTCAAAGACAAAAATCCTAAAAATTAATTACAGGCGTCTGAATATGCTGATTCCGTTAATGAGATTAGGGATCCTAAGTTTTCTGAAGTAAAATTTTACAGGCAGAACTGGGACAACAGTAAGAAACCCTTCAATAAAAATTACAACAGTAAAATGTCAGGGAAAGATGGCCAGCTTAGTACCTCACCTAAGTTGCCAGGGCCTAGTCCGCCGAAGCAAATGAACCCTGAGGAAAAGTTTAATAGATCTCCTCAGTGTGATCGAAGGACTTATAGACAGTGTTATAACTGTGGTGAGTTTGGGCATATTCAATCAAATTGTATGAATAACAAAAATAAAAATGGAAAAGATGATAGTCAGACCAAAAAAGCTTACTGTGAAAAACCTGTGGAAGCCACTGAAAGAGGCTGTAACAATGGTTCTGTCTCCATGGCAACTAGCACGACAGAAAATTCTGATCTGCCACTAGCCAGAGTCATTCAGTGCTTCCTTATAAAGGCAGATGATATTTTACTACAGAACCCTGGTGAGAAAATTCTTATTAATGAGAAGTCTTATGTGGGGGTTGTTGATACCTGTTCCCACATAACCCTGTGTCGTCCTGATGTGGTTCCTAAAGAGAAAATACTTCTAAATCAAACTGTTACAATCAAGGGAATAAGTTCTACTCCAGTGATTTTACCTATGGCTAAAGTAAAGATAAACTATAGAGACTGGGTTGGAATTTGGGATGTAGCAATTTCTGATCAAATAACCACACCTTGTTTGATCAGATTAGATCTCACTAAGCATGTGCAGAGTGCTTTTGTAGTAAAATGTTCCCAGGGAGAGCTGTTAACAATCCCTGAGGGAAAAACGGAATCCCTAACCTCTGAATCAAACCAGGGATGCCCCAGTTTAGAGGAAAAACCTGAGATAGTAGAAATGGCTAAGGAGGTCATATTGAAAAACCCTAATAATACTTCCTGTATTGATGAGCAGAAGAAAGATAGTACTTTAAATGATTGTATTACAAAAGCTAATGAGAATCCCCTTCCACTGACCCCTGAACACCCAGAGAGGTTTATAACTGATAAAGACCTGACATATAGAGAGGTTTTAAAGGCACCTCATAGAGGGGGAGGACCCCACAAACAGCTAATTGTCCCTGTAAAATATAGGAAGGAGTCCTTAGAAGTAACAGAGCCAAGCTTGGGGGGCACTCATGGAAAGGAGAAAGGCTTGGATGAAGCCCAGGAAAGAGCACTCTGTCCTGAGGAACAAAGTAGTGGGGCTGAGACCCATAGAGGGGAGTAAATTGCTTTTGGCAGGGTCAGTACCTGTGGATTTGTTGCAGCAGCACTGGAGGGCTAAGGAGTCTAGTCACTCTGCAGCTGCAAAACCACTTAAAACCTTGCAAGGCAAACCCCTACCTAACAAAGCAAAGAATAAAGAAATAGAACCAGATGAGAATCTCAGTGCATCTAAAATAAACCAAGTGTTTGAGATTGCACTTAAAAGAAACCTGCCTGTGAATTTGGAGGTGACCCATGATAGTGGTTCCCCACATAGGGAGAACTTCTCAACAAAAGTACCTGTGGGTGAATTTGTGGGTGAGGAGGAAGGCGTAAGCAAAAAGATCTCAAAGAAGGACAGATGTTCTGGAGGAGGAGAAGGAACTGCCTACCCTTTCCCCAGCTGAGAAAGTGAAGCCACGAGCCAGAAAGAAAGCAGGCTTCACCTGGAAAAGGCGAGCGGAGGAAATCCAGGGGACGTCAGAGTGCCCGATGACTGCCAGTCGACAGAAGAGAACGCGGACTTCAAGATCTGCCTTTGTTGTGCCGGACTACAACCGGGGGTTCACAATCTGTGTGGATGCATCGAGCATTGAACTTGGAGTGGTGCTGTGCCAAGCAGATGACAGCGGGAACCTGCAAGACTTTGACTTTGTAATCCGCAGCGTAAAAGGGACTCAGAGCGTGGATGCTGATACCTTGCCTCAAAGGCCAAATGACTAATGGGTGGATAAACAAAGTTTGTAATGTTGTATTAAATGTTCTGTTTGTGTATAGTTATGAAAAAAAGGAGTAAAATGCAAAGTTTGGATGGTGATGAACTGAGAGGTCTAGAATGATGGTAAAAATAATGGTGAGTAGCAATGTAATGTGAAGGTGATGCAATGTAATTTGTATTAATGTGATTAATGCAAATGTCTTAACTGTATTAATTGTTTTGGATGTTTGAAGTGGTAAGTTTGATTTGGTAAACATAATAATAGAGAGAGAATGGTATTATAAGGTATGCATAAATTGGTAAGTTATTGTTATACTTGCATGTACTAAGTGGTTGTTTATGAGGGCAAACTGCTAGCAATTCAAATAAATCTACCTATTCGCCTTTCCAAATTTTTTCTTTAGACTCTGGGGTGAGGTGATCACCCAGGGGCATAGCGTGATCCCCAAATGGCAAGGCTAATGGCGCAGTGTTATAACCTGTGTCCAAGACCGATGGTTATGGCCAAACCCCTACACTCACCGTCGTATTTATTGGGGCTGGAGATGTAACTAATGGGTCTGGAGTAGTCCAGTCGCCAAACTGCGCACTCATACTAGGCCATGGAGTATTTGGAGCCCTAACTCTGAGTATTATATGCTGAGTAAATTGGGGAATTAAATTGTCCACTGCCTGGCCAAGCAGGTGATGGTGGAGAAGTGTCTGGTGCAGCAGTCAACTCACTGGACAGAGGCGTCATTGCAACTGGCTCTTCCCTGCCATGCATGGAGTCCAGACCAACCTCATCCATTGCTTCCTGCCTGCTAAACGCCGCCGTACCGATTGCTGCCGTGATCGGGGCCGGTCTCCCTTCTTCAACGCACTGCTGTAGTGGCATTACTGCCACCCCCATCTGCTTCCCACCTGGACGTCCCGTCAGCCTGCATGTTCTGCCTCTGACAAAGGTGTCGTCGTGACTGGATCCTCCCTTCCATACTGGTGGTCTGGACCTGCCTTGTCCAGCACCTCATGCCTGCTCACTGTCGTTGCCACTGTGCCGGTTGCTGCTTGGATTGGGGTCGCTCTGTGACTGCTGCCCCATCTGCTTCACTTCTGGGCGTCCCCACAGCCTGTTGTTCCGCCTCTGACAAAGGCGCCGCTGCACCTGGTTCCTCCCCACAATACAAAACATTCCGAGCTGGCCTCCTCCCTATCTTGCCACCTGTCGAGAGCTGTTACTGTTGAACCAGATGTTGCCGATGTCTGTGTCCCTCTACCTTTAGCCGGACACCTCTGCCGTGGCGTCGCAGCAGCCTCATCTGCCTCATGCCTATACGTCCCCTCCGTCTGTTGCTCAGCTGTGGTGCCGAATCAGATGAAATCCCACATGTTAACTGCCGTGAGGAGCACCTGCTGATAGCTCTCAGCTGTAACCTGCTGCACAGAAATGCAACCATACCTTTACAGCAATTTATTTATACTATGCAAATATGCCTCCTACAAACCAGTACCCATATATTTGTCTTGTAAAGGAGCACTTATTTATTCACTTACTGTTATTATTATTTGTCTATAATTATCTATGGAATGATTCTAACAATCAGTTCCTTATGCCAGGTCTTGTAATTAAATTTATTTATTCAAGCGATATAAATAATGAAACCAATTCACTTAATCAGTTCTAATTAATAAAGCCCTACTGACCTACCGATTTATGTGACTATAAAATAATTTTAAAATTAATCTACAATACTAACAATGAATGATTACAATATTAGCTTAAAACGTAATTAATTCTTCCAATTGATATCTTATTAATTAATCAAGTCCCCGCTGAATTACCAATTTATGTGATTATAAATAATTTTAAATTAATCTACAGTACTAGTAATGAATGATTACAATATTAACTTAAAACGTAATTAATTATCCCAATTGATATCTTCTTATTAATTGATTATTTATTATTATAATATTATTTATTTATTTATACGATAGGCCGCTAATTTGAGTAGGCCGGCGAACCCCGTCTATGCCACTTTAAAATGGCGTCGCTACCCTACGTGCATCTCCTGACTGCAAAGCACGTGGCGGGATTAAAAAACGAAGCTCCACCAGAGCGCTCCAAACGCCTACCTCCAAACGCACCATGCCACAGCCACCCCCTGCCTACCCGGCCCTTGCCAAAGGTAAGGCAATGGGCTGGCGCCCAAATGTGGCAGCCCTCCCCCCAACTCCACTAAATAACCTGCTTTTCTGCTGAGAACTCAGAGCAAAATGATTTCTTGAGCTCTGATTGCACGGCAGCGCGACCCGCGTGATGCATGCGGTCGCGACCCCCCCACTACAATATGGCTTAACGACAAACAAATATTTAAAAGAAAAAGAAATCAAACAATGTTGGAATAAATCCCAGATGATCACAAAAATCAGTTAGATTAAACCCAAAGTAAACAAATTGGACAGTCACACCACTGGAGGAAGCCGATGCTAGCCCCCGACTCCTAAGTTGATCCTCGGAAGCCTCTCACTCGGTGACGCAGCTCGCAAAGATGCTGAGCAGCGGAGCTCTATCCTGAACCGATGCCAGCAAAGGAAGAGGAAGAGGAGAGGGGGGAGTGGCCCTTAAATAACCTAACGTTCCCCCCTCTTCTCCTATACTAATCTCATGATACCAGAAGTCTCACGCTATCCGGGGAGGGAGGCAAAGGTGAGCCGCGCTGCTGAAGTTCGGCTCAGCAGCGGCTCGAGCATTCATGCTGTCCATTGTTTTTCTATTATTGTATATTGCTACACATATTAGCCGCCCAGAGTAGACTTCGGTCTAGATGGGTGGGGTATAAATAGAAAAATAAATAAATAAATAAATAAATAAATTTGGGGGAAGCAAATATTCTTTATTGTAGTTTAGGGTTTCACGGCATCTTCCTTTTGCGACCTCCCCCCAATGAAAGCTATAAGGTAGTTTCATGAGGTGTGGTTAAAAGGGAGGTCATTAGTACAACAGCAATTTTATGCTAGAGGTTTTGAGAGCCTCTCACCACGTTGGACTGCCCCAATGGTGTGTCATTTTTTAACCAGCAGATGACAAGAATAAGCAGTGCTGACAGAGAGACTTATTTATGTAATTGACCTTGGGAATAGCTTTCGACTTGTGATATGCCCCACATGGAGCATTCCATGCAGCACCTGCAACTTACTGGGCCCCGGGACAGTTTATACAATTGGCAGAATGAGTTAATAGATTTGTTCTCCTGAATCGTGTCATTTCGGGTTGGGAATGTAAGACCGATGATCTGAGGGTTATTACACACTCAGCCCTCCAGCACTTTCTCATGTCTGGCAGAACATGGCATTGATCCTCTTCCTGCCATGCCATTTCTTGCATATATATGGAGGTGGGTTTTCCCTCCCCCATGGCTGAGCAACTTATCTTGTTATACCTCTGACATTGGCTGTCTATATATGATTTCAGACACAGGGCTGCTACCTCTCACAAATGAAAGGCACTGTGCAGCTACTCGATCTTATTTCTTTTATTAATGGTTATTCTGTGGTAAGGAGAAAATAAAATCAATTGGAAAATACAGGAGAGTTGCAAATGAAAAAGGATGACATCGGGACCTTCTGTAAAAGTCCAAGAATGAGGTGGGGAAGTTGTACAGTAAAAACCCAATGTGGAAGCACCCTACACAAAATAATAATTACTTCCTTTACTGCACCATGATATCATCATAATATTTTATGTTGCTGTTGAGAGGTGATGCTGACTGGATAGCTTAGTGGTTTAGGTATATGGATGAGGAGCCATAGGTGGGGAGTTTGATTCCCCACTGTGCCTCTTATGAAGTAGAGCCAGCCTGTGTGGCCTTGGACAAGCTACACAGTCCCAGAGCGCCTCCAGAAGAAGGGAATGGCAAACCACTTTTGAGTACTCTCTACCTGGGAAAGCCTGAAAAGGGTTGCCACAAGTCAAAACTGACTTTGAGGCACATGAATGATTATTATTTGGGGGTGGGGGGGATGATGATGTTTGTTTTGTGTTTAATTTCCTTATGTTCAGTGCTCAGAGTAATGAGTATTCACTAAGTCAATCAATCAATCAATCAATCAATCACAATTTCATCTTCTTCTGTTTGCATTTTCTAGGGTCTACTGCAACTGGGAAGAGCCAGCAGAACAGTTTGAAAACAAATGATAAGAAACGACATATGGGCTGGCAGAGAGAGAGACAGAGAGAGAAAGAGAGAAAAAGAGAGAGAAGAAAGAGTAGAGAAATGATGATCGGTAGCAGAGAAAGCATTATTCCAAGGAGAGAAGGGCTAAGGTCTCAGATGTATCTAAAAGATAATCATCTGTGAACTGGAAACCCTTCGTAGTAATCAAAGATATATGGATGGTAGTTGAAGTCACTAATTATGATTAAATACACTCAGGACCCAGTCTACAGTGCCCTGCTTCTTAGAAATTCACATATTGTGGGGCTAAGCTTCAGCTTTAATTTGGCTCCACAAGTAGGGACAAGTGTCCAGATTCTGGATCACTATAAACCTTTGGACATATTGAAATAACCTGATCAAATACTAATGCTTTTCTGCCAGGAGAATCTATTTCCCATGAATCTGAGTGATTTCAGGGGAGGACTCTAGGGTGAATTTTAGTAGCATGCCACCTGTTAGCATCTGTGTGCCAGACAGGCCTGCTGGCTGTGATCACAAAACTGAACAATGCCAAATTGGTTAATAAGTTACGGTGCCCTCCAACTTTTTTATTGTAAATGACCCAGTTTGCGATGCATGCTTTACAATGCAGTAGTTCATGGTGTCTTTTATTCTGAATACTTTATTTGAAGTACTACCTCTTTGGGTTTGTTAAGAGGCAGGTAAGCTAGCAAGTCCTGTGTGGGACTTGAGAGAAGGCAGTGCTAGAGTTTTACTACTGTTTATAAGTATTATTTTGAGAGCTCTGATATTAGTGTGGCAGGTCTGCAGGAGGGCCACTCCGTATTTGAGATAGGTAGTATATTTCTCATGGGCATCTTTCATGCTTTCTCTGCAAAGTTGTCATTTCCTTATTCCACATTCTTCCAGTATATCTCTTCTGTAGCTCCACTTAACGGTTGGCGTTTCACAGCAGAATGAAAAGTGAAGAGACTGTGGCTGCTCTCTTCTGCTTCATTCAGCATATTCAGCATATTTTTGCAAAATAAGGTGGGGGAAAGGATGTGCTTTGGGAGTTCTTCTCTTTTATACATCTATATTTGAAGAATTGCCATGTGGAAATTCATAGTACTGTTAACCCATGCCTATTGTGTGTTACTGGAATAGGATTTGTAACTATTGTCTGAAATGTATGCTTTTTTCAGTTGGAAAGGGTGTGATGATACATTCCATCTTTGCTACTTGCAATCTGCAGATAAGTTATTTTCTCTCATTTTCCAGGCTACCTGTCTGCCTAAATAACTTGCTACTAGAGATGGGCATGGATTAAAAAATGAATACCAAATTCATTCAAAAATTGCTAATTTGTTGATTCGTATTTGTAAAAATTAATGCCCCAACAAATACAAATCAATGAAATTTTAGCGATTTTTAATTTGTCAATTCGTTTCACTATAGAACACTCCCCACAGCACCTAGAGACACCAAAATTGCAGGGAAGCTTCCTCTGACTCTCCACTATAATCAGGGCCAATTCAAGGCTCTGATGGGTCCTGGGCAAAAAAATATAATAGTGTCCCCCTTCCTCCTCCCTCCCTCTCCCTTACCTCCCACCTAAATAGGTCACACAACATGAACAATGTAAGGGGGGGGGGAGAGAACAACATCCACAGTTCTGGCTCCAATAATTAATCAATATTGGCAGGTAAGCTATTCTCCTCTGATAGAAGGAGAATTTTACAAACACACAATTTTAATGCATAAACTTGGTATATTGTGCCAATGTAAATACATAGACTAGTTATATCGTGCCAATAAGCAGTTAATACATAGACTTCGTGTATCATGCCAATGAACAGTAAATGCATAAGCTTTGTGTATCATGCAAATGAACAGTAAATGCATAAAACTTGTACATTGTGCCAGTGCCCTCTATACCTTCAAAGAGCTTGCCTGTGCCATCTTAGCCCCCTAACGTCCTCTTTCTGCCATCTTAGCCCCTAAAACAGTATCTCCTTGCCATCTTTGACCCTAAAACAGCCTCACAGTGCTGTGTCTGCCACTGTCAGCTTCACCAGGCCAGAGTCCTCAATGATGTGGGCTGTGGGAGAAAAGGCTGCATGTGCCGATGGTGCTCAAACAGTGTGAGGTCATGCATCATGGTCCCATCACATGACCTCAGTGCACATATGACCTCAAAGGTCCAGTGAGCAGCGGGCAGCAAAAGCTGTGCAGCACCATCACAGAGGGCAAATAATAATATTTTTTTAAAAAATAAAACACCTGTTCATGTGGACCCCTACAGACAGTGGTCCCTGGGCAAATGCTCACTTTGCCCTCTGAAAAATGTGGCCCTGTCTACAATCTCTCTAAGTTTGGTGAAGATTGGGTTTCCCCAAGCTGGCTACTAAAGAGCGCTTTCCTGGGGTAACCCAATTTGTGGGTGTATAATCTGGATGTCTTCAACCTTGATGAATCATGAATCACCATTTTTCTGATTCTTGGCCATCTCTACTTGCTACCCATGGGCAAAGCTGACTCAAACACTTTTAGCTTACATACTATTTCTGCAATTTCAGTTTGATTAAACCCTTTGTCAGTTTTAACAGGAACAGCTCCAGTTCTGTTTTATGTGCTCAAACAAGCAAACAGCTCCTTTTGGTTACAAAGGGGCTAAGGTAGTGAGGTCAATATGACAGAGACTTGAAATTTCAGAAGAAGAGTTAGTGTTTATCACATGGGCTGTTGGTGCCCTGATAGTGGCAAGGACAAAAGGGCACTCTGCAGGGGAATGTTGGTGAAGGACTGGGATCTACCACATCAAAAGTCCTCCTATTCCTGGCGCCTAGGGAAAAACATGGTGCCCCTGAGGCTGGTGTACTTATTTTCTTCCTAGCCATCTTGTGCTGCTTCCCTGCCCCTTAAAATTTTCTGCCTGGCGATTACATCCTAGCAGGTCTCTGACTTTACCAGCTTCTCTGTCTTATCCCCTTTGTTGGATTATTTTCATAGAAAATGTATATCCCCCCCGCCCCAAATTGGACCATTCCATGCTTCTAGGAAATGAGCCTGCCCAGAATGAAGAGAGAGAAAAAAGCTGAACTATTATTGGTGTTGGCAATTTGTACATTTTGTGGTTCGTGAGATTTGGAACTTCCAGGAGTGGTAGACTGGCTCCTGCATGAGTTAGAGACCCCAAGCTTGCAGTAAGTCTTGAGCTGACTCTCTTCCCCATCCACTCCATGTTTGGTGAAGATTGGATTTGGGATGTCTGAGTTATAGTCCCCCAAAGCTATAGAGCACTTTCCTGGAGGACCTGATTTGGGGAGACTGTAGCTCAGATGGACCAAATCCAGTTCTTGCCAAACTTGGAGGGGGTGGGGAAGAGAGTCAGCTCAAGACTTGCTGTCAGGTCGACATCTCTAACTCATGTGGGGACCATTCTACTGCTCCCAGAAGTCCAGAACTGCACAAACCATGAAAAGGTTCATTTTGTCAGAAAGTTTGTGAAAGTTCGTGGTTCATGGTTTGCTAATAGTGACAAACCACGAACCACCATGAACTGCCATTATCCCAGTTTGTGCTCAGCTCTACTTAACTGCATTTCTTTATAAATACAGTATATCCATCCAGAAAGAGATGTGATTCTGTCCAATGTCCAGGAGATGGCGATATTTGTCAAAAGGTGTCTTAAAATGAAGCTTTCATTTGAAGAGGTGCAATCTTTGCCTTCAGTTAAGCCACCTGCAGGCCAGACAAGCCATCGTCTTTCTCTTCAGTGTGCATTTAAGCCAAAAGCAGCCACGAGGGTGGGAGATTGAGGAGTGCCAGAGTCTCCTCTGGATGTAAAAGTCAACTTGCTGCTTTATCCTGGAAAACTTCTCAAGCAATTTAAGGAGTCTTTTCTGTTTTCAGAATATCAGTCCAAGACTTCCTCTCTTCTCAAAAACAAATGCATCTTAAATTCTGCTTTTCCTCTTTTTGCTTGTCCCATTCAAAGATGGGATCTAGTCGGTCACCCATGGCCCGTCAGCTTGGGAAAAAAAATCACCTGATATGCTGTTAAACTGTGGAATTATGTTCTCCTCCTCATAATTAGGGATTTCCTTTAGAACCAGGAGATAGCATGCTCCACCAGTTTTTAAAATGTACCACATAATTTCTCAGGACCATTTATGCATAACGTTTATATATCTGAATGTTTCAAACAAGCACAGAAATTTCTTGAGTACCTCTGTAGATCTTGTTCTTATAATGATTAAAATAAGGGCAGGGAAACTGTGCTGCTCCAGATACTGTTAGATTGCAACCCTCATAAGTCACAGACCATTGGCCATATTGGCTGAGGATGAAAGGGGGGTAGAGTCCAGCAATATCTGGAGAGTCGCAAGAGGGGCAAATAATATTAAGAAAAAAAATAAATGAACATTAAGTGGGCATGAAATGCTGATTGTTGGGGAGAAACAGTGAAAAACAAGGAGCAGAAAATGAAACAGAGTGACCCAGAAAAGGATGTGGCTGAATTCCTGGAATCCTTACCAGGAACATTTCACATTGCAACATTCTGTTCTTTCTTTTTCCCTAAAGAACTGGATGAGAAGTTCGAGATCCGACTGACTTGTGTCCTTGTTGCAGTTGCTGCACACCTCAGAAGAAGCAAATTAACTATCACAAGGCCTTCAGAGTTCATCCATGCCCCTGTCTGTCCAGAATTTCTACATAAAACGAGTAGATGACCATACTTTCAGATTTCAAGTCAAAAACATAAAATTAAGGTGCTGATAGTGTGTACATGGGTAATCCCTTGAAAGTATCACAATTTAGAAGGCAGGAAACAAATGTTGATCTGTTTCTGTAGCAACATGGGCCTATTCTATAAAACCAACAGACACTCCTTTCAGTTTACTCAAGTAGTTCATGGGTGAATTAGAAGTGAAGACGTCTGTGCATTGTCATGAGTTCATAAGAACAATTCATGTGCTTACCTTTGACCATTTCCATGTACTTCGTTTTTAGAAAAAGTCTTATTGAAGTAAATATATTCTTTTGGTGAATTTCATGTGAATAGTACTGTGGTGATCTATGAGGTGTATCTCAGGAAACAGTCTGGAAAGCTGTTGTGATTCTTACTACTCCTGCTGCTCAGTTTAAGATGGTAGGCTGTGTATGCAACAATTGCATGCTCATCGAGAGACAAATAGTTTAAGTTTATACCACAAGAAGTGGTATGATTTCTAAATGGAAACCAGAGAATACCTTTGAAGTTTTATGACAACACCACTGGTAGAGTATCACTGTTCTGTAAATAACCATCAAATTGTTACCCCAGTCTGTCAGTAAAAAGTCATGATGAGGATGATAGTGCTCCTGTTAAAGAATAGCTGCTGATCAGAGCTTGAAAATCACTAATTATACATAGTTACTAGCAAGTAGTGCTTGCTGAGTGCTCACTGGAAGGACAGATCCTGAAGCTGAGGCTCCAATACTTTGGCCATCTCATGAGAAGAGAAGACTCCCTGGAAAAGACCCTGATGTTGGGAAAGTGTGAAGGCAAGAGGAGAAGGGGACGACAGAGGACGAGATGGTTGGACAGTGTCATCGAAGCTACCAACATGAATTTGACCCAACTCCGGGAGGCAGTGGAAGACAGGAGGGCCTGGCGTGCTCTGGTCCATGGGGTCACGAAGAGTCGGACACGACTTAACGACTAAACAACAAAGCCATTTTCTCTCCCTGGTGTCATGAGACCCGTTAGTGTCACATGTCTCAGGTGTGAACTGGGAGCAGGTGTTATCGCTTTCACTCTCTCAGACTGGCCACTGGAAGTTTCACAAGGCACCTCATGGTAATAAACTATCTGAGGATCTGAAAAAACAAATTGTTGCTCTACATAAAGATGGCCTAGGCTATAAGAAGTTTGCCAAAACCCTGAAACTGAGATGAAGCACAGTGGCCAAGACCATACAGCAGTTTAACAGGACAGGTTCCACTCAGAACAGGCCTCGCCATGGTCGACCAAAGAAGTTGAGTGCCCGTGCTCAGCGTCATATCCAGAGGTTGGCTTTGGGAAATAGACGTATGAGTACTGCCAGCATTGCTGCAGAGGTTGAAGGGGTGGGGGATTAGCCTGTCAGTGCTCAGACCATACGCTGCACACTGCATCAAATTGGTCTCCAGGGCTGTCGTCCCAGAAGGAAGCCTCTTCGAAAGATGATGCACAAGAAAGCCCGCATACAGTTTGCTGCAGACAAGCAGACTAAGGACCATGTCCTGTGGTCCGATGAGATGAAGATAAACTTATTTGGTTCAGATGGTATCAAGCGTGTGTGGCGGCAACCAGGTGAGGAGTACAAAGACAAGCGTGTCATGCCTACAGTCAAGCCTGGTGGTGGGAGTGTCATGGTCTGGGGCTGCATGAGTGCTGCCGGCACTGGGGAGCTACAGTTCATTGAGGGAACCATGAATGCCAACATGTACTCTGACATACTGAAGCAGAGCATGATCCCCTCCCTTTGGAGACTGCGCCACAGAGCAGTATTCCAACATGATAACGACCCCAAACACACCTCCAAAACGACCACTGCCTTGCTAAAGAACCTGAGGGTAAAGGTGATGGACTGGCCAAGCATGTCTCCAGACCTAAACCCTATTGAGCATCTGTGGGGCATCCTGAAACAGAAGGTGGAGGTGTGCAAGGTCTCTAACATCCACCAGCTCTGTGATGTCGTCATGGAGGAATGGAAGAGGACTCCAGTGGCAACCTGTGAAGCTCTGGTGAACTCTATGCCCAAGAGGGTTAAGGCAGTGCTGGAAAATAATGGTGGCCACACAAAATATTGACACTTTGTGCCCAATTGGGACATTGCCACTTAGGGGTGTACTCACTTTTGTTGCCAGCAGTTTAGACATTAATCTCAGCTCAGATTTTCCCCTCCTCAGGTTTTTCTTTTCAATGTAGTTTTCATAATTTGTACAAAATACAATCACCAGGATCCTATTGGATCCTATTGGATCATCTTTGAGGACCTATTGGATCCTACTGGAATATCTTTGAGGACCTATTTTCTACATACACACTGCCACAGCTAATTGGAGATTTGTCAGTTTTACATCTGATCACACACCCAGAATTCACTTGCCACAACTCCACATCTTCTCAATTAGCTGCAATTAGCTGTAGCAACTTTTCCAGTTCCTCTTGCATATTTGTAAATATCCAATAGGATCTGAGCCAATTTGTTTGCAGTTCCTCTTTCTGCCCAACACTAGTGTTTTTTTCCTTTTGTTAAGCTACACATAAACACAATAATCACAATAGGGACAGATGGTTGGCCACAAAGACACAAACAGTCCATCTGATGTAACTAGTTCGTGCAGCAAGGCAACAGCTACTGCATCTGCCATTATTACACATTTTATAGAAATGTACAAAAATGCAGAAGTTTCCTCTATGACCAACGAAAAAAAGGAAAAGTGGGGGGAGCCCATCAGTTCACAGCAACTCACTGGTTTTTTTAAAGTTTTTTTTTTCATTTACTATGGAGCAACAAATCAAGCTGGGATTTACATCTGTATAAATAAACCAAGCAAAAAGGCTTAGGCTGATTACGCTTTCTATATTTCCAATGCCTGATTTTTATCTCTAAGGATATTCAGTCTGAAGAAGTAGCCTGAAGTGTGAGATGAAACATACCATTCATGTTTGGGATATTTTTCTATGTGCTGCCAGTTAGAATTAACATTAGAAAGAAATACGAGTTTTCCTTACAGTGCCAAACTGGAAACTGGAAAGCTTCTTCCTGGCTATGAAGGCGTAAAGAAAATGGTTTTATTATAGCAGTTTTATGGCTCCAGGCAAACAGGTGGAGTTAGGAATGGCACCTTGTGTCAATCTTTAGCTAGTGTCTTAAAGGAAGAAACAATAAAAATTTCAGGACCTGACTACAACATTCCACAACAGCTGCTGAACACAAACTGATAAAAAGGTAGCCACTTTTATGAGATGACCTGGGCGTGTGCTGAGGATAAATCTTTTTTTTCATAGGATTTTCTGAATTTATAACAAGTTCCTGCTGTGAATGAACTAAGCTCCGGTTGAATGGCCTTTATTTGAATTGCATGAACTCTTGCATGGAAGAAAACCAGTCTGAAGCTGCAGCTTTCAAATAAATACTACCCACACCATGTTGCATAGTAACTCTTTGCCTTTCCATGTTTTATTTGATTTCACAGGTACACAATTGCCCTTTCTTCCATATACCACTTAATGGGCAGACTGCACTGTGCTAATAGTTCTGTTGCTCTTGTCCATTATGCCCATTTTATGGCTACCAGATTTCCTGTCACCAGAATAGTTCTGTGTTGACAACTTCATCTGTGATTTCCAGTCATATTTAAATGTGTTGTTTATATGGTATAGTAAGTATGTGATGAGAGGGTGTAGAGTCTGAGCACAGGGGAGTCTCGAGTCTGATGGAAGAGCAGTCTGGTGTGGAGAAGTTGGGGAGGTGGTGGTTTTGGTATCTGGGGTCTGAGAGAGAATTCTGAGAGAGGATCATGGACCTGGTCTCAGAGGCGTATGCCCAAGTCGTCTGTCTCAGGAGGAGATACTGGGACCTTGCCCACTAGCAACCCCAGAAGGCAATGGTATGTTTTAGCAACACTTACCTGGGGGAGGGGCCCATTCTGACCCCTACTTAGCTGCACGGTGTTGTTGAGAGCAGACAAGAAGGTGATGGCCCTGCTCCTGTGACCAACTTGTGTGTCATACTCATTCAGAAAGCACTTTGGATGGATGTAGCTCCTGTGCAGGTAAAGACATAGGGCAGGGAACTAATTCTCAAAGGGAGCTTTGAGAATTAGACATGAAAAAGGAGATAAACCTTTGGGTTATTGGAAGACAAATTAGTGACACAGTGCTAGCTTCACCTTTTTGCTGGCACCAGACACCATTCTGTTCTCCCTCATACCTAAGAGAGAAGGCATTCAGTGGTAAAGATAAATGTATCTACAATGACTTCTCCAACATTTAAATAGGGAAGATTCTGAACCCTGAAGACTGATAGGTGGTGCTGAACCAAAAACTTTCTCACAAGTCTTCTTTTAAGAAATGTTATGGTCTTTTTTTTTCCTTTTTAAAATAATTCACTTAGCAACACATGGCCACTTGACAGAATGGGTAGGCTCATAGAAATGAGACAAAGGCTTTGTTCCATGACAGGAAACTGTAGGAACAGGAAACAGTTTTAATCTTAATATCTGTGGTATCCCTGCAAAATGGGAAAAGTAGAATTTTGTGTTTTGTTGAAATGGCTGCAGTCAGGTTAAAAACATACCCTCTACTTCTGACACTTGGTGGTCCTAGTCACCAGCTGATAAGCAAGACTATAAAATATACTACTCAAAGATCTTTCCCACGTATTAGACAAGAACCACATTCTCATACAACCCACCTGCCAAGGTGGACAATTTACTCATCACTTATGAAAGGTTTTGTTACTAGCTTTGCATAGGATGCTTCTGTTGCTACTTTGATATGAGCCTTTATGATTCTGTTTAGATATCTGTAAGAAAGGAGTGCTAAAAGTAGGGCTGAGCCACATGATCAGCCAAGTCAATTTTTAGGCTGAAACTAGAGCTAGAGTCAACATATTTTCCTCAAAAACATGGCTATTTATCTTTTTTTTCTTGCCTCTTAATTGCTCCTCCTTGCTGTTTGCTACCACATTTCACCATCAAATTGTTGCATTATTTTTTCATTCATGTCTTCATTCTTCTTTCATAATATGGAAGATCCTAGTGCCCCAAATATCAAAGAAAGGAAGAGATGTCCCACATGTAAATGCCTAATAAACAGAGGCAAGTGAGAAATTGGGCAATATATCCATCACATTGATGATTCCATCTGTTGAGTTCCTTGATGGGCTTCTGTCTGCACATTCAGAGTGCTAATGCCACCAAGAGAAGTTTGCAAAAGATGCAACCATCCAGGATGCTGGTAGTGATCCTGGTCCCATTGCCCAAGGGAGTTGCTTTCTTTCTCAGTTCGTACTCTCCACCTTCAGCTCCTGCCTGGGCTGTCTTTGCTTGTCAGATTCAGAAGCCCCGTTGGCTGTTTCTGTCCTCCACCTTTGCTCCTGCCTGTTTGTCTGTAATGTTATGCATACAAGTGGAAATCATAGAATCATAGAAAAGTGAAGTTGAAAGGGACCTATAAGGCCATCAGGTCCAACCCCCTGCTCAGTGCAGGAATATACATCAAAACAGTTCTGCCAGGGGGTTGTCGAAATTTCTCTTGCATGCCTCCAGTGTTGGAACACTCACCACCTCTCGAGGTCATTGGTTCCACTGTTGTACTGCTCTAAAAGTCTGGAATACTAGGAATCCAACAGACAGATGGTTTCAGCTTTTATGAAGTAGTCTCTCCTCTTGCTCTACTGCTGGACCCTGAAGAGAGCCAATTTGTCTGTAACCTTGCCCCTAGAAGAAGGAAATGGCAAATGACTTCTCAGTATTGTACACCAAGAAAAAAAAAAAAACCCTGGAAAATGGCACTGTAAGTCAGAATCAACTTAATGGCTATAATGATTGGGCTATACAGCCAGTGATTAGGAGTTCAATTCTTTTTCCTGGCCTTCCAGGAAAAAAACCAGGCTATGTAGTCAAGCTGCACAGTCCCAGAACACCCTGAAAAGAAGGGAACTGTAAGCCACTTATGAATACCTAGAAACTCTGGAAAGAGTTGCAATAAATCAGAATCAACCAGGGAGCACATAATTACTACTATAACAGCACCACCAGCAGTGGATAGATAAGTACATAAAGGCAGCCCCCCTCCTTTCTCATGTGTTTTGTCAGTTGCCACTATCTGTTGCTGCTGATATTGCAGCTGATGACAAGTACAGTGCTGAAGCAATGGAATACTTTAGCACTAAACAGTTAAACAGTTAGGATTGGCATCCTACTAAATCCTGTGATCTCCCATCACCAGGCTATGAAAACTAGGCGGAAGAAATGCTGTGTTTGTAAGACGTCACAGCTAGCTACTGCTATGGCTACAATTTACAGTATAATAGCAATAAAACCTACTGGTCCCATCACTTCCTGGCAAATAGAAGGGGAAGATATGGAGGTAGTGACAGATTTTACTTTCCTGGGCTCCATGATCACTGCAGATGGGGACAGCAGCCACAAAATTAAAAGACGCCTGCTTCTTGGGAGGAAAGCGATGACAAACCTAGACAGCATCTTAAAAAGCAGAGACATCACCTTGCCGACAAAGGTCCGCATAGTCAAAGCTATGGTTTTTCCAGTACTGATGTATGGAAGTGAGAGCTGGACCATAAAGAAGGCTGACCGCCAAAGAATTGATGCTTTTGAATTGTGGTGCTGGAGGAGACTCTTGAGAGTCCCCTGGACTGCAAAGAGAAAAAACCTATCCATTTTGAAGGAAATCAACCCTGAGTGCTCACTGGAAGGACAGATCCTGAAGCTGAGGCTCCAATACTTTGGCCATCTCATGAGAAGAGAAGACTCCCTGGAAAAGACCCTGATGTTGGGAAAGTGTGAAGGCAAGAGGAGAAGGGGACGACAGAGGATGAGATGGTTGGACAGTGTCATCGAAGCAACCAACATGAATTTGACCCAACTCCGGGAGGCAGTGGAAGACAGGAGGGCCTGGCGTGCTCTGGTCCATGGGGTCACAAAGAGTCGGACACGACTTAAGGACTAAACAAAACAAGCAATAAAAAGGAAGACTTCTGTTCCCAGTACTACTAATTAGTTTTTTAAAAGCATCACCATCATACTCACTATCACTATAATCACCATCTACAGAGCAACACAAAGATACTCCTTTATTGACACATTCTCTTGTTCTGCTCCTCATTCTGCTCCTCATTCACAGGGAAAGAAAGAATAAAATGTCTAAAACCATGAGGATAAAATTGAGGAGAAAAAACACCTTGATAGAAGCAACTTTTCCTGTTACAGCAATAAATAACACTGTACATATGAGGAAAGTTATGGCAATGAGTATGAGACCATTGCAGATCTATAAAAGTAACAGAAAGAATAACAAAGACAAACGGGAAAGAAACAATATATATTATATATATATATAATGTGGCACCTTTAAGAGTAACAAATCTTTTCATTTAACAGACCAAAATCTATTTGTCTTAACGAAGCCATAAGATGTTTGTTTGTTTGTTTATGACATACCTACTGATACGAGACTTCCCAGCTACCTCTGAAAATATGTGATGTTATAGTTGTAATGTGACTGAACCATCCCTTTGCTATATATATAAAAAAGGAATTACTTGCTAGTTGTTGTTGTTTTAGTCCTTAAGTCCTCTGTCGTCCCCTTCTCCTCTTGCCTTCACACTTTCCCAACATCAGGGTCTTTTCCAGGGAGTCTTCTCTTCTCATGAGATGGCCAAAGTATTGGAGCCTCAGCTTCAGGATCTGTCCTTCCAGTGAGCACTCAGGGTTGAGAGAAAATGGCTACTTGGGCCCAATTTGGACATTGTCACTTAGGTGTGTACTCACTTTTGTTGCCAGCAGTTTAGACATTAATGGCTGTGTGTTGTGTTATTTTGAGGGGACAGCACATTTACACTGTTATACAAGCTGTATACTCACTGCTTTACATTGTAGCCAAGTGTCATTTCTTCAGTGTTGTCACATGAAAAGATATACTAAAATATTTATGAAATGTGAGGGGGTGTACTAACTTCTGTGATATACTGTAAATAGAAAATCTCCTACTGTGACAATGGCATTCTTTCAGCAATTAAGGAACTCTTTCTTCTAATGATGTTTCTTTTAATGTATAGTTCAACCATCACCAATTTGTCTATCCAGGCCAAGAGCTTGAAGTGCTTCCTTGCTGAAAGTCTGTATTTGATTCTTAGTGTATTCAGTCATGGTAGTGCTGATTTGAAGTTGATATCAATCTGCTTCTGAAAGGCTTTTCATCTTAGCCCAGTTAATTTGGTTTGCTGACTCTTAACAGAGCACAGCAGAGGAATAAAGTGAAACAGACCCCAGAGTGAGCAACCAGAGCAAGTGAACAGGGAGAGTTAGCAGGAGTTTAACTGTAGAGTTTGGCAGGGAGACCCCTAACAAATTTGTTGGTTTCTGTATATAGTCATATATTAGTGAACTTTCCAAGTATCCTTCAAGGCAGGAAAGACAAAGCAAAAGGCACTCATATACAAATAGAAGAAAGTAAAAAGGATTATGGAGGAAAGTGAGACTTCTGTGGTGAAGACCTGTATAATGTTTGCAATGTTTATCTTTGTGCCTGAGAACAACATGGTGTACACATGCAACCAGTGTACACTGGTTGCAGTGTTAGAAGAAAAAGAGAGAGAACTGGAGCAGTGAGTGGCCATTGCTAAGTCTATGAGGGAAGATGAAGAGTGCACAGACAGAAATCTCAGGCTGCAGCAGTCCATGAGGCATTGAAGGTGGAAGAACAGGAAGAAAGTTGATGAAAGAATAAACATTGTGGGAAAGGGTCACCGGAGCAAAAGAAGGAGAAGACACTCTTCAGCAGTGGAACTGAAAAACCACATTCATGTTCTTGAAAAGGAATCTGGTGGACAGCTTGCAGAAGAAATTGGAGGAATAGGGCTATAGTGTTTCCCTCTACCTGTGGTAAGTGTATGTGGTTAGATAAAGAAATAGGGCTTCTGTAGTTTCTGTTTCAAACTCAAGCAAAAGATATTCCAGCCCTACACACTCTGATGAATATCCTGCCATTGAGGGGAGGTAACGGGTGCATGAGTTGGTATGGACAGAAGTGTGGGTGAATGTATGTATATGTGCTTGAGAGAGAGAGGAAGAAGGAGAGACAGTGGATGATTAAGACTAGATGCATGTTTATTTAATTTTGAATGGGATGAAAGGGTTGATATACAGACTTTTGCGGGGGGAAATGCTATATAAATGCTGATATATGGTAGAACAGAACAGCTCCTAAATGTGTGGCACACTCCGCTTGCCATGTACATTCTGGAGCTCGCCATATCTTTTTAAAATTGTCTCTAGATGATGGCTCCAGCTTTTGGCACAAGAGTGCACATTTTTAAAGCAGAATTGGTGCAAACAAATGTACACAATTGTCCCTACCTGCTGTTGCTCGGGAAATCAGGTCCAAGGATCATAAAGGGAGGCAGGTGCTCAATTATTCTTTCAATAGAACTAAGGAGCTCTCCTGTAGGCTATAGGAGGGAACTGCAGTCTAATTGCTGATTTAAACTCTTTCCCTTCCTACCCCAGTTCTTGATAAAGGAATTTATCGTGTGGAACTGAGGAGACTCTTCCCCACACACTCCCTCCCCCCTATTGTTCAATCCCTTGTCTGTTCTTGGAAATTGGATAAGGGATCAGAAGAAATCTGTATGCTGCTTTGTCCTTCAAATTAAGTAGCAGAGTTGTACTATACAGCAAAATGGGACTTATTCTAAGGAAGCATGTATAGAATTGTACTGCTCAAATGTAGTCTTCAGATCAATTTAGTCCGTATTAATAAAGTTATGCAGAAAGAACCAGATGGAACCCATGGAGTGGTCGCTTGTCCAGCCAGCTGGTGTTTCCCACATCACCCAAAGGCAGAGCAGCAATGACATCTTCCTGGTGACAAGGGATGAAGCTCTAGAAGGCCCATAAAACTCCCCTTCAGGGTTCTAAATTTAGTTCCGCATTACATGCCATTCTTTTAAGGATGGGCTCTGAGAGGGCAGCTGTGGCTTTTTAAAATATCTGGTTTATTTTCAGGCTTGTGCTACTTTTCAGGCAGTCCTTGAATCTGCTGCTCTGCAGCTGTGTAAAAAGGAGGAGGACTTCCTGATCCTGCAATAATGGAAATTTTTTATTTGAATGAAAAACTTGAGTTTACAATCAGTTAATAAGTGAAAAAGAACATTGCATTTTCCTATTCCATGGCATATGAAAAAACTCTCAGTAAATAAATATTTATGTGAACAGATTTAAGGTAAGGCAATTTTTTAATATAAAGCCCATATCAGTTTTCCTGTCCCATGAACATGGCTCACATCAAACATGAAAAAAATCCCTTCACTGAATAAATCTGAAAAAAGTTGGCTTTTGGATCATAGCCCAAAAGCCCCAGTGGCAAGAATATTGTGCTCATCCACAAGAGAACAAAGTCAAGTAGGCTCATCACCTCTGTTCAGAACAAACTATTTACATTTAGCTGAATAGAAAGTCTCTGAAAGAAGCACTCTGTTAGTCAACATTGTGCATCAGGACTATAAAAATGGCTTTGAGAATTTTTACCCACCATTTATAAAGTGCCATAACCAAATTGAAGTCTGCATTTTGCTCATTGTGTACCAAAATACTGAATTCACCTCAGTCTCCAACTCCTGCTATTTCTGACAGAGCCTTAGGATGAGGACAGTCCACCATATAACCAATACCACAAAAACCTACTTACTGGTAAACAAATGCAGGTATGTAACTGAACCTCATGATGTTACACATGTACTCCTACAAACCATAATCAGATCCCACTTTGGTCTTTTATAAGTCCATACTGCAAAATCCTAAAACATTTTATGTTCATTACACAATGGAGAGAAGCTGGAATTGCAGTGCAGTATGAGCTCATTACAGCATCTTCATTTTTATAATAGCATGCTTTTGTTTAACCAAGAGTTTGGATCAGAGAGGCAAGTTTTGTCCTTCAGGATCCATATCACTGTTGCTGGGCTGAGGATGAATGGGCAGAATATCCAGTTCATCCACCTGAGGAGTGGGATGCATCACCACCAGCTGGTCCTGGGGAATGTCTGCTGCAGCAGCTGCCAGATTGGTAATAGATTTACTTTTCACGCACTGGAAGTCAACATGCCGACTCTTCCCTTCCTCCTTCTCCCATGACATCCTTATGAAAGGTCTCTGGACATAATTATAGATTACTTCTGGCCTTCCTCCAGGCCGCTTCTTGACCTTTTCCTTGTATGTGGGGTAACCTTCTATACCTAATAGAATCTTCTTAAGACCTCTTTCCTTTAGAACTGATTTGGCCACATCTCTGTTTTCAATGTACTTGAAGAACCTGTATAACTTTGTGCTATAAATAATCTGGGAATACTCCTCACCCATCTGTGGAGGGTACTCCTCATCCCAATCAACCACATCATCATCAGTGAGCACCACAATATGGCACTCTCTTTCTCCACTTTGAGCACTGGCTACCATCAGTGGGAGTATCATTTCTTCAAGATAAAATTCAAACTGCTTCCGAGCACCATCATTTGATAATTCATGCATAAGAGCACTCAAATCCCTACATTTGATAGTACCATAATCAAATGAAATACAGAGATAGTCACAAGCTTCTCTTAGTTCAGGTATAGATCAGGACAACATATCACTCCAGTCTTGTAGTAATCCAGAATAGCACGAAACACAGTAGAGCCAATTCCTTTAGCTACTTCATATTCCCCTTTTTCATTTGGCCGTGTGAAGTTATGTTCTCTTCCTGATCCAAACATCCTGCCCAACATTGTATTTGGCTGTGCAGTAAAAACAGAAGGATCAACAACAAATCGAGTGTTGTCCACTATAAGTGTAGCTCTCTCAGAAGTTCTAACATTGCGAGTTCCCTGTTTTGCATTCTCATACACAAAAACCATTTCTCCAGAATTCTTGCAACTCCCATCCGAACTTGATTGGCTGCTGTTTCTACTGCCGTTTCCGAGACTGCCATTAGAACCATCTGGAGAGGTTTTCTGAGGATGAGGGCTGCTTGGTCGAGATAGGCTATGATCCTTCTCACGTTCTCCTTGGTGCTGTCTTGTTTGTGAAGTAACATTTCTGATACATGGAGTAAGCTGAGACTCTAGTCTTTCATGGGAAGAGTCACGTGATCTATCACTTGACCTACGTCTATCTCGTGATCTTTCATGACCACTGCTAGCACCGTGAAGGCTCATTTTGCTGTAATCTCCTTTAGCAACACAAGATGAAGCACTCGGGAAAGGTGGAACGGCCAGGGCGCGTTCTCACCTGTTGCGCCCGACGCGCGGGGCTCCAACCGCCTCGCGCCTCCCTAGCTACCGATCCTGCAATACACCACTTGCTTGGGTGTCATTTTGAGTAGTCACAAAAGCCCAGCAGAAACACAGGGTGGGACAATGGAAATATCAGAACTGTGATACATGTAGAAAGCACTCTGCCACACACGGCCACTGACTGTGCAACATGCAAAGGAAGTGGTCAGAGGGGATACCACCAATGTCAGACCTGTGCAACCACTAAGTTGGAGTTGCATATTTGTGCACCTGCACATGTCTGCATAAACCCTTCCTTTGTAGAAGTATGTGGTGCATTTGGAGGTTATATAGCTAGCCCAGAACACTACATGGAAGTCATTGTTTTGGCAGTGGGATGACAACCCTCATCTTAGGAAACCATACTCTGAAAATGGGGGGAGAAATGGATAAGTCCCAAGGGACCCATCCATATGTGGCAGTACTTGGCAGTGGGACATAATGAAAGTAATAGCCAGCATAAATCATGTCTACTGCAAGCCACAATGAGGTGTGAAACGACATGACATCCCTCCCTTCTTCTCCCTGCCCCAATACCAATCAGTGGTGTGCAAATCAAATTCTATCCTGCTTCCTAATGTCCCAGGTGTATGTCCAGAGACAGTCATTCGAAGAAATGGGAAATGCAAAGATACAGGCATGTGTGGGAGAAGCAGGGAAGGTGCAGACGTTGCAGCTGCAGGCTGAAATGTCCTGATGGTCAGCTAAGATGTCAACTGGACTTTGGACAACAAAAATGTGGATGTAACAATCACCTCTCCCTAAAGAGCGTATGATGTTTGGGCAGGGAGTCACTGTGGGTGCAAATCTACCACCTTTATCTCTGAGGTTGGTCCTCTAGGCTTCAGAAGTGCGCAGCATAAGCCCCATGGACAAGCCTGACTTTAAAAGAAAACTTTGCTTACTCTTAAAGCACTTAAGCATGGGCTTTGTGTTTCCTTAGATAACACAACAGCTCTGCAATGTAGGACCACTCAATAGTAGCAAGTTAGTGACCTTCTTCCAATCCACTGGATGTAGGTGTAACCCTGCTGTTTCAAGAGACTAGTCCTCAGTTGAGACTATAATTGTTTTTATTAAGAAAATAAAGTTTCATAGAAATCAGTTGTTTGCAAAAGCATTAGCATAAACATATCCAAAAGTTACAATGGTTAAATAAAGCTGCTATTTCTTATTAAAATAAGAAAAACTAAAATCTAACTAGGTAATCATTGTAACTTATAAGATGGGCTATTCCCCCTCCTTCTTCTGGTTTTAAAAAGACAAACCGTTTTTCCTTTTGCTACATCTTGCTAGCATTCCATCACATGTCATGAACCATGAACAAAACAAAGAAGAACTCTTCACACATCCCATCACCCATCTTTTCTACATGTCTAAGACCTCCTTCTTCTCTGTAATTAACCAATTAACTTCAAAGAGGCTTAACACAACTCTCCACCCAGAATTCTCATGAGTCCCAAGTGCATTATCTTGCTTCAAATTAGCATGTTTGGTCTTCTCGGGCCTCTCTCTGTGTCCTTGTGTTCTTATTGCAGCTCCTTCTGTACCAGGCAGGCAGTAAATCTGAAAAACAGTCTCACAGCCTAACACATTCCATTGCTTTAAAATCATGTTACACTGAACCAAACAGTCTCCATTTTCTTTGACTACAATTCCCACTATCCTTCAAATCATCACAGTGGAAACATTACATAGAGATGAGAGGGAAAAAGTAGGGTGAAAAAACAGAGGGGCAAGTGGAGAAGTAAGGAAGACACATCATAGCACAATTAAAGCATAAAATAAGGGGACATGTATTATCATGGCAGATGTTGCAAAGACCGCTATACAGTGCATGAGTATGTGCTTCATTGCCAGACACAACCCAATAGATATCCACCTAACTGTAGAGCTGTCCACATCAAACAATGTGGATGTATTTCTGTAAAAGCCCATACTTGCAAGATTCCACATCCTTACAGTCACCCTCTTTTTCACAGGTGTTTGTTCATCCATGACAGTTGCTTCTCTGCAGGACCAGGCACAGCTTTTCCAGACGCCACAAAAGTTGTCCTTGTCATGCAAAGGTATCTTATCCAATAATTATTGTCCCTATGCTCACAGCAAACTTCCCCTATGACTCAGTAGAGGTGAATTCGGCCCAGTGGCAAAGCCATGCCACAGACATCCTGAACGTTTTATAGGCCTTGAGATCTCAAAAGGTATTCCAGGAGAAAAAGTACAATGATATGTTGAGTCATGTGGAAGTGTGCCTGCTGATAAGCAGAGTACCTGTTAATGTAAAGCTGCACAGTGCACATTGCAAGAGGAGAGAGGAAAGGTGGAAGTGGAAGATCCAGGATGGATGGTGACATTCACAATTATATGATTCTACATTTGGCACAGAGACGTCTCCCACAAAGCCATTGTTCAGTGTGGAGGACAGGTGTATGTGTGTGGAACAAAAATCACCAACATCAGCAAGGAAAATGTATGCTAGCCCTGCTGTGTGCTTTGAGCATTGCCCCACAATAAAGGGAAAGGTGGGATTGCATCCGGATGTTCTAAAAGTGTAGATTCCTCCTGGCTTTTAGACTGATATCTTGCCGAGTTAGGTCTGAATTGGTGAGTGCTGTTCATTCTTTTAAAAAACAAACCTGGGGTATTTTAATGAGACATGTCTGAACTGATGCTTTGAACCAGTGGTTCCCAAACTGTGTGCCACGGTGTCCGGGGTGCTGCCAAATCCAGCCAGGAGCACTGTGCAATCCTCTGCCCACAAATAATTATTATTTTAAATTGTAAGATGGAGCCTCTTCTCTTTGTTCTTCTGCTGCTTCCCTCTCCTCCCCTCTCAAGCTCTTCATTGCTGCTGCCTCCTCCTCCTACTTGCTGCCTCCTCCTCCTCCTAGCCCGCACAGCAAGCAAAGAATAATGGTAGATGGAGAGGGTGGTGTCTGGGCTTCCTCCCTCCCTTCTCCCCCCTCACCCAAAGCATCCTATTGGGGGAGCCATGGCCAGTAGCCAGTAACTCAAGGGAGCCACAAGCCGAAAAAGTTTGGGAACCACTGCTTTAAACTGATGTGCTTTATGTTTTAGTTATAATTTAATTTTATTGTTAGCTAACTTGAGCACTATTCTTAAAGAAACAGGCCAGGTATAAATTTAATAAACATATAGTTGCAATTCCATCATTGGCAATGAAACCTGTCTTACATTTACTCTGGTAATTTAGGTTATTTATATGTGATTACTCAAAGAATAAATGGAATTGCTCAGTGTATTAATTGGGACTAAATGATATTCATCTAATGCAACATGAAGCAAACGTGGTCATTCATAAATCTTATACCAAAAGTGTAAATGAACCAAAACAAATAAAGGGAGTTCTGTCCCTTGATGCTGACAAGGCCTTTGATTGCATGGAATGGCCTTATCTCAAATAGCTGTGCCTGAAGATGGGCTTTGGACTGACATTTTTAAAAAGCTATGCATCTAGTTGTCAAGCTCCTTGAGCAATTGTCTGTCAGCAACCACATTTCACAACTATTTCTAATTCGGAGATGTACAAGAGAAGGGGATTGTAGCCCAGGGATGGAGCACATGCTTTGCAGGCAGACGGTCCCGCGTTCAGTCTCCGGCCTTAACAGGAAAGGTTGGGGAAATGTTTGCCTTAAACCATGTGGAACCGCTGCGAGTCATTGCAGAAAATACTGTGCTAGGTAGACCAATGATCTCAATATAGGACAGCATCCTATATTGCTATATTCCTAAGGCAGTGGTGACCACTGTCTCTACCCCGGTGCACTTTGAGCAGTTGAACTCTTGTGCTCACTTTTTGCACTAAGCAGATCTTCAAGGTGTTCCACTTGGCCATACACAACATAGCTGAGGCCTCATTGCTGATGGCCTGACCAGACTAATACCCAATTCATAACCAACTGGGTACCAGCCCCACTGGAAATACTCTCACCGCTTGATAATTCTGGGCAAGCTTTTTGTTACAAAACAAACTATAGTTAAATCAGAGTTACAGGTTTCGGTCTACTTATGGATACACACATTAATTGGGAAAGGAACTTTCGCTTTTAGTGGAAATTACTTTAACGGTAGCCTGGGTTTTACATCTTCCCCTCAGTACATGAATGATATAATTCACCCTTCGATATATGAGTTTGTTCTGGCACTCAAAAATGAAGCATGGGTAGTTTATCATGGTCAGCCATTATAGCAAAAATGTGAATGCGCATCTTGCCAAAATCCCTTTGTTATTCTAATTAATACGTTGTTGACTCACAGCAGGCCCCAGACAAAAGGAGGTCTCACCGTATAGTATGCCACTCAGGTTTCTTACAGAATGGAGGCATATAGTACATCTTCCAGGCACCAATAGGGGAACATAGAACAGCAGGCACTGAGCATCTACACTCTGGACACCTTAGCTACAATGTACTGAGACTATAATCAGCAAGTTCCCCTTTTCCTTTTTATCAGTGAACCTGTTGTATTTTTATGCATGTGCTTCCTTTTTGTTGTTTGTAGTTTAATCTTTCAATAAAATTCTATGCTAAAAAAAGAAAACAATATTAAAATGATCTGCCTAGCCAGTCTAATCTAGTTTTGTGCATTCCATCACTTATGTATATTTACTTATACCTATGATACTATTTAAACAGAATCTTGAGGAAATACTGGTACTGATAATTATGTGTATACATTGCTAGATTCAATTAGTTAGGCATGAGTGGAACAATAATTTCTTTCTGGGAAATGAATCATGTAAATGGCACAGAGAAACTATTATAAAGAACTATTGCATATATTCTTATATTCACAAGACTTGGAAATTTCAGGTAGCCTACAGGCTGATGGATTTTTATTATTATTATTTTTTGCAGTCTTTAAGACTAACATGTGACATTTCCCCCAAGGAGGTGCAGACCTTCCTCTTGTCAGTTTTTCCTTGACTCTCATTTTAAGATATTCGTTTTCCAAACCTATGCATACAGAAGCATGAAGGTAGCACTTCAAGAGACCAGAGGGAATTGGAATCTGAGCACCTCAGATCCCTTAAACAGATGCTGATAGAGAACAATGTGGTACAGATATCGTAGGTAGCCAGCTGTCATCCCTGGCTGTGTAGAGAAGGAAACATTTTTGTAATCCTTCCAGACCAAGGGGAGTAAATGATTGCTTTGCATTGATGAAATTGCTGTGGAGTCTTAGTACACTTCATCACCCAGGGAACATGGCCCTGCTAGCTCATTGCTTGTGGAGGTGGCATTCAGATCCATGAGCACCTGATTCTCATCCCAGCACCTTCTTATAAAACACACTTTCCACTTTTGTACTGACACTTGCTTTTGCATGTTGAGTGCTTTTGTGAGAAGACTTGCAGAACCACTTTCAGGCCCTGATCACTTTCAGTGCACAAACTCTCTGTAATTCCCCAGGAATTAGAAGAACAAATATCTATAAAATCCATCTAAACAGAAAAATTCAAACTGAATCCTACTACGTTGAACATGAAGGTAGACTGATGGGGTTAATATAAATTAGCTGCTGTGCTTAATTTCTGTTAATTAGAATATTGTCAGGGAGATTAAGAGCACCATGTCTCCTGCCTGAGAGAACACTCTTTCATTGGGCACACTAGAGAGTGGGCAAGACAGCAGTCCCACTGCCATCTTGGCCAGACCTCCCCATAGAGATTCCTTCTCAGCCCAGTAAGGCAAGGGATTGGTCTCTTTTGGCTTGCAGGGCTCCTGTATGTACATATTTACCTCTGCTGCTCTTTTGGGATGATGTCTCTGGAAGACAGGCCCCTGCCATGTTTGTTAAGACCGTGTCCCAGACGGTTTGCCCTGTTATTGAAGGGCTGCAGAACATGGACTCTAGAATACAACTGCCGGTACTGCTGTTTGGGGTGTTATGGACATTGCTACTTTCTTCCTGTTCTGTGTGACCCCTTAGTGATAGATGCATCTTCTTCACTAACTGCTGATGGGAAGTTGGCTGGCATTGCCCTCCTCTTGCTTCTGCTTAATATCTATTGCCTGCTGTTTAATTTGGGGGTCTAAGAGGGTTTCTAAAACATATTCCTCCTTCTTCCACAAGGAAGCAAACCTGTGGTGGAGCAGATCATTAAGCTTGCTGGCCAGGGCCACCACTTCAGGCCATTAAAAATGCTGTTCTCCACCTATGGAATGCCCCCATCCACCTAAACCATCCCCTCATTATGTCCTCCACCATGCCAACCAAGCCCTGGACATTGAGATCACCTGGCTCAGGATGGCTGACACTGTGGTGAACATGCCCTGCCACCTTTCTAGCCCACTCAGTTCTATTAGGTATGCATGTATCTTGCACAATCTGCAAAACACCCCTAATTACTAGGTTGAGAGTTTGAACCACATGCTACATCCCTTTTATCTTCCAAGCCTGCAGTTCTGCCATCATGTTTCCCCATTGGCTGTGACAAACAGACTTTGCCTTTCTGTAGCTAGACTCCACTGCTGTAGCATGTCCCTCAGAGCCGTTTGAATGTCGTGAGCTGTGTGGCTGCCCTCCATCACAGCCACATTCAACAGGGCCCACCTGTATCCTGCCCTTGTGTGTTGCCCTATGCCTAATGCCTCCACCTCCCACCAGTATCCTGTCGGGGAGAGGTAGGCTTGTTTTGCATGCTGGCTGCTCCAGATGTCACTTGTACAATGGACCAGCTGTGTCCTGGCCAACTGCTGCTGTACCAGTTGTCTGACACCCCAGTAGAACTATGGCACCAGCCTTATGGCTAATGGTCATTTAGGATGGTAATTGGTAATGGGTTGCCAGTTCTACCACAAACCTATGAAAACCAGTATTCTCTGCTCGAGAGAATAGCTGGCCATCCAGGGCTATCATCTCCCCTAGGTGATAAGTAATCCTGGAATTTTTATGTTTGCAGAAAGCCTTTTCCAGCACCTCTCCAAGCTCTTCCAGGGTAGAGTAGAACTTATTCTTGTGATGTGGGTCTGACATTTGCTGCCTCCCAGCTCTTACTATTTGCCCATCTACCTCCCTGGGCTGGTGGCTCAGTCTCTGCCATGTGATGACTCTTTCTTCAAAATAAGGAAGCCACTGGCCACCACAGTACCCACTTCATTTGCCAGAAGCAGTGCCCTGTGCTGAGTTTTCAGGTGGCTGAGGGTACTCCTATTGGAGAAGTAGCCCAAGTCACGTCCATGCCTGAGCACCTTGCAATGCAGGTACTCATCCATTCAAGAATCGGTTACACACTGCTGAAAATGCTTCCAGATTATTGACTTCTTGGGAGCTTCAGTTTTTGACTGCATATTCCCAACAATGATTGCTAACTTGTCATCACTACTAGTTCTGGTAACTAATGGGGCAAGTGCAGCTGGAGAGGCAGGGGTGATTTCAATGTCACAAGCTTCTGAGATAGTGCCCCCCTGAATCCCCTCAGTCTCCTCCTCCCTCACATCAGATATGTCTGTACTTGAAGAGGAGTTCCTACCAACCACAGTGCTGCTTTGCACAGGAAATATTTGCTGGGACTGTGGACTGGGAGTAAACCCTGCTTTGAATGTGATGGAGCTCCATAGTATGGATATGGAAGGCCATGTCTGTTGCTCTTCATCTATCTCTTTCACAACCACAAAAACAGTAACACTTCTGCTGCCCAAGCTGATAGTGTCAGCCTGAATGTTGTCCTTCTGTGGCACATTGGCTCTTTGGGAGAAAAATGCCTTCTTCTCCATCTTTTTTGGCTCCTTGCCCTGGCTGGATTGCACAAAGATGTCACTGGAACAAGTCTGAGGTTCACTCATATCTGTCCCACCAGAGGTTTCTCTACCACCTCCTTGGCAGAACACACACACACACACACACACACACACACACACACACACACACACACACACACACACACACACACACACACACACACGTACTGCTCCCTACTGCTCTTTCATAATGTCAGTGCTGAACAAGGCAACTGAATGAAAGATTCTGTTTGGGGGCTTATAATAGCAGTAATAGGCTATTTTCCCCACTCCTCTAAGTAAAAACTGCTGCAATGGTGCAGGAAGCATTTCTGCAGCCTTCCCTAATAGCATACTTCTTCCACCACACCCACATTTCATACTGCCTGCAGACTCTACCCAAAGAACAGCATCTGATTCTGCTGCAGTAGAACATGAACCCTTCCAATGAAAATCACACATGTACATAAACAGTCACAAAATCTAGTAACTATGTCTCTCTATATAATAAAATTTTATTGCCCTGCCTGATATACCTCAAAGGGGCCTAAACCTAATATACTATTTCCCTGTTGATTTATGATGTATTAATCTATGAATCTACTAATCCTAAATCTTATCCTAGCTATATTAAGTCAACAATATACAACAAGAAGGAGAGGTCAGTTTAAGTTGAGGGGTCAGAAATAAACACAAAGAAAACTGCTGCAATGCAGGCTTGCACCAGAGCATAGCCTAACAGCAAATGCTCAGAGGCTTTATAAGCAACTCTGCCCACCTTTCAACTGGGAAAGAATCAATATGAAAAAAAAAAACTATCTGGTATCTGTGCCTGCTTCTGGAGTTCATTGGTGCAGACAGACATCATTTACAAGTTTTGCTCTCTCCCCAGCCCTCCTCCCTTGGGAAACCAATGGCAACCCCAGTCAGGAGAGACTTTGTTCTCTGCCCCATTGGTGCCAGAGTGTGTTTAAGGTTCATTTCTCCAGAAATCACTCCAGGATGCCTGAGAAATTTCACTTTCACTTCTTCCTCTAGCAAGCAGAAACCTAGCCTTTTGCTTTCTAATCTATAGGAGAATGTGGGACTGAATATTAGAAATTATTATTATAGATATTTATCAAATTCAGATTCAGATATGTTTGGAACTATCCAAATATGGTATTATTTGGTGAATTCTGAATATTTCTAAATCTGAATGCCCATTTCTTGTTGCCTGTACTTTAAAACAGATGACCTCAGAGATTATCCTTCCCACCATATCTTGGTTTTGAGGACCTTGCCTTGGAGCCAGCATTCAAGAAAATATATTATGGACAGCAAACTTCTTGATTCAGGAAGTGCAGTGACTTCCTCTTGTTTCTCTTGTGGCATGGACTGATGACCTTAATTTTTTTTTTTAGGCTTGACCCAATGCATCAAAATGGCTAGTTATGGCTCTAGGACTTTTTCTCTTTCTCACATAGGGTGCTAAGTGTTCTAGATATTATTACTTTTCTGATCATCAACGTATCTTTAAAATCAAAGGTGATATTCTTGAAGGACAACCCTGTTTCTTAGAAATCAATGCTGCACTCTCAGGCAGCTCTAAGAGACAATCATCTATTACCCAGAAGCAGGCAAAGACTTTTCCTGTTTCTTCTGTGACATGGAAAGTAACACTTGCAGATCTGCCTGGTAGTGCCTTTTGTGGAGCTCACTGGGATTTAACTGTGGGCAATATCTGTAAGTGTGGCTTCCTCTATTACAGTGCAAGTGGCGAAAGATAGTATGCAAATCATTCATAGCTGTTGCTTGTCCAATTCCTGCCCATATTATATAAAATTCTCTTTAATCACGTTCCTTTTTTGGCAAGCCAAAATGATTCAGAATCAAAATGGTGTTTAGTAACAGTGCCAGAAGAATATCTTGCCATCAATTTAAGGAATCAATGTGTCAGTTTAAATGTTCAGTTCTGTTTTGGTTTCCCCTGCAGTTCATGTTCCATGGTTCAATTCTCCTTCAGCATGACTGAAATGGTCTACTGCCACCACATGAAGCCATACAAACAGTACTTTAAAAAGGCTGACATGAAACAAATGAATAAATTCTATTTGTCTTCCTTTAGGGAGCTACCTACCCCAAAGCCTTACTGCTGAACTCTCCACTGACCGAAGCCCTGGAACTCTAGCCACTAAAGAAGCACCCTGTCTATAAGAGAACACAAGTTTAAAATTATATGTGTTGTGTGGTGGTTTCCACATTTTGAACTTCTATGTAGATAAGTAGGTAAGAAATTACACAAGGTTTGAATGAGAATAGCATTGTATGCCTGCAGAATGGAGCTGTATGGGCAGAGTGCTGGTGTGATGGGCGGCTGAAGGATTGAATGTTGATTGGTTAGCCTTATTGGAACATTGTGGTGGTGGAGTCTGTGTGTTGGGCAAGAAGTGACAGTTTTAATTTAATTGGAACAAGAGAGAGCAGGAAAGAGTGCTAAAGACGAGATCAGAACATTAGAACAGTGAGTTAGAGCTGAGAGCTGAAGAGAGTTAGAAGTCTGTTTTAGAATTAGTCATAGTTTGTGTTAGAGTTTTAAGAGATGTTCATCTTCAGAGTTTAGAGTGTGTATGTCAAAAAGATCGACAGTCTATAAAGAATTATTTTAGAACTGACCTTTCCCTTCATCCCGATAACTTGTACTGCCTCTATAAAATCCTGTTTATTTGAACCCTACTCTTCCCATTATTCATTTTATGAGTAACAAGGAATCAGGAACCTAGACTAGTAGCAGACAAATATACACGTATATCACATGAAGTTCCACTTTACCAGTAGGAACACAGGGTTTCATTAGGAACTAAGAAACCCTTTCACTGAACATCTGAATTTTCTAAGATACCAGCTTGGGGCAAAGGAGACTCTGGCTGGAACAGTAAAGAATGGTCGCTCTGCCAGGCGTGAAGCTGCCGTGGCGGGAGCGCTTTGTCCTCCCGTCCGGAGAACGGATCAGGGTGGACGATGCCGCCCCCAAAGAGGGCGGAGGGACTGAACGTTTAAAAATAGGAGTCCCTCTTCGCCTAGCCTCTTTTGCATCGGCCAAGCAACCCTCCCACCCACCCTAAATATAAGAATGAGATTAGCTGGTTGCCTATGGAGCCGGATGGGAATTTTTGGCCTGCATTCTAGATTGGCTTGTAGGGATGCAGGTGTGTTTTCACCCATCCCATTCTTATTGCTTGGGTGTTATTGAAAAATTAATTAAATTCATAATGAACAGTTAAAGACACATTCCTGGTCACAACAGAGGGTAGTGCGAGGGGAAGAGTCGGGGTGAGTTCATGGAAGTCACAAGGTGCAAAAATATTCCATCACCCTGTCAGGTGGTGCCAATAGGGCTGCTGACGAGAGGTGGTTTCTCCATGGGGGGACCTCCCGGGCAGCAGTTCACCTAGGGTCATGAGGCTCGGTGGGCTGGGGCGTTGGGGGGGAACCCTATCACCAGGCACCTGAATACGTGCTGTACAGATGACAGCACGATTCAGAAATATGAACTCACCTTGCTCTTGAATGATCCGGATGTAAAGGCTACACTGGATTTGGAGATAATATCGCACTACCGTAGGCCCCCTTGTAGATTGTTTTTTTTTAGTTTAAATAGTTAATAAAGTTGTGGCCCATGTTTTAACCCAACAACCTGTGTCTGTCTCTTTATTCCGGGCTGGGTGGACAAGGAACAACCCCCAAATACTTTGATGTAGGGTTTGGGGTTGGTTGTTCCTTCAGGGCAACAGGCTTCCTTAGTGGCACCAAGGAGTGACAGCGAGGATGTTAGGTGGTAAAAGGTGCTTCGGGTGGTACCTGCAACCACTTGAGGAGTGTCTGACCCAGATAATGTGAACATTAACAGAATGGATGATAGTGAATATAATGGGAATGCTATCTGTTTTCTGTTGTCGGGAGACAGATACATTTAAAATATACCACGGATGGAGAACCTTTTTTCTTCTTCAGTTTGTGAAGGGGCTCCAGGGCTGCATTCAAGAATTGTGTAGGGCTACAAGTACAGCAAGCAGGAGTGGGTCAGGTGTACTTCATACCAATTTTCTTATTTTCCTGCCATGTATACCAAGCACTGTTCAGTTCTGTGCATGGAAGCCCCTTCCATTCAAGAGCTTTCCAGGTTGCAAAACAAGAGCCCATTTCTATGTGACACCTTCCTGGCCTTCAGGTAGTCTCTTACCTGTTATCTCCAGTCACTGATCAAATATAACAATAGAAAAAGCTTCAAGGCCAGATGAGGAATTCCCACCATCTGAATGTGGCAGGCTAGAAGGTTTGCCTTCCCTGGCATGCCCTATAGTCCGGGAGGGGTATGTTTCTTTTGATTGCTGAAGGAAGCCTCATTCTTCCTGAGCTGGCTGTAGCAGTGTGTCTCCACATTTTGTTCCAGAGCTTGAACATCTGGAAGAATCTGTAGAAATTGGGCTGCCTCTAGCTTCTGAAGACTGTTGAGCAATTTTGGAATAGTTGGACCATGCTAGGTTTTGTTTGTTTGATATATTGTGTGTAAGTCCTTGATTCTTCTTTTCTCTTTCTTTTTCTAAGCAATCCATTCATGTGGTGCTCTCTGTGTGCCTCAGAGCCTCGTCTTACCCATGGACATAATAGGTCAAGGTTGGAAATAAAATATGCAGGGTTGTATACATTTCCTGAAAACATAGATCGGGGCAGTCATGTCTGATACCTGAAACTGGAATTGTGGAATTTCATACCTGCTCACATTGGAAGTGACTAAATTCAATATTATTAACATTACCACAAAGGAATAAACACATACCTTAAACCCATGGTTCTGTAAATTAATTCAGTTATATATTAGTGAACAATGAACTCATGTTTTCATCCATACCTCTCCTCTCTCACAGAGTTTTGATGGTCTGAAAGGAGGTTGCAATTCAGCATCATATCTTGGTGATGGTAACTGATGTATGGGGACTACCTGTATGCATATACACAATGAAATATATACTGGTCTGCTGGGCTTTTACAGGTACTTTATTTCTTATCTGAGGTTTCGTAAATGAAGGCTGACATGGAAGCAAGCAGAAAAACCCATTAAATATGCTATGGGTTGTGAACGAATCAACCCATCCACTCTTATCAGAGGATAAGCACCTCTGGAGCTTTGCATTTGCCAGCTACCGAAGGGGAAGAGTACCCTGTATCCTCTCACAGAATGTTGTTTACAATAGGTTTTACTGAAACATCGCACAGGTGAAGTGGGCTCTGGAACACAGACAAAGACAATATCCAGTGTCCAGTTATGTGTACTTGGCTTCGGCTGTAATAAATAGAGTTTAAGAGCACTTGACTGGGCATTGGACTATAGCCAATCTGACTGAAAGAATATTCTGTTCCCCCACCCCCCAACCTTTACCTTCCAACCTTTGTGTGAACTTTGGATATATTATTACCAGGTCTTCCCACACAAATGAAGTGGACTGCTCACACATAGAATGCACATAAAACATCTAAAAATGACATTCTTCCAAAACACTACAACATTTTAATACACGGAAGATTGCATAATATTTAGGATGTCAACAAACAATTATTATCAGGTCTTCTGGGGCATGTCATAACAACTTCCGTCTCCATGTTTAGCAAAGGTGTGGAAGATGGATTATGCTTGGAAAATGGATTATGCTTCAATCATTTGATTGCTCTACACTGCATGAAGCAATTAAGGTACACCACCCTTACCCTATTGGGGAAAGGAGGAGTACATCTAGGAACCCTGGAAGACGTAGGTGTCTCCAGGATCTGGCCCCTCCCTTGTTTGAATCCAGCCCAGAGGAACTAGTAGTCTCCTGCTTGTGATTCTCTGGGGGTGTTTCGGTTTTACTTTCTGGGATCAGCCATGGTCTCATTCTCCAATGAGCCTTTCCATTCCTTGGGTGGTTGAAAGGAAGCTCTCCAAATCCCCAGAATTGACAGGCAAGGTGCAGGGTCTTAAAGTCATTCCTCTCCACTATTCTCTAGAACAGTGGTCCCCAACCTTGGGCCTCCAGATGTTCTTGGACTACAACTCCCAGAAGCCTTCACCACCATCTCTGCTGGCCAGGATTTCTGGAAGTTGAAGTCCAAGAACATCTGGAGGCCCAAGGTTGGGGACCACTGCTCTAGAATATTGGCACTCCAGAGGTTTTGAACTACAGCTCCCACAGTCCTTTATCATTGACAGAATTTGGAGATTCTGGGAGTTGTAGTTTGAAAAGCTGGCATTTCAGAGGTTCACCAATTTTGCCATAGAGGGTTCTCTTTCTCCTGCCTTCTCTCACTAATTGCATTGTGTTCTGTTAGTCACCTCAACCTTCCCTCCCCCACTTGCTGGGATCCTAAAGCAATCCTAATGCTTTTCCTATCTCTGTTCCTGCCCATTTTTCATCTTAGTCACCTATCCCAATCCTTCAGACCTGCCTGAGCTCTCCAATTCTCTTCACTTGTCCAATGATACTTCAGTTCAAGAGTGCAACTCTTCTCTTTTATGCTTTGTTCCTCCTACAGCAGTAAGTCTCTGACTGCAGCCCTCCTTCCAATTGCCCCAGCTGAGTAAATGGCCAGTCTGGCTGCATTTCCTCCTTCTTATCCCTACTCAGCCACAGCTGTGACTGCTGCTCTTTGAGGTAATCCTACAGCTCCCACTGGTGATATCATTCTTGGCTGTCAGGGCTCCCAATCAGCTGCTTGACTTCATCCAGACAGAGGGAGGAATACTTGGATGGAAACCCTAAGCAACTTCATTCTAATTATCAAACCAGTAATTAAAAATGCAACTACACCATCAGTACTTGTTTCAACACACACTCAGAGGGGTACATGCATGCACAGGTATTGGCCAGAATCCAGTTCATTGGTTACGCTGGTATAAGTGCAATTGCAGTGGGGAGCTGTTGTTCGTTAACAAGAGACAAGGAAGATTTTCATGGAGAAAATCTACCCCTGCTGGATAGTTCAGGGGTTTAGGCGTCTGGCTATGGAGCCAGAGGTTAGGAGTTCAATTCCCCAGTGTGCCTCCCTGAGAGGGTCTGGACTTGATGATCCTCTTCCAGCTCTGCAGTTCTAAGATGAATAAGCGACCACTTGTATGCTTTATTGCACATTCGTGTGACAGCGATACAAGCAGTGGCTTGTAAACTAGCAGCAATCTGCTACTGTACTTTATGCCAATGCATAAATGCCAATGCAACTAACTAAGAGGATTGTGGCCAATTCCTTTATGGCCTAACAAAAGATTTTTCTTTCTAAGATATATATTAGTTTATTTAGTACTTGCTTGTCAGTCCTCAATGCCTCCTCAACTAAAGAAAATTTCATATAAATATATATTTTTCTTTAGTGTGCATCTGTGATGCATTTTGCTATGATTCAGGAATTAATAATAATCAAATATGTACAAGAAGATGCCGCATGTAGCAGCTGTGAAGCATGGACATAAACTAAACATAGCTCAGTTTATTATGTACTTGACATTACTTGTCTCCCACACCCACTGTGGCTACACCTGTAAATTGAGTTACAGTATGTGTGCTGTGGGTGAAGTGATAAAAAAAAAAAAGACCCACTCCCTATTAAAATACAAAAGCAAATAATAAAATCTGGAATTAGAAAGAGAAAGTAAATTATGGTATTCTGATGTCTCTTATGCAAGAAATCACCATTTCCAGGATGTCTCTGTAAGAATTGTTCATAATTATGTCGATCAGCTTTAGTTTTACACAATATAAGAACCTGTACCATCACCGTGATCTATATGGCATGACCCAAGACAATGGGCAGAAAATCCCTTTCAAATCTTCCACTTAATTATTATTATGTGCCATGATTATTACCAATAATTTATTTCTTTGGACTTCCCAGAACATTCATTTTGAAAAAAGGGAAGAGTATTAGCAACCTATTAAAAATAATGCTTATTATCTGTGCAGGCTCAACCCTTCCATTAAGGAAAGTGAGGTGACTGACTCAGGCAGCACTGCCAAGGACAGAGGTGAGAGTTCCCAAGCTGTTCTTACCGACTCCCCAGGCCTCTGGTGGAGAACAGCATTGTATCTGCTCCACACTCTATCTTGGGTGGTCTAAACTAGACTGCCTCAGGATACTATGCTGTCCTCTTGTCTATGTTGAATTAAAGTTTATCTTCCAGTTAGGGTTTCCAATTCAGTATCCTACTCAATGTTCCCTGAGATTTGTGGGTCAAAATGTGAAACTAGGGATGATGTCACACAGACTGGATCCTTGTGATTGCGGGGGCAGGACAGACAAGGGTTGGATTTCTGGGTCACCTGCTTATGGAAAGAGGCAAGAGAGGAATAATAATCTTAGAACAATAATCTTAGAACTGAAGAGCTGGAAGGGACCCTAAGCATCATCAAGTCCAGCCCCTGTCAAAGAGACACAGTAGGAATTGAACTCCCAATATCTGTCTCTGGAAATATGAATGACATCTGGCTAACCAGATGATCTGGGAAACACAGAATATGGAAGATGAAGAAATTTTTTTGGCAGTCTAAAAGATAATTTAGTGGTTCAGGTATCTGGCTGCAGAGTCAGAGGTTGGGAGTTTAATTTCCCACTATGCCTCCTAGGGGAAGAGCCAGCCGGCGTGACCGTGGGCAAGCTGCACAGTCCCAGGGGTCCCCCAAAAGAATGGAATGGGTAACTATTTCTGAATATTTGCTACCTAGCAAACCCCGTAAGGGGTCTCACTAAGTCAGAACTGACTTGATGGCACATGATTATTAAGATGTGTCCAGTAGCTGCAGCTGTTGCCATTCTTCTCCGAAGTTTCTCATTCTGTGCAATCGTACACGCAGCACATGTGACATGCGGTCCCCCCTTCCAGACCCTACACTGCTGGCCCTAGCGCTTGTGCAACAAGCAGTCTCATAAATTACAGCACTGTAGCTTCATCCCCTGCCTTGCTCCAAAAGACATGATGTACCCAAGTGCTCCCTCCCAGGTCCTTTTCCCTCACTCCTGGCTCTTTGCTGCACTGATTCTTAGGAAGACCAGCACCCATATAGGCACCTTTGTGCTCAGCCAGTAGGACCTTTTGCCAGATGGGAACTGCTTAAAAGGACTGCCTGGACTTTAAAGCCACTGGGACTAAAACTGTGCTAAAATGGGCAAATATCTTTCTTTTAAAATTATCTCAAGAATAATAGAAGGCTTCTTATACACTGGTATGCACTGCTCCCTGGGAAAATAATCGGTAGGTTTCTAAATGATGTGACGTCCCGGAGCACTGCTTATCTGGGCTCAGTTTCTTTTGGAAGTAGGGTTCACAAGAGACTTCCTGTATTTTCCAATATTTAGGGTGATTTGTATATAGAAAAGATGATCACAGGAGAATATACATAGCTTGGTACTCCAATGATTTGCTCTTTATTTCCACAACAGAAGTCCACAAAGAGGACTGCTACATCCCACGTTTACCATAACAAAGCTCAGATCTTATTCTCAACCTCTTTTAAAATACTCATTTCAAAATTATAACTTTTCATTCTTCTCCCACACTGTTCTTTTTTTTTTTTAAGAGAATCCTGAACGACGGTGGTAGGGAATGTGAGAAGGGCAGGTATAACTTTAGCTTAATGGCACTTAACTTACATCAGGTGGTACAACCTGAAGATGTGGACAGGATCTTTGGAGAGGCAAAAGCCACCATATGTGTGCTGGACCCTTGCCTTTCCCGGCTACAAAAGCAGCCAGAGTGAGACAGGCTGAGTTGGTTAAAGGAGTGGTGAATGCCTCCTTGCAGTTTGCTTAAAAATGTCCTCCTTGAATTCCACTATATTGGATAATTATTGGCCAGTACCCAGTATTCCATTTCTGGGCAAATGTGCTTAGGTATCCAGCTCAAGGGTGACTCAGCCTTCCATCCTTCCAAGGTCAGTAAATTGAGTACCCAGCTCATGGGAGTACTCAAAGTGTAGCTTGCATAATTAAATTATAAAAAGACTTAAAATATGGTGGTGGGGCAGCATGCAGGGGAGGATTCCCCTGCGAGATTTTGGTTTTAATCTTGTTTTGAGTGAAGACTTCTGTGCCACGAGGTTCTCTGAAGCTAATAAGATAATTGGCCACTCACCATCTGAGTGTGGGAATGGAGCTTTTGCCGGTGCCTGGAGAATTAGAACTCTCCTTTATCCCATTTCATTTTTTCTGCTGGGAACCTGCAGAAGGCTTGGCCGAAGTGCTAGGGTAGAGCTAGGGGCTGGATTTGTTATCAGAGTGGTGTCAGCAAGATGAATGGCCATTCTTGGAAGAACGCCCAGCCTCAGAAGGCTCCCTCTCTCCGATCAACGCAAGCTGCAGGCCCCAAGTCAGAGGCAAGGATGCTGGTCCTTGACTGTCAGAAGCTGTGTTTTTAAAGCTCTGCTGGGTTGGTCTGTCTTGCTGGTTGAGAGACAACAAAATGGATATTTTCTGGAGAGGATTGTTTGGAAGGCAGAGAATGGCTGAGATGATTGTTGGCTGGGAAGCTGAATGGAAAGGGGCCCAAAGTAGAAGGAGAGAATGAAGAAGGAGCTGTGTTGGAACCACGCCCTGCCTGTGAAATGGCAAGAGCATTTTGGGCCAAAATGGTGAGAACATTTTGGACACGGGGGATGCTTTGGATGGTGGCATTCCAGCTGGCTGAGGCTGCTTGGAAGCTGAAGATGAGGACAGTTAAAGTTAGGACTGAGGCAACACCTGGACTCGAGGGACTTTTACCCGGTGTGTATTCTCTGGATCTGTTTGGACTTGTTAACCTGGTGAACACTGAATGCTTGAAGATTGCTATGAACAACATCAGCCACCATTTCCCACCCTGCCTCCCAGAGCGGCTCAGCTCTTGGACTTGCCTTTTTAGTGCAATTTTGGCTACAGCTTCTTAAACCCTTTATTTGGCATAGTTGCCGCACACTTAGGCTTTCTTTTGTTTATTATACTTTGCTGTATGTACCCATTTGTTATTTCACTTTATTGTACATTTCTGGTTAGTCCCTACCTTTGTTAGATGTTTTAAGCCTTATTATGTAAATTTAGTTGTCAGTAGTTTAGCTTAGGGACCTTTTTCTTTAGTTTAGGGACTGAGTGTGGTGAGAATTCCATCTTTTTTCTCTCTCACTCAATCTCTCTTGCTTCCCCCCCCCCCCTTGTCTCCTTTTTTGGGGGGGGGGGTAGAATTAATGCCTGGTGATTGCAGATCAGCCTGGAGAGTTGATTATGTAGGGGCATAATGGAATATCAGTGGTGACAGGGAGGGGGAGATATGGTGCCGGAGGAAACGTTGGCCATTTCAGGAGATCCTGAGTTTGGCACTTGGTCCCGATTCTGGGCTCTAACGTTTCCTTCTCTGGACAGGTACAAGGTAACCAGCTCAATCCATTGCCTTCCACTCTGTCCCTCCTGTTGCTGAATGCCAGGTCAGTCCAAAATACAGTAAATCCCAACTGATCGCTGATCTGATTGTGGATGAAGGGGCTGACCTGGCATGTATAACAGAGACCTGGGTGGGCGCTGAGGGAGGAGTAGCTCTCTCTCAGATCTGCCCCTCCCCCCCCAGGCTATTCAATCCAACTTCAGGGCAGACCGGAAGCTGGGGAGGGGGTGTTGCCATTGTATTCAAAAATTCCATCAGGGTTAGCAGAATTGTCACCCTGGCCTGCCCTGGTCTTGAGTTCCTCCATTTGGCTGTGGACCATGGGGACAGATTAGGGGTGGCGTTGGTGTACCGCTGTCCCCGCGATGCAGCGCTGTTCCTGCGAAGGCTGACAGACTTTGTCTCTGCGGCACTATTGTGATCCCCAAGGCTGGTGCTCCTGAGGGACTTCAACATTCATGCAGAGGCATTGTCTACTGGTTTGACCTCAGACTTCATGGAATCCATGACATCCATGGGGCTGTCCCAACAAGTGAGGGGACATACACTCGACCTTATATTTTTGGTTGGTCAGGGACAGTATGATCTGAGGGTGACCAGGTTTTCTTCATGCGCCTGTCATGGTCAGATAATCACCTGCTGAAATTTGGTCTGGCAATGTCAACACCCCCTCATGGGGAGAAAGGGCCGATTAGAATGGTCCACCCACAGAAGCTATTGGATCCAACTGGTTTCCAAGATGCCTTGGGTGGGTTTCCGGATGAGCTGGTTGGCATGGGTGTCGAAGTCCAGGTTGCAGAATGGTATTCAGCCGCGACCAGGGCAGTTGACTCCATTGCACCTAAACGCCTTCTCCGTGTCAGGGCTCAGCCCTCCCCCGGTTTTCAGAGGAGCTGCAGGCCATGAAACAAGTTAGGGAGATCCCTAATAACACTGGTTCATATGTTGGTAATCTCGAGGATTGACTATTGCAATGCTCTCTACGTGGGGCTGCCCTTGAAGGTGGTTCGGAAGCTGCAGCAAGTGCAAAATGCAGTGGCCAGGCTGGTCACTGATACATCTAAATTTGACCATATTTCACCTGTCCTGGCTCGCTGGCACTGGCTGCCAGTATGCTTCTGGGCCAAATTCAAGGTATTGATGCTAACTTATAAAGCCCTTTACGGTTTAGGAGGGCATCCTGATTGGTGTCAGAGTGCCTGTCCCTCAGGTTATCTTCCTGTCCCACCTGCACCTCCCAGTCTTTAATGTTGCGGGTGGCCACTCCAAAAGAAGCCTGGAAGGTGTCAACCAGAATCCGGGCCTTTTCAGTAATGGCCGCTCTGCTCTGGAACTCTCTTCCTGTGGAGGTGCGACTGCCCCCCCCCTCCTGAGCTTCCGCAAGCAAATTAAAACCTGGCTTTTTACCCAGGCCTTCCCAAGCACCACCCTTTTGTAAAATTATGCTCACCCATTGTCTGCCATCTTATGTCCCAGACAGGTGATTTTATGGGGGGCGGAGGTAGGGTTTGTTCCTTTTTAAAAAAATATGTTTTATATATTTTTGATGGTTTTAATAATATTTTGTAAGCCGCCCAGAGTAGTGGTATGTTCACTAAATGGGCGGGGTATAAATAAATAAATAAATAAATAAATAAATAAATAGTAAACTGCCCAGAGTGGGCTTAAGGCACTATGGGGCAATATATAAGCAGCACACGTTGCTTTGCTTTTACACTTGGATGTTTATTTTTTTTTAAAATATAATATCATGTATTGTATAGGGCTCTTTTCTCCTGGTGAGGGGAGAATTATTTCCTATTTAATCACATTTTTATTCTTGCATTGATATGTAGTGATTAGTGAACATTTATCAAAGTCTTGCAGCAAGATCTGGCACTACACAGATGGCTCTCCCTCCCTCCCACAGCAGAAGAGCCACCACAAGGATCCAAAGAGTTTCCACAGCCCAGTCTTATTATCTTGAAACTGACTAGGAAGAATGGAAGAACCACTACTTGCAGTGTGTGTGTGTGATTGTCACAAATTCCTTCAGCATATCGGCTTGATAAGAAGCTACTCGTAGAACAATAGGTTTATAGGATGTGACATGTGGGTTCTTACTATCCTCATGGCTCCTACTAACCTGGTGATATGACATTTAGGAAACAATTTATAAGCATTGTTTCTTAAAAATTTCATATCCAAAGTTTCACATCCAGTGCATGAGTGTAACTAATAAATAGAAACACAAATAAAATAAACTCCCATTTCTTCCTAAAAATACATATTTGCCTTATATCTTTCCATTTCTCTTAGCTGGAAGTAGATTAATGTCACTTTTCCTGATGCTCTGTTGGGTATCTCTTCACACAAAGAGATTCTTAACATTTTTAAAGACCATAACTCCCACTGAGCAAGACAGAACTTGATTATATATTTTAAAAGGACATATTGCATCCAGGGCCTGAAGCTGGAGGGTGCCTGCCCCTGCAGACTTGGACTTTGTGATGAGGCTCTGCATTATTTCTTCATGTGGTCTTTTTTTAGTTTTTATTTTTGGAATGAGGAGGCTGCTTGTAGACTGTCCAGACATTCCAGCATCCTTCTGAAGCTGTGTTTTTTAAAAACAGGAGCAGGGAGCAATACTCTAGAAAAATGATATAAATATGTTTACTGTGTCTTGAATATTTGAAATGTTGACAGCAAATGAATAAAAATTGTATTTATCAAACTTAAATTATAATGCACTTTGTCATCTTTGAAACACCTAAATTATCCTTGGAAATGCTGCTTTTAGTTAATTATTACTATCCTTTTGAGTTGTTGTTTTTTTCGGTACATGTTGTGCATTTGTTGTTTAGTCGTTAAGTCGTGTCCGACTCTTCGTGACCCCATGGACCAGAGCACGCCAGGCCCTCCTGACTTCCACTGCCTCCCGGAGTTTGGTCAAATTCATGTTGGTAGCTTCGATGACACTGCCCATCCATCTCGTCCTCTGTCATCCCCTTCTCCTCTTGCCTTCACACTTTCCCAACACAGGGTCTTTTCCAGGGAGTCTCCTCTTCTCATCAGATGGCCAAAGTATTGGAGCCTCAGCTTCAGGATCCGTCCTTCCAGTGAGCACTCAGGGTTGATTTCCTTCAGAATAGATAGGTTTGTTCTCCTTGCAGTCCAGGGGACTCTCAAGAGTCTCCTCCAGCACCACAATTCAACAGCATCAATTCTTCAGCGGTCAGCCTTCTTTATGGTCCAGCTCTCACGTCCATACATCACTACTGGAAAAACCATAGCTTTGACTATGCGGACCTTTGTCGGCAAGGTGATGTCTCTGCTTTTTAAGATGCTGTCTAGGTTTGTCATCGCTTTCCTCCCAAGAAGCAGGCGTCTTTTAATTTCGTGGCTGCTGTCCCCATCTGCAGTGATCATGGAGCCCAAGAAAGTAAAATCTGTCACTGCCTCCATATCTTCCCCTTCTATTTGCCAGGAGGTGATGGGACCAGTGGCCATGATCTTAGTTTTTTTGATGTTCAGCTTCAGACCATTTTTTGCGCTCTCCTCTTTCACCCTCATTAAGAGGTTCTTTAATTCCTCCTCACTTTCTGCCATCAGAGTGGTATCATCTGCATATCTGAGGTTGTTGATATTTCTTCCGGCAATCTTAATTCCGGTTTGGGATTAATCCAGTCCTGCCTTTCGCATGATGTATTCTGCATATAAGTTAAATAAGCTGGGGGACAATATATAGTCTTGTCGTACTCCTTTCCCAATTTTGAACCAATCAGTTGTTCCATATTCAGTTCTAACTGTTGCTTCCTGTCTCACATAGAGATTTCTCAGGAGACAGATAAGGTGGTCAGGAACTCCCATTTCTTTAAGAACTTGCCATAGTTTGCTGTGGTCCACACAGTCAAAGGCTTTTGCGTAGTCAATGAAGCAGAAGTAGATGTTTTTCTGGAACTCTCTGGCTTTCTCCATAATCCAGCGCATGTTAGCAATTTGGTCTCTAGTTCCTCTGCCCCTTCAAAATCCAGCTTGTACTTCTGGGAGTTCTCGGTCCACATACTGCTGAAGCCTACCTTGGAGGATTTTGAGCATAACCTTGCTAGCGTGTGAAATGAGTGCAATTGTACGGTATTTGGATCATTCTTTGGCACTGCCCTTCTTTGGGATTGGGATGTAGACTGATCTTTTCCAATCCTCTGGCCACTGCTGAGTTTTCCATACTTGCTGGCATTTTAAGTGTAGTGTGTGTGTGTTGTGCATTGTTGTGCAGTGTTGTGCATTGGCCCTCCTTAAATATGATTTTCTTGAAAATCAAAATCTAACGAGTGTGCCAGTTTGCTGGTTAGATAGTGGTTTGGGTATCTGGCTGCAGAGCCAGGGGTTGGGAGTTCAATTCCCCACTCTGCCTCCTGGGAGAAGAGCCAGCCTGTGTATTCTTGGGTAAGCTGCACAGTCTCAGGACACTCCCAGAAGAAGGGAATGGTAAACCATTTCTGAGTGTTCTCTACCTGGAAAACCCTGAAAAGGGGTCACCATAAATCAGAATTAACTTGATGGCACATGATGATGATTAGTGTGCCAGTTTATCCAAATGATTGGGTATTAATTAATTAATAGCATTGGATTATGTGTTTTTTTTAACAGTGCTTCCCAGTTTTGTGTCGCAGATACAGCTTGATGTTTCCTCTTCTTTTTGTACAAATATTTGAACAGCAACTGATGCTGCATAACATGTATATAAAACCATTTTATCCACTTCAATGGTTTATCTGCTGATGAGTTAACTTGTTGACTTTGCCTGATTGATTCACTTTGCAAACTGATTAGTTACATTTCTACAGGGAAATGGTGGCAGCTGGCTGACAAGCAGCAGAAGCAGGGTGTTCATATATCCTTAGTCAAGGTGTAGTATCATAACCAAATGGATGGGCTAACTGAGGTTGCAATATGAAAGCATTTTTTTCAGATTGTGTAATGTGCCTTGCCATTTTGGAATGAGTCTTCAAAATGGAATGACTATACGTTCTTGCTCTTTCTTCTCTTCCAATCGTACTTACTCCCACACTTTTTCAACAGGCCACAAAGCCTGAATGTTCACCATAGAAAATGTAGGCACCTCTGACATGACAGGAATTCATGAGGAGTGAACACATAAATAGGTGCATGAAACCAGTCAATCGAAAAGTTTCTCATTCTTTCCTCTCTTCCAATTGCATTTGCTCCCACAGAATAAACTTGTCGATTATCCTACTTGATCCTAGATCAAGATCCTAGACTTGATCCTAGATCAAGTAGGATAAGATGACTGAAATACACATATAGAAAGGCTCAGGTAGTCTTTTACACATATGGGACTCTGCCAATTAGATGTCAGCCAGAATTCTTGACAGAAATTTTAGTCAAGAATAGGCAAAGGAGGCTTTGGGTCCTTTATTTCACCGAGATCTACAAGAGCAGCATCCTACTGCCTGACATTTCAGGGTCAAAATTGGAGATCAGGAAACAGATAGGCCTGTGAAATGCTACAGGGGAAGGTAAGCATAGTTGAGAGAAGAGACTCTGCACTACTCCATGGATCAGTATCAGCCCACTGGAGGTTTCTTTCCTGCCCAGGACCTGCACTGCTCCTGCCAGAATTTCTGCAATAAGAAAACTCACAAGTTGGGACACTAGCATTGCATTCCCTGCCTTGTAGGTGGAAGTTCTTTAGTCTGGGCAGACATTAACCAGTTGAGTGAGAACTAGATCAAAGGCTATCCCTGGGAGGGTGGGTTGTAGCAGGGGTTGTGGGGGGCTCCTCCTTAACTTGTCTGCCTTTTCAGATCCCCTGGCCTTTCCCAGTCTCCTCTGCTGCCCACCCATTGGGACTTCAGTTCCTATTATCCATTGCCATTGGTTGTGTTTATCTGACCTTGGTGGGCATTGCAGTCCCAAATATCTAGAGGGCATCAGATTAGGGAGACCTGCTCCAGCAGCAAACAGACTAAAGCTCCTGTAACTGAAAATACATCAACTTGCAGAAGAATATTCTTGTTCTCTCCTTAGTGAGGAGGCTGATTTTTTCCTCTGGTTATTTCCTGCACAATGTATTCAATGTTTTCATGAAGTCGTTCAAAACACACACACACACATATACACACAATAAAATAGACAGGTTGGTCATTAACAGATATAAAAATGATATCTGCAAACCAAACATTGATAAGGTATACCTGAATAATATTAATTCAGTTGAATATAACCAGCAGGCATGAAGAATGATGAACCTTTTGGGAAATTATCAATTGGAGCTATGAGTATCTAAATGGGATGCATATTTCAAAGGCAGGAAGTAGGACAGGTTTTCTTGTTATCTGTTTTAATACCCACTGTTACACAGTTGTTATTTTCCCTTTTCCTAGATTTCTGGGCTTTAGAAAACAACAAAGGAGCCTTGCATTTTAAAGTTAACATCATCTTCCCCCCCCCCCCCCACAAGAACTTTGGCAGCTTGCATTTTTCCTGGTTCTTCAAAAGGGATACCCCAGGACAGAACTAATTTTATACTTCTATGGCCCTCGGGAATGGCACAGCTGTCTGTTATTCTGGAAGATGTGGGCTATACAGATTAAAATATCTCACTGTGCTTTTTACCTTTTTTGGGTGCTCCATGTGAAATAAGAATGCTAGCAATCTTGGAATGAACATCCTTGGCCAATCTTGAGTCCTCACGTCTGGGTTCCTGTCAAATGGCCAGTCTAGCCATCCTCAGGAACCAAGCTTGACTTAAATTGCAATGTAAGTCTTGTTTGTTCATTTTTTTTTTAAAAAAAGAATACCATTGGCACAGAGGAATTTTAATAATTTTCATATAATCTCTTCCTAAATTAACTAAAACTAGCATAATCCCTTGGGGTCCCAGAAGTAAATAATTTATAATATATTATTGAATGTCAAGTAAGGGTAAAGGATGTCTTCTTCAAAAAGCTCTGTCTTGGTTCCTCAGGAGCAGTAAAAAGTGTGATCAGGAATTGGAGGAATCTCAGGTTGCACTCAAAAGGAAGTCTTCTGATATTTGCTCAACAGCTTTCTGGGGCTAGTACACCTTAAAATAACGTGTGACTCAGGAAAGATTAGCATCCTTTGGCAGAAAGTATAATGACAATAAAAAAAGACAATTGCGTGATATCTGAAGCATTATTTTGCTATTTCCTGAACAGTGGCATACAGGTATCACATTGAAATTCTCAGCTCTGTTTACTTTCTAATCTGCACAAACATTGTACCTATTCTGACCACTCCTTCAGTTCATTTTCAATCTCCACCCCCGTGATGACCTGAACTTCATAGTGGGCATTATATAAAGCCAAGATTTCGAAGGGCTTCTGTCCTTCTTTCTTAGCCACCATGGGGCTAAGGGTGACCATCCTTTTGACACTATGGCTGGCTGTGGGCTATGCAGGTGAAATTAAAAAAGGTAAGTCTTCTAAAGAAGATGCTTTGCACTGGGGAAGCCTGGAGAACACGGGTTTTGGTAACGCACAACAAGCCAATGTTTTGGATTTCTCATCTAACTAAAAGTGCTTTAAGGAATATGAAAAGCATGATCTCTAGTGAGAACTGAATGCTCCTTCTCTTTGCTTATAATATAAGCTATTTTGGGTGGTCTACAGTAATATGCTAGCAGGGTTAATGCATGGAGAATCTTGTATCAGTGTCTTTGGAACAGATTGAGAAATAGGTTGTATCAGAGTACATGGACAACTCTTTCAGAACTATTCAGCTGCTTCTGAATCCCACCTTCAAATGCCATGGGGCCTCAAATGGGGCAGAACTGCCTTTCTGTGAAAAGGACAGCCAAGTGGCATTATCATTTATGAGCATCCTCTTGACTTTGTGTCGTCAAGAGGAAACTTTGATTTTTAAAAAATATAAATATGTAGAAAATTCTATAGAGGTTGGAGGAACTGGACTCAAAAGCCTCCAGCAATTTTTCGTGCCCTGTATCAGCCTGATACATAAATAGATGCTTAGCCATTGTAACTGCATGATGCACTAACAGGCAATGGTCCTTGTGCCCCAAGGTCCCTGAGCTGCATGGCTTTATGCCACATCTTCTTATACCAGCAATGTTGACTGAGAACTTTAGTGTGTCCTTTTCATAGTGCAAATGTACACATTACTTGAGATGTTGCAATCTCTCATTGTGAAGATGAGATGCCAAAATTTCAAGAGGACATTTGATACTAGCGACCTCTTCCCCTTCAGAGGCCCTTGGAATTTTATAGCTTATTTTAACTAAATGGCATAAATCAATTCTGCTCCACAATCACACTTAAATTGCACTTAAGAGTTACTTTATCCTCATTCTTCATCTCTACAGGAAGAAATCCTAGCCATGGCCAGTATGTCTGCAGTACCTGGGGGAACAACCATTTCAAAACCTTTGACGGTGATTTTTACCAGTTTCCTGGTGTCTGTGATTACAACTTTGTGTCTGACTGCCGAGATACATACAAGGAATTCTCCATTCACATCCAGCGTGAACTGAACAGTCAAGGGCACCCTGACATCCAATTTGTTCTTGTCACAATTAAGGATGTTTCAATCCAACTCAGTCACTCATTGGTTGTGGTGAACGGGCACATGTGAGTTCTTCTGATATTATACACCAAACGTACAGTTTTCTGGCTAGGAACCTTTCACACAAAACTCATAGGACTAGTTATGCTGCTGATATATGGTTCTCGGTATAGGGGCAATATGCCTGTGAAGAAGCCAAGTGGAAGGGTGTTACTCTGTCCACGTCATTCTTGGAGTTATCACAGTTGATTGTTGTAACAATAGATTGCAGGACTACAGAGACCTCTGCTCTGATCTAGCATGACTTGGCTTGTATTCTTAATATGAGCACAAATTTCCACTTGTCAAATTGGATTGGGTAGAAACTCAAGTCATGCTCTCAAAAGTAGTTTTAACCACCAGAAATTTGCCTTAAGCAAAGTAAGGTTGAAAGCAAAATTTTAGTTCTGGTGAAAGATCTGAAGACTCTCCAGAGGAGTCAAAAGGCATTTTAACCAGGCCAGTGGCAACTCTAAAGGTATCTTCCTCCTTCCCACACACAGTCAATAATTCTCAGCTATAGCAAAATATGATGTAAACCTGAGCATTCCAGCTCAAGCAAACCCATCCGAGGAATTTTGGAAACTGAAAGTTTGTCTGTCTTCTGGAAAAACAATAAAATCTGGTTATAATTTTGAATAATTTCCTCATAGTGTCACTACAAATGTGCCCTATATTACAGTCCCATCTTGCATTGTAGAAGAAAGGTGCACCAACTGCATCTTATGGATGCAGAACTATCAAGATGTCCTAGCCATATCCTTGGGCCTGTCTCTCTTGACTTTTTCCTATTTCATTACACATCCTGAGCATGCCCAAGTCTGTTAAGGGATTCTCTTTTACACCTGGATGGACACTACAGCAGACTTATTCTTGCTGATGCTTACTATGAAGCAGGAAGATGACATATTAACAGCTCTACAGTTGTTTAAGCCTTGGGGAAATGAATGGGTGGTCTGGTTTTCCTAGTTTCTTTTAAGTTTTGGTTTTTCCAGAGCTTGGAAAGCTAGTTTAAAAGGAATGTAACTGCAGTTACATCCAAATACAAAAGTAATGTGTTACAAAAAGAATTACAGTTACAGTTTTTGAAAAAGCATTGATTTAGTTTCTTCATTTGTCAAAGAAATCAACAGAGTCTCTTAGTTACTTTTAAAATGTAACTAAATGTCTCAGATGGTACAAAACTAACTTGTGGTACAGATCAAGGTAGTAAGGCTACACCCCATAAGTTTAGAACTAATCAAAATATGTACATTTAAACTGCAAGAGGTGTGAAGTTATTCCTTCTTATATTACTATTGTGATATAACTTAGTTATGTCTTGGTTATGGAAATAGTAATTAATTGCAAGCAATTAGTTACTTCTAAGCTTTGTGTTTTTCCCAGCTCTGGGTAACTGAAAGGAATTCTGGGCATTATATCCTTTTTCTTCTTCAAGTAATAATTTACATTGTGAATTTATTTATTTATTTATTTATTAGATTTCTATCCCGCCCATCTAGACCCAAGGTCTACTCTGAAGGATATTATGACAATTTAAATCCATGCCAAATATTGTATACTTGGTTTAAGAGAGCATAATTCCTTCCCATGTTGAATGTTATTTATTTTCTTTTTCCTGTAATGCGACCTGTTCTACTGCTCTTAGATTCACTAAGATTTTCTTCTGCAGCTAAGCCTCTAAAATGAGCAAAATCACCTATGTGACAAAATTTAAAGGACATATCCTGCTTTCTTCTCATTTAAGGGAATTTAAAAAATAATAATAAATAAAAATAGTCTTAGAACTGCACAGCTGGAAGCTGGATCATAGGGTCCAATCGCTGTCAAGGAGGCAGAGTAGGGAATCAACCTCTTGGCTCCACAGCCATATAATTAAATCACTGAGTTATCCAGCTGTACTACATATGGAAAATTTAAGGCAAAAACATCTGGGGAAAAGAGTACTTCTTAAAAGAAAAGTGAAATGTGACCATTTATTTTCTTAAGTTTCCAGTTTGAATGTGGAAATTAAGAAGAAATGGGTAAACTATAATAGAATACAAATAACATTTCCCCTGCTTTTTTTTTTCACCTATTCTTATTAAATATAGCTAGCATGTTGTTCCATATAAATAAAGTTTTCTCTTGTGTACTTGAGCAAAATGTCTGTCGGGATAACACGAAGGCCATAAAACAGATAGAAATAGAATGTGAATTCTACATATACAGTGGGTTTTTTTTAAAAAAACTTTCCGTTTAATGCTACAGCTCTTGCATTCCATGTAATTTGATGCCAACTTTGTGTTATTTCTTTTTCTATAGTGCAAAAATGCCTTACCATAATTCTGGTCTTCTGATTGAGAAGAATGACATGACTATCAAAGTCTATGCCAGAGTGGGTATGACTGTCATATGGAACAAAGAGGAAGCCTTGATGGTAGGTGTCACATCTGACTGTTGTTTTAAATAGGCTCAGTGTCTCAGATCCAAAACATGTCAGAGACTGCTTCCTTAAATTCCTGGCTACTACCTAAGAGCATCTAACAACACCTTCCTGAACATAGTTTGGGAAAGTTATTTTTCAGAGAGTAACTCTCTCAGGTCCTCTAGATGGCACAGTCAGTGAGGTTCTGGGGAAATCTTCTAAGTTCTGCCCTTGACCCATCTGATGTCAAGGGAAAGTAGACAAGCATTCTCAGTGACTGCTCCTCAACCAAATAATACCTTCCCCTTTGGATATTGTACTGGAGCCCACCCATACCTGGTGCTTTCTGCATGGCTGTGAATCCTTGGGGTGGTGGGGATTCTAGTCTAACATATCTAAGTGCAATCCCAAAGGCTGAATCCATCTCATGTCCAGATGAGCTCAAAATCTTGTTCTAGCTCTGGCTTTTGATGGCTCAGAACATGGTGCTGAGGAAGTGGGAATATTGGCAATAATACTTCTTGTTAGAATTTGAATGTTGCTCTATACTATATTTCAGAAATGCTTTGCTTCAGGAAATCAACATCTGCCATGCTGAAAATTCATAACTTATTCCAGAAAGAGCTTTTCTCTTTCCTTTATTTCAAGTCCATTATTTGTTTTAGTGCCCTATCTAAACAATTGCTCTGCTTGTCATAGTAGTCTTGATTAAGGATGGAAAGAATACTTACTGAATTACCATTTATCATTTATTTAGATGAGACACCTTGTTGAGTAATTTTCATCCTTTGTGAAATTGTTTGCTTCTAGCCAAGATTTCACAAAAAAATATCCAGTGTCCTTTCTGCTTTGGAAGCAAAACCCATAGGCAGCAAGCACAGAAGGACTGGCTGATGGATTTAAAAGATGCAAACAGACCATCCAGGGCTTCAAATTCTTTTTAAAAAAGTAGCAGCCACCCCAGTTTTAGGTAACAGTGCAATTGTGTCACATATGCAATGTTCAAGAAGTGGCCATTTTGCACAAAACATTCTGTTTAGAGTTCTAGGAAATTCCATACTATCTTCACTGGCTGAGAGATAAATGGTACACTTCCTCATTGTTGTGGCAATTGTAATATCAGAGAGGGGTAATCCAAAAAGGTAACTTCTCTGGATATAAACTTCCTTTACCAGGATTAGGGATGTAAATCCTCCCTTGCCTTATGCTTGCGAACAAGGATGAAGCAAATGGAGATATATATGTGCCTAGTCCTGACACAAGAAGCCCACAGCCAGACCTTAGAAAAGTCACCTTTTTGGATGACCACACCTAGAAATGCCCAGCAAGTGTGTACTTTCCTGAGTGGGGGATTCTTAATGCTCTTCTATAGTCTGCCCATGGCTCAATACTATTGCTTAGGTAGTGCATGAATAAGTTTATGCTGTCCCAAATTAAACTCCTGTCCTGTCTAGCTAAAGGCTTTCGGATGGCAGATATGGAAAAGATCTATGCTTGAGACAGTGCAGCACCACTTTTACTTAGAGTAGCCAGCATTGGCTGGGTAACCCCAAGATCTGACTCAGTGTAAGGCAACTGTACATGCTCTGTTGTTGTAGTTGTTGACATATTCTCTGTCATTCTACTTTTACTATTTAGGTTGAACTTGACAGTAAGTTTCAAAACAACACATGTGGTCTGTGTGGAGATTACAATGGCCAGCAGATCTACAATGAATTTATCTCTGATGGTGAGTAGAAAAACACTACAGAGACATAGAATCATAGAATCACAGAGTTGGAAGAGACCACAGGGGCCATCGAGTCCAATGCCCTGCCATGTAGGAACTCCATCAAAGCACTCCCAACAGATGGCCATCCAGCCTCTGCTTAAAAACCTCCAAAGAAGGAGACTCCACCACACTCCGAGGCAACCTATTCCACTGCCAACCAGCTCTGACTGTCAGGAAGTTCTTCCTGAGATTCAGGTGGAATCTCTTTTCCTGTAGTTTGAAACCATTGCTCCTTGTCCTAGTGTCTGGAGCCATGGAAAACAAACCTGTCCCTTCCTCGACATGACATCCCTTCAAATATTTAAACATGGCTATCATGTCCCCTCTTAACCTTCTTTTTGTAAGGCTAAACATTCCCAGCTCCCTAAGCCGCTCCTCGTAGGACAATGCTTCCAGACTTTTCACCATTTTAGTCACCCTCCTCTGGACACGTTCCAGGTTGTCAACATCCTTCTTGAACTGAGGTGCCCAGAACTGGGCACAATACTCCAGGTGAGGTCTGACCACAGCAGAATAGAGTGGTACTATCACTTCCCTTGATCTAGATACTATACTCCTATTGATGCAACCAAGAATTGCATTGGCTTTCTTGGCAGCCGCATCACACTGCTGACTCATGTTCATCTTGTGGTCTACCAAGACTCCTCGATGCCTTTCACAGGTACTGTTGTCTAGCCAGGTGTCTTCCATCCTATATCTGTGCAGTTCGTTTTTTCTGCCTAAGTGTAGGACCTTACATTTCTCCCTGTTGAAATTCATTTTGTTAGTTTTGGCTCAGGACTCTGATCTGTCAAGGTCATTTTGAATTTTAATCCTTTCCTCTGGGGAATTAGCAACCCCTCCCAATTTGGTATCATTTGCAAATTTAATCAGCATACTCTCTATTCCTTCATCCAAGTCATTGATAAAGATGTTGAACAGCACAGGGCCCAGAACAGAAACCTGAGGCACCCCACTAGTTACCTCTCTAGTTATCACTTACAACATATGACCACTTTAAATGTAGAAGTCACAGTCAAGCAGTACTTTATAATACTGTGCTGTTAGCAATCCACAGACAGATTAAAAATGTATGTCTCTAAGATTATAGTTGGTTTTTAAGGGTGAAGTAAAATATAGCTTTTACTTCACATAAGGCACATGCGAAGTAAAAACTATATTAACGAAAACATTTTTGGTTCTGAATTGTGTCATCAATATAATTGAAGACTATGTTTTACTTTGTTCATTTAGTCAAGAAGGCTTAAGAGCAATCTATTTTCCCAGTTAACATATATATGTAAGAACGACTGCTGAAATTCATGTTACAAGTTGTGATAGATAGCACACTGCTTCCAACACATCAAAAACTAAGAGGACAGATTCATGAATTCTCCAGTGAACATGGATTGACAATGTAGGGGGGAAAATCAATCCTCATTGTACCTTGATAAATCTTTGCAGATATGAACAAAAAAGTTGTGTAATTTAAAACGTTTCAAGGTCTAGATAGGTACCTAGGTGAATAAATGTACTATGCAATGTTGAAATTTGCTTGAAATCTTTGCTAATGATTATGAGAGCAAAACTAGATGATCTGAATTTTGGTTAACAAGAATAATATAACATGTATTCTATTGCATTACTGCTTCTTAGCGCTTCCTAAATTAGCTGTATAGTATTAAAAAACTGACTTGTGTAGCCCTGCCTACTCCTAATCAACCCCTCTTTTCGATTACCATGATGCCTGAAGACTAAGGGAGAAAGGTGGACTGTTATAACTGAGGTGGTTTGTTTAATGTTTAGTGCCTATAACAATGTGGTTCTCTCTTTCTTACAGAATTTAAATACAACACAATCACTTTTGGAAATCTACAGAAGGTTAATAATCCGCTAAAAGTATGTCAAGACCCTGATGAAACACAGACGGTGCAACTCTGTAACAAGCACGTAAGTCTCAAAAATTACATCAAACACCACATACTTGAAACAAGAAAGATTGGGCTGTCTTAGAGGAACAGTAAGGGAACAAGACAAGCAATCACTTGAGAATTCTGTTACACTCCTAATTTGTTCTTCATTGTGCAATAAGAAATCAGAGAAAAGGAAAGCAATTAGACCTAAGGATGATGATGATGATGATGATGATTATGGTGCAGCAACACATCATCCCTGCTGTCAAGCAGGGTTTATATGAGCATTATCCATGCATCTAAATCAAGGGGTGAGCAATTTGCAGTCCCCTCTGAATTTGATGGGCTGCAACAATCATGATTTATTAGCATAATCCAAGTATCTTCTCTGATCTCAATTGATGTATCCTTGTGTTGATGATCTCCAAGACCAATAATGTCTTAGATTTTCTTCGTACAGGTCATTGAACAGTATATAGCAGGGACAATCACGCTAGGCTCAGCAGTAGTATCCAATATGTGTGATACAGAAGTTACAAAACAATTAAAAGTATCTAGATAAATTTCCAGTGCTAAGAACTTTATATTAAGGAACTAGTCCAGTATGGACTTGGTCACCTTTATGTGACTGCTTTCCAGAAGAGATACCCATGCAAGGGTCTCTACATTGGTTTGCAATAGAAAGCATGCCACCATCTTCTTTGATGCTGTGGAGATATTCAAGACAGTTGTGTGGTTTGTGTGAGCCCACATGTGTCTTCTTCTCCACCAGCCAGCCAATTGAAAAAGGATTGGATGGCAGGGGTAGGACATCCAGAGCAGAGAGAAGGTAGCCAGCTCTCAAGCCAGTCCACTTGGGTACCTAAAAATGCTTCCCAGTGAAGCTAGACTGCCTCACAGCTCCTTTGCCCTCCTTATGGTTTGTGGATATAAGCAGTAGAGTATTGTTAAGGAATAAGTTGGGTTCACTGGTGGGTCTTCTCATATTCTGTTCATTTGTTCTACCTTTGTCATTACTTTATGATCACCACCTGGTTTTTGTGTATTGTGTATTTCTTTCTGCCTTTTGCCACAGTCTTGGGTGTATAGTTTTGGCATAGAACTGGATGCAAAATTGGAGGAAATTTGGCCTGTGTTCTTGCATCCCTGTTTTTGGGGTTCCCTTAAGAAATCTTAGGGCAACTTTCTTTGACATGCCCAGCTCAGGGATAGTTGCTCACCTCACACAAGAGCACATACAGTGGCTGTGTGCCCTGTCTCTCTGTAGTGTTCACTGGCAGAGGCTAGGGATAGTAGTTGACTGGGCAGCAAGCAGGTTGTCTGATGCTTATCCACAGCTCCATGCTGTGCCAGGATCTTTAAAACTGTGAAAAGTACTCATATTTTCTTCTACCCAATGATCAAAACTTGGTACAACATGTATTTTTTGCACTCATTCCTGTAGCCTTGAAGCAGCCCCTCCCCTCCTCAAGGAAACACTGGTCAAAATCTTGTTGTAAAATACACCATGCAAAAGGGCAATCACACAAGTGGGATTTTTTTTGTAGTGTGTCATCTGTTAGTTGTGTATCCAGTTGCATGAATGGCCTCATTATTGACTGTACAACCTAGATGACGAGAAATCTGATGCACAGATGGCAAGAGTCTTCCCACTGCTTGCATGATTGCAAGGCAATGAGATTCTGGCCATTGACTCATAATTTCCCATTTTATGACTGAATTGCTTACCTTGAATCCATGATTTTGGCATGCTACTTTAACCAACTGTACTTGATACTGTCACTTCAGAAGTGGGTTTGTGTGTGTGTGTGTTGTGGGGGACAATATAAGAGTTTCAAGAGACCAGTTTAACTCTACTTTCTTCTCTTTCTAGCGTGATGAGTGTGAGCAGCTGCTGACAGCTCCAGCCTTTGCAGATTGTCAGTCCCGCTTGAACTTGGAACAGTACATTCAAGCTTGCATGCAAGACAGGTGTGCTTGTCAGAATGGTGAAGACTCCTTCTGCCTCTGCAGCACTATCTCAGAGTTCTCCCGACAATGCTCCCATGCTGGCGGAAAGCCTCAGAACTGGAGGACGCCTCAACTGTGCCGTAAGTAATGGAACTGGAGCTAACAACACATAATCTCTAATGTTTCACAGCAGAGGGAAGTCACGTCTAAGTGATTTAAACTAATCATAAAGAAACATAAAGTAAAATTAAGTATTTTTTTTAAAAAATAAGTAAATTAAAATCACAAAGTAAATTAAGTAAATTCTACACTGCCTATGATCTTTTTCATTAAGAACATCTTCCAGACAGCATCAGAGGAAGTCTTGCAATATGATCTTTCTTTTGTGATAAGTGATGAGAATTAATTGTGATGGAAACAGATGTAATCATTGCATTATGCTTAAAAATCAAGGAGAACTGAAAACATAAAGTCAGGATAATGGATGTTTAAAATTCTTAGAAATGAATGATGTCTATGGTGGCTATCGTTTGGATTGCCTTTCTTTAATTTCTGCCCTCATTAACGATTGCTCTGCCATGGTGCTGAGTCACCATGGCGAGGAGGCTTTGCTTTCCCGGCCGGAGAGCGGCGTCACGGTTGTATGACACCACTTTCCAAGGGGAGGAGGGACAGAGCCTTTAAGAAGACTTGGTCCCTCCGGCTCAGCCTCTTTGCCATTTTTCAAGCAAACCCTCCCACCCACTCTAAAGTAAGAATGAGATTAGCTGGTTGCCTGTTGGAGCCGGATGGGAATTTTTGGCCTGCATCCTAGATTGGCTGTTGGATGTGGGTGCATTTTCACCCATCCCATTCTTACCTAATGGGTGAGGTTATAAAATTTGAACTATTATAGTTAAAGTCATTTTGGTCACAGCTGTGGGTAGTGCGAAGACAAGAGTTGGGGTGAGTTCACGGTGAACACGTGGTGCAAGAATTATGCCATCTTTCTGTCAGGTGGAGCCAGTCGGGCATCAGATGAGAGGTGGCTTTCCATAGGGGGACCTCCCGGCCAGCAGCCCACTTAGGGTCACAAGACTCAGTGGGCTGAGAAGGTGGGGGTACCCTTAGCACAGAGCACCTGAATTCGTGCTGTATAATGGACAGCACGATTCAGAAATAGGAGCTCGCCTTGCTGTATTGAATGGTCCGGAGGTATAGGCTACTCCGGATTGAGAAGTATATCGCACTACGTTCAGCCCCCCTTGGGGACTAGTTTAAATAGTTGTGGCCCAAGTTTTAACCCAACAACCTGTGTCTCGCCTCTTTATTTCCAGGCTGTTGTATCTGTTAAATGTATTCACTACAACATCTATTGCTTACAGAGCCTCTCTTTCACAAACAGAAATGTACAGGCAGGCATGCACACGTGCACACACATGAAATTTGACTCTTTTGAGCACCTTTCAAAACATTAATGAAATTACTTTAAAATAATTGTAATATTTATTAAATTATATCACTATAAAACTTGAAATTCAATTTTTAAAGTGTTTTTAACGACAGTCAGAACTGTTTTGTCCCTCAAGGTAAATAGTGTTTTGAGTAATATTTAGCCAGGTTCCTCATTACTGTAATTCCATTCTCTCCCCCATCCCCATTAACATTTGTCATGGGTTTTAATTCATATTTCTAACTGGTGCTTGTGTCTTCTCTTGTTCTAGCTAAGTCATGTCCTGGAAACATGGTCTACCTAGAAAGTGGGTCACCCTGTATGGATACCTGTTCCCACCTGGGGATCAGCAGGCTGTGCGAAGAACACTATATGGATGGCTGCTTTTGCCCTGAAGGTAACGGTTTGTCTTGTTCTTTATGGGATATAACTATGGGTTTATATCAACAAAACCTAGGCTCACGTCCCTGCTCCAATGACTGGCCAAGGCCAAGTTGCTACTGCTGGAAAACATGCTTAGCAGTAAGTAAGATTTAATGAACTCAAGGAGACTTAATTATAAGCAGGAATTGCTCATGCTCTGAGCAGGGCTGGCACCTCAAATTGACATGAGTCATGAATTTCCCCTTCACTGACTGGCCCAAACCACAGGCTGCCAGTATTTCTGAGAAAAACAACTTTGGAAAGGATTGAAATAAATATCTCTGAGCTTCTTTGGAAATGCATGAGGTACACATGTCAATGAATACACTTGCCAGACACAGGCCTCATTTAGAAAATGTTTTGACCAAACATTTCTGTCATCTGCTAGTAGCCAGAGAAGTCAGGTCACCCCATCCTCTGTATTGTTGGGCTAATTGCCATCATTATTTTGAAGTTGCCGGGCTTCCAAGAAATTAGGTTTTTGTGTTTAATGGTGATCAAAATCCCTCTTACTTCAAGGTGATTTCTTTCCTTGTAAATATGTGGAGATGTGCAGACTAAGTTGTCATAAACAACTGTTGTTACTTTTTGCAGGCACGGTATATGATGACATTGCTGGGGAAGGCTGTAAACCCACAAGCCAATGTCACTGTAAGCTTCACGGGAAAATATATTCCCCAGGCCAAAACATCAACAATGAGTGTGAAAGCTGGTAAGAAATCCATTCTCTTGTGCTGTATCAGCCTCTTTGTAATAATAATCTTTAATATAGCACACTATTTTAGAGTTGACAGTTTTCTAGATACAAAGAATGAAGAGTCTTGAAGCATTGTCTGCAGTACCAGAAGCCTTTGCCTTTTCAGAATAATTTGGTAAAACAAAACCATTAATTAATTTTGGCATATTTCATAACAGAAAGAGAGGCAAACATTTCCTAGTATTACCTCTCAATTCAAAGCAAAGGTGGGCAGCATTGAAGAGTATGTGGAGTGGGTGCATTTACTGTCCCTCAGACTCCCTTCCAGCACCATCTGCTCCTTCCACCAAAGCAGAAAGGACTCTCTGGTTTCTAAAGAATGGTTTCTGAGGTTAAAACAAAGTGTGGAAGGAAACACTGTTTGTCTTGGGGTGGCTCTAGGGACCGCAGGATGCTGTACATCATATTCTGAAATGTAAACAGTGTTCTGTCCTTCAACAAAGAAAAAAATGCTGCTTTTTAGAAAGTGTCAATGTTCTACATATCAGAATTAATGGAGGCCTTGAGCCTCTGGCAACCATCCACTAGGCAATGCTGTGAGCAGAGTAAGCAGTAGCAAAGATCAGCCATGTCCTGGGGCTATGGTTAACTTGTGGATTTACACTTCTGGAAAGAAATCACATCCACGTTTATTTTAAGAAAATAAGAAAGCCAGCATTTATCATTAAGATAGGAAAGATACTAAAAATCCCATTTTTCGTTCGCTAAAATGTTGATGCAGGGAGCCGTAGCTGCCCCCTCACTGCTTGAGATCAAGAACGAAAGATGAGAAGGCAGTAAGGGACATTAGAAACCCTAAGAATACCAGTGTAGATTGACAGAACATAAGCATAGATCAGAGTGAGTAAAGGACGGTTTAGGAAACATGACGAGGTCCTTTTCTATCTGCTTCTCCCCATGCAACGACACTCATCTCTTGCAGTGCCAGATGAAATACACCCAGTTACCTCTGATAATCCTAGTATTAACAACTCACAATAGAGGGTTCTTCTTTCTTTACGTCCCTAAAAAGCAAATGACCTCTAAACAAAATTTTACTCATAATTCCTCACAGTCCTCTGGCAGGAATGTTTGAGGTGAAGCTTTGCTGAAAGGTTGTTGAGGTTGATTTTTTTTTAATGCCAATTTTTTCCAGTGCTGTACAAATGACTTGAGGTTTAGACTGCAGCTTATTTGAAAGAAGAGGCATTATGAAATGGGTGAAATCTTAGATTCCTTTCCAAATGTCCCTACTGTGATGGCCCTCTTGATGAAGATATTTTTGATAAAGTTTTCAGCTGGAATGCTCCGAGCACATCTTCTGATTCCTTGTTTTGTCTGCATTCACAGCATCTGTGACTCTGGTAGGTGGGTATGCCAGGACTTACCCTGTCCAAGTACATGTGCAGTGGAAGGTGGAGCACACATCTCTACTTTTGATGGAAAGAAATTCACATTTCATGGAAACTGCTACTATGTGTTCACCAAGGTATATGTATCAGACATTTCCACACTGATTAAAGAAGGCATGAAATTAAATGTTTAATTAAAGAAATTTGTTTCCTTAAATTTCTTTAATTTGCTTGTGGATTTCCCTTCTCTCTTGATGCAGCTGTCAGGTCAGAAAATCTGATACCTGAACAACTTCCTAAGAGCCCTTCATCTTCGTTGTTTCTAGGCTCCATAAGCATAAAATGAAATCCAAAGTACTGAAAACGTGTGCCTTTTTAAGAAGTTACTGGCATATTCCCGTTATATAGAAATCAGTCTTACAGCTATGAGAAACTGTAGGCATAAATATTTAAGAATGTATGGAAACTAAAGTTAAGTTGTAGGCAAACACTTAAGTCAGATTTCAATCCAAAATACAGGAGCATAAAAGCTACAATGAAAATATTAAAAAGAACGTTTTAATTACATTCTACAAATGTAGGAGTTTATAGCCTTGAAAGGAGTTTATACCCCAAAAGCAGAAAATAGATCTCTAAAATATATCATTAAAAAGTTAAAAGCCTTCTATAAACCTTGCTGCATCTTCTGTGCTAGCTCATTTTTGCATTGACTCTACAAAATGAAGCCATGGCCACAGTCCTGAGTCTCAGTCCAGTTGCTAGACTCCATAGGCAGCCTAGCATTCTCTCCACGTCTTTTCATAACCAAAACGGACCCTGCTGCGTCACGTACCGCTTTTCCTCTAGCGGTTCCGCAGAAGCACAGGAGGCTGCTGTTGCTTTGGTGCAAGAAGAAGTCTCCCTCCCACAAAAAAAATGGCTTTCCCCCATTTTGAGAAAGGAGTCTTATAGACGAGCCTATGCACTTCAACAGAACTTATGTTAGGGCAAAGAGGATTGTTGGGAGGAAGTTGATTGATGGGGATTTGAGGTGAGATGCTGTTAAATATTTTCCCAGAAAAGCTCTAAGATTCCTCCTGAAATAAGAAGGAAGGTGGCATAACCTTGCTGATGAACTTGACATACTTAGGAGGGGCACTTCCAGGCATTTTTTTCTTTCATTGCTTTTTCCAGTCTTTCTGTGGAGGGAATTGGTTCATGGCTGCAATGGCCAGCCATGCTAATTGTATTTGTTCTTCTGTAATTGCAGAGCAATAAAAATGACTCACATGCCCTCTTGGGAGAACTGGGCCCATGCAGTTCTACAGAGAAGCAGACATGCCTGAAGACGGTGGTGTTGCTGACAGACAACAAGAAAAATGTAAGTTCAACATAGGTCATGAGAGGCATGGCTGGGAGTTAGTTTTATCTAGATTGTAGGACTTGATGCCAAACCAAGCTTCTTCGTTGTCTCTCAAAGGCAAATCCTGTTAGCAGTATCCTAAGGCCGACCCATCCAACAAACAAATTGCTAACCTGGCATTTCTCTGCATTAATTTGGGCAACATCTTTCTCTGCTTGCTGTCTCTTTGCTCCTCATGTCCACCCTCAGAAAAATAAATGTACCATAGGCAACACCTTTTTTATATATATTCCAAGAAACCGGAGACGGTCTGAACATTGATTCAAATGTTGGAGCTATAATAAGAAGCGAAATCAGAAACTGAACAACTTGTTTAACTTTTACTGTAAATAAATGTACTCTGCTTATCTAAAAAAAATTTTTATATGCTATTTTCCTTCACACCCATGTCGCCATTACATTTCAGGCTGTTTATTTCACAATTTACATCCTTTTACATTCTTCAGTTTCTTAATAGTTAAAACTTTAGTTGACAATGCTCTTAGTGTATGTAATAAAGATTTTATAATGCATCATTGCTCAAGAAAGGTGCAGACCACAGGTGTGGATTTTTTTCATCATTATATACTTATGCTGCATTATATGACATGCATGACTCAGCTTATGGCTTTGATTGTATTTCCACAGTTCAGTTTTGATTTTAAGATTTTCCACATTCTTTTCATGCATTCCTTTTCTGTCAGATATTTAAGTTTTGTGTGCAGGATGTTATCTGTTTCTAGTATTCCAAGGTATTTATAATTTTAATCACTTATAGTGATTTTATAATATCACAATTTTTAAATTCTATTCCATCTAGTTTTTGGATCTTGCTACAGTGTATAGACAGAGCTGCACATCTGTCAATTCCAAATTTCATTTGAATATCTTCACTAAATATTCACACTGTGTTTAGCAGCAATTCTATGTCTGTGGAACTTTTTGCATATAGTTTTAGGTTGTTCTTGTCATCATTATTTTGCCAATCATTCAAGATTTTTAATTTCTGTTTCATTAACATCCCAAGAAAAGCAATATATATATATATATATAATATTCAAGTGTACTGACTATTGCCTGATAATAAACTAAATCCCTTAGCAGTCAGACAAATTGCAGCATCTATAAACTGTAGCACATATGTTAGTTAAGTAGGCAACACAATATACTCTTAACCTCCTCATACATCACTGTGAACAGCCTGCCAAGCCAAGAAGGATCACTCTGTCCTACACGGTACTTTCCCATCAGGGATGTACACTGTTGTTCGGTGTGCCTATGCATATGTCTGTACATGAATTCCATTGCTCAAGTTTGTGGAGTGTTCCTTAATCAGCTAGCCAAGACCCTGCAGCCAGACCAAAGAACATTTTTGTCAACTTTCATGAATAAAATTGTTGATAACTTTTCCCCTTTGAGTACTATAATAATTATTACAAATGTTTATTTGACATAACATCCCCCTCTTTGTAAAACTCTGAGTTCATACTAACATGTGTTCTCTTCTCACAGGTTGTGGTTTTCAGATCAGACGGCACTGTATTGCTGAATGAGATGGAGATTAACTTGCCCCATATAGCAGGTAAGAAAGGGCTCCCAACCCATGCACTGTCCACATTCACACTTCCGACATTCCTTCATGCTGTCCTCTTGTTTTTCAAGCTAGTAGATCAATGTAAAGCAGAAGGATAACTAACATTCGGGATAGTATTGAATAAATTAAATGAAAATCATTTAATAGTGAATGCTTCAATGCTGGAGGCATTCAGGAGAAAATTGGGCAATCATCTGTCAGATCTACTTTGATTTGGATTCCTGCAGTGAGCACGGGACTGGACTCAATGGCCTTATAAGCCCCTTCCAACTCTATGATTCTATGATATAGAATGTTAGAAAGGTGGTGAGAAAATGCACTCATTTATTTGGCATAGGTCAGTCCAAATGTATAGGACAGTACTGCACTTAGTCTCTTCCCTGTCCCCCTCTTATCCTCTCCTTGCTGAGAAATTAATGTATGACTAGTGCCATACATTTTCTCCTCCTCCTCTCCTGAGTGAGAAATTATACCAGTACAATATCTTCCTGTTCTAGCTCTCCTAGCTGGTATTTGATATGGGAATTTAGGACATAAATAAGGTGATTCTGTTTTATTTCCCAATTAAAGGAATAGATTGATTGAATTACACTCAGTACAAGATGATGTGGCTTCCTCTTTGTTTTCTAGCCAGCTTCTCAGTTTTTCAACCATCTTCTGATGACCTTATTGTCCGAACATCCTTTGGCCTCAGGCTTCAAATCCAGTTGGATCCAGTGATGCAGTTGTTTGTCATGTCAGACCAATCTGCCAAAGGAGCTCTCCAAGGCAAGTCTCAACTGTTGTGTACTGTGACCTAGCACTGCTGATGACACAATACCAATTGGTGGAATTGCAGTATTTCAGCAGAGTTAAAATCAGTCCAGGCGGTCCAGTAGAATAACACTTGTACAGACAGCTACTTCCCAACACGTATATTTACAAGTATGTACAGAAGTTCTCACAGTCCAATCTGACAGCATAACACCATAGCACTCATCAGAAAGAGATCCACATCTTCTCCACATGTCCCATTCATTTATATCTATGTACATTTACATATGGCTAATGGACATTACATCACCCATACATTACTTTATGTTCCAAGAAACATCTTGTGTGAATCAGCACTTTGCCCACTTGCTTAACATGGTGGCTGATTACCACAGCCCTGGTTCTGTTTCAGCAGGGAAATTGTCCTTGACAAACAATAATAAGAAAGGCTTTTTAGAAGAAGGAAAATATCTATGCATTTTCATATAATGTATTCCATTATTGCATTATTGGATAGATTAGAATAAAGTAATGACTGTCCAGATGTCATTAATGTTTCTTCAGAGTTTTTTCTTTTTCGTTCTTAAACTGGAGCTCAGTAAGTTGTTCATCTTGGTAACTGACCAGTTCTGAAGTGACCCCCTAGTAGTTTTTCACCCCAGGGATAGCTCAGTTTTGGAAGTACTTGCACTGTTGTCTCAACATGTCAACAGTAAATTAGCATTTTTCAAGCAGCAGCATCCCGAGAAAAGTTGTTTGTTAAATGTAGTTTTCACTTCCATGCAGACTTTTCCTTTCTCCATGTGTGAACTAAACATTTGAACGAAAAGGGGCAAGTTCAGGAAACAGCACAGTTGCCATATGACATGCAGACCTCTTGATTTATCTGAGACCTGATTCCACCCCCCCCCCCCAAAAAGATATACACTACAGAAGAGCTTCTCCAAAGAATGTGAACAGATTCAGGCACCCCTTGGAAACAATAGCACCTCTTGGCTGATCCTGCTACCCCAGAGGCACCAACTTAGTAAAATGCATATTGATAGGGAGATACATCTGCAGAGAGCTTAAGGTGAGAAGACCTCTGCCTGTTTTGCAGTGGCCTTTGCTTAGGCATCCCCATATTGTGAGCCAAAAAAAGGTTTGAAAATGGAAAAAAAGAAAACTTTGTTGCTTTATGAACAGGTCTTTGTGGGAATTTCAATGGAATAGAAGCTGATGATTTCAAAACATCTGGTGGATTGGTTGAAGCAACAGGGACTTCCTTCGCTAACACCTGGAAAGCACAAGCCAGCTGCACAGACATAGTGTCTTCGTGGGAAAATCCTTGCTCTCTCAGCCTTGAAAATGGTAAGCGCACGAGTCTTTCATAAAGACATGTCACAATTCAAAAGGATTCAGACCACCTTCAAGTCAAAAACCGAATTTGAAGAAGCCATAATCAACTGAGACACTATCAATGCATACATCTTTGAGGATTTGAATATGTTGTCAACCTGTTATTTCCTGTTATTGCTTTTGTTTAAGAAAAATTAGAAGCATCTCTAAACAAATAAGAGTCAACATTTACAAAGAGAAAGAAGACATGTCTGTTTTATCTAATGCAAGATAAATTCCTGTTCTAAAATGACAAAACTATTGTTATTAAATGGTGTTGTTCTTGAATGGTGACAGTATCCCATGATGTTAATAGCTATTAATGAAACATAGAGGGAGGTTGTGTACATTTCAACTTTTGAGCTAGATCTACAACACATAAAATATTAGTTTGGTGCCATTCAAATGGATTGCCATTGTCATCGAAAGAATTTGAATGCTGGGTATATGGCAGTGGTGCATGATGCATACTAAGACATTACTTGAGGTTAATTTCCCTCCTTTTTTTCTAGAAAATTATGCTGAACATTGGTGCTCTTTATTGAAAAGCACAGAAAGTGTTTTTGCGAGATGTCACTCAGTCATTGACCCAACAGATTTTTACAAGGTATGAGTCTTTCATTAAATCTTTTAAAATTATCAGATTATATCAATAAAATTTGCAATGTGGCATGGGGTGTATTCAGTCCAAAATGCACACATAAAGTCTCCTTGAGCATGAGGAACTAGTCATACATAAATTAGAATGCTGACCAAAAGTATTCCCAGATGGCAAAATAAAACATAATATATTATTAGGACTCAAGAAGCTCAGCATGATATACTATCTCCACATCACAGAGAGTTGCTTTGTTGTTGTGGGACAGCACATGTGTGGATTATTATTTTTTAATTGATCAAATAATGACAAAAGAGGACTTCAGTATGTTTGGGGGTGGAGTGAGCCCATCAGGAAAAAAACGAAATTTTAAAAATCAAATAAAGAAGAACAATTAAAAGGTTCCTATATGCCACTGCTAATATAATGGATAGCTCTCAGTGTATATTTGTATCACCATCATAGTAGTGGAACAGGGCACTGAGTGTGTCTCAGCATTGCAACTTTGGGTTGCCATAACTTCATTCAACTATAAAAGGCAGTATCATTGGTTCCTTTTTTTTTTTTTTTTGCAGCGTTGCAAGTATGACACCTGCAACTGTAATTCCAATGAACAATGCTTGTGTGCTGCCCTGTCATCGTATGCAAGAGCCTGTGCCTTGAAACGGGTCATGCTGTGGGGCTGGAAAGACAACATCTGCAGTATGTGTCTACATCTTCATCCCTGCTTTGAACAAAACTGACAAATCCTTCTGCGTTGTATCATTAATGTTTGTAGGCAAGGACAGGATTGGCAGTAGGAAATATGAGATACCTAATTTATCAAAATGGATTCTGGGACATACAGTATGCTTGGATGAATTAAACATGAGTGGGGCGGGGGAAGAGAAAATAAAAAAGGATTTTAAAAAAGAGAAATCAACCAAGATATCATGGGGTGAAACAGCAACAAGAATAATGACTCAGAAGAATAAGATAACAGTGTTTTGTTAATGGAGTAGCTACAATATAACTCCAGAAAGCCATGCTAAAGAATATTGTTACTCCTTTTTTGTCACCACAGATTACTTCAGTTGTTTCATAATGTAAATATGATGCATTCACTTTGCATAAGTGGCTCATGCCTGTGGCAAGCCCTTTTCCTTTTTCCTTTATAAAAATAGCCTTAGAAATACTTTTAATGACACCCCAAGCATGTGGCTATTTCTTCATAGAGAAGCCTCAGGAACAGAACTTAGATGGCATGAACTGAATGGACTTTAAACATTGCAAACAGCTGAGCTCTCTCATGCGTTTTTCCTCCTTGGATTTTTAATGGGTTATTTTCTCTCCTTTCTGCAGCCTCTTCCTGCCCGACAACCCAAGTCTTCCGTTACAATCTGACATCATGCCAGCAAACCTGCCGCTCTCTTACTGATGGTGATAAGCATTGCTTGGAAGGCTTTACCCCAGTAGATGGCTGTGGTTGCCCCGATAATACCTACCTGAATGAAAAAGGTGTCTGTGTGCCAGCTTCTAAGTGCCCGTGCCATTACAAAGGCTCCTATGTGCAGGCTGGAGACATCATCATGAAACAGGATGAGCGCTGGTATGTTAAGGTTATGGTTTATTGGCTTTCTCCTTGGGTGGGAAGATGAAGATTCAGTAAAAGGGACAGTCCACGTTGGGGCTGCACTGCAATTTTTTGCAGCTTCAGGAGGATGGCAGGTCTTGTGTAGAACAGGAGCAGGTACAAACCATGTATGGACATTGTCTTCTTCTGCCACCACAAGGTAAATAATTCAGGACGTCGGAGTATTTGGCATAGACCAGTTGAAATTCTCTTTCCTAACCAACATGAGAAATATTGAACAAATAAGATAATGTCTTTTTGGTGTTATTAGAGGCTAAAATGTGTTAGCAACCCATGTTTTTTCACGATGCCTAGTCATAGTTGTAAGTAACTAAAAATTGGGCACCCAGGGTAAGCAGCATGAAGAGCGCCCTCCAGCTGGCAGCTGCTGCAGCCACCTGTTGTTGCTTCCTGTGCAAAATATTTTTACCTTGCCTTGCTTTTTAAAAAAGGACCCAAGGCAGCTTATATCACTAAGAGACACTATTTAAAGCTAACAACCATGAGTATGCAAATACTAAAAAGAATCAAACAAATGCTACACTAAAAAAGATGGTAAACAAAAGCAACACCAAAAACCACCTTCAAAGCAGTAAGGCACAATAATTCATTTAAAAGTCCCACTCAGGCAGTCAGTTACAGAGAGAAAGCTTTCCTAAAGAGAAAGGTTTTTGCCTGCTTTTGAAAGGATAGCAAAGATGGAGCTAGTCTGGCCTCCTGTGGAAGGTGGTTCTAAAGTCTGGGAGCAACAGAGAACGCCCTCTCCCATGTCCCCACCAAATGCACCAGTGAAGGTGGTGGGACCAAGAGAAAGGCCTCTCCAGAAGATCCTAACATCTGAACAGGCTCATAAAGGGAGACATGGTCCTTAAGATAGCTTGGACCCAAGCTGTTTAGGGCTTTAAAGGTTAGAACCAGCACTTTGAATTGTGCCCGGAAATGGATCAGCAACCAGTGGAGCTGCTGTAGTAGTGGGATTATGTGATCCCTGTTACCAGCCCCAATTAGCAATCTGGCTGCTATGTTTTGGACCCACTGAAGTTTTCTGATACTTTCCATAGGCAGCCCCACATGGAGTGCATTAAAGTAATCCAACTGTGATGTATCTAATTATATGTTACCATGGCCAGATCAGACCTTTTCAGGAATGGGCAAAGCTGGCACGCTCATTTTAATTGTGCAAATACATTTCTAGCCACTGCTGAAACCTGGGCATCCAGGCTCAGAGACAAATCCAGGAACATCCTCAAGCTGCACACCTGTGTTTTCAGAGGGAGTGTAACCCCATCAAGTACAGGCTGCATTCCTGTTCTGTGAGCTGTCTTTTGACTGACCAGGAGCACCTCTGTCTTGTCTGGATTTAGTTTCAGTTTATTCACCCTCATCCAGTCCATTACTGACACCAGACACTGATCTTGAGCTGGACGGCTTCCTCAGATTTAGATGGAAAGGAGAGATAGCATTGGGTGTCATCCGTGTACTGGTGACACTGAATCCCAAAACCTCGGACAACCTCTCCCAGTGGTTTCATGTAGATGTTATAGAGAAACTGACTTTCAGTCATTAGATAATTTCCTTTTATTTCATGCATTGAAATACAACATCTGTTAGAAACTGTTGGCAAAACAATACCCTTGCTTTTTAGATGTTCTTTTGTAGTGGATCTTTAGTTTCTATTATTTAGTTTTTATTAATTCTATAGAATAGAGTTCACTTGCAAAAAGCCAACTACCCATTTTACTGTGTTCTTCTCCAGTATTTGCAAAAATGGAAAATTCCTGTGTATACCAGTGGGGACATCAGATCACGGTAGGTGTAAAGTTACCTTTTCCTGCTTGAATCATACTGCATATGATTTTGTTGTTGCTTTTAGGAAAGAATTCCTTGCCACATGGCCTCATGCTAAAGTTTAATTCCTCCCAGAAATATACTAGGGCTTTACCCTTAAGGTACTGTTTAAACATGTTCTTCCTGTGCATCTCAAGCACATTTCCTTTAGACATTAAATGCTGCTCAATGATCCATCAGAGAAAACTGTCAATTATTTTCCTATATTCCTTAACCACATTCTATTACATGATTAAAATGGAGACCTGTTTTTTCTATTAACAGTACAATCCTGTAAATGTGTATTTAGAAGTAAGCCCAAATGACTTCAAATATGTGTAACTCAAGTGCGTATAGGACTGAAATATTGTTCTAGATTCTGCTGTAGGGGTGGTAGTATTCCTTTACTAGGTAGCTGAATGCATCATAGATAGTATGGTATCCTCATTTCATTTGAATGTTTATTTAAAGGAGATATATCCTTCTTAAAACAATATAATAGTTTTTCTGAAGGGTGTCTTCTATGTGTAAGCATTTCTGCTTCTGTTTAACAAATCTCACAAGATTTTTAAGTGCTGTTATTTAACTACTTGAATCACTAGATTGTTCTCTCCAGAGCTTTCATTTCTGTCCTCCTGTCTATGAAAATACACCCTAATATTCTTTATTTATTTTACAGAATGTTCAGATGAAATGACATATTTTGACTGCAACAACATTAACTCATCTTCTCAAACACCAATACAAGTTACCTGTCAAACCCTGGGTACTGAACATGTAGGTCTTCCACTTTCTTTAATTTGAAATGTTAAATTGTTTTTCTAATTAGTCTTACTTAGTATCTCTCCTGCCTCTGTGAAATAAAACTTAAAGCACAAAATATTGAGTAATATTCAATACAGCATAATGATGTTTCCTTAAAAAAAAGGCTCATTAAAATGCAAAAGAGAAATACTAGTAATAAGGATGATAAGGAAAATGATGATGATAGGTGATAGGGGCTGAAACTGGTTTTGAAAACCTGAATCAAAGAAAGTTTGCATTTAGTTTTAAGACCATATTAAATTTGATTTTGATTAGAAATTGGATTTTATGTTAGCTTCAGATTTGAATTTTTTAAGCCTGAAACACTTTCTATCCCGTATCTGGGGGGAAAAGGTAGATTTATGCCAATTTCTTAAAAATAAATGGAACAAAATTCTCCTCTATTTGTAGAGAATTAAAGCTAGATTTTCAGAGTTTAGCTCTCAGTACTGGGACGTGGTGGTGCTGCGGGTTAAACCGCAGAAGCCTCTGTGTTGCAAGGTCGGAAGACCAGCAGTCGTAAGATCAAATCCATGTGACGGAGTGAGCTCCCGTCGCTTGTCCCAGCTCCTGCCAACCTAGCAGTTCGAAAGCATGCAAATGCGAGTAGATAAATAGGTACCACTACGGTGGGAAGGTAACGGCATTCCATGTCTAGTTGCGCTGGCTACGTGACCACGGAAACTGTCTTTGGACAAATGCTGGCTCTATGGCTTGGAAATGGGGATGAGCACCACCCCCTAGAGTCGGACACGACTGGACTAAATGTCAAGGGGAACCTTTACCTTACCTTTTACTGGGGCTAGGTGGATGCATTTGTCATTCCCCCCCCCCACACACACACACATTTCATTTTTTTTAAAAAAAAAATCAAATTCTTTCTTTCCCAGATATAAGAGATCTGTGAATTTGAGTGGATCTTTATAAAAAGATCTACCAAAATCTTAGCTGTTTCCAATCCTTTCATCTTAATAGATAAGACACAAATTTCTTTTCAGACTAGTGTTGAATTGAAATCTTTTGCCCAGCATTCTTTGTAAATCTTGCAGAGTGGAAATAGTATACTGACTGAAGATTGGTTTCTTTCTTTCTTTCTTTCTTTCTTTCTTTCTTTCTTTCTTTCTTTCTTTCTTTCTTTCTTTCTTTCTTTCTTTCTTTCTTTCTTTCTTTCTTTCTTTCTTTCTTTCTTTCTTTCTTTCTTTCTTTCTTTCTTTCTCATTTCTCCTCAACCCTTTTGTTGCAACTTCTGGATGTGTCATGATGCCAGGTTCTTCCAGATGTAATTTGTATTGTGTAATTACAGATACATATTTAAGGAACTTTATGGGGATATCCAGATGTTGAATTCTTCTATTCCTTACCCCTCCCTTGGTTCTTTTCTGCTCCTTCCATCTTTTCTCCCCCTTTCCAATGCACAACAATGAAAAAGATGAAATAGCTGACAGCAGTGTGTATTGGCTAGCAATGTCCTACTCTCCTGGAAGCATCTGTAGTGCCTTTTCCAAGGATATTCTTTTCAAGGTGTGCAGGAACCTGAAATATAGCAAGTCTTTTCAATAAAAGAAAGAAATCAACTATTAGCCACTTCGTAAACTGATCTCCCTCCCAATATAGAACTTTGCTACTCCCGGAAGTCTCTGAAAAAGCTCCCCTTATATATGTGTCAGGTGGCATCATAACAGTGCATGCGGGTGGGGAACATTTTCCACCCCAGCCCAATTTTAATTCCACACAGGGTTCTGGACAAGTTAGACCGAGGTCTTACCTCATTTGTCCTATAACCATCATGTGTTAATGATGAACTTAATGATGGTGAGCTGGCTTGGCAATATGGAAGTATACTATCAAATAAAAAATAAAATGATTCTGATTGACTTGGTCAAGAAATCTCCATGTAATGTTATTCTTATCCCCCAAATAGTTCCAGACAGAGTGCATCTCAGGATGTGTATGCCCTGATGGACTGATTGATGATGGCCAAGGAAGATGTGTTAGAGAAGAGAACTGTCCATGCATTCATAACAAGGATTTTTATTCCTCTGGAACAAAAATAAATGTGGACTGCAACACATGGTAGGATCCTCATTTGCTATTACTCGTGCTGCTGGTTATATCAGGGTATGAGTCTACTATTGTGTGGAACATGGGTTGCATGATATTTTTTTAGGGGAAAAAATGGTTTGCCCTGCATTTCAAAAGCAATGTACTTAGGCAAAGAACATGCCTTACCCAATTCTTTCTTTTTTGCAATCTCTAGTACTTGCGAGAGAGGAGCCTGGCGCTGCACCACCAATGTGTGTTATGGAACATGTATCATTTATGGAAGTGGCCATTTTGTTACCTTTGATGGAAGATATTATGACTTTGATGGCAACTGTGAATATGTGGCTTCCCAGGTAATAATTGATTACAGACCGGAATAACCCCTCCACCTTACAGCCTTCTATATATACCCATAAGTCGGAGGTGACTTTATGGCACATAATAGCAACATCCATACCTTCAAACCTGTTTTTTGGTAGGACAAGGCTGGGGTGGGGGTGCGAGGGAGATAAATTTCCATCATGCTAGTGAGCATTTGCTAGCATGATTTTGGATGTTACACAGTTTCATGGTAAGCGGAATTATATTTATTTTCTCCTCAAACATCTCTTAGAATCTTATCACCTTCACTAGTGGCGAGGTACCTGTTAAGGTCATTTATGTCCCTTATTTCACCCTAGATCTATGATAGCAACTTAACTCAGAAAATTAAAATGTTTAAAATTTAACTATTCTTTTGCCTTTAGAAAGTAACATTCACAACTGATATTTGTATTTTTGTGACTGAGGCATACTTTGACAATGTTCCTATTAAATAGATGGAGTTCTTGAAATTCCTTTTATCAATATCATTTTAAGCTAGCAGCAAAGTTATCCTGAATAGCACAAAATCTTCATGCTAGGCATGGAAGCAGTCTTTGAGGTAGTTTCTACTGTTCTCCCCTGCTCTAACTCCAGCAACTTTCACAGGAAGTGCAAGCAACAGAACTCAGGTTAAACATACCTTAACTCATTCTGTGGGTTGGACTGGCACATACTCACAACTTGAGTTGCATTTGAGAAGTTCTGGGAACATTTTGATCGCTGGAAGAGTTGCTTTACAGCATTCTATTTTGTATATGCTTTTCATTCCCTTATTCATTTAGTTAAGCAGTTGGGCAAAGTATGCCTCCTAAGACTATACCTCTGAGGCCCCAGCTCCTCAGACCTCTATTCCATTCCAATTATCCATTTTTAAATGAGACGTACATGTGAGAAAGATCACTTTCCACTCCTGGTAAATTGCAGAAGAAGGTTCTTTTGCTATCAGATGGAGGTGTAGGGGCCCCAAACTCTCCAAAGGCCCTCCAGTTCTGCCAAAATCCCAAAAATACCATTTTGGGAATTGAAAGTACAGTTTGTTTTTAGGCTTGCTACAGACTAGAGTAAGTGCTAGGTCTGGAAAACTGTCCCCAGACTCTCTGAAGCTGCCCAGTGTTGACTTAGGTTGTGATAAGGTGGGTGTTTAGCCCACTGGTTGGACTGCTAATGGGACAGGTTGGTTCTCTCTTTTTGACAGCGATCATACAATGCAATTGCTAGAGCAAACCAAATTGTTCCCAAAGTATTTCTTCCCACACCTTTCTGGCCCCTTTCAGGGGCATCTGCTTTTTTGGTGCAGGTAGGATCACTCTAGTTCCAGCACATGTGATCACTGGGAACAGAATAAAAACTAGGCTTTTGCCAATATTGTGAAATGGCTTAAGGCAACTGCTTCAGGATAATGGGAAATTAATGACTTCCTTGGTTCCACGGAGGGGCCAAGGGAGTGAAAAAGAATTTTTTTTTAAAGTATGTGACAGCAAATATTCAGTGCATCACTTTAAACTGAATGCTTCCTCCCAGAAGCTTTTATTTGCTTTGCTTCTCAATGTCGGATCGAGAACCTCCTCAGTTCAGCTGCTGGCAGGCTCTACACCAAACTTTGAAAAGCAAAGCAAACAAAAGCTTCTGGGAAGAAGTTTTCCATTTAATGTGAAGCAAGAAATATTCACTGTCAAATACACACTTAAAAAAATAACTACTTCTGCCTCTCCTCAGAGCTGAGGAAGTGATTGATTTGCCAATATCCTGAAGTGGCTCTCTTATGAAGTCATTTCACAATATTGGCAAAGGCTGCTGCAGACCAAATAGGGTCACTTCAGGTCCATATGCCATTGGGTGCAAGAATCTCACTCAATGGCATACCATCCTCCCACTAACCCTACTGAGCCCAATTCAGCCCACTCTACTTAAACTATGCAGACAAGCCCTTAATTTGTTTCCTGGTTGCTCCAAATGTGCGGGAATAATACAAGATACAGGCCTCTTTGGCTTTACATTATTGAATTAGTTATAAATGCAAAGGTTCTGTAGATCTTATTGTTTCCTAAAATACAGATGAAAATAAGTGTACTGTTGTGATTTTGCTCAGTTTCATTCAAATTTCCTTTTCCATTTTCACTAGGATTACTGTGGCGACAGAAGTTCAGAGGGAACGTTTAGTATCATCACAGAGAATGTGCCCTGTGGAACCACAGGAGTCACCTGCTCCAAGGCCATTAAATTGTTTCTAGACGTATGTATGGAGAGGGCTATGAAAATCTATCTGTTTCATTGTCTGTGTAGTATTTCATATAATCCCACTGGCATTCTCAACCAGCTCAATTTCTATATAATATTGTGGGACACTTGCCCTCTTCCTCCACCTTTCTGGATGGAAATGGGTGCATATTTGGTATACAGTCTTTCTAATCTATGCATTTTTATACATTTTTCTCAAAGCATGCATTTTTATGCATTTTCCTCACTGATGAAACAGTGTTTGTGTTTCTTTTATAAAACATAGTCTATGAATGGAGTACATTTACCTTCAAAAAAAATTTTTTGTTGGCAGGAGGAGAGCATGTGATGCTTACCATTTCCTCCTGATTAGAGGAAGCCAAAATACATGTGTTCACTTTTGCTAATTCTCTTGTTGTATATGAATTTGATGAACTTGTGTTTTTTTAAATCTCAGTTAATGCAGATTTATTTTCCATTTCCATTTATGAGTCAGTGCAAAAGAAAAACATCCTGAAAAAGAATGACGTTTTGAGTTCTTAATTAGATTAGGTTCTAATCTACATATTTGTGAATGTATGTTATGCTATTGGTTTTAAAAGAACTGATATTAGGTCTGTTGACTAGGAGTATCTCATTAAAATGCCCATATCTGTTTTTATTATATAACCTATGTTACACATACCTTTCTTTTAGAACACCGAACTAAAGTTGGAAGATAAACACATAGAAAAAGTGTACCTGAACTCTAGTAGTGACGTGACTTACTGGATCCGTGAGCCAGTTGGGCTGTATGTTGTGGTTGAAACCAGCAATGGTATTATGCTCATCTGGGACAAGAAGACAACTATTTTCATTAAGTTGGCACCAAGCTATAAAGTAAGTGATGTTGAATCTGTTTTCTATAATAATAATGTAGCTCCAGGTACTCAGAAAGTCTCACTGCTTCATCCCTGCAAGCCTTGACTCCATTGATATATCACCATGTCACGCTCTTCTCTTGTCAGCAGCACACAACCGGGGTGGGTGAGAGTTAGATATTCCATATGAATATCTGGGATCCTTTCTGAAAATATACCGTGCTTAATATGAGGCCACAGCCATTAATTATTTTTACTTCATTTGTAGCAAACACTATTCTGTTCATGGTAACTGCCTGTAATTGTTTCAAGTGTGGATGGTTTCAAGTAGTTTACATAATTATAAAGATGGTAAATGGGACACCAGCTAAACTGAGTCTCACCTAATTTGAAATGAACCCATTCTTGTTGCACCCTATCTTATCACAGTTGAGCACTGCTTGTTTGGTGGCTGTCTTTCAATTTATGGCAAAGGTTTGTGTAGAACACAGTAGATATTGCCCTGGGCCAGTCCAAAACTTTTTGCTGCCTGAGGCAGAGGACAGAATGACCACTTTTCCCCATTACAGATACAGAAGCTGACTACGCTGTTATGTTTAAGTGTTCTTGTTAGGAAATACTCACCAGAAAGAGCATTCCGCTCCTAATCTCATTGGTCTTTGGTTTTGTCACTCTTAACGTATGAAGAATGATGAATTTGAATAGGAGAGCCTCTGCCATCTTTGGAGGCTGTCCCACATGAAACGGAACCTTCTATGAGTTCAATGTGACCAGAACTATGACAGAAGGAAAAGGAGGTTATAATATTCCTCATGAATTCATGGTGAAAATTCCCTAATATGAATACTTGGATAGGCCTCTAATAATAATCGTTTTGTGACATCAATTCAATTCCAATTTATGGCAACCCTTTCAGGGTTTTCCAGGTAGAAAATACTCAGAAATGGTTTACCATTCCCGTCTTCTGGAGGCATCCTGTGACTATGCAGCTTGCCCAAAGCTACACAGGCTGGCTTTTCTGGGATGCATCGTGGGGAATTGAACTCCCAACTTCTGGCATCATAGTCACATAGCTAATTTACTGAGCAGTCCAGCCAGCTAGTTGACTCCAAATTCCATAAATGACCATCACACCAGAGAAGAGCATATCAGTTTAGCGGATAAGGACAAGATATGTAGTACACACAATTTTGTCCTCCAAGACAGGGAAGTGCCTGGAAGCAAACAATCAGGGGGCTGCTGATGTTGCTCCTGGCATCTGCCAAGTGATCCAATTGCCTTCATTTATCTGATGGTAGGACTAGTACCACTTCATAGTCATAACAGTCATCTTAGAACAGTGCACTATCACAGTACAGTCTGGTTTCAAAAGAGCTGGTTGCACTGGAATCCCTTGAAAGCTACAAAATATTAATCTTGAATCATCCCCCTTAAACCAGCAGTATCTATTAATGGTAATAGTGACAGAAATGAATTAGGGCAATAAGCCTTTTTTTAAAAACATTCCAATGTCTTTTACCTTTAAATAATTAAGTATTGATGTACTGCATTGTTCTCACTTCAGGGAAATGTCTGTGGTTTATGTGGCAACTTTGATGACAAAGCCAGCAATGACTTCACAACAAGGAGCATGGTCCAAGTGAACAACGCACTTGTCTTTGGAAATTCATGGAAAAGGGATCCAACATGTGCTGATGTGGACACAGTCATTAAGCCCTGTGACGAGAAACCTCATCGCAAAGCTTGGGCAGAGAAAGAATGCAGCCTCATCAGAAGTGATGTATTCCAAACATGTCATAGTAAGGTTAGTTGCTGATAGGTTAATAGGCAATGTTTTGCTACAGGGACCTCAAAGAAAAGTAAGCAGTTGATGCATGGAAGCATATAGACAATGGACCAGTATCTTCTTAGTCATCTTGAAAAAGTCCCCACTGTGGTTCCAGGAAAGCTAGCTGCAGTTATGTTCCTGACAGTCAGTACGACAGTAGGCTGCTTTCTGTGAACTTTAATTAATTGATTTCAGGGGGATTTTGACTGCAGTTCTGTGCAGTCTTGTCTTATGTTCCATTCTGTGAATCTTCCTGCTTCAGACATCCTTCACATCTTTGAGAGGATTTAGTACTCTGAGTACTCTAATGGGTCATTTCTGCAGTTTCTGCAGGCCTTCAATTCTTTAGAGATGGAGGAGAGGATCAATATTTAATTGAGGCTCCTCAAGCTTTGCTAAATCTGACTTAAACAGTTACGTTTTCCCACTCTAAATATATTTCTGTCCTTGATTGCCTTATATTGGGCCGAGCAATGAATCCAGCTCTCAATGTGGAAATGTCTAGAGTGGAGAACATATCTCTGAGGCTGACCCCTCAGAATCCATTTAAGATCATACTGGGTCCATCTGAAGTGCGTCTATCCCCCAATCCTTTCTCTGTGATCCCCTTGATGCCTCATTGATATGAGATAATCTATAATGAGATGGTGTTACCATTGACTCTTGGAAGTGTTATGAACACAAACTGCAAATTCCAGGCATGTTGCCAATTATGGGCAATCATAGTTAAAGGCCCTGGTGGCTTCAGGATACTGTCTTAGGGTGGTGGCATTGGAAATGATGATCCATACAAATCTCTCCGTTCTGAAAGTCTAAATCTTTCTGATAGGTGGACCCAGAGCCATACTATGATGCTTGTGTACACGATTCTTGCGCTTGTGACAGTGGTGGAGATTGTGAATGCTTCTGTACTGCTGTTGCTGCCTATGCACAAGAATGCATCAAAGCTGAAGCCTGTGTTGACTGGAGAACTCCTGAAATATGCCGTAAGTGTTTCAGACTGAATATTTTTCTAAATATGTTTATATGCACAAAATACCCATAAATGTGATGCCCAGAAACACACATGCTTAAACAAACAAACAAACAGAAAATTTTAAAAAATCAGTGCATCAGTTCTAAATACACACACCTAATCCAATTATTAGATCCATCATTCAACCCATTGTGAAAGTCAACTAAATCCCATGGATTCCTACTCATTTGGGACTAGTGACTGGATTTACCTCTTAATTTGTTTATCATTCTAAACTGGGAAGGGGCACTTAATGCCCATCCTCACCAATGCTGTTGAACTGCAGATACCATCATCCCTTACTGTTGGCAATGCTGGCTGGGAAATTGCATACTGACAACATCTGGAAGGCCACAATTTGCATACCCCTGCCCTAAACCCATATATCTAAATAAGTGTTAGTGGCTTTTGTCAGAGCCATTTTATATGGTATCTGCAAACCCTGCATATACATTTGTCTTACTTTTATGATTCTATCTAGGTATGCCTTCAAAGTGAAATATGGGAGAGCATCACAGATTTGGAACAAAACCACTAAATCAATTAGCCACAATGTCCACTATTATACAGGGTAAATCTAAATAATTTGGGAGGGATAAATCTGTCTCCAGGCCCAAAGGTTAGCCACCACAAACTAAGACTTGCCTTATGGAATGGTCTCAGTGTAGCGGCCTTCAGCACAACCACTGCAGTCGGCCTATAGTCTCATCAGCATCAGTAAGATTTACTGTTGACTCAAATGGCTATTTCTCCAGCCTGGTTGACTGTTTAAACTGAAATCCCATGTATTCTTACTGAGGAATGCCTCCCTGAAATTAGTAGACTTCTGAAGAGATGTATAAGACTATGTTGTTAATTAACTTTTGTGAGGCATATTTTCATCTATTTTCTCATCCAAATCAATACATGTCCAAAAACGCTTGTGAAAATATGGTTTTGATCTGCAGTGTGAACAAATATTTTAAACACTCATAGAATCATAGAAGCACAGAATTGGAAGAGACCACAGGGGCCATCAAGTCCAACCCTCTGCCATGCAGGAACTCCATCAAAGCACTCCCGACAGATGGCCATCCATCTGCTTTAAAACCTCAAAAGAAGGAGACTCCACCACACTCCGAGGCAGCCTATTCCACTGCCGACAAGCTCTGATTGTCAGGAAGTTCTTCCTGAGATTCAGGTGGAATCTCTTTTCCTGTAGTTTGAAACCATTGCTCCTTGTCCTAGTGTTTGGAGCCGTGGAAAACAAACCTGTCCGTTCCTCGACATGACATCCCTTCAAATATTTAAACATGGCTATCATGTCCCTCTTAACCTTCTTTTTGTAAGGTTAAACATTCCCAGCTCCCTAAGCCGCTCCTCGTAGGACAATGCTTCCAGACCTTTAACCATTTTAGTCACCCTCCTCTGGACACGTTCCAGGTTGTCAACATCCTTCTTGAATTGAGGTGCCCAGGACTGGACACAATACTCCAGGTGAGGTCTGACCAAAGCAGAATAGAGTGGTACTATCACTTCCCTTGATCTAGACACTATACTCCTATTGATGCAACCAAGAATTGCATTGGCTTTCTTGGCAGCCGCATCACACTGCTGACTCATGTTCATCTTGTGGTCTACCAAGACTCCTAGATCCCTTTCACAGGTACTGTTGTCTAGCCAGGTGTCTTCCATCCTATATCTGTGCAGTTCGTTTTTTCTGCCTAGGTGTAGGACCTTACATTTCTCCCCGTTGAAATTCATTTTGTTAGTTTTGGCCCAGGATTCTGATCTGTCAAGGTCATTTTGAATTTTAATCCTGTCCTCTGGGGAATTAGCAACCCCTCCCAATTTGGTATCATCTGCAAATTTAATCAGCATACTCTCTATTCCTTCATCCAAGTCATTGATAATGATGTTGAATAGCACAGGGCCCAGAACAGAACCCTGAGGCACCCCACTAGTTACCTCTCTCCAGGATGAAGAGAAGCCATTGGTGAGCACCTTTTGGGTTCGGTCAGTCAACCAATTACAAATCCACCAAACAGTAGCACTGTCTAGCCCACGTCTTACTAGCTTCCTTGCAAGAATATCATGGGGAACTTTGTCAAAGGCCTTACTGAAATCAAGATATGCTACATCCACAGCATTCCCTTCATCTATCAAGCCCTGTAACTCTATCAAAAAGAGAGATCAGATTAGTCTGGCATGACTTGTTTTTGAGAAACCCATGTTGACTTTTAGTGATGATGACAGCATTGCTTTCTAAGTAATAACAAACTGTCTGTTTAATGATTTGCTCTAGAATTTTTCTGGGAATTGATGTCAGGCTGACTGGGCGATAATTATTTGGGTCTTCTTTTTTTTCCCTTTTTGAAGATAGGGACATTTGCCCTCCTCCAGTCTGTGGAGACTTCTCCTGTTCTCCAAGAATTCTCAAATATTATTGCCAGTGGTTCTGAAATTACTTCTGCCAGTTCTTTTAATATCCTTGGATGTAATTTGTCTGGCCCTGGAGACTTGAATTCATTTAGAGTAGCCAGGTATTCCTGTACTGCTTATCTATCTATTCTGTGCAGCATTTCCCCCACTACATAACCTGCTCTTCGCCCCTCAGGTTGAGCACTATTTTCCTTTTTGGAGAAAACTGAGGCAAAGAAGGTGTTGAGAAGTTCAGCCTTTTCCCTGTCCTCTGTTAGTAGTTGGCCATCTTCTCCACGCAGCGACCCTATCATTTCCTTGTTTTTCCTTTTGCTGTGGGCATAACTAAAAAAGCCCTTTTAATTGTTTTTAATCTGTCTGGCAAGCCTAAGTTCATTCTGCACTTTTGCTTTTCTTACCTTCCCCCTACATATACTGGCTATTTACTTGTATTCCTCTTTGGTGTTTTCCCCATTTTTCCATTTCTTGTACATGTTTTTTTTTAACAGTTAGTTCAGTTGAAAGTTCTTTAGTCAGCCATTCTGGTTTCTTTAGACATCTCCTGTTTTTCCTTCTTATTGGAACAGTTTTAGATTGTGCCTTTAGTATCTCCCTTTTAAGAAATTCCCATCCATCCTGAACTCCCTTCTCTTTCAGTATCTTTGTCCATGGAATTACAGCCAGTAATTCCCTAAGTTTACTGAAATTGGCCTTCTTAAAGTCTAGAATGCGTGTCTGGCTGCACTTGGCTTCCCCTTCCCACTGTATAACAAATTCCAAGAGAGCGTGGTCACTCCCACCTAAGGATCCCACCATTTCGACCCCATTAACAAGGTCATCCCTGTTGGTTAAGATCAGGTCTAAAATAGCTGATCCCTTTGTTGCCTCTTCCACCTTCTGGACCATGAAATTGTCTGCAAGGCAAGTGAGGACACTCATAGTGTACTTATTTTAGAAGGGTTTTTTTTTTTGAAGTTTCAATTATGTTTGTTTCATATACATTACAACATATCAAAGTTTAAAAGGTAATATTAAGTCTGATGTAACATGGTAGTAGAATAATGTGACAGCCACTGGAAATCAGTTCATGCATTAATTAAGTTAAAAGCTTGTTGAGAGGCATGGTATCTATATATTCAATGCAAGCCTAATTAAAATTAGACAAACTCTACTTCGAGAATCCAAACAATGGCTTGGTCTGTCTTAACTTTTTAACTTATTATGTTTTTAATTCTATTCCTTTTAATATCATGAGTTGCCTTGAGTCCCCTTATTGGGGGAAAGGCAGCATATAAATAAAACAAACAAACAAACAAATAAATAAATAAATTGTGCTATGAACTTGGGATTGTAAGCAGCTCTTATTTGGATGCATCCCACAAAGCAAATAAAATGATATGGAGGGAGAAAGTAGGGCCACAAGGTGCCTGGTCATTGTGTGAACCTACACTATTAGCAAGTATCAAGACTTTCTTAATGGCTACATCTCCCAGTGCATTGACAGCAAGGTATCAGGATCAGTGGGGGATGTGATGGTGTGGGTGCAGTAAGTGGATGCCCTTCTCCTGTGTGCCACAGTTGTGTGAAGCAGAACACCCCAATAGGTGCATTGTTTCATATCAGAAAAGGAGTGCAATCAGACAGGCATAAAGCCCCTGTTTGGTCCACTGTGTGGATGGGGTGATTCGTTCCTTTTTCTGGTGATCATATGACATAATTGTTGGAATGAACCAAATCATCTCCAGAACATCTCAGGATATTGGTAAACTGAACACTTCCTCTACTGTTCGGCAGAGGGTAGGGGAAGTGAATTTTAAAAGACTGATAGACCATCACTGATGTTCTATATCACTTACATAAAAATATTTTTTTCTTTGCTTTCTCTTAAAGGACTGGTTGTGAAACCTCCTGCAGCCAAATCCACAGATTTGGGTGTGGGCAGTTTCTTGACTGGCCTTTCAGACAAAGCGATTTAAAAAAAAATGTTTACATAAGCGATGCAGCATGTCAGCAATGGTCAACCAGAATCTTTCACTTCCCATGCCCCTCTGTTGTGGAGCAGAAGATGTTTGCTGATACCTTGGCTCACTTATTCATGATACTGGACATTCAAAATGGAAGGATCTGGACCAAATAGAATGGCTTGAGCTTAGATATGCCATTTGGAACTGTAGATCACACCAAATGGCATATTACACCTCCACCCAACCCCAAGCGACCCTATTTAGTCTGTGCCTGGCTGCTCCAACATGACCAGTGTAGATGAGCTCTTAAGTTCCACAAAGTTGAGTGAACAGGATTTCCTGTTCCATGCCTTACAGAAATGATCCCAGTGCAAATGAATTGTATGTTAACATCTTGATGGGGGGTGGGAGGAAAATAATTTTTCTACCTTGTTTTCTCATGAATTTGTTTTATTCTACTAGCAATCTATTGTGATTACTACAATCCTTCCCCGGAAGTGTGTGAATGGCACTATGAGCCTTGTGGACGTGAAATTCTGACCTGTGACATGCTTAGTCTTGTCAGCAACATTGCAGTGCCACGCGTGGAAGGTAAGGAATTGTTAGTTACTGATAATTTTTCCTCTTCATGGAGTATTACTTCATACCCAATTAGGAGAGAATACTTTTCATTCAGGGGGTTGAAAGACATTCCCATTTTCATGTATGCAGATACTTTTCTGAAACAGAGAGCAACCTCTGAATATAGACAGATGTAGTTAAGTTTATAGCTTATAGAGCCACAATATTGCTCACACACCTCTAGTTTCCTGTGCTAGGGGAATGATGCCGATGAGGATCAGCCAGAAGGATGGGTGTGACTTTGTTCTTGCTGTTTTTATTGTTATTATGTGCCCTCGTGTTGATCCTGATGGAAGGCTACCATAATAGTGTTTTTGAGATATGTGAGGAGTATTCTTGTTTTTGTAATGAACCTCACCTTTTTGCTCCAGATAAAAGGGAACTGTTGAATTTTCTTTACACAAGAATTCCTTTACCGGTGAACTATCTTCCTTTTGTTTATTTTGCCAGATTGACTCTGAAGAAGTACTTTGTACAGCAGACTTAAGGGCTGTGTGAGCTAGTCATGGTCCATGCTTCCATGGAGTGATCTTTGGGCATGCTAACTATGGGATTCTGGGAGCTGTAGACTTAGCTTTTCCAAGCTCTGGTTGTTACTGTTGTAGAGCTGTTTCTATCCCATTCTAATGGAAACCAATGGGCATTCCCGCCTATTTCCCCTTATCATGGCAGCTAGAGTTTTCTGCAAATACTTAGAGTCCTTAATTTGCTTCCTAATAAAAATATTATTACGAGTATTTTACCTTTTGTTAATTTAATAATATGCTTCTTTGTGGGCTGTAGGTTGCTATCCACGATGTCCTCCAGAGTTCCCTTTCTACAATAATGATACCAACAAATGTGTAACAAAAGAGGACTGTGGCTGCTATTTTGAAGACAACTCCTATCCAAAGGGTGCTCTTATTCCCAATTACTCCAAAGAACTGTGTCAGGAATGGTATGTGAGAATGCAGAATTGATTAACAAAGAATGGCAGTGCAGATGTTAATGCTTACTTTGTGGCCCGTATCTAGTCATTTTCATGAACGCAAAAGCTGTTCTGAATTGGAAAATGTTTTTAGGACAGTCTAATATTTAAATGGCCATGGGGGAAATGTCCTGTGCCTGATGAATGCTGCAGGTTTCTTCTTTAAAAAGTCATTTGGCCAGCTGTCACTTCTATAATAACATTAGTAGTTTTAAGCTCAGTTCCTTCCCTTCAAAATTGGTAGCTGAAGATGTTGACTTGCTATATAGGCATTTGGCTTTAATTGTCATGGCATAAGGGTGGGGTAACCCATGTGATAAGTGTTAGATTTTGAAGACACACAGAGGTAGGAGAAAGCTGGGATGGTTCAAAAATGTCCTAAGCCATGTGCAATTATTTGTTTCTAAACCATGGTAATTTTTGCTTGTGTGGTGAGGGTGACACTTATGTCTTCCTAGGTCAGTGTATCCTAACCTTTTCCAAATCACAACCCCCATTTATAACAGCCAAGCAACCTGGGACCCCCTCCATTGGATTTTCATAAAAAAAGCATTTTAATGGGATAAAGAAAACACATTAAAATAGATTTTTCAGAAAGAATTCTAATCAAATATATTAATATTAATGTAATAATGCATAATTATGGGGGGGCTGTAAATCTGAGAAGAAAAAAGTCAACACATTTTGAGTTTAATTTACTTTTCTGGAGGTGGAAAGGGCCCTCCCTTCATGTCTCTTCCCCCCAACCCCCCCCCCCCTCAGTGAAGAGCCCCTCCCCCTCAAGCCCAAATAAACACCTCCCTCCACTGGCCCCCACACTCATGCCCCACTCCTTCCCCAGTTCTTGTCCCTCACCTTTAGCCCTTCTTGCCTTCCTCCTCCATGACTCAGATGGAGCCTGGAGGAGCTCATCTCCCCAGCCAGGTCCCCTCTGCCTTCACTGTGTCACCATTGATGCATCCAGAAGAGTGGGAGACTCAGGCAGAGCGAAAGGTGCCACTCCTGCCACTGCTGCAGCAACAACTTTTCAACCCAGTAGCCATCTTGGGTGTCAGCATTCCTGGCATGCACTACACACTTGCCTCATTCAGGCCTCTTTGAGCCAGGGTAGCACTTGGCTGCAAAGGGCTGATGCCTGTCCTGCAATGTGTCGGAGCAGAAAGAATTAAATGAGAGTGACTCTTTTAGAGGGGGTAGGAGTGATGTGTAGGCATAAAAGGAAAATATGCCCAAAAGGGTACAGAAATAACTAAGAACTCTAGGTGGCCTTTGGTTCTAGTTCAGATTAAAATTACCTATCTGTGAGCCAAGAGGATTAAAATAAAACAGCATTGTGTGTGCCATATTTAGTATAATATACATAAAATAAATAAAATATTTTTATTATATTAGTATAAAATAATTGCAATGAAAATAACTGTGGCAATCGCACCAGAAATTGTGTGCTCATGCAGAAAGACATATTTTAACCTCATGCAGTAATACTGCTTCTAAAAAAACCCATGCTCAGGGTGTTATCTAGTTTAACCTTCAGTTGTTCTGAAAATAAGAGCAGGAGATGTCCTTCCACTGTCCTGTGCAGATTACCCTCCCTCGGGATTATTTTCCCAGACAAATACTCCTGACTGTGTTCATTTGGCAGTGTCAAGAAACCAACAGTATCCTCCCTCCCCACCTTTAACCTGAGAATACATGAACTGTTGGGTCAACATTTTATTGTGTTACATTGTTAGACATTGTTCTTTATTATTTTAAATGATTATATCTGTTTCTGTGCTGTAAGTCACTACACAAGGAATTGTATGACAAGTTCTTGCAGGAGTGAATTAATAAGTGTTCAAATATTTCTGAAACCAGTTGTTTTCCATTGCAGCTTTTGCATGGGAGCAGGAAGAATAGAATGCAAACCACTAAAAGGTATGTTTCATATTGCTATTTTTGCATAATAACAAATGAAAGAATGGAATGTCATACATTTCAGGAGGCTGATTGAGAATGAATCCCAACTGGAGGAGACATAGGTGAACAATGATGTCAAAAGAACCCACCTTGTGATCTTTCCTCAATAAAAATTATAAGCCCCACCCCAAAATATTAGGTTGCCAAAAATATTTCTTCACGTGCATGCCCTGTTTTTACCTGTTTACGCACTTTTTAATACTACAATCCCATGCAAGTCTGCTTTGGAGCAAGTCCCATGAAGTTCAGTGGTGCTTACAGTTTATGATTCCATCCTTCACAGATAACTCTGGAGAGCACCTGTGTCATAAGAAATTATGTGCTTCTTAATACTCTTTGTAGTACATGCAGTGTTCTAGTCAGAATGTTGGACTGAGGCTTGGGAGATCTGGGCTCCAGTTTGCATTGAGCTATGAAATTTCCTGGGTGATATTGGGACACCTGTTTTCTCTCAACATGACCTACCATAGATTTGGTGAGAGGCTAAAGTAGGGCACACAGCCATGTACACCACATAGGGTTCACTTGAGTAAAAGAAGGATGGGTGGGTGGATGGATGGATGGATGGATGGATGGATGGATGGATGGATGGATGGATGGATGGATGGATGGATGGATAGATAGATAGATAGATAGATAGATAGATAGATAGATAGATAGATAGATAGATAGATAGATAGATAGATAGATAGATAACCTTGGCTTTAAGTCTATTATACCTTCATTAAGGGTGCAGTAAGCCTAATGGGGTAAAAACTGTTTCCCATGTAGCAAGATCCTGTACTACCACAAAACATTCTGAATATAGAAATTGCATGGATAGAGCTGCTTGTGTGGTTTCTCCATGTCTGGGAATGTAAGTTCTGTGTGGGAATTACTTACGTGAGTGATTCATGCAGTTCCTGTCACTGTGTGCATATACCCCAGAGTTGAGGGATTTATGGATAAGCAGTTTCAATACTCCTAAATGTAAAAGTGGATGGGATTTCACTTCATGTACTTCACTTCCTAGATTTTTTAGATATTCTAACACCTTGGTCTCATACACTCTTGGAAGAATGTCACTTGTGTTCCCTGGGAGCTTATTTCAAAGTAGATGTACAGAAGTTCAAAAATATTAATAGTATTCCAAATGTCTTGTTATTTTATTATATTGTAATATTATTATTAATAATTTAAATAAAAGTAACATCATCATCAAATGATAAACAATATCATCCACCATATTCAGTAATTATCATTACACCTAATAATGTTGACTATAGGTAAACATTCTTTAAGTTAGGATGCACTATTTGAATTCTGGATGATTTAATTTTGATTTATTATTTTTGACCATGCTTTGGGTGGAGCAATTTAATAAACGGGTTTCCTTCACATAGGCTGCTGTATTTATGAGGGCGAAGAATATCCTGTAGGAACCATCATTCCAGGGAATAATGGATCATTCTGTTTCGACTTGATCTGCATGTTAAATGGCACTTGGAAGACTGACAGCGTACATTTCTGTGGTACAACTTCAACCATAATTCCTACAACTACTATTTCAACAACCTCTTCTACCACTATTACAACCACGACAAGTAAGCTTGCAGTACTGTTTATACACATCAGATTGCTATCACCCTGGAGACAACTGGTTTTACTGCACCTTTGTTTTACATCTTTAACTATAGCTACGTGACATTTATTGGAAAAACTTTAAAGAAATGTGAATAACCAGGCTCTTGATAGGACATGAATCATTCTACATGCCAAATCTATCATACTCCTCAAGATTTTTTAAAAGTGGAAAGTGTGATTGAAATATGTTAAAAGAAGTAATGACAATTTTTCCTAAGATGACTCATGCTCTTCCCTCTCCCTTTCAGCCTCTACTACTACAACCTTTTCAACACCGCCAGGCAAGTATTGTTAAAGAAGTTGGGCAGTGGCCATTGTTTGGTAGTACATTCCATGCATAAAATCTCCAATGCTTGACTAGTTAGAAGTATCTCCAAGTAATAGGACCATGGTGGACCTTCTGCTTGTGAAAATATTGTGTGCTAGAGCTAATGAGCCCCAGGGTCAGAAGATTTTTCTGTCTAAACTCTTTAGCTTGTGCTGTTATTTCTTAACCTGTGCCTTTGCCTCAGGAAAGTGATAACTTTGATGACTCCAAACTGATATTTCATTTCATATGGAGATATTGTTCATATAAACCCACTGCATTAAATGCAGAAGGATTACTTCCACATTTGTCTTACAGTTACGTGCATCTGCTACTGGAGTCCATGGTATGATGTCAGTGTTCCTCAAGATGTACCAGGAGGTGGGGATTATGAGACTTATGACGCCATAAGAAATAAAGAAGGCACATCAATATGTTCAGGACCACTAACCATAGAAGATATTCAATGCAGGGCTAAAGATGCACCTGATCAAAGTTTGGAAGCATTGGGACAGACTGTGGCCTGTAATGTTACTTATGGGCTCATTTGTAGAAATGAAGATCAAGATAAGAGCCTCTGGCACCTCTGCTATAATTATGAGATCAGTGTGTACTGCTGCTCACCTCTGTGTTCAACAGTATCTCCAAGCACAACTCCTACTACTACAACGACGACAACCACCACCACACCAACTACAACTACGCCAACTCCCACTCCCACCACAACCTCAGCCACACCAACTACTACACCAACCACCACTTCTACCACTACCCCAACCACCTCCCCTACCTCTACCCAGACTACTACTCCTACAACTACTTCAACGCCATCTACCACCTCACCAACTACTTCTCCAACTACAACTACAGGTAATTAATAAATAATTAATTATTAAAAATTGCTTTGCAGGAATGAATATTGCTTTATAGATATATAAAGAACAATTAACACTAAGCATGCACAATACATCTGTAAAAAGAAATACATGAAACCAATTGTACTGCAGGGATTTAATACCAGGTGTTCCACAGCAAGATTGCAGAATGTTTTACCTTGAGCTAGGATTAAAAATACGAGAATATAGGCTGCAATGATGTTTACTTTTGAAATTGCCAAATACTTACATTCACGTTTTCTCTCGTTCTCTCTCTCTTTTTCTGCACATACATTATCACTGGTGACAACAGGCCCAACAAGTAAGTACAAAAACTCCCCATTCATTAAAATTCAAAGCTTACTGGTTATTTTTCAATAAACAAGTCTGGAAGTGTAATTATGAGCAAAGTATGCCCAAAGTGTTAGCTGCATGAAAGAGAATGAAGAATTATTCTGCTACTTTTTCCATGTTTCTAGATTTCTAGAAAAGTGAGCAACTGTTCCTTTGCTTTTGCACGTCTCTAAAAATAGGAGGGAATGCTCTTTATTTACTGTCTGTGGTATCTTCATGGTGTACCCATTTGATCTGGTGAATATATGTTTTCAGAATACTTCAGTTTGTGTCTTGATAAATCTATGTGCATAGACATGGAAGCTTTTTTCTTCACCTCTTAAGAAAGCCATTGTTTACAAAAGCTCATTAGAATGACCTAGAGGCCTCCAAGGTGTTATAGGATTATTGGCAGTATCCTTGAAGATACTTCAATAAATGGGAACATATCTTAAGCTTGAATGTTGCTTAAGTGAAGGGAAGATCTAAATGTGCAAGTGAAGGGAAGATCTAAATGAGAAGTTTCTCTCACGTACTGCAGTTAGAATAATTAAAGGGACAGAAAGGCACTGGAAGTAGTGGGCAGAGGCAAGAAAAGGAAGAGTAGATGAAGCAAAGGAATGCCCTGATGAGAAGAAGGTCACGTGTGGAAAGAAGGTCACATGTGGAGGGTTGCCAGAGGGCTAGCTGAAGTCTCAAGGAATTGTGTCTTTAAATCTCCAGGAATGGAGACACATCTCAGGGCAAGTGGTACTGGGGGAGAAAAAAGTATGACTAGTATGTGCAAGGAGGCTGTAAAGCATGGGTGACCATCTCCATGCAGCTGACAGTAGGGGTCACTGGCTCAGTACAAAGATGGTGTGCAACACCAGCACAACAACAAACCAAGAATAAGGGCAGGTTTGACCTAACATCTGCAAATTTCATGTGCAGAAAGCAAACAAAATGGGAAATATCTATTTTGATGTCCGAATGAGGGGACAGGAGGGAGAATCTTCCATTACAAATTAAAACTAGTAATGCAACTTGAGGTCTGGTAGAAGCCATGGTGTTTTTTGAGCAAGTGTTTCCTTGGAGATTTTCTTCATGTGCTTTTAAAGGTTCTTTCAGAGTTCTGTATGATCATTTTTAATATTATCCTATATTTAATTGTATATTTATGGTCTGTTCAACCTGACTTGTATTTCAGTTATTGTGAGTTGCCTTGAGTCCTTTATGGGATGCAGACTCACTTTGAATTTGGATCAAGGAAGTGGGGGATTTAATCTGTAATAATATGTTTAATTTAGAAATTGCCAAATAATTACATTCATCTATTTTATCTGTTTATTTTCTCTTGCATTTCTATTCTCACCAATGACAACAGGCTCAACAAGTAAGTACAAAAGCAAAACATGCCTCACACTTTCAAGAATGCTGGTTGTTTTTTAAAAAACAAGTCAGAAAATTTGATAAAGATGTAGGGGAGCTTATGGAAAAATGCATTAGCTGACTGAACTGGAGAGAAATAATATTTTGCTATTCCTTTCATTTGCGAGGTTTCTCAAAAAGTAAGCAATTAGTTTGCTTTACTTTTATAACTCCCCAGGCTAGGCAAATATACTCTAGAATTCCGCTGTGCTTACAAGAAAAGGAGCTCTACGAATGCTTCCAGAATGTTTCAATCTGTGTATTTATGTTTGTGTAGCATGTCAACTTTTTTCTTTGGGTCTTGTACTTAATGAAGTACAAGACCCAAAGAAAAAAGTTGACATGCTACACAAACATAAATACACAGATTGAAACATTCTGGAAGCATTCATAGAGCTCCTTTTCTTGTACAAGACTTCATGAAGTCAAGTACAAGACTTCATGAAGTACAAGACCCAAATTAGTAGGGATATGCCATTTGGGATTATTCGGACTTCCACTCCTAGAATTCTTCATTTACATTTTAAAAGGAAGCTAGGCCATGAAGACTTCCAGCTAGGCCTTTCTCCAAATGAGCCACATTTTGATATCTGCAGGTGTGGGTCTGTAAGGGTAACTCCCAGAATGGACAATTTGGGGAGCTGAAGTAAAAAATGTGAATAGCACACCTTTATTGACTACAAAAGCTTAAGCCATAAGTAGTCAACAGATGTCTACGCCTAGGGTTGTGTTCTTGAAGATATTGCAAAAAATGCTATTGTTTGTTGAAGAGCAAGTGACATTGTTTAATTGTTCATCTTCCATGCAGGAAAGATTTCTGCTCTAGTGCAATTAGAGATGTTGTGATAGTGATGATGTCACTGGGTACCAAATAGTTGAGCTGCTCTGATATCACATTTGATGCTTGATTGTGGATGCCACCAACAAATTAGGTTCCGGAAGGAATCGTAGAATCATAGAATAATGGAGTTGGAAGCGGTCTATAAGGCCATCAAGTCCAACCCCCTGCTCTATGCAGGAATACAAATCAAAGGATATCTGCCAGGTGGTTGTCTAAATTTCTCTTGAATGCCTCCAGTGTTGAAAGCAGAATAGGCAGTGGATACAAGAAAGGTGTGTGAGTAACAGGAAGAAGGTGTGTGAATAACAGGAAGAATAGAGGAGTAGGAGGGTAGGCGGGAAGATGAGAAAGAAAGGAAAAGCAAAAGAAGCATTGAAAGAGGCACAGTAAGGAAGAGTGGACAAACAATGCACAGGAATGCCATAAACAGAGAAAGCTACAATGACAATGTGAATTTGGAATGAGTATATTTTCAGTTAGACTGCCTCAATGAAAAATATGGGCAGTTCTTTTCCCTGTTTCTGTCGGTTTCTGTGGGAGCAATCACCCAAAAAACAAACAAAACAAAACCTGTCTCTGAGTTCAGAAGTGTTACTTTTTTCTGTTAACATTCCTTGAATCTCCAGCTATGCACATACTAATTTTTGGATTCTTAGAATTGTTATCTAAAAAGTAGTATTTCTAAGCCTCAGGTAGTCTCAATTTATTGAAATCAAAAACAAGAAACGAAAAACAAACAAAATGGAAAGGCCTCCATTATAGACAAAAATTGTTATTGAACAGATAATAAAATTTGAGATTTGTTGTAAATCCATAAGTACTGAGGATATTAATACAATTGCAATGACAAGCACTCACCTAATTATTCAAGTTGTCTAGAATTTTCCTTTCACAGCCATGCATGTGACCATTGTTTTCTTCGTGTCCTTTTTTTTTTTTTGAAGCAACTTGTGTCACTTCAGAAATATGCTCATGGTCTGGCTGGATTGATGTGAGTTATCCACAATACGGCCCAGAAAATGGTGATGATGAAACCTACACGACCATCAGAGAGCACAACATTGATATTTGTGAGCAGCCAGAAAACATATCATGCCGCGCAGTGAAATTTCCTGATCTCTCCTTTGAAGAGTTGGGACAAAATGTGGAATGTAATGTTTTGACCGGGCTCATTTGCAACAATAGAGACCAAGTTCCTGGACCTGTGGTGCCTATATCTCAGTGTCTCAACTATGAGATCAACGTATACTGTTGCAAACTTGTCTGTACAACTACACCACCAACCACCACATCTCCAACCACAACTCCTACCACTACCTCCACACCATCAACTACTACAACCACCCCCACCACTACTACTACTACTTCGACACCATCAACCACCACATCAGGTAATTAATAAACAAGTACTTTTTGATATGGCTATGCCTTCGTATGTAAATCTCTCATAAACACATGAAATATATTTATATATTGATTGGCTTACTAATTATTCCTCAAAGAGATGCACCAAACCAAACTAAGTACATAAGTCATAAAACAGGAGCATAATTGCTATGTTTTTATTCTAATGAAAGCCACCTATGTGTATTTTTATATTTTATTTCATTGGCAGTTAAGGTCACTGATTCTTTGCTTCTAGGAATCTTGAGGGATATAAAATATTGGGCAATCTATGTATCAATGCCAGGATCCCATTAGGTCGTTAATTGTTTGTGCCACCCCTGTTTGCTGTAGTTTTACTTTCTTGTAACATCTATAGCTTTGCCCCTTGTGACCACATATTTGTTTGCTTTATTTAGACATTTTGTTTATCTTTGTGAGTGTGTTTTTTTCCCAATGAGTTCTATCATATGAAAAGTATGCACACCCACATCAGGTTCCCAATAATTCTGATGCCTCACTAAGGCCCATCCAGTTGGGTTGTGTCGACTCTTGGATGAACATTGGATGAATACACCCTATATTGTGTAATTAACAGAGGAAACATGTTTTTGAAGTTCCCTTGCCCCATCGTATGCACCTTCGGCGTGAGCCATTCCCAACAATTTACATAGTTCTCAGAGCTGACAACACAGGAGGAATCTTGAGTGCTGAAGTGTGCAAGGACTCTAAGAAATGGAATAATTATTTGAAGAAAGATTATAGGGATCAGTTTACATGTCACTGCAAGTATTTCCGTTGTTTTTTCAGATGAAATGAGCATGCAATAACAGTTATCCTTTGTTTTTCTTCTTCATTTTTTTTAACAGTAACAACAGGCAGCACTACAAGTAAGTAATACTGTTACAGAAACATGGATGGTTTTATATCTGTATGACTAAAATATTTTTACTATTGTTCCGACTCTCCTCAGTCCACCTTTCCCTTTAAACAATGGAATTCTATTCAAAAGTTTAAAATTAACGATGCTATATTTAAAATAAAAACAAGTTCTAGTGAACATGGATGATTTGTCCATTATAGATTTGCGTAACATATGAAGACTTCCAGCTAGGCCTTTCCCCAAATGAGCGACATTTTGATATCTGCAGGTGTGGGTCTGTAAGGGTAACTCCCAGAATGGACAATTTGGGGAGCTGAAGTAAAAAATGTGAATAGCACACCTTTATTGACTACAAAAGCTTAAGCCATAAGTAGTCAAGAGATGTCTACGCCTAGGGTTGTGTTCTTGAAGATATTGCAAAAAATGCTATTGTTTGTTGAAGAGCAAGTGACATTGTTTAATTGTTCATCTTCCATGCAGGAAAGATTTCTGCTCTAGTGCAATTAGAGATGTTGTGATAGTGATGATGTCACTGGGTACCAAATAGTTGAGCTGCTCTGATATCACATTTGATGCTTGATTGTGGATGCCACCAACAAATTAGGTTCCTGAAGGAATCGTAGAATCATAGAATAATGGAGTTGGAAGCGGTCTATAAGGCCATCAAGTCCAACCCCCTGCTCTATGCAGGAATACAAATCAAAGGATATCTGCCAGGTGGTTGTCTAAATTTCTCTTGAATGCCTCCAGTGTTGAAAGCAGAATAGGCAGTGGATACAAGAAAGGTGTGTGAGTAACAGGAAGAAGGTGTGTGAATAACAGGAAGAATAGAGGAGTAGGAGGGTAGGCGGGAAGATGAGAAAGAAAGGAAAAGCAGAAGAAGCATTGAAAGAGGCACAGTAAGGAAGAGTGGACAAACAATGCACAGGAATGCCATAAACAGAGAAAGCTACAATGACAATGTGAATTTGGAATGAGTATGTTTTCAGTTAGACTGCCTCAATGAAAAATATGGGCAGTTCTTTTCCCTGTTTCTGTCGGTTTCTGTGGGAGCAATCACCCAAAAAACAAACAAAACAAAACCTGTCTCTGAGTTCAGAAGTGTTACTTTTTTCTGTTAACATTCCTTGAATCTCCAGCTATGCACATACTAATTTTTGGATTCTTAGAATTGTTATCTAAAAAGTAGTATTTCTAAGCCTCAGGTAGTCTCAATTTATTGAAATCAAAAACAAGAAACGAAAAACAAACAAAATGGAAAGGCCTCCATTATAGACAAAAATTGTTATTGAACAGATAATAAAATTTGAGATTTGTTGTAAATCCATAAGTACTGAGGATATTAATACAATTGCAATGACAAGCACTCACCTAATTATTCTAGTTGTCTAGAATTTTCCTTTCACAGCCATGCATGTGACCATTGTTTTCTTTGTGTCCTTTTTTTTTTTTTTTTTTTTTGAAGCAACTTGTGTCACTTCAGAAATATGCTCATGGTCTGGCTGGATTGATGCGAGTTATCCACAATACGGCCCAGAAAATGGTGATGATGAAACCTACACGACCATCAGAGAGCACAACATTGATATTTGTGAGCAGCCAGAAAACATATCATGCCGCGCAGTGAAATTTCCTGATCTCTCCTTTGAAGAGTTGGGACAAAATGTGGAATGTAATGTTTTGACCGGGCTCATTTGCAACAATAGAGACCAAGTTCCTGGACCTGTGGTGCCTATATCTCAGTGTCTCAACTATGAGATCAACGTATACTGTTGCAAACTTGTCTGTACAACTACACCACCAACCACCACATCTCCAACCACAACTCCTACCACTACCTCCACACCATCAACTACTACAACCACCACTACTACTACTACTTCGACACCATCAACCACCACATCAGGTAATTAATAAACAAGTACTTTTTGATATGGCTATGCCTTCGTATGTAAATCTCTCATAAACACATGAAATATATTTATATATTGATTGGCTTACTAATTATTCCTCAAAGAGATGCACCAAACCAAACTAATATACATAAGTCATAAAACAGGAGCATAATTGCTATGTTTTTATTCTAATGAAAGCCACCTATGTGTATTTTTATATTTTATTTCATTGGCAGTTAAGGTCACTGATTCTTTGCTTCTAGGAATCTTGAGGGATATAAAATATTGGGCAATCTTTGTATCAATGCCAGGATCCCATTAGGTCGTTAATTGTTTGTGCCACCCCTGTTTGCTGTAGTTTTACTTTCTTGTAGCATCTATAGCTTTGCCCCTTGTGACCACATATTTGTTTGCTTTATTTAGACATTTTGTTTATCTTTGTGAGCGTGTTTTTTCCCCCAATGAGTTCTATCATATGAAAAGTATGCACACCCACATCAGGTTCCCAATAATTCTGATGCCTCACTAAGGCCCATCCAGTTGGGTTGTGTCGACTCTTGGATGAACATTGGATGAATACACCCTATATTGTGTAATTAACAGAGGAAACATGTTTTTGAAGTTCCCTTGCCCCATCGTATGCACCTTCAGCGTGAGCCATTCCCAACAATTTACATAGTTCTCAGAGCTGACAACACAGGAGGAATCTTGAGTGCTGAAGTGTGCAAGGACTCTAAGAAATGGAATAATTATTTGAAGAAAGATTATAGGGATCAGTTTACATGTCACTGCAAGTATTTCCGTTGTTATTTCAGATGAAATGAGCATGCAATAACAGTTATCCTTTGTTTTTCTTCTTCATTTTTTTTAACAGTAACAACAGGCAGCACTACAAGTAAGTAATACTGTTACAGAAACATGGATGGTTTTATATCTGTATGACTAAAATATTTTTACTATTGTTCCGACTCTCCTCAGTCCACCTTTCCCTTTAAACAATGGAATTCTATTCAAAAGTTTAAAATTAACGATGCTATATTTAAAATAAAAACAAGTTCTAGTGAACATGGATGATTTGTCCATTATAGATTTGCGTAACATATGAAGACTTCCAGCTAGGCCTTTCCCCAAATGAGCGACATTTTGATATCTGCAGGTGTGGGTCTGTAAGGGTAACTCCCAGAATGGACAATTTGGGGAGCTGAAGTAAAAAATGTGAATAGCACACCTTTATTGACTACAAAAGCTTAAGCCATAAGTAGTCAAGAGATGTCTACGCCTAGGGTTGTGTTCTTGAAGATATTGCAAAAAATGCTATTGTTTGTTGAAGAGCAAGTGACATTGTTTAATTGTTCATCTTCCATGCAGGAAAGATTTCTGCTCTAGTGCAATTAGAGATGTTGTGATAGTGATGATGTCACTGGGTACCAAATAGTTGAGCTGCTCTGATATCACATTTGATGCTTGATTGTGGATGCCACCAACAAATTAGGTTCCGGAAGGAATCGTAGAATCATAGAATCATGAAGTTGGAAGCGGTCTATAAGGCCATCAAGTCCAACCCCCTGCTCTATGCAGGAATACAAATCAAAGGATATCTGCCAGGTGGTTGTCTAAATTTCTCTTGAATGCCTCCAGTGTTGAAAGCAGAATAGGCAGTGGATACAAGAAAGGTGTGTGAGTAACAGGAAGAAGGTGTGTGAATAACAGGAAGAATAGAGGAGTAGGAGGGTAGGCGGGAAGATGAGAAAGAAAGGAAAAGCAGAAGAAGCATTGAAAGAGGCACAGTAAGGAAGAGTGGACAAACAATGCACAGGAATGCCATAAACAGAGAAAGCTACAATGACAATGTGAATTTGGAATGAGTATGTTTTCAGTTAGACTGCCTCAATGAAAAATATGGGCAGTTCTTTTCCCTGTTTCTGTCGGTTTCTGTGGGAGCAATCACCCAAAAAACAAACAAAACAAAACCTGTCTCTGAGTTCAGAAGTGTTACTTTTTTCTGTTAACATTCCTTGAATCTCCAGCTATGCACATACTAATTTTTGGATTCTTAGAATTGTTATCTAAAAAGTAGTATTTCTAAGCCTCAGGTAGTCTCAATTTATTGAAATCAAAAACAAGAAACGAAAAACAAACAAAATGGAAAGGCCTCCATTATAGACAAAAATTGTTATTGAACAGATAATAAAATTTGAGATTTGTTGTAAATCCATAAGTACTGAGGATATTAATACAATTGCAATGACAAGCACTCACCTAATTATTCAAGTTGTCTAGAATTTTCCTTTCACAGCCATGCATGTGACCATTGTTTTCTTCGTGTCCTTTTTTTTTTTTTTTTTGAAGCAACTTGTGTCACTTCAGAAATATGCTCATGGTCTGGCTGGATTGATGTGAGTTATCCACAATACGGCCCAGAAAATGGTGATGATGAAACCTACACGACCATCAGAGAGCACAACATTGATATTTGTGAGCAGCCAGAAAACATATCATGCCGCGCAGTGAAATTTCCTGATCTCTCCTTTGAAGAGTTGGGACAAAATGTGGAATGTAATGTTTTGACCGGGCTCATTTGCAACAATAGAGACCAAGTTCCTGGACCTGTGGTGCCTATATCTCAGTGTCTCAACTATGAGATCAACGTATACTGTTGCAAACTTGTCTGTACAACTACACCACCAACCACCACATCTCCAACCACAACTCCTACCACTACCTCCACACCATCAACTACTACAACCACCACTACTACTACTACTTCGACACCATCAACCACCACATCAGGTAATTAATAAACAAGTACTTTTTGATATGGCTATGCCTTCGTATGTAAATCTCTCATAAACACATGAAATATATTTATATATTGATTGGCTTACTAATTATTCCTCAAAGAGATGCACCAAACCAAACTAATATACATAAGTCATAAAACAGGAGCATAATTGCTATGTTTTTATTCTAATGAAAGCCACCTATGTGTATTTTTATATTTTATTTCATTGGCAGTTAAGGTCACTGATTCTTTGCTTCTAGGAATCTTGAGGGATATAAAATATTGGGCAATCTTTGTATCAATGCCAGGATCCCATTAGGTCGTTAATTGTTTGTGCCACCCCTGTTTGCTGTAGTTTTACTTTCTTGTAACATCTATAGCTTTGCCCCTTGTGACCACATATTTGTTTGCTTTATTTAGACGTTTTGTTTATCTTTGTGAGCGTGTTTTTCCCCCCAATGAGTTCTATCATATGAAAAGTATGCACACCCACATCAGGTTCCCAATAATTCTGATGCCTCACTAAGGCCCATCCAGTTGGGTTGTGTCGACTCTTGGATGAACATTGGATGAATACACCCTATATTGTGTAATTAACAGAGGAAACATGTTTTTGAAGTTCCCTTGCCCCATCGTATGCACCTTCGGCGTGAGCCATTCCCAACAATTTACATAGTTCTCAGAGCTGACAACACAGGAGGAATCTTGAGTGCTGAAGTGTGCAAGGACTCTAAGAAATGGAATAATTATTTGAAGAAAGATTATAGGGATCAGTTTACATGTCACTGCAAGTATTTCCGTTGTTTTTTCAGATGAAATGAGCATGCAATAACAGTTATCCTTTGTTTTTCTTCTTCATTTTTTTTAACAGTAACAACAGGCAGCACTACAAGTAAGTAATACTGTTACAGAAACATGGATGGTTTTATATCTGTATGACTAAAATATTTTTACTATTGTTCCGACTCTCCTCAGTCCACCTTTCCCTTTAAACAATGGAATTCTATTCAAAAGTTTAAAATTAACGATGCTATATTTAAAATAAAAACAAGTTCTAGTGAACATGGATGATTTGTCCATTATAGATTTGCGTAACATATGAAGACTTCCAGCTAGGCCTTTCCCCAAATGAGCGACATTTTGATATCTGCAGGTGTGGGTCTGTAAGGGTAACTCCCAGAATGGACAATTTGGGGAGCTGAAGTAAAAAATGTGAATAGCACACCTTTATTGACTACAAAAGCTTAAGCCATAAGTAGTCAAGAGATGTCTACGCCTAGGGTTGTGTTCTTGAAGATATTGCAAAAAATGCTATTGTTTGTTGAAGAGCAAGTGACATTGTTTAATTGTTCATCTTCCATGCAGGAAAGATTTCTGCTCTAGTGCAATTAGAGATGTTGTGATAGTGATGATGTCACTGGGTACCAAATAGTTGAGCTGCTCTGATATCACATTTGATGCTTGATTGTGGATGCCACCAACAAATTAGGTTCCTGAAGGAATCGTAGAATCATAGAATAATGGAGTTGGAAGCGGTCTATAAGGCCATCAAGTCCAACCCCCTGCTCTATGCAGGAATACAAATCAAAGGATATCTGCCAGGTGGTTGTCTAAATTTCTCTTGAATGCCTCCAGTGTTGAAAGCAGAATAGGCAGTGGATACAAGAAAGGTGTGTGAGTAACAGGAAGAAGGTGTGTGAATAACAGGAAGAATAGAGGAGTAGGAGGGTAGGCGGGAAGATGAGAAAGAAAGGAAAAGCAGAAGAAGCATTGAAAGAGGCACAGTAAGGAAGAGTGGACAAACAATGCACAGGAATGCCATAAACAGAGAAAGCTACAATGACAATGTGAATTTGGAATGAGTATGTTTTCAGTTAGACTGCCTCAATGAAAAATATGGGCAGTTCTTTTCCCTGTTTCTGTCGGTTTCTGTGGGAGCAATCACCCAAAAAACAAACAAAACAAAACCTGTCTCTGAGTTCAGAAGTGTTACTTTTTTCTGTTAACATTCCTTGAATCTCCAGCTATGCACATACTAATTTTTGGATTCTTAGAATTGTTATCTAAAAAGTAGTATTTCTAAGCCTCAGGTAGTCTCAATTTATTGAAATCAAAAACAAGAAACGAAAAACAAACAAAATGGAAAGGCCTCCATTATAGACAAAAATTGTTATTGAACAGATAATAAAATTTGAGATTTGTTGTAAATCCATAAGTACTGAGGATATTAATACAATTGCAATGACAAGCACTCACCTAATTATTCTAGTTGTCTAGAATTTTCCTTTCACAGCCATGCATGTGACCATTGTTTTCTTCGTGTCCTTTTTTTTTTTTTTTTTTGAAGCAACTTGTGTCACTTCAGAAATATGCTCATGGTCTGGCTGGATTGATGTGAGTTATCCACAATACGGCCCAGAAAATGGTGATGATGAAACCTACACGACCATCAGAGAGCACAACATTGATATTTGTGAGCAGCCAGAAAACATATCATGCCGCGCAGTGAAATTTCCTGATCTCTCCTTTGAAGAGTTGGGACAAAATGTGGAATGTAATGTTTTGACCGGGCTCATTTGCAACAATAGAGACCAAGTTCCTGGACCTGTGGTGCCTATATCTCAGTGTCTCAACTATGAGATCAACGTATACTGTTGCAAACCTGTCTGTACAACTACACCACCAACCACCACATCTCCAACCACAACTCCTACCACTACCTCCACATCACCTACCACTACTACAAGTACTGGTACACCAACAACCACACCTATTACTACTACAACTACCACAACTCCTTCCAGCACTTCAACTACCACCACCACTACACCGACTACCACTCCCACAACTACACCTACAACAACTCCTACCACTACCTCCACACCATCAACTACTACAACCACCACTACTACTACTACTTCGACACCATCAACCACCACATCAGGTAATTAATAAACAAGTACTTTTTGATATGGCTATGCCTTCGTATGTAAATCTCTCATAAACACATGAAATATATTTATATATTGATTGGCTTACTAATTATTCCTCAAAGAGATGCACCAAACCAAACTAATATACATAAGTCATAAAACAGGAGCATAATTGCTATGTTTTTATTCTAATGAAAGCCACCTATGTGTATTTTTATATTTTATTTCATTGGCAGTTAAGGTCACTGATTCTTTGCTTCTAGGAATCTTGAGGGATATAAAATATTGGGCAATCTATGTATCAATGCCGGCATCCCATTAGGTTGTTAATTGTTTGTGCCACCCCTGTTTGCTGTAGTTTTACTTTCTTGTAACATCTATAGCTTTGCCCCTTGTGACCACATATTTGTTTGCTTTATTTAGACATTTTGTTTATCTTTGTGAGCGTGTTTTTTCCCCCAATGAGTTCTATCATATGAAAAGTATGCACACCCACATCAGGTTCCCAATAATTCTGATGCCTCACTAAGGCCCATCCAGTTGGGTTGTGTCGACTCTTGGATGAACATTGGATGAATACACCCTATATTGTGTAATTAACAGAGGAAACATGTTTTTGAAGTTCCCTTGCCCCATCGTATGCACCTTCGGCGTGAGCCATTCCCAACAATTTACATAGTTCTCAGAGCTGACAACACAGGAGGAATCTTGAGTGCAGAATGACAAAATATCTGAAGTGTGCAAGGACTCTAAGAAATGAAATAATTATTTGAAGAAAGATTATAGGGATCAGTTTACATGTCACTGCAAGTATTTCCATTGTTTTTTCAGATGAAATGAGCATGCAATAACAGTTATCCTTTGTTTTTCTTCTTTTCTTTTTTTTAACAGTAACAACAGGCAGCAGTACAAGTAAGTAATTCTGTTACAGAAACATGGATGGTTTTATATCTGTATGACTAAAATATTTTTACTATTGTTCCGACTCTCCTCAGTCCACCTTTCCCTTTAAACAATGGAATTCTATTCAAAAGTTTAAAGTTAATGATGCTATATGTAAAATAAAAACAAGTTCTAGTGAACATGGACGATTTGTCCATTATAGATTTGTGTAACAAATATTCCTATACATTTTGCTCAGATTTTCTAAAAAAAGTCTTCTCAATTTGAAGATGAATTTGCTCAAACAAGTTCTAACTCTGTAAGCAAGATAGGTTGAAGGTTGAAAATATTAATAACTGTCATAAAAGGTAAACTAGGTTTGAAGCACTTGAATCCACTTGTTTGCATGTTTTTGCTTTAGACTTTTAGTGAGTAAATATGCAGCACAAGTGTTCTATAATTCCTACATTCCATTGGTTTCTTTAAAACTGACTTTCCTTTTTTACCTTGCAGCTCCCTGCATGTGCGAGTGGTCTAATTGGATTAGTGTGAGTAAACCATCTTATGAAGACAAGATTGGAGGTGACAATGAAACATATGTGAATATCAGGCAACATGGCATATCTGTCTGCTCACAGCCATTAAACATTTCGTGCAGAGCAAAAAAATTTCCTACTGTCCCCTTGGAGGAACTGCGACAAACACTGGTATGTGATGTAAACTCAGGACTGTTGTGCCTAAACAAAGATCAAACCTCAGAAAGTGTGGCACCAAGTTGTCTTGATTATGAAATTAGCATCTATTGCTGCTTTGATCAATGTGTCACAACATCAGCAAGTACTACAACAATTTCTACTAGTACTAGTAATACAACTAAGACTACACCAACAACGACTACGACAATGACAACAACAACAGTACCATGCAGCACCGAGGAAACAGAACCATGGTCTACTACAGGTCAGTATAATTTATATACCTTTTTATACAAAGATTCACTTGCAGTATCATTTCTGGAGCAACACAGAGCAATTTTTGGTGTGCCATTTCTCTCATCATGTGTTCAAAACACGTATGCTGCTAGAAAATTGCTAAAACATACATGTCCTTTGAAACAGTAGCAATAAAATATTGTCTCGTCAAACATGGATATGGTAAATGCTCTAGTTTCGTGTCTCCCAAAATATCTGTCTTTAATAGTTAAAAGATCTAGATTTTGTTAATTTTAAAACAGTACATCATTTCAACTTCATTTCTGCCTTCCTTTGTAGAAGTAATATTAATCTGTGCATCAAAGTAGCGTTTGTCTAAATAATATTATTCTAAGCTTCCAAGAAATTACAGAATTACAGGCTATCCTATTTTAAGGATAGGTTTCAAGCTGAGCTAGGAGAGAAAATAAATTAGCCTTAATCAAGATTTTTAATGAATTTACCTAATTCATGATACGTGGAACTGTTAATGTGAACTGTGGTTTCCTGCCACCAGTAGGAAACCATGGGTGTTAAAAAGAATTTTTGCTCCTGTTTATATTTTCAAATTATATGCAAATATTTTTGAGAAATCTAAATGAATGCAGTTTAGACAATGGAGAAATGCGTGAGAATGCTTACATTATGAAAAGTGTCAAAAAAAGTGCACACATAAAGAAAAATACATGTCAAAACACACATGCATTTTCAGAAAAGAAGGAAGAACACTCTCTCAAAATTTGGTATGAAACATGCTAATGCAGGTGAAATTGAGAAAAATGCAGAGAAATCAAGATTCAAGAGATGTTCACATCCCTAGTTTGAGATGCTGCCTGATGGATGATTTGCTGTCTATCAAATCATGGCTATGTATCTTAAGTATCTTTTGTTTTTAATCAGCTTTAGAAGAAAACAGAAGTAGGGAAAGGAAATTATTCCTTATCTGCCATGGGAGATTTCTGGGTAGAACTGTTCTCCATGAACTGATCCTGTTGCATACATAAATGAACACTTAATTGTGCAACAGGACAACTCTGAGCTGGTTGGAAACATTTTTTATAGAAATGGGGCACACAAGCCCAGTTGAGACCACTGATTGTCACGGATGTCTGGTTGCACGCAACTAGAGTTGAGGAAGAACCATAGGGGCAGCTTCTTCTGAAAGGTGACTTCTTTATAACTATTTTTAAATAAATACATGAATTTAAGAAATGAAGTGCATGAATCACTGATTATGAGCCAAAAGCCAGAAAGGAACAAATTATAATCTCTCCCATTTTAACATGACTTGCATAATGCAGTTAAATATAATTAGTAGGTCATGGTGCCATCTTGAGTAGCTTTAAGTTCAGCTGGCTGGCTGGAAAATAGAACCCTGCCTTAAGTAATGTTTTATGAGTTGCCTTTATGCTTTTGTTACCATTTATGGTTCGAAATTAAATTCGGAAAAAAAAATTGAAAGCTATTCAGCTAAGTACACCTATAGCAAGATGTTGTCTAATTAGCGTTGTGTAATCCTCCCAGGTAAGTGTACAAAGAATTCCATCTGGCTAATGCAATGTTTTGAGATGCAAGCCCCAAGAAACATGTTGGGAATTGCTTCTGGATACAACTGTACTCTTAATTGATTATTAATGTGATGATTCTCATGAAAACTTGCATAATATTCTTCTAATTAATGTTTCCCATGCCTGCTCTATAGAGACACCCACGACTTCCAGCACAACTATTACAAAGACTCCATCTATGACTACTACAACAGCAACACCCACCCCGACCCCGACCCACTCTACAACTACATCAACTCAATCACCCACCACCACCACAGAAACCCCCACAACAACCACAACAGTGTCAACATCTACCCCTAGTGAGACACCTACAACCACCTCTACCACCACTAGCACTACTACAACCACTCCATCAACCACAACTGAGACTGTACCCACAACCACCTCTACAACTACATCAACTCGATCACCCACCACCACCACAGAAACCCCCACAACAACCACAACGGTGTCAACATCTACCCCTAGTGAGACAACTACAACCACCTCTACCACCACTAGCACTACTACAACCAGTCCATCAACCACAACTGAGACTGTACCCACAACCACCTCTACAACTACATCAACTCAATCACCCACCACCACCACCACCGAAACCCCCACAACAACCACAACGGTGTCAACATCAACCCCTAGTGAGACAACTACAACCACCTCTACAACCACTAGCACTACTACAACCACTCCATCAACCACAACTGAGACTGTACCCACAACCACCTCTACAACTACATCAACTCGATCACCCACCACCACCACAGAAACCCCCACAACAACCACAACGGTGTCAACATCTACCCCTAGTGAGACAACTACAACCACCTCTACAACCACTAGCACTACTACAACCAGTCCATCAACCACAACTGAGACTGTACCCACAACCACCTCTACAACTACATCAACTCGATCACCCACCACCACCACAGAAACCCCCACAACAACCACAACGGTGTCAACATCTACCCCTAGTGAGACAACTACAACCACCTCTACCACCACTAGCACTACTACAACCACTCCATCAACCACAACTGAGACTGTACCCACAACCACCTCTACAACTACATCAACTCGATCACCCACCACCACCACAGAAACCCCCACAACAACCACAACGGTGTCAACATCTACCCCTAGTGAGACAACTACAACCACCTCTACCACCACTAGCACTACTACAACCAGTCCATCAACCACAACTGAGACTGTACCCACAACCACCTCTACAACTACATCAACTCAATCACCCACCACCACCACCACCGAAACCCCCACAACAACCACAACGGTGTCAACATCAACCCCTAGTGAGACAACTACAACCACCTCTACAACCACTAGCACTACTACAACCACTCCATCAACCACAACTGAGACTGTACCCACAACCACCTCTACAACTACATCAACTCGATCACCCACCACCACCACAGAAACCCCCACAACAACCACAACGGTGTCAACATCTACCCCTAGTGAGACAACTACAACCACCTCTACAACCACTAGCACTACTACAACCAGTCCATCAACCACAACTGAGACTGTACCCACAACCACCTCTACAACTACATCAACTCGATCACCCACCACCACCACAGAAACCCCCACAACAACCACAACGGTGTCAACATCTACCCCTAGTGAGACAACTACAACCACCTCTACCACCACTAGCACTACTACAACCACTCCATCAACCACAACTGAGACTGTACCCACAACCACCTCTACAACTACATCAACTCGATCACCCACCACCACCACAGAAACCCCCACAACAACCACAACAGTGTCAACATCTACCCCTAGTGAGACAACTACAACCACCTCTACAACCACTAGCACTACTACAACCAGTCCATCAACCACAACTGAGACTGTACCCACAACCACCTCTACAACTACATCAACTCGATCACCCACCACCACCACAGAAACCCCCACAACAACCACAACAGTGTCAACATCTACCCCTAGTGAGACAACTACAACCACCTCTACCACCACTAGCACTACTACAACCACTCCATCAACCACAACTGAGACTGTACCCACAACCACCTCTACAACTACATCAACTCGATCACCCACCACCACCACAGAAACCCCCACAACAACCACAACGGTGTCAACATCTACCCCTAGTGAGACAACTACAACCACCTCTACAACCACTAGCACTACTACAACCAGTCCATCAACCACAACTGAGACTGTACCCACAACCACCTCTACAACTACATCAACTCGATCACCCACCACCACCACAGAAACCCCCACAACAACCACAACGGTGTCAACATCTACCCCTAGTGAGACACCTACAACCACCTCTACCACCACTAGCACTACTACAACCACTCCATCAACCACAACTGAGACTGTACCCACAACCACCTCTACAACTACATCAACTCGATCACCCACCACCACCACAGAAACCCCCACAACAACCACAACGGTGTCAACATCAACCCCTAGTGAGACAACTACAACCACCTCTACAACCACTAGCACTACTACAACCAGTCCATCAACCACAACTGAGACTGTACCCACAACCACCTCTACAACTACATCAACTCGATCACCCACCACCACCACAGAAACCCCCACAACCACCACAACGGTGTCAACATCTACCCCTAGTGAGACAACTACAACCACCTCTACCACCACTAGCACTACTACAACCAGTCCATCAACCACAACTGAGACTGTACCCACAACCACCTCTACAACTACATCAACTCGATCACCCACCACCACCACAGAAACCCCCACAACAACCACAACGGTGTCAACATCTACCCCTAGTGAGACAACTACAACTACCTCTACAACCACTAGCACTACTACAACCACTCCATCAACCACAACTGAGACTGTACCCACAACCACCTCAACAACTACACCAACCCCGACCCCCTCTACAACTACATCAACTCGATCACCCACCACCAGTGAAACCCCTACGACAACTTCTACAACCACCAGAATACCAACAACTTCCCCAGTAGTGAATATGACTACCCCAACAGTGACTTCAACACACTGCTACTGTGAAATGGAGGGTCAAATATATATGCCAGGTAAATATCATAGTGAAGACTATTTTAGTTTTTTCCTGATAATACTGCCACATATTTTCCTAGACATATTTTACACAATGCTATTGTCCTTTTGGACTTAAATTGTTTTTCTTGAATGATATTTCTGTCTTACTGCAGCCTAGAAGATAGTGTTGTCTCAGAAATAATTAAAATATAAAGTAGGGACCCTAGATATATTACGGGCAAATGCTCAGTTCAGGCAATATAAGCAATACCCAACATATCAAGTGAATTCTTAAAATAGATGTTCATCCTTATCTTCTGAACATTCCATAGAATACTTGGCATACAGTAAATAATGTGCGAATGGCAGTGCATTAGATCATAAGGCCTAAATCCAACATGATGTTTATATTGGTGTCACATATTTTAGCCTTTCCCATATGCCCTGGAACCCTCTCTGTACTGAAAACATGCTATGGAATGATTATTAGCCTTTTGGAGCATGGTTTGAGGGCTGGAGACTGTGCCCCTTGCCCCTAACACTGGATTCTCCTGCACCAACATAAGTCTAGTTTTGGACTTGGAGGCAAACTTCAAGCATCAATTTTAAAGATGAATGAAATGTGCACCTCCTACAATATACCTTGCTTTGCAAGTGGAGTCTGCACTCATGGTACTTCTTCCTGAAATTTGGCAAATGTTGACAGACTGATAGAATGTAGAATATTTTCAGTTGTCATGCATGTGAAAAGTGTTGGATTTTTTTAAACAATTAAAACTTAATACTTGCCTGGCGGGGGAGATACCATGATCATATTTGTGCTTTTCTAAATGCAAGTAAAACCTCATAGATTAAGTGAAAATCACAGAGATAAAGTATACATAAAGTCTGATAATGCAAGTCAAAGTCTCAAAGATAAAGGACAGGATTCAGTGGTGTACATCCACTGGTTTTGCTACTTTGCCAGAATCTGTGTCACTCCCTCCCACCTGCAGCACCTCTTGCACCTTAAAAATCTGCTTCAGAAGGTTGGAAAACCATCCAGGAAATTTCTGCCACCACACAGGTCTAGAGCAGGGGGAGGGGAAGTAAGTCCTAACTCCACTGATATTGGACATGCAGGAATACTACTGAGTCTTCACCTAAAGTGTTGTAAAGAACAATTGACTGATACCTGGGAAAGATTTATGAAATGCTATTTCAGAACTAAGTTCCAAAGTCAACATTGACACAAAGGAGTGAGACATGGCTTATCTTTGGATTTATAAAACAAGCTTTATTTATACCGAGAAGGAAGCATTAACCATTTCAAAGTTAAACTAGAATGTCTGGGAGAAAGGATGTAGCCATGAACTTGACTCTCTATCCATTCACTTGTCAAACCACTGCACAATGAAGGTAAGACAGGAATCAGGACATCAGTTGCCAAATATTCACCAATTTCTACTGCAGGCCACTGTGTGTTTTTGTTGGGGCGTATTGCCATCACCTATTAATCTGCAGCCACCCCTTCCTTTCCCTATGGCATTTGTGACAGTGGAAATTAGGCACAGTAAACAAAGAATGTATAAGACAAAACAAAGAGTAATAAGAGAATACAAATGGTACAACTATATAGTTGTATCCCAGGCGGGGGGGGGGGGGGGACCATCCTTACCATTTGGCATCAATCCAATTAAAATGAAAGCCTCTTTTTTAGCCTCCAGAAAAACAACCAGAATAATTCTGAGGCCAACTGTGCCTGGGAATATTTAGGAAAAGTCATGCCATCTGCCCCAAAGAGGTCGAGGGAAGTGTACAGGAGTTTAACTAGACTTCAGTAATCCAGTCTCATCATATATAGCAAAACATTTTTTGTACAATCTCATGGCCAGGAATTTCACAGTATAGATCCTTTTGGGCCTACAATGTGTGGCCAAAGCCAGCCACAGCCACATTAGTGGCAGCATCACTCATACCATTGTTGCCACTCCCTCTCCACTGCAACAGTGGTAACCATTCAGTGGACATTTTGTGTTAAAAACACACAAAAATATTCATAATACAGAATATTTGGCTCTTAGTGAACACTACCTAATCCAATGCATACAATTCCTTGTAAAACTATAAATGAAACATATATTTTTGTGTGTGTATCTTCCCATATAGGCCTTACAGGGATACCTATAGAAATTCCAGAGCTTATACACAATGCTTAGGTTGACAATGTAATTCAACTTTCAACTGGCCTTATTTGTTATATTGCTCAACACTATATGCTATGAATAGATTTCCTGGGATTCTATAGAATACCTGGTTTTCAAATGCTGCCTGTGACATATATTCAAAACCCAACTGATTGGTTTTAATTCTTGGGAAAATGTTGACTTGATATTACAAACTATTGGTACAATGACCAGTACTGTTTGGCAAATTTTACACATTCATGTTTTGTGAACCAAAGCAAAGCAAACCATTCTTGTTCCATAATGATTTTTTTAAATCTTGAAATGAGCAATTCTGTCATTAAAAATGAATTGCTGTTACATCCTGCTTGAGTGTACTCCCATAGGTGACTCGTGATTAAAGTGGTGTATTACCCCCCTGAACCTTTTGGGTGCAGTGCCACCTCCTTGGTCCATGAACCAGCTATACCCAAGCTAAAATTGCCCAATTTCAGCAAAGTCCTTCCAGATTGTCATATATGATAGTATTTCTCTTAATAAAAGAAAACCTACAGTGAATCTGTGTAAGAGGAGTGACACAGCAGCTTAAAGGACCTGGTTTATAAGAAGCATGCTTTAGGAATGTGTGGTTTGCAAATGTAGATATAAACTAAATTTATCCTCACATTTGAACTAATACATTGTTTGATAGGAGAGATTCATTCAGAAATATGTATTTAGATACCGTCTTGATACCACATCACAGCCTGAACCCAGACTGGAAAGGATCAAGGCAGTCCAGGAATGTCTGGAGCTGCTCCACTACTACCCACTTGATTACCTTACCTATAAAGGGGATATTGAGCCTAAAATTACTTAGGTTTTCCAAATGAGATTATGAGATGGTAGATTTGTAAAACTGCAAAATAATTCAGAAAGGAAATAGAATGAATGGATACATGCAACACTGATACAGAATGGAAATAGATTGGGGTTGGTTTTTTTTTTTCATTTCTACACTCCTTCTTGGGCCCCTATCCAGAGATGCCATACCAACAACACATGCAACTTTCAGTCCTGGATATTTAATTATGATCTGTGTACAAGAGGGGGAATCCAACACAGTTTCCAGTTGTGCAATGGATTACAGAACTGGTTTTAGTGCTGACTGCACAACTGCTAGCATGCTCAGGGGGTTGCAAGAGCAAGTGTACTGCTGCTTGTGTAACTGGAAAGACAATGGACCCCTGTTAACACACTGGGTTCCTCAACTAATGTCATGTTGGACTGTGGTGTTGGTCTGTGCAAAGAGAAGTTGATTCTTCTAAAAAAAAATTGTCTACTATTTCAGTTTTAGTGTATTGTTTCCAAGTTGCATTTTAATTGATTGTGTTATTTTTAGTCCTGTGCATATACTAATACTATACATCTATTTACTCAACATAAGCAGAAGAAAATTCAGGTTGTGCATTTTATTTTAAGTGAAATAAAACAATAATGGAATGTAAGTAGAGCCACAGGATATCTGCAGATATCCAGTATTAGAATATCAGGGAACAGATTATTCAGCAGAATTCTAGCAGTTAGTTTCACCAAGCTTAATCTGAAGCCATTTAAAAAGGTTTCACTCAGGATGGGCAACCCATTGTTTTCTTTGTTGTGTATATTTGTATAAACGAGTTAGTCCATGCTTTCAGTAACGACTTATCTTCACCCTGTCTTCAAATTTAGGTGAAACAATAAAGATTGAAGCTCATGGTGATCGGTGCTTCCTTGCAAATTGCTCACACTGGTGTGAAGTGGAGTATTTCTTTTGGTTTTGTCCAACTACACCTACAACCACAACAGTGCCAACCACAACCATAACAGTGCCTCCAACTACACCTACAGCATCTAGTACATCCTTAAGCAGCACCACAACACCAGTTAGTACAACAAGCTCTTCAACTATAAGCACAGCAACTCCTACAGTCTCTAGCACATCATCTACTATACGCCCACCATGTTTAAACGGGACTGTTCAGGTTAGTAACTTTGATTTTTTAATTAGCTTTTTAATTAATTTGGAATGTTTTCTTTAAATTATTTTTCTGTCTCTCATTATCAAACCTTAAGCTACGTGCCAAACACCTTCACATTTGAAAACATTCAGAATTGAATCAAGAGCTGTGGAAGGGGAAGATGTGTCCATTATGGGTGTGTTATTTGTCAATGAGTTTCAGTGAATGCTGAATCCCCAAACCACTCATCAGAATTAGTTTTGTTCATTTTCTTTCATTTGAAAGGTGTGAGTTTCCAGTGCTGTTGGCCTTTACTTAACCTGCCAGCCTGAAAAGAGAGGATCCCAATCATATTTCACTCTTTTCAAGTGAAAGACTTATACATTATTTAATCTGCTGGATTTTGGATTGTAAAATAAATACTGCTGATTTCATTTACATATGATGAGCTTGTTAGACCGCCAGCAATATATTGGAAAATTGTAGTTAAAGCTACATGTGATACTGCTTTCTCTACATAAATAGATCTAACAGCCAGGAACAGAATATTGGGAACTGTATGCATGTTGATTCCAATTGCCTACGCTAACCATATTCCCCCCTAGTGTATTGGTCTATAGCTCCTATCATTCCCCGCTGGCATGGGAGCCATATTAAAGAAGGCTGCATTATGGTTCCCAAGACCAAGAGGTGTTACTCTTACATTGATAAGGGGGAAAGTATCTTTGGATGTTGGGCTAGCCTCACTTGACTCAACTTGATTTGGCCCTCTTTGAATCATACCTAAAGCCATCTACAATCCCCCACTGTGTTGAGTGTTTGATTTATATATTTTAAAAACCCAGAGGCATGAGGATGCATATACCATTGTGGTGTGGTTAAAGTGAGGCAGGGCATCACTGGGTATAGTTTTCAGTCATTCACTATTTCAGTAAATAGAAGTTTATTTGGATGTAAAGGTCATGTGTTGAATGAGGATTTGGACAGTTACTCTTCCAGTACATTAATACTTGCTTTGACATGAATGTTGTTCTTCTGTGAAACATATTGTCTCTGTTTTTTCGAAATACAGCCAGGAGACAAGTGGTGGATATGTGAATGCGTCCAAGCCATATGTATTTCAGAGGACGAGTGGATAGTATTGCCGGTAGAGTGTGTTCCCCCACCAAAGCCCGAGTGCTCCAATGGACTTACCCCTGTTCGTGTGGTGAACAATGATGGATGTTGCTGGCACTGGGAATGTGACTGTGAGTTTAAATATAACATCTCTTTGATGTCCTCTTGAACGATGCCTACTGACAAGGGGAACTTATTAAACAGAGGCCAAAATCCTGTTGCTTAGTGTCATAAAATTGGACTATAGTAAGCCCATTGAATCAATGGAGATTTAGTGAATCAACTGCTCTGTAAATTCAATTGATTCAAATGGGCCTACTCTAACTGTGACTTACTTTATGTTTAACAGGTAGCATAGTAAGTTGCAGTTAAAGTAGGCTCATTTAAGTTGATGGAACATATGGAGGAGTTGACTCACCAAATCACCATTGAGTCAATGGGCCTACTCTAGCATGATTTATGATGCTAAGCAACAGGATTTTGATCAAGAATATAATAGCGTTCAAGTCATTCTAGTTGTCATCAGCATCCTTAGCAGTATATTGTTATCCTAAAGCCTAAGTTAGATCTTTCTTGCCATTCATATATGTTGAACTTGAAGTGAGAAGCATTCAATCCATGACTAAGCCTCAGGACATGGCCCTGGAACATGTGAAGGGAATGATAAAGGATTGTGTCCAGAAATGTGGATGACCTAAATGCCCTTCCATTGCATAGAGTAATGAAACAATCAGTACCTATATCTCTGAGATTAGAGGCATGGCTTCCAGGTCAGAAAAGACAGGTTCTAGAGAAATGTGGAGACTGAGTAGCATTTCATTCTTGGAAATTCATCATTAGAGTGTACCAATAACAGAAATTTTGAAATGCCATTCGAATAGCATGATCTATACATTAGCTGTGGCAGCACTTTTTCCTCATGTGGGTAGAGGAATGGATAGGCACCTTTCTCACCCGTTTCATACCTGAAGTAACATGTGAGGTGGGCAATCTACACATAGTTTCTCCCTTCATTTCATTTGAGAGCATTGTTTCTCCCCTCAGAAAAGTATAGATGTGTGTGAATGTAATGAATACACACATTGGCATGTAGTGTTGACAGCACACTTTTTGGGGGGAGGTATGTAGTAGATGACAGTGTTGCCTCTTTGCTTCTCTATTATGTCACTGAGATCACTGTTGCATAAAAGTTGCTTCTGATTTCAGTAAAATTAAGAATGAAGAAGGTGAAAGATCTTGGGGAATTTTATTCATCTTTCTTTTATGTGCTGTCATGCAAAAAACTCAGCTAATTCTGTTGTCTTTTTGAAGGCTATTGCACCGGTTGGGGAGACCCACATTATAAGACATTTGATGGGCTCTACTACAGCTACCAAGGCAATTGTACCTACACCTTGGTGGAAGAAATTCATAAAACAATTGACAACTTTGGAGTGTACATTGATAATTATCACTGTGATCCACGGGAACCGGTCTCCTGTCCACGTACGCTCATTGTAAAACATGAAACTTTGGAAGTGCAGATGAGAACAGTCACATTGGTTCCTATGAAATTACAGGTATGAGTAAATTGGTCTCCATTGTAGCACTCATTCAACCAACTGCAAAGACTTTGGGGACAATGAAATACTTGCCTTCAAACAGAATTTCCTGAATGAGTATTGAAGATGTTCAGTGATGGTTGTTAAGAATCTTTTTCCTATAGCATATGTAGCATTGCAGAGTGCCTTATAAATGATTCTAATAATTGCCTCAACAACAATTTTCTGAGATATTCTGTTAATATTAATGAAGAACACAGAGAAATAGTGTTTTCTTGCGTGACTGGTGACCTGTCCATGCTTTGCAATGTCAGAGACAACTCTAGCCATATCACCATTTATCCTGAAACTCAGTGTGTGCATTAGAGAGCCTGTCGTTGTTGTTTAGTCGTTAAGTCGTGTCCGACTCTTCGTGACCCCATGGACCAGAGCACGCCAGGCCCTCCTGTCTTCCACTGCCTCCCTGAGTTTGGTCAAATTAATGTTGGTAGCTTTGATGACACTGTCCACCCATCTCATCCTCTGTCGTCCCCTTCTCCTCTTGCCTTCACACTTTCCCAACATCAGGGTCTTTTCCAGGGAAGAGAGAGCCTGGGGAGCTTTTAATCAGGTACATACTAATAGGCCTTACCCTACACTCTCACCCTTCTCATTGGTTGCCCAACCTCACAGGAGGTTTATAAATGTCCAGCCTTTCTTATTTTCCCAAGTTTGCTCTAAGAGCAGTTCAGGAGAGCCTTGCTCCTCTGCCTCTCCTTCCTTCTGTGTCTTGCAGGCAGCCCTCCAAGCAGTGATATTTTCCCATTCCCTTTCCTGCTTCCATAATTGTAGGTATAACCTACCTTACAAGGAGACTTTTGCTCCCAAGTAGGCTACATTCATGACCTCTGCTTAAGCAATTATTTCAGGCCCTAGTGTCAGTACTCTTAGGCTTCCCACCTTCGGTTCAGCTGCCAGAGACATGTAATTGTACCCTGCTTCTACAACTAGGTAATGGCTCCCTCTACAGTTCATGTGAGAAAAGACTTATCATCACTTTCAACCTTTTCTTTCGGCATCAGCCATATCTCTGTGGACTCCATAAAATGAGAGTAGTATCCAATTTCCTATTCTGGATTTGCCCAAGGTAGAAATATGCCAACATCACTAGAATAGCTCTGATTGATCTTCTAGTACAGGAATTCATATTCCAGATCAAGTTGGCAAAGAGAGAATGTGTTAAATGATACTCGCATCCATCTAAGGATGTAATAAGTATTCAGATATTTTCTCAGCTCAGTGAAAATGGTTTCTCAATACATTAAGACAACCTGTTGAAACAAAGTAAATTCCTGCAATTTTTTTCTGTTCTGCAGAAGAGATAAAAGACTACCATTTTAAAAAATCCTCAGCAGAATTACCCCCCCCCCCAGCACCAAAAGCCTTGTATTGTGCAGGAAATACTTTGTATTTGCACAAAACACCATTTGTTGTGCAAAATACAAGTTCCCCCCTGTATTTGGGGAAATATATAACTTATATCCACGATCACTGCAGATGGTGACAGCAGCCACGAAATTAAAAGACGCCTGCTTCTTGGGAGGAAAGTGATGAGAAACCTAGACAGCATCTTAAAAAGCAGAGACATCACCTTGCCGACAAAGGTCCGCATAGTCAAAGCTATGGTTTTTCCAGTAGTGATGTATGGAAGTGAGAGCTGGACCATAAAGAAGGCTGACCGCCGAAGAATTGATGCTTTTGAATTGTGGTGCTGGAGGAGACTCTTGAGAGTCCCTTGGACTGCAAGGAGAACAAACCTATCCATTTTGAAGGAAATCAACCCTGAGTGTTCACTGGAAGGACAGATCCTGAAGCTGAGGCTCCAATACTTTGGCCATCTCATGAGAAGAGAAGACTCCCTGGAAAAGACCCTGATGTTGGGAAAGTGTGAAGGCAAGAGGAGAAGGGGACGACAGAAGATGAGATGGTTGGACAGTGTCATCGAAGCAACCAACATGAATTTGACCCAACTTCGGGAGGCAGTGGAAGACAGGAGGGCCTGGCATGCTCTGGTCCATGGGGTCACGAAGAGTCGGACACGACTAAACGACTAAACAACAACATAACTTATTTGAGAACAATACAAGGTTGCTTCACCAAAAAACAGAGATATATTTTTTCCACAGAAAAGAATCTTATAATGTGAAAAATACACACAAACCATTATAAATTAACCTAGCAGGAAGAAATATTTTGATACTTTTGATTCTCACCTGTGAGAACAAAATGAGTGAAGATTTACATCACAGCACCTGTGCCACCTAAACATAAATGTACACATGTGTGGCCTTTATACCACAAATGTGACTTCAATCAGAGCCTGAATGTTCATTTTATCAGCTGGTACATTCTAGTAATGACCATCAGTGATTGGTTTCAAAATCACTTTTTGCTCAATGTGCTTTTGTTCCATTTCAGTGATATTGTATAAACCATATAGCTGACTCATTCATTACTAACATTTATTTTCTACCTTTCCTCAAATGATTTCAAGGCTCTCTTGATCCCCACTTTATCCTCATAAGCTATGAGATAGATCAGGCTGGATACAACTGGCCCATGGTCACCCAATGAGTTTCATCATTCAGTGCACACTTGAACCTGGATCTCCCAAGTCTCAATTCAACATTTAGACTATTATATTACACTAGCTCCCTGTTAACATGTAACTTGCAACCTAATTTCTTGGTACCATGATAACGACAGATTGCTTCATTAAATATTTTCAAAATGTTTACATTAGGACAATTTAATATGTGCTTCAATAGACTGAGAGACAAATTAGACCTTTAAAAGTAAGGTAGCCAAATGACTAAATGTTTCCATTTCTTTAGGGCACACTATAGTTTTACAAGATACTCAATGGGGTGTTGTGGATAGAGTTACAGACTATGACTGAGAAGACATATCCCAACTTGGCCATAGAAACTCATGGCATGAGAGGAGTTGGCACTAGTAAAAGCACTCCTTAAATATCTCACTTTCCTTGAAGGCCATATTAGGATCACTATGTCAGTTCTGACCTGGTGGTACATAATACTTAACATAGTCTTACGGTGAAAATCTCGGTTTAAATAAAATCCTTTTTATTTCAAAAATTTACTCATATCCTTTTCCCTCCTTTGAACACTAGGTGTTAGTGAATGACTTGCCAGTGGCTGTGCCTTTCAAAAAATATGGTGTGCAAGTTTATGAATCAGGCCTAAACTATGTGGTGGATATTCCTGAACTGGATATGAATGTAACCTTCAATGGCATTTCCTTCACTATTAGAATGCCCTACCACCTGTTTGGCAACAACACTCAGGGACAATGCGGTAAAGATTATTTTGTCTTTCTAAAATGAAATACTGCAATCAGCAAAGAAAATATTTGCAATGTAGGGGATGGAGACAACAAGATTGCATTCACACAGCCAGTTATAACTCTGATAATAATATAATAGCATATGCAAGCTATTTTTCTCCATTTTATGGAGTTGGCTCTAGATTTAGACGGGTGTAGGTCTATGCCATGACAAACCTTTGAATCCCCTGTGAATGCTACATGGAGAGTAGGGGAATCCTCTTAAATGGGGCAAGCAATGGCTTACGTGTGGAGGCCTGTCCTCTCAATTATGGAGTGGTTGAGGCAAACTCTATGAGCTCAGTCCTTCCATCCATGGAAGGAAGATCCTTGGTCAAGCTGATGAAGGTTGTTGGCATGTGACCAGAAACGAACAGCAGATGGACTTTAACAAACATCTGTGAGTTGTGTGACTCTATCGTCAGATCTTGTATTGTTAGTACTGATAATCATAATTAGCTTCATATTGTGTATCCACTAACTCCTCTGCCTTTTGTCAATGTTAGGCACGTGCACCAACAATACGGACGATGATTGTATGTTCCGCAATGGAACTTACACAAGTAACTGTGAAATCGCAGCGGATGACTGGATTGTTAATGATCCCTCTAAACCTCAGTGCCCTCACCGTAAACCTGGTGGAACAACAACAGATAAGCCTCCAGGCACCTGCCAACCATCTCAGCTCTGTGAGCTTATACTAAAGAGGTAAAAATATGATCACAATTATTTCCTTTTTTTTCTTTTCCTTTTTTTCTTTTTTAGTTTTGTGTTTTATCCTCATTGTTTAAAGTTTGCTTTCCCTTGCAATTGCTGGGTGTTCCAAGTGATTTGTGTTAGAAATTCATTCTGTGTTTTCATGGTTCATTCTGGGGCAAATGGCTTGTCTCCCAAAATGTACGGCTAGAATTTTTTTACAGTTCTTCTCTCCTATGTTTAATTCACTTGCATACTGCATACTTAACAACTTTGGTTGCTCAAATCCTTTTCCCTCCTGGGAACACCAGGTGTTAGTGAATGACCCACCACTGTCTTTACCTTTCAGAAAATATAGTTTCCCTTCAAATAAGCACACAGGGCATGTGTAACTGTTAATTTTGGAAGAGAAAATCTTTTACAATGTATGTCTCAGTGAGGATTTCAATCCAAGGTTTCCCCACCAAAGACAGTCCTTCATTTACTGCATTGCACTGTATCCCTCTCTGTCTAATCCTGACACTGACAAACAATATTTTGTATGCTCTGTGATCTCTTTCATCTTTGAAAACAGACTCATGAACTTTCTGGGACTTCAGAACACTCCCTTTTTTCTGTTGTGAGGGCTTGTTACAAGACATTATCATTTTAACTGACTGCATTTTGTTCATGCCTAAATTATTGTATTTTGTTATTCTGTTCTTATTGTTGTATAAATTAACCTGGTCTGTGGCTACCCAAGAATGAAGTAAAGTTTTGTATGCTTGTTCCCATGGTGGGCATTTGAGAGGCCAAAAGATAGATTACGTAATTATGAACTGGATGAACAGATGGGAGAGGGAGCTTGGAGAGACAAATATGGAGCTGAATTCTAGATCGTCTCAATCCACATAGATGTGCTGGATTGACACACTAGAAAAAATCTGTATCAGAATGGATTAAGAGGCTTCCAAATTTGTAATTCTAAATTACTGCACAACATGTATCTTTCCCTTTGCTCTAGAGTTAAAATATAATATATATACATAGTAAAAACAAAACCTGACATTGTTGTGTAGAAAAAAAACTTACTTTTTAGTCTGGAAGAGATCATGAAATACATGGAGGACAGGGGCATATAAATCTGGGTGAGCATTGAACAAGCAGCCCAAAGATCTTGCCGAATGCTGATTTGTGCTGGCTCGCAGCCACAAATTTACTTCCTATATATCTACGGTTTGGGATACAGAAAGCAATACTGGCTAGAATGTCAAAATAGCTTCAGTCCCATATATGAACAATAAGATTTACCATTCTGCCATATGATAATCTACCATCATTTTGAAGATAACGGTCCTTCCTGGAAAATTGTGAAAATGAACAATCACACATTTAGACTCAGGATGGATAATACGTTTCTCATTGTCTATGTGTGGCTCCCACATCCCTGTCATGCAGCCCTCCACACACCCTGCCACCACAATATTGGAAGCTGCAGTGATAGCCACTATCACTATCTGTGTTGCCAAAATTGCTGAAACTTTCGGCTGATTCTTCTTTTTCACTTCAGGAAGACACAGGAACTTCATGGCATGCCGATGTGCAAGGCTTTATAATATAGAAGGGCTTCTTAGTACTCTCTCCTATGCTACAGAGCACTACTGCAATAGTTATTGAATTTTGAAAGAAATATAGGTGGCAAATTTGACTGAATTTCAGCAGTAACCAGACCAGCAGGTATAAAACAAAAGATGGTGATACTCTCTCTATGGGCTGCAGAGGTGGAGTAAATGGGCTTCAGTGTGGTGCACAGGGTTGGAAAGCAAGTCACTTCTGACCTAATGATCTATTTGATGTAAAAAGTACAGATCACTGAGTACCTTGTATTTATCATATTTCTTCTTCATCTAGTGTATTCCAGAAATGTCACGCCGCTGTTAATCCTGATAACTACTACGCAGCCTGCTTGTTTGATAGCTGCTTTGTTCCGGGGATGAACATGGAATGCACAAGTCTTCAAGTCTATGCAGCAATCTGTGCAGACCAAGGGGTCTGCATTGATTGGAGAAGCCATACAAGTGGCGCATGTTGTAAGTGCATGCTTTGAAAAGTCATATCCAAATGTTAGAATTATGGTTGGCTTATGGGCATGTCTCCACAAAAGATTTCCCCACACTCACCACTGGGTGCCTTAACTCAAAATCCATGGCACCATCTAAAGGGTGTGGATATCATTTAGGTTGTGTCACCACGAGATGTTTATATGACTAAATCCAAACACTTCCAAGTAAATTACACTGAAATACTCTTGTGCTATTTGGGTTATTGAATCCTGGAGTGACAGAGAAATATATATGAAGGCTTGCTGAAATGGTTTTATAAGCCTTGTTGATATAGGTAGTATTAACAGATTTCTTCAAAAACTCTGTGTTTTTTCTCCTATTTAAACATTTTTATTGTTATCAAATGAGAAAAAAAGCACTGTCACTTAGAGTGAGGTATTTTTTCACTTACAGATAAGTGATGAATTTTGCATATAGATTTGGAGGTTAGGAAGAATGTGAGATGAGTGCAAGGGGATTGATGGGAAGAGAGGAGACAGACCATTAGAAACTATTCCCCTCCTCTCTCTTCTTGCTATTGCCATTCCTTGATCATAGAATCACAGAACAGTGAAGTTGGAAGGGGCCTGTAAGGCCATCAGGTCCAACCCCCTGCTCAATGCAGGAATATAAATCAAAGGTTATCTGCTAGGTGGTTTTCTAAATTTCTCTTGAATGCCTCCAGTGTTGGAGCACTCACCACCTCTTGAGGTAGTTGGTTCCACTGTCTTACTGCTTTAACAGTTAGGAAGTTTTTTCGGATATTCAACCGAAATCTGGTTTCTGATCACACATGGTAGGCTTTTCCCAGGATGCACAACAATCCTTTATCCACGTGCAGGCAGCCAGTTGAAGAGAGTAGGCTACTGAATGTGGCCAGAGATAGAGAGCACCTATCAGGTGCCCTCACTGAACAAAAAGAGAAAAGAAGGTACAGGGAGGGCTAAACAGTATAAATGGGTCAGTTTATCCTATTCTTCTCAATCCTCTTTCTTGTACCCTTTCTCCTCTTCCTCAGTCACCAGCTGCTTGTTTTCCTTGTGTGGTCCCTGTTTAAAGAGAGTTAGACTGATATTCTTTTTCTGGGCCAAAATCTGTTAACAGTTAAGATGTATGTATGTGGCTCACTGCTACCTTTCGTTGAGAAATTTCAGGGATAATATCACCAATCTGACAGAATCTTTTACCTGATCCATTCTCTCTCTGTCTTTCTTTTTTAATTCCAGCTGTCAAATGCCCACCAAACAAAGTTTACAAAGGATGTGCTCCTGCTCTAGAAGAAACATGCAAATCTGGGTAATTATTTTCTGATAATCCTATCTCACTACCACTTATCTTCATGAACTGATATGAATGAGCTCTTTAGAACTTTTGCTTAGTATTATGTTATGTCTAGGGGTATTGAATATTCTGAAATGTTCTTGTCCTTCATGAAAAATGACTCAGCTCATCAAAAAATGCTGTCACAAAACTTTTCAAATTGTGTACCTGCTATGTGAGAGAATTCCTTCTCTGTTTCAACATGTCATTGCTCACATTCTTACATGGTCTTCAGTCAATATATGCTCATTACAGCACTTACCACAAATAAATATGTGCAGCCCCAAGATCTCTACAATGCAGAACAATACTGTTAGAATACGCAAGGCTATCACCAGAGTCAAAACTATTATCCTCATTAGTGCTTCAGAAGTTAGGACTGAAGTTAGGGTTTGAATTGTTGGGTAGCTCTGATGTGTATATCTGTGCATATTCATATATTTCTTTTTTTTGAACTTGTTGATTCATGGTACAATTTTTTGTCACGTTATGTGTGAATAAACCTGATTTTCTGAACTATTCATATTTTGTAGCTTAATACCACTCAACCAAACACAAACAAGAGAAGGCTGTTTCTGCCCTGAGGGGACAAAGCTTTATGATGCTGGTTCAGATGTCTGTGTAAAACATTGTGGTATGTTTTGATTCAAATTCTTCTATTTTCTCAAACACATTCATGTTGTAAATGCAATTCTGTGCTTACCTACCTGGGAATCAAGATGGTCAAAGGAAGAACTAAAATAAAATGGATCTGTAGTCCAAAAATATCTGGATGGCCACAGTTATTATTATTATTATTATTATTATTATTATTATTATTATTATTATTATTACATTTATAGTTGCCTCCTACTGCGCTACAGGAAGTAACAGCTCCAATAATAGATTTTTTTTCCTCTCCTCACAGGATGTCTTGGGCCAGACAATATACCAAGGGAGGTAAGGGGCACCTCTATTTCTGTTTGTAATGATTTCTAATAATTCTTCCAAATGTTTGCTTTTCTTTGGGCAACACAAGGACAAAATCCCCAGAAGTTCATTTTACATTAAGTTTTCAAACATTCAAATACATTCTCATCATGGAACCCATGTTAATAGAGGGATTTTAGAGTTGCTAGGGCTCAACAAAAATTGCCTGCCTTTTAACTGTACATAGCTTTTCATTCGTGAAGGGAAGGAACAGGATTTTTTGAAACAAAAATTTAAAATCTATAAGTGACAGCCATTGGTAACAAACTTCTAAAAGACATAGGTGGTAATAGCAGTGCATTTGTTTTTGAGTGGTGGAGTCAGTTGTTTTTTTAATTTTAGCCTGCTGGTTGAGGTGGCAATGATGTTGCCATGAGCCTACTGAGGGGAAAAAAGGCAAAGGGTGCCCACCAAGAGCAGATGTGTCATCTCTGGGATGACATCTCACTAGCACAAGATGCTGGTGAAGAGACTGTAGCTGTAATTGTTTTTTAAGTGGGGCCACTATTCTACTGTCTCTCTACCTACAGAAAGCCCCAGAACCTTACAAAATGTTTTTCATCTCTTCCCTTTTCACCCTCCTCATTTTAGGAGGTGCCCAAACCTCATATTTAAAAAATCTGTATGTCCCTGAAATCCTTCTGGCCAAGGATTACATTCAGTAAATATATTGGGTCCTTCTGCTATCTTCTGAGATCCTAGCAACAATTTCAGCATGCATTTAACATAACATTTGTACAGTAATAGATTTTATAATGCTTAATGTTCTCTGGGTATATAAATATCCTTATGTATGTACTTCTGTTCAATCATAGTTTGGAGAGAGTTTTCAGTTTGACTGCCAAGACTGTATTTGCCTGGAAGGAGGCAGTGGCATCATCTGTGAACCCCACCAGTGTCCAGCAACCTCCAGCGAAAGACAGTGTGAAGGAGAAGGATACTATGAGATCACAGAAGTCAATCTTGATGACAAATGCTGTTCTAAAACTGTATGTGGTAAGTCCACTTTGGTAGCCTTTTGTGGATGAAACATCTGCACGGGAGCAACCCTATGTCTGAGACATGGAACTGTAGAGGTAGAAAGACCAAATGAATAATTGTGTCTGACCTGCTTCTGAAGCAGGAAATCCACAGCTAAAGCATCCCTGAGAGATAGTCAACCTCTAATATTACACTATCAAACAACTTTTACTATCTGGAAGATTTTCCTAAATGTTTAGTCAAAATCTCCTCTATTGTTTTTTGGATCCATTAATTCAGGCCACAGAAAACAAGTTTGCCCCAACTTCCATGCAACATCCCTTCAAGCATTTGAAGATGGCTGTCATATCACCTCACAATCACCACTTCTACAAAACTATATGCAAGTCCCTCTAGTGTGCCTGATAGGGCTTGGTGAATTAATATGTGAGGGCCATAAGATTGATATCTAGCACCACTAGTTTGCATCAGCAGCCCTGTTACTGTATAAAAAGCCCCTGTCAGTCCAGATAGATAGGTTAAATGGATTTTTGGTCTGACTCAGTTGAAAATGAAAAAAAAAAACAGCCAATGAGAATGTCCCAACAAATTAAGAACTTGATATAGAGCTCTCTCTGAGTGCCTGCTTACAAAATGGTAGAATCTCATATAAGTGGAGAAAGAATCATATCTTCCCATTGCAAACCCCTGAAAGCATCCTAAAAACCCAAAGGTTGGGAAATTCTCCAGAGCTGTTTTTTAGCTTGTTTCTGTGGCTGAAGGGAAGGGGAGAAAGTTACATGATACACACCAGCATCTCATGGGGTTTAGCCCAAAGACTTCTAATTAGAGATGGGGACAAATAAAAATAAAATGGCGATTCGTTTTGATCCATTATTCATCAAGGTTAATGGATCAACAAATACGAATATACGAATATTCTTCGACAAATCGATGGATCGATCTGTCGATTCATCTGCACTTTAAATGGCTATAACACTGGCTTCCAACTACCTAGAGACATCAAATTTGCAGGGAAGCTTCCACAGACACTTTTCTACAACCCCTGAAAGTTTGGTGAACAGTGGATCACGGACCCCCAGGTTATATAGGCACGAAGAGGACCCCCCCATGAAAGCTCCCCCCAGGTACTTAGAGAATCCAGAATCACAACGGAGCTTCCTATGTCTTTCCCCAACATGCCTGCCAACTTTGGTGAAGATTGGATATCGGACATCCGAGTTATTCACCCACAAATTGGGTCCCCCCCAGGAGAGTTTGCCACATGGCACAGAAGCCCATTCTGCCTACCGGCTGCCAATCAGCTGATCAGAAGCCGATAAGCAGCCACCCCCACACACACAGCCAGCCACCCCAACAGCCTACCCCCACACCCCCTTCCTTTACCTACCTTAGCCCTCACCCCACTCCCACCGACACCCCCCTTACCTTAATAGCTGCTGCCGAGGTCTCCATCAGGCCTCCGCAGCCACGGCATGTAAAAAGGGAGACTGGCTGCCCTTTGCAAAGATGGCGGCTGTGGCTTCATTTAGGGTAGGTAATCTGCAGCTGCCATCTTTGCAAAGGGCAGCCTGGATTCCCTTAAGGCAGGCTAAGAGAATCCAGGCTGCCCTTTGCAAAGATGGCAGCTGCAGCTTCCCTACCCTAAATGAAGCCGCAGCCGCCATCTTTGCAAAGGGCAGCCAGTCTCCATTTTTACATGCGTGGCTGCGAGGCCAGAAGACCTCGGCAGCAGCGATTAAGGTAAGAGGGTGTCGGTGGGGGTGGGTTGGGGTGGCGTGGGGCCTAAGGTAGAGAAAGGAAGGGGGTGGGGTAGGCTGTGGTATTGGGTGGCTGTGTGGGGTGGTGGCTGCCTTTCTGCCACCGATCAGCCGATCGGTGGCCGGTAGGCAGAATGGTGTGGTTTTTTTGGTTTGTTTTAATACGAAGGACGAATAAAGATGGGTAAATATTCATCCCTTCGTATTCATGGGGGTCTCTGGAACCCACAAATACGGATCGATGAATATTTAACGAATCGGCTATATTCGTTGGAAAAACCGATCCGTTTTTATATTCGTCCTCATCTCTACTTCTAATCATAATTTTCCTGAAAATGAGTAAGATTCCAAAATTTTATTATTTGCAAAACAAATACTTGCTTTATTGTACAATAGTGTAGGGTGAAAACAATTAGAGGACTTTTCTAGCATCATCTCATTTTTCCTTTCTGATCCACAGTATGCAATGCCAGCGACTGCACAGCCAAGCCTCCTAATTGTGAACCAGGGTATGAGCCTGTTGGTGAGACTCCCGAAGGCCACTGTTGTCCTATTTATCGATGCAGTAAGTTTATTTTGATTGATTTTGTAAGAATCTGTGTGATGCCTGGTAAGATTTAACTTAACACTGCAGTTAGAATTCTATTTGGGGGGGAATGTGTGTGTAAGGGCAATTGTGCATACATTTTCTGCTGGCTCCTCATTGTACAACTGCCTATGTGACTGGTTGTGTAACCAATCTCACAACCTGCACAATATTAGATGGGCAGGGGAGAGTCTTTCAGAGGGATTGAATGCTTACACAGTTGCCTTCTACTCTGCATTCCCTAAGTAGGATTCTGGCTGCAATCTTAAGCTTATGCTTAAAGCCACCTGTTGTGGGTGGCATTTATTTCCAGGTCACGATGCTTAGATCTCTGTATATTTACTCTTCAGCAGTGAAATATAACTGACAGTACTACTAATGAGAGTAGGCATTAGACTGATTGTCACTGTGAGAAGCTAATGGTGCTAATTTGTTACTGAAGAATCTTTTTAAGACTCAAAGAATTAGAATTACTCTCCCCCCCCCACTTTTTTTCAAAAGCCAAGAGTTGGTTGATTAGATCTGAGAAAGTTTTTTAAAGGAAGGGAATACATCAAGGATCAATTAAGGATCAATCATAGTCATATAAGTTTATTCCAGGGTCAAACTAGAGGACATACTTCTTTCTTTTTAAAGAAAAGTTGTTCCCTCTAGTGGTCAGAAGACATTTATCATTTTTCTCAACTACGGACCTTGCATTTAGTTGTGCTTTGTTTTATGATTAGCCATTGGAGGGAAAATATTGGCTTACTTTGCAAGTCTGATTACTAAGGCAAGTATCTTAGGGAAAATCTAGTAATGAAAGGCAAAGCAGATTGATTTAAGGAGATATGCATTTTCCATAACATCTCACCTGACCCTATGAATAAATTGCAAGAATTGTTTCTTTTTTGGAAAAAGTATGGACAATATTTTTATTTAGCGTTTGGGATATAGAAAATCTTTTAACATATTAGTGCATGTAAATATGGAACTTTTTTCCTCATATGGCTATTTCTTCTTGTAAACAACCACCACTACATTATTACTGTTACTTTCAAAAAAGAATTATCTCCTGGAGAGTTGACAAATTATGATCTAGAACATTTACGTCATGTTTTCTGATTGTTCCTGCCCTCTACCGTTTTCATTTTTCTTAGCTGAGCTTGGCCAGTACTTAGAAATTTAGGGCATATATTACTGTGTTTTAAGAGAGTGTTCATTTGTGGCACTTTATATCCTTCCATCCCAATAGAGACACTTGTGTTTGGTTTGGTGTGAAGGAGATTATATTGGCTGGCAATGAAGCATTTTTATGGCAGTATTACTACACATTAGGCCTGTGGTACAGTAACTAAATGCATCTGCATTTAGAGAGATTCCTATTTTATGGAAACTGATTATAATTCACCTCTCAGTCATCATATCTGAGGTAGCTTGCATTGTAATTGAAAGCAATCAAGCCAAAAACAAATTCAACATCAAATGATGCAACAACACGCAAAATAAAGTGAGTGTTTGCAGTCACAGCAACGTTACTAATCACCAACCTATGTCCAAGCTCTTAATGAGATTAGTTATTGATTTAATAGTATCCTGTTAGAGGAAAATAGATTATGGGGCTATGTAACAGGTTATGATTTCTAAGCATCTAGCTGTTGTTGTTTTTAGTATAGAGCCTTAAAAAAGTTGCCTTCTCTCTTTGTAGAACCCAAGGGAGTTTGTGTGCACAATGGTAATGAATACAAGGTAAGATTTTCCCTTTATTCCTGAGGGTGACTCTGTGGTATGAAAAGTATTTCATTCCTACTCTTTTTTCCAAGACAGATTTTGTAGAGTTAATGGCCAGTTTTATGTGTTTTAGAGCCTCAATGCACCTCCATGTTTATTAAATTTTGCAGGAAACATCACTGCCCTATAGCAGCTAACAACACAGAACTAGATGTATCTACTCAGAAGTAAACCCTATTGAGTTGAATGCCATCGAAAACATAGGAAGCAAGCCCCCTTGAACATTTTGAGAGCTCATTTCTTAGTAAACATAGATAGGAGGACTGGAGCAAAGGCAGTTATTTAGAGAAACAGGAAACCAGCAAGAGCTGAAAATGAAATGGAATTGCACTTAAGAGTCTACTAGTAGCCATTCACATATTACTATATTTTGTAGCAATTTTGTACGAAGTGTTTAAGATCAGGTCTGTTTTACGTTGTTCATTCACTGCAGTATTATCTCTTGCTCCTCTCTTTCAGCCTGGTTCAGATGTCCTAGGAGGCAAGTGCCAGCTGTGTATGTGCACACATGATAAAGACCCCAGTACTCTTCTGAATGCCGTCCGTTGTGGCCCAGTCCCATGCAATGTGACATGTGAACAAGTAAGCATCAGTCACTTGAAAATCAAATTAAACAGCAGCTATAAATGTTTGCGGAAGAACAGCGTTCTTAGCTGATGTATGCCTGATCACATATACTCTGGCCTGAGGTATCTAACTGCTTTGCACATACATGTTGAAGTTCTTATGCCTTACCATATTCAATGGTGTGTTCATGGAATCTTGTGACTCTGGGTACACATTCTGGACATGAAATACATTCTCTTCAAATAGCTTAGAAGAAACAGACAGAACTGGAAAATAGGAGGCTGATAAGTGATCTGAATGCATGCCAAAATCACACACAGAACTAACCTAGAAGGTCAAACTTTCCTACAAAACTCTCCAGCAATCTAAGTTGGCTTCAACATGCAAAATGCTTACTCGTGTGATTTGGCCTTTTTCAGCCAGTATTTATAAAACATCTTAAGTGTTAAATCTGGGTCCAGGTATTCTTATTTTCATTGTACCTCTCTTCTTACTGAAGGTAAGTGTTGCATCTTTAGAGCTTGCCTTCAGTCAATGATACTTTCCGGTTTCCACTAATAAAATCGTTCAAATGTGGCTGACTACAGCAATATCCTACCTGTGATTAGGTGCAGGCATTGGAGCATTTGTGCCATTGACTAGGCCGTGGGAGGATTGTGGGATATGAGCCAAGATCCAGGGTTCTCTGATTGAATGCTTCCATGAGCCATTAAATTGATGAGAGATCTTGGATAGCTCACCATCCCCCAGCTCTAGTTATGCACTTAAAGAATGTGTATATATAAAAAAAGTATTTGCAAGGAAAAATAAATAAATAAGCTTCATGCAGTGCATTGTATATGGTATGCAGTGATCTAGGTATGGCAGGGTGGAAAGAAACTCATTCCTTTGGCAAGCAGAAACCACCATCCACACAAGGAAGATATCAGCAGGTTTGATGAGACGATTGTCCTGCCATTAGGCAGAGTCTCCCTCAGACAGAGATGCTGAGAGGCGGGGAGCAGTGGTAAGGGATTGGAGGGCACAGCAGTGTGTGGCTCATGGCTCGTTCTGAACTCTACAATGCAGCTTTTACTGCAGTGGAGAATGCTGACCTGTTTCAGTACTGAGACAACAGAACCACATTTTGGTTGAGCCCTGTTTGGGGAAACACCAAAAACTGTAGAGGTATTACAGTAAATAACTGAGGTGGGGGAGAACTAAGACGGGTGGAGAAAATGAAAAACAGCTCACTGAGGACAACCAAATGTATTTGGTGGACACAGAGTGCTGACTGACTGATTGGGGGAATGGAACAGAATACCCTAGAATACAGTATGCCTGGCTGGTGGGAAGCTGAACAGAAGTACTCCATGCTGCAACATTTTGTTGCAGGTTCTGCTTGTTTAACATAATTAGGAACAGTAAGGCGACCTCAGGCTGCAAATTGTTGGGCATCATGAAAGGAAAAGTCATTTTTAATTTTCTACTTTGTTATTATTTGCACATTGACTTGGATGCTGTTTACTAATTTGGTCCAGCAACAGAATGTCTTGTGCCAGCTCTGATTGTGTCTCCTTGTTCTTAGGGATATTCTCTTATAGCATATGGTAATGAATGCTGTGGGAGCTGTGTGCAGACAAGCTGCATTGCACGAACAAAGGATAACAAAATTCTTCTATTGAAAGTAAGTGTGTTGCATTGATTCTTTTGACATTGCTAAGATTTGCTGCTGAAATAATCAGTGTGAAGAAAAATGGGTGGTCTAGGTGTTTCTACATGTATATTTAAAATTCAGCCTTGCCCATGTCCCTGACCCTTTAAGCTCATGGGTCCCAAGTCCCCATGTGAAATATATGCTAAGGAGTGTGCCTTTGTTTTAGAAGCACATGAAAAAATGAACTAAATTACACTCTTCCCTAGTATTAGGATTACAAGTATTACAATTGCTTCTGTTGTTGAGGGCATGCTGATATTCACATTTCTCTTCATTTTCCAATCATGACGAACACTTAGTAAAACACATGAAAAGTTCATGCCATCTGGATAGAAGATAGAGAAGCTGCATGCCATACAAGAGAAGGTGGATCAGCACTGAAGTGAAGGATCCAAAGTTGGAAGAAGTTACTTTTTTGGATTATAGCTCTCAGAATCACCTAGTTGGCATGTCCACTTAACTATACTAGCTTGTGATTCTGGCAATGGCAATTAAAAAAACCCTAACTTCTCCAAACTCTGGTTGGAGGCTTAAATAGGACACCACCCCTTTCTTTACTGTACCTACAGTGGAGATCATTTGTCAAACTCTCTGAATTTGACAGGTTGATTGTTCAAAGAGTGAAGTAAAAAGCTTGCAGATTCCATCCCACTTAGAAACAGCCGCAGAAACGGTAAATTCAGTGGAACAGATCAAAACGAGGTAGAATAGAGATATGATGAAATGAAACAAGTGCAAGTAAAACAAATGTAAACCAAAATGAATATGGCTCTGAAAATGAAAACAAAAATGAAACTCCTTTCCTTTGGACAAACTCACTTCTTCCCCTTCTCTAAGCTCTTAGCCAGTACTGAATTTGTCTTCTTTGTTGTATAGCCTGGTCAACAACAGAATGATCCACATGACAACTGCACTGTTTACAGCTGTGTGAGAATCAACAAGCAGCTGATCTCCTCTTCCTCTGTGATCAGCTGCCCACCATTTAATGAGAACAGATGTCAACCTGTGAGTGAATCTTTAATATGCATAACCAAATTTCTGAAAATTATTTCATTTGATTTAGACATGAACCTGGAGATGAAGCTGGATTTCCTGTAGCAGAGAATGCCTATCATTTAAAAGTGGTGGATCCCAAAAGATAGGGAAAAATGCAACATTATTTGCATGAATGATCACTTTACAATCACATAGACTGGGGTTGGTGAACCTTTGGTCCTCTAGATGGTTTGGTCTACAACTTATGCCATCCCTTACCATTGGCAATGCTGAGTAGAGCTAAAGGGTACATTAGGACAAACCATCTGGAAAAAGAAATGTTCCCCACCACTGATATAGAGGCAGTGGCTAGCTTTAAAAGCCAGCAACTGACAACACCAAATTGTTTTGTGCTGAAAGTAAAATACTTGGTACATCTCAATTGCATGCATAAAACTCTACCTTTGGAAGATTTTTATATGTACAATTCCTACTGAATACTTACTAGAATTTTAAACCCAGGTCCTCCGCTCTCCTTGTTCTTGACCCATGGTTTTACCAATTACAATGTCAGCACTAGCTACTGTTTTCTTGTCCTAGGCAGATATAAAATTCAGTAATGAATTATTCTTCTTTTTTTAGGACACCATTACAGTTTTGCCTAGTGGCTGCTGTAAAACATGTAAGTATTATGAAACTATCATAAGTCCATGCTTATGTTTATGCTCTCTTTCTCTCTCTGCTTTTTTGGCAGGTGCATGCACATCTATGCTCAGTTGTGCTCTCCTGATCAATGAAACATTATACTTCAAATGTCCAATTAATAATTATAAAAGCAAACTTATATAGAAAGGTTGTGTGTAAACAGAGAACTGTAATCCCAAATTACTATTTTAGGATCTGTCACATAACATTTAGAGCTTTCCAATTTGAAAAGGTAGACTTAATGCACTGGCTTTTCCAAGATGTCAGAAAGAGATATTTTAAGAACCTGTTACTGACCTATTAATTATTTTGCCTCATTCTCCATGATGCTTTTTATGGGTAGCTATTTAAAAGGCCATTTGGAAATGCAGGAGAAGTGGAAAAGATTTCCAGATCCTGTTTCTCCAAGAACATGTTTGAAAAGTTCTCGTTTTCTCACTTGCAAGATGAAAACAAGAGAAGACACTATATCATACTTTCAGTACCTCTTATTTCACAGGGAAAGAGATTTCTGTAAAGCCAAAAGCTGAAGAAAAAGATGAGTTAGTCGAGGCATAAGGATTAAGAGTTGGCTGAGGGCATAGATAAAGTTATTGATATTACTTTCATGAAGGCCAAAGAATTACTTCAAGGTGGCTGGTGGTTTGGCATCACATCACTTCATTGTTTGACGTATCTCTATTGATATAAATTCAACTTTGGTATTGGTTTTCTTCAGAGATTTAGCTGGGAACCCCTGTGCCTGAAGTTATCAGTACAAAGAGAATGTTGTTATCTCTGTTCTAGAAGGAATTAGGTGATGGTGAAACTTTTAAAGCTTATATTGTGAAATAGAGAAAGAATAGGTAATTAGGTGTTGTACTTCATTGTATCCATGAGTCCAAAAAAGTGTTCTGAAGTTTCCAAAAGTAGTTGAGTATACCTCTCTTGTTCTGCAGGCATAGCTTTAGAACCTGAAACATCACCAGCGTGCTCTCCGGCTGAAACGACAGATTACATCACTTATGATGGTTGCCGTTCAGAAGAACCAGTCAGTATAACACAGTGCGAGGGAAGATGTGGAACTGCTTCAATGTATGTGAGCCAAACTGGAAAAAGCTGAAATTCATTGAGATATTCATATATTCGGGGGGGGGGGGGGGAATCCTCTACTGTCAACCTTGTTTGGATTTACTATGTTACCCTAGCTTCAAAGAATGTAAAGGGGTGTGTGAAAGGACTCCTGTTTATTTCAACTTCAGAATTACATAATATTTTGAGCATTCACAACCATTTGGATAAAAGAACTAGTGGAATAATTGGTTTCCTTAAAAGGAGAATCCACGTGAGAAGGCCTCTCATAGGATTGGTGGCTAGATTCATATAAATAAGGAAGGAGTTGATGAATTTGTGTGGTGAAACAGGTTGATAGTCTTGTATACTGAGAAGATGTGCCTCTTCTGTACCCTCAGAAAGGTGTTGTTGAACCTTTCTTGAAAAAACAATGGAAAACCACCAACTGCAGAGCAAGGAAGGGAAGAATCTCCAAGCACAAGAGATTGTTTTTTTGTTTTTGTTTTTAATAAAGTCAGAAGCATTTCAGTTGAATTCTTTCCCAGGGACCCCTTTAAATGAAGGTCTATCCCTCCTTTTATCAGGCCTTCTAAATGAAGGTAAAAATTAAGAGAAATCTCTCTCTGTGTGTGTGTGTGTGTAGGGAGTGAAAAATCCATAGTACTTTCAAGATGGAAAATTAGGGTGTGTCTACACAACAGGAAAAATTTGAAGTGATCCACTGTGACTTCACATTTGGGAAGTTGGGCTTACCTGGATGAATTTGATTTAGCTCACCATACAAGAGCTAGCAGTGAGAAAAAGGAAGAAATTGGCAATCATTCTTCTTTGCAACTTGTTAAGGCTGCTTTACTTTAGTCATGCAGATATGCAAGAGGCACAGCTATAGCAAAACTTTCTTAATAAGCTGCAAATAAGGGCTGGCAGCCAATTTCCTCCTCCCTGACTCCTACCTGGTAGACTGAAGCAAATGGGATTCCACCAGCTGGTCTTATAAATAAGGGCTGATTGCCAATGTCTCTCAGGTGCCTTAGTGCACCAGCACTGGCATCAAGTCTTTTAAAAAAATAATGGTTTGGAGGTAAAAGGTGCTCAGTTCGGCTGGTTCACTCCTTTTTCCAGTGATCCCATGACACATGTGGCGTCATGAACCAGCCTGCCTCTGATTGATGCCTACCCACATCTTTTTGGTTCCTTGTCATGGGCTATTGTTTTTGTTTGTTTTTTTGGCAGCAGTAGGATCACTCTGTCTTAGTTCAGCTCCTGCATGTGTGAGCACTAAGATTGAACCATAGCAACTGCCTGACTGTCCCTTTGCTGAAGCTGCTTCCTGATCTTGAAAAATGAGAATCTTCCTGGCCACTTACCTGCAGAGGGGAAAGGAGGAGAAGTTTTCCATTTCTATTTCATTGTTGCTAAGGCATCACTGGTGCTTTGAAAGAGCTTTTTTTTTTTTAAAAAAAAAGCCTTTTAAAAGCCTCACTGATTCACTACATTGGTTTAGCAACCCTTAAAATGAAATGGAATGCTTCCTCTCCTTTCCCTTCCACAGGTGAGTGGAAAAGAAGCCTCTCACTTCTCAAGATTATTAAGCAGCTTACAAAGCATGGAGGAAGAGACAGGAGGGGGCTTTTTGTTTTTCATTCTTTTCCTTTTAAAAGGAAAGATTGATCTAGATCATGTTAAAGAGGGTCGCTTGAGGTGCATTGTGGTTGATCCTTGCATACAGATGCATGGATCTCCTCAAGCAACATACTACACCTCCAAGCCACCTTGTTTATCACAAACTGACTGATCCAAGCCAGGATAATTGTGCTTTCTAGTTGTACCCTAAGGGTGCTTGAGAGAACATGAATACCCTGACAAGAGCCTAACTTTTTCTCAGCATAGTGGCTCTGAATCTGGCTTCATACAGGTTTAGATCTGACACAACTTAACTCCACCCCTGTTCCTTCCTTTCTCCACTCCCCCTTTTTTGTTCTTCTGGCACCTTATCTCAGTTGTCACAGCTGTTGTGCCAGCAGACCCAGCTGTGCTAGCAAAGCAGAGATTTGGGATCAGCCAGCACAAGGAGGTTTTGCTGATATAAGGACAGTTTTGCCAGTACAAGGGGTTTCTACCCATTCCAAACGCACCACAACTGGAATATCTTTGAGTCTGGATTGCAGTGTAACACAACAACCTCTTTGAACATTTCTTTCCAATTCATGTATAAAATCAAAATTCCTGGAATTTTGGTGGTGGTGGGAAATGAAATGGATGAATTTCCCTGTTGTAGACCACATGGAATCTCAGCATTTCACAAAGCAGCTAAAGAAACAAGATCCTTAAAAGCAAGACTTAGCATTTTAATATCAGCTCTCTGATCTTTAACAACTGCATAGTCATGAAGTGTGCAGCATAAATCACAGTAAAAATGTTTATTTTCTTGTTATAAAAACAGATACTCTGTTGAAGCCAACACAATGGAACATAAGTGCAGCTGCTGCCGGGAATCAAAGACAAGCATGAAGGAAGTCACTCTCCTGTGTCCTGGTAGACAGAGCAAGAAACACCGCTACATCCATGTGGAAAGCTGTGAATGCCTCAACACTGAGTGTGACCAGTCGGTTCCATCACAGTAATCCCAGGAGACCCAAGGATGAAGTAGCACGGAATAATCCAGAATTTAAAAGAGGAACGGAGCACCAGGGAAGGACAATTAAAGCAGTAAAGTGAAGATAAGAAGGTCCTGAACTTAACAAAAAGTTCTCACTCTTTTTAAAAGGATATACAAAGACTTTACATGCTTTATCATTGTCCACAAATAATTCTGCATCTTGCCTTATTTTTCACATTCCTCTCAATCCATGCCTTCTCTGTCTGTTTTCCCATTGCACTCACTTTATTTATTTGTGTAAAAAAAAATCTCAGAAAAAAGTTTTTCCCAAATGTAAAGAGAATGTGATGTTTTATGAGTTGCACTATTTTCAATCAACTTTTTGCTTGCGGTAATTAAAGGCACAATTCAAAAGTGAGGCTTCTGCTCCTATTTTGTTTGCAAATACCTTGCATATTATTGAACCTCTTGCAATAAAAGTAGCAGGAACGATGTTTCAGAGTTCAAAGAAAATCTTGCAATGTTAATACACTTCCTTAAGTAGCAACTGAGCTGCTCTCTCTCCATTGGGGCTCCTCGTGGTGTTGTTTCAGGTTCCCTGCTATGTCCTTTCTACCTAGTGTCACTCAATGGGTGATCTCCTCAATTCCCATGGCTTTCAGTAGTACCTATACCTGATGACCTCTAGATTTCCCCGGACTTTCCCACTCCATCCAGTCATATGTTTCAAATGGCCTGACACTGGTGTCTCATTTTAAATCATGCCCAATAGCTCATCTTTTTTCTCCAACCAATCTTTCTGGATTATGACCTGCATCCTCTGACTACTGAATTTTCTCTGGTGGGAAGAATAATGCCAGTGCTGAGGAATAAGTAGTGAACTGGGCTGATACTTGCATGGAGTGAGGTATGAAACAAGAAGTCAAAACACAAATTTAAAACCACCCATGGCTCCTCAAATCAGTACCAAAGAGGTAAACATTACTCAAGATGGCCCAGGCAGCACTCCTCTTCCCCCATGGCACCTTACTACCATTAGTCTGTGAAGTAACTCAGGCTGAGAGAAGGTGAATCAGACAAAGTTCACCCATGAGTTTTGTGATGCACGCAGGACTTGAACCTGGATCTTGCACATCTAGGCCCATCACTTTAACCATTACAGCACACTAGCTCTTATGTAAACATTCTGTGATCTGGAAATCAAACTTGCAACACACATTGTGTTGGAAGTTGTGCCTTGAGGGTTGCACATCATATCCTAAAGGCAAAGTATGGAACTAAGGTGTTAAAACAAGGGGCAGTAGAAGATGACAGGGGTTGTGACACAAGGCTTTTTGATGATGAGAAAGATTAAAAAGCAGGTGCTCCCACTGGTGGGAGAAGTAGTTACGCAAGTTAAAAGAGAAGGGCATAGAACTGAAGACACCCAACACCCTTTTCAAAGTCTGAGCAGTTTGTGTTTCTTACACCCTTCAGGGCTCGATGGCAACTGCACAAGGGCTCTGGAGTGTCTGCAAGTTTCTTTGAGGTGTTACTTTAAGAGAGATAGAAACTAACGTGAAAAATTCAGTGTATGTGTTCCAAACATTCCTGAAAACAGAAATGATATTCAACCCCTGCAAAACCAAAAGAGGACTTCTTCTATGTTTAGTCTATGTGCTTTCTGGAGAAAGCTGAACAATAAAACACTTCAGGAAGAAATCCTGTTTTAGTTTTGCAGAGGGTGATTATCATTTCTGCAGATACTAGTTTTCAGTGGACTTGCATGGGATTATGCCTTGTTTATCTCCTGTATTTTTCCCAATGCTGGCTAATCATTCTTTGATCTGGAAATGTACCACGTAAGAAAACTATAATTGAATGTTTCAGCATCATTCATTCATTCATTCATTCATTCATTCATTCATTCATTCATTCATTTATTTATTTATTTATTTATTTATTTAACTTATATGCCGCCCACTCTACCCAAAGGTCTCTGGGCAGCTTACAACAATTAAAATACAATAAAAATACAATAAAAAGATAAAACAATTAAAATACAATTAAAATAGATACTCTAAAAATTGCCATCAGGACCCACAGTTATTATTTCAATTAAAAGCCTTCTGGAACAGGAAGGTTTTGACCTGGCGCCAAAATGTCATCAGCGTCGGCGCCAGATGAATCTCAATTGGGAGGGCGTTCCATAGTCTGGGGGCAGCTGCCGAAAAGGCCCTTTGTCTACAAGCCATCCCTCTTACCTCCTTGAGGGATGGCTCTTTCAAAAGGGCCCCCTGGCTAGATCTTAACTGCCCGGTAGGTTCATATGGAAGGAGGCGGTCCTTCAGGTATCCAGGGCCCAAGCCGTTTAGGGCTTTATATGTCAAAACAAGCACTTTGAATTGGGCCTGGGCAGCAACTGGTAGCCAATGTAATTTAAACAGAATCGGCTTGATGTGTACCCTAGTGGCCCCACCACTCACCAGCCGCGCAGCTCGATTCTGGACCAGTTGCAGTCGCCGGACCATCTTCAAAGGCAGCCCCACGTAGATAGAGCGCATTGCAGTAATCTATGCGAGATGTTACCAGTGCGTGTGTAACTGTCATGAGACTCCACTCGTCCAGGTAGGGCCGTAGCTGGTATAATTTCCGCAGCTGAAGGAAGGCGCCCCTGGCCACCGAGTCCACCTGGGCTTCCAGAGTTAGACTGGGGTCCAGGAGCACCCCCAGGCTGCGGACCCTGTCCCTTAGGGGGAGTGTAACCCCATTCAGGGCAGGGAAATGGCCCTCAGCCTGTCCAGCAAAGCACCCACTAACAGCACTTCCGTCTTGTCTGGATTGAGTTTCAATTTATTAACCCTCATCCAGTCCATTATCAGGTCCAGACACGAGTTCAGCACAGAAACCGCCTCACCTGGATTGGTGGAAAACGAGAGATAGAGTTGAGTATCGTCAGCATATTGCTGACTCCTCAGCCCAAACCTCCTGATGACCTCTCCCAGCGGTTTCATGTAGATATTAAACAGCATGGGGGACAGTATCGAGCCCTGAGGAACTCCATGACACAAACGCCATGGGACAGAGCAACTGTCCCCCAGCACCACCCTCTGGACACGGTCAGCTAGGAAGGAGCGGAACCACCGTAAAGCGGTGCCCCCAACTCCCAGCCCAGCCAGCCTATCCAGAAGGACACCATGGTGGATGGTGTCGAAAGCTGCTGAGAGGTCCAGGAGTATCAACAGGGTCACACTCCTCCTGTCTCTCTCCCGGCAAAGGTCATCGTACAGGGCGACCAAGGCAGTCTCCGTACCAAAACCCGGCCTGAAACCTGATTGAAATGGATCCAGAAAATCCGTTTCATCCAGCAGCACCTGGAGTTGCCCAGCCACAACCCACTCCAACACTTTGCCCAAATAAGGGAGGTTCACCAATGGTCGGTAGTTAACCACCAGCCTTGAGTCCAGGTTAGGCTTTTTAAGGAGTAGCCGAACTACCGCCTCTTTCAAGGTGGTAGGGACCACTCCCTCTCTCAAAGAGGCGTTCACGGCCTCCTGGACCCAGGTGCGAACCCCCCTGGCAGATCTTCCAATTAGCCAAGATGGGCAAGGGTCGAGCGGAGTGGGGGTAGAACAGACAGATCCAAGCACCCTGTCCACATCCTCAAGTCTCAACAATTGAAACTCATCCATTAATACATAATCCATTACAGACCATCAGCAGATTTCTGCCAGCCATTTTCTAGGAAGAGGCTTCAGAGTCATTTGTTTCAAACTCCTGTTCAATTAGCCACAGCTTCACGGTTTAATTTAACATAAGTTATTTGTTGATCTTGGCATTATTAGTTCCTCTCAAGATGTTCTCCACAGCTGCCTGGCCTAGGGTAATCCTGCAACTTTTTGACAGCTGAACACCCTAAACCAAATGCTATCCATGGGCCATATCATGACAGCACGCTGAGCCACATTGTGACATCAGAAACAAGCATCAGCAATTCATGAGCTGTTAAAATGCCTATTTTACACTATAAGCAACAAACACTATCTACTCATGGTCAAGGGCTTTTTCATTGAAAGAATTAAGATACCATTTGACAAATTTTCATCAGCAAGGTATCATTTAACAGCGCAGAGCTTGTAGCCAGTATTCCTAGGATTTATCACAGATTACACATAGACCTTAGTAGGTCTCCTAATTCCTTAGCCAGAATGCTGTTGGGAGATGTAACAGTAACTGTGCAAGCCATTCTTGCCTTCATCAGAGTCTGTTACATGGCCAGCCACACACTGGGGTGAAATAGATCACATGAAGAAGAACATGCCAGCAAAGAGGAGAAACTACTTGTGCCATTACCATTGTGCACTTGTTTCTACCAATAGGCTTCTGACCCTTGTACCTAGCTGCCTACTCAAGGAAGAGTTAAGACAGATCAAACAAGAGGAAAGTATTGGTCTTCGGTAAGGATTGAGCTTGTTATCCTCCAGATATTGTTGAACTGTGGCTGCCATCATTCCTGGCCAGCATAGGCCAAGATGAGCAACCATAGGAGATATGTACATCCAATATCTAGATGGCCATAAGTTCTTCACCTCAAATCTGGAAGAAGGTTCTATGACACAACCAATCAACTCAAAAACAAACACTGTAAATATTACACTATGATATTACAACACTAGGCTGTTCTGGTTTGTATTTTGAAGCAGGGTATAGTGTGTGTATAGCTTATCTTGCCTCAACAGGGATGAAATTCAAATGAGAAGCACTGACCTTACATAGATGGATATGATTTTAAAATTACTATTGCTCTTATTGGGGGTATTTGTGGTCTACACATACATGACAAAAGATCATCACCAGGAATAGATTTGAAATAGTGGAGAAAAGTTTAGCTATTTGGGTATGTTTAACTTGGAGAAGAGAAGACTGGGAGATTATACGATAACCACCTTCAAGTACTTGAAGGGCTGTCACATAGAAGAGGGAGAAGCTTGTTTTCTCTGGCTCCAGAGGGTATGACCCAAACTGATGGATTCAAATTGCCAGAAAGGAGATTTCAGCTAAACATTAAGAACTGTCCGACCATAAAAGCTGTTTTGACAGTGAAATGAATTGCTTCAGAAGTGGATGGACTCAGAAACTGGAGGTGTTGTGGGGTTTTTTTTTAAGAAGTTGGATGACTATTGGTCAGAAGTACTTTAACTATTGATTTCCTGCTTCAGTAAGGGCCTGGATTTGATAATCCTTGGTGTCTCTTGTAGCTCTGCAGTTCTGTGATTCTATGATTCTACAGTTCTGCTTTCAAAGCTGATGCAGAGATTCAGAATGCTGAACCACATCCATAAAAAATCCCCCTGCTCTTCTCTGAAGTAAATTACAGAGTTAATTTTTAAGCCATACACTAACCAAAACCAAATAGCCCTCTGTAGTAAATGACCCATGAAAAATGTGTTATGAGGGCTAAAGATCTGTGTCAAATGAGCTTCATAGCTCAACTTGTTTACTTATCTACTCACTGTGGAGCTGCTGCTTCCCTTGGTTTTAAATGCAGCCAGTTGGAATGGCCAATTTTCTTGGTGGACAGAATATCTTGGGACGTCATGTCCAGCAAGGTGGGGAATTTAAAAACCGTTGCCAGCCCCTCAGAATTCTCTTTGTCTCCTGGAGCGTCTCCCTTCCATCTACCTCATGTTGTTTTGAACTTTTCTTGAAAATGTTTGTTCTAAGTGGGTATCTGGACATATGTGGTTAGTCAATAAAGAACTGGAGTATATCCTGTAGGTTCACATCACAAATTTGCTGGGGACATTTGGGAAGCATGGGGATGGACCCTGGTGGTAATGATAGGGCACCTCAGGCACAGGATGCCCTCCATAATTGACCCACTTTACGGGTTGAGATTTGGAAGGTCATATGGACACCCAGCTTGTGGACTGTTGCACACACCCCATTCTCTGGGTGACAGGCAGGGCCACACAGTGGCATATAGCCATGTGGTTAAGCTGGTGTTTGTCTCCCTGGTTTGCATCAAACACCAAGTGGAGTGACTGAGGAAGATTGGCCTCCTATGCTAGTGTCAGGGACTACTGACAGCTAAAACCAGTAAAGCTATGACCATTTTTTTCATCAAAACAGCTTATGCGTTTTTGGTTATTTGAGCTCCAGCCCTGGGGTCACCATCAGACTCGCTAACTATATTTAAAAAGTTGCTGCTGTCTGTAGTAAATGCCTGTGACAGGAACAGTAACTGTAACTCCTGTCTGGGGTGGGGGAAAACCTACTAAATATGATGCTATATAAATTGACACAAGCCTCTGTTTTCAAACTTTGAACACTGCAGCATTGGGGATTTGAAGACAGTTTTTAAGGATGCAGCAGTATATAGGCCCATATTAAATTTACTTGCCCAATTGCTCTAGATATTAAATTGAATGGAACATGGATTTGCCTTGACCAAGAAATACTGGTGTCCAGGTACACTTGGAAGAGAAGCATGTACTCCTAGCTCTTACCTCTTCTGGTTCCTTCTTGACAAACCACAGTGGGAACAGACAGTATATACACTGATTGGCCACAACATTAAAACTACTGACAGATGAAGTGAATAGCATTGATTATATCATTACAAGACAACTGTCAAGGGGTGGGATATATTAGGCAGCAAATGAAGAGTCAGTTCTTGAATTTTATGTGTTGGAAGCAGGAAATATGGGCAAGTGAAAAAATCTAAGTGACTTTGATAAGGGCCAAATAGTGATGGCTAGATGACTGGGTCAGAGCATCTCCAAAACAACAAGTTTTGTGGGGTGTTCCCGGTATGCAGTGATTAGTACCTACCAAAAGTGATGCAATGAAGGACAACTGGTGAAAAAGCAGCAGAATCGCAGGCTCCCAAGGCTCATTGAAGCACATGGGGAGTGAAGGCTAGCCCATCTCCTCTGATCACACAGAAGAACTACTGTAGCTCAGATTGCTGAAAAACCTAATGCTGGCCATAATAGAAAGGTGTCAGAGCACACAGGGCATCACAGTTTGCTGTGTATGGGGCTGCGTATCCACAGACTGGTCAGAGTACCCATGATGACCCCTATCCACCACTGAAAGTGCCTGCAGTGGGGACGTGAGCATCAGAACTGGACCATGGAGCAATGGAAGAAGCTTGCCTAGCCTGATGAATCATGTTTTATTTTAGATCAGGTGGATGGCCAGGTGTGTGGGTGTTGTTCACCTGTGGAAGAGATGGCAGCAGGATGCACTATGGGGAAAAAGGTGTCCGGCGGAGGCAGTGCTATGCTCTGAGCAATGTAGTCCATAAATGGACAAAATCGAATGTACTTGCTAATAAGAACTGCATTTTGTTCTTTGAGAAAACAAAATTTGAAAGTTCCCAGTATGCAAATCTATGAATGTAGAACATTGAAATTTGTCAGGTTTACTCCCTTCCTTGGCTTCTTTGACTTCTCCAGATTTCATATACAACAGTGGAAAAACAAACAAACAGGAAAGTGATAGCCATTTTGATTTTTCCAGTGTGAGTCAGGGAGGGGGCAAATTTGCAGAAGGATCCAGATTCGGAACCCAGACAAAATCAGGTAGGGCCTGCATAACTATGGCCTAAACTAGGATCCAATCCAAAGTGGCAAAATGGCCTCTGATCTAAATCAGGGGTCTTGTGCTTAGCTTTAATTTACATCATCTATATCTTTAAACCAGCATAGATTTCTGTGCCAGGAAGAAATATGTTACTATAAAATGTCCTTCCTTCTTTCCAAATACAGGCTAATTACTTCATCTGTTATTTGTGACCCCCTGAGCCTTGGACGAAGTAAAAAGATGTAAGTGAAAGAACAAGAAACTGTATCTCAGGGCAATCTGCAGCATTAGAAGCTATTTCCTCCAGAATAAAGCTGTTGAATCCCTTAATCTTGGAAACTGGATGCATGGACTAATGTATCAAAGCACACTTTATGAGTCTCAGACTCCCTAGAGTCTATTCTGTATGGAATGAGATCCAGAGGAAACTTTTTTAGTGTGATCAAGTTTGTGTTTTATCCAGCTGTAAAAGATTGCTCAGCAGCACCTGTGTGGACTTTGTGGAACAGTTCCAAATGTTGGGCGGGAGAGGGAAGTTACAGAATCAAAGATTAAATGCAAGATTATGGAATCCAGGAACCAAATGCTTTTGTCATTTTGAAACCAAGAGAAGGAGAAACTCTCCATTCTCATCAAGCAATGAGAGAAAACTCTTATTGCTCCACCTTAGCGTGTTCATATGCAAAAAATAATTGGAGTATAAAATATTTCCATAAACCAGGAAAAATCACTTCCTGAGAGAAAGTTCTCTGATGTCTGCCTTGCTTTGGATAACTGGAATGATGAAGGGAGGCCAGCTCTGGATTTTGTGCTTGCTTTGCAGCTGCTGCAGGAGCAAGACAATAGTGCAGATGGGTAAGGAAATCTATTTCTAATATTGTTTGTAAATGTTTACAAATCTTAGATTTCAGCTATATAAACCTGGCAGTCTCTAGGTAGGTAAACAACAAATCAAGCTGACCACATTTAAACATGGTTACATTATATTACATTCAAAGGGAATGATTAAGCATAACTGGAGCTCTTTTATAGATATCAGAGACTTGATAGTGTTTAATCATGCTCCATTTACACCTTAATATAAAGTGAAAATTCTGTTCTACTTTCGGCAAATATTATTTGTCACTCGATCTTTTAAACAGGGATATGTACTCTCTTCATGGTCACTTCTGTACACCTTAAACGGCCAAGCACTAAATATATATCTGTACACCTTAAACCGCCAAGCACTAAATATATATATATATATATATATAACAAATAATATATATATGCGCAAACAGTCTTTGGAACTGAGTCAGAACATGGACTATCTGTATTTTATATAGATGCCTCATGATTTCAGGGGCGGGGGGGGGGGCTCCTCATCACGTTTTTCAATTGAGGCACTTCCCCTAAAATCAATGAGCCACTTCACTATCTGCGTGCTTATCTCCAGTTGAAACACTTGGTGAGCTCAGTTGTGACTACTAGGAAGATAATTGGTGAGGCAATGACTTTAATAAAGTAATAATTTAGTTTGGTATATAAAATCACCAGTGATCATCTCCACAACATGTTACAATTGATACAATTATTTGGATAGAAGAAATACAAAATGGTGGAATCCTTCCATTCATATGAAGTGAATTAAAATCAACTGAATTAACCAGAGTAGGCCCATGAGACAGTAGGGAAAACACCACATATTTGGTGAAAGAAATGTAAATAGTACAAACAGATTGATATTAGCTGAAAATGTATTCATTCAATAAATTAAGGCATAGTTTATACTAAGTTATTGTTTGCAAACTGTCTCTTAATAAAATAGTTAATTTAGTCCCTTGGTATAATATTTCATATTCTGTTAAGTTCTTTGGTTCTTGGTATAACTTTGATGTATGCCTTTTCAAAGTGTGTTTACTGCATTTACAGCCTTAAACCCGAGAATCAATAGGTGGAAGGAGTTAAGATAGGCTGGCAGTGATGCTAAAGAGGATCTCTGCTGGAGGGGGTCAGGAATTGGGAATGTTTCTTGGAAAACTGCACAGAAAACTTCAGACACCAAAATAAACCATTTGGAGAATAGATATACATTTGGATCTGCTGCTTTCATAGGCTCTCCCTAGCTTGTCCCATACCCTGCCAGAAGCAGAGAAATGAAAAAGTAGAAAACAGTATCAGTGGCAATGACAAAGAAAAGAGCCAAGTCTACCTGATCCCCATGATCTTGCTACCTTCATCACCATCCCCTTTAAGACTCTACTTGCATTTAGGATTAAGGATTCTCTACTTCTGATTCTGAGCTAAAGCAAGACATTGGGGTGGATTGAGAATTTGTCGAAAAACATATTTAGATTGTTCTGTGGTTTCTGTTCAGCATTCACTGTTGCTTCCGCCTGCTGGCTTCTTCTTTTGACTGTCTGGATTAAGTATGTGGTGGGCTCAAATATTGAATGAAATGACAACATAATCCTTTGCAGTCAGTCAGATTTGGTTGTAGGATAACACTCATGGGGACAAATGTAGAACTTGAGAAAGTTACCTTTTTAAACTACAACATTCAGAACCCCAAGTCAGAATTCTTGGAACATGAGTCAAGAAAATTAATGTCCCTAAGATCGGAAGGGCAAACAAGGGCTATTTTTTAAAACAAGCAATCCTCTTTAGAACAAGTGCTGAAAATGGTTGGAAAAGGGGATCTTTGGTGCTGTCTTAAGTATTAATGGGGGGGGGGAAATAGTGCGTTGTGTTATCTTAGTGAACTTTGAATCAGACACCTAATAGTAGATCTGCAATTTTACATAGAGTATATACAACACTGGCAAACAAATACAATCTTTATATCCATTACAGAAACTGCCAAAAGGTTCATGGTTTTGTTGTTTATGTATAACAATTCAGGGGACATCTGTTTCTATAGACACTCCCAGATGTGATAGTGTAATTTATGATCCTGGAAGAAAATGATCTTTTAGTGAAAAATGGTCAGCATTCCTGGATATTTCACAACACTTCAGAGTTCACTGAACAGGAAAGGACTCATTTGATTTGAACAGAGATATCTTGCTTTGCTAGCATTTCTTGCAAGTGCTACATCAGTATGTAATGAGCATGTTCCCTTCCACTGCCCCAATCGCTGCTTGCCAGATCAGCAAATACGAGTTTAATGCCACAGTAGTTCTTCAATTAAAACATGCAACACTCAATGAGTTAAGCTGCTACTGTCACACTGGCAATGTGTAAAGCAACTTCCCCCGAACTGATGGCCTTCAAATCTTGACTGAAACCTCCAATTTTCCTCTTCTGTACACATTTGCTTAAATATAAGTCCCACTGACCTTAATGGGACTTACTTCTGAGTGCAGGATTGCACTGTATTGTCTTTCAAGAAAGCCCAAGCTCCACCTGAAAGCATATTTTCTTTGATCTGGCTAGGCTGCATAAATATGATTCTATGATTCTATGAATATGTAGGAACAACCTTCCACATGTATATTAGTCACCAGGTAAGGCACCACATAAACAAACAGCTGATGTACTGCGTGGACTTCTCTTTCTGATTCAATTCAGTTGCCGGACTCATTCTTTGCAGCCCTGGCTAGAAAATCAGCTTGTCGGGTGAGGGAGGGAGACTACAAGTAGATTTCATCTCTGTTCCACTCTGAAAGAATTGGTCAGCTTTCACATTGTTTATTTGCCCACATGTGTATGTATTCCGTCCCAGTAGCTGCACATCTACATAAGTTGATAAGAAAGCTGTTGTTAGACCGATGTATTTGGACGACTGACACAGTATGATGAGGGATGGACTGGGCCAAAATCTTGCAATGTAGCCTTGACAAACAAGAAAAAAGCCAGTGCAGGGTTTGTGAGGAACACTGACCTTGTTTTCTTGGCAAAGGGTCTATATCCCATTTTCCTCTCACTCATTCAGTAGGAATATAACCACAGCCAAATCTGATGGACAATGTGGAATCACAATGCATCGTCTTCACTATAATATTCCATTACGAGTATTCAGGATAACACATTGAATAAAATGCTTTCAGCCACAAAAAAGATGGATGGGTAGTAAAACATTGCCCTACCATTTCTCAGATATGGATTACTTCAACATGTAATAATAGTTATTCTTCCTAAAAGGAACTTTCTGAGCTCTGCAAAAATACTTTATCAATGTAAGCTGGGAAATTATATATCCAGACTAGAGATGGGGACAAACCGCCACAAATTTATGAATTTTTCCTGAAAAAACCACAAATCAAGTCATTGGTTTGTTCAGGAAATTTTTTTAAGACTGCCCAATGGCTGCCAAAACAACAACAACAGATGCCTCCCCACCCACACAGCCTGCTCCCACCCTTTTCCACTGCCCCCATGGAGGCAGGCTGGGGGGCGGCGGCAATGAACTGGGAGGTTCATAAATTAAAAAAAATCATTGGTTCAGGAAGTTCGGGTTCTCCAGTTTGGATGAACCCAAACTGATCCGAAGCAACAAATTAATGATTTTTGATGAATCTCCTGGTTCATTTTTAACTTTGTGCCCATCTCTAATGCAGACAATAATAAGATGGTTCTTTCCATCCTTATTTTCCATCTCTTTTTCTCCTCCTCTTCCTCTGTCCTCTTTTTCTCCATTTTCATTCTCTTCCTTATCCTATTATCCTCCTTGCCTCCTCTCTTTCTCTTAGTTTTTGCTCTCCATGTCCCAGCTGGTGGACAGTGCTTTTTAATGGGCCACTTTCAGTTACAGAGTCAATGTTATTCCCTTCTAGCCCAGTTTTCACTTTTAACTGACCTTCAAGATTTTGTGGTTACTGAGAATGCTCCAGCATCACTGGGCTGGTTTTTGGAAGATTACTCCTTTATGTTTTAATTTTGAAACATTTGTGTGGTTTTTCTGGGCTTACCCCAAGAAGACAACTCTCACTTCCTTTTGGTGCTTAGTGGCTGTCCTTGGGTACAAAGCTATTGGCATTCTGGGATGGAGTTCAGAATTAGGGGTAACTTCTCAGAATTCTTTGGCTTCCGATGGACCACTTCCATGAGGATGGAAGATCTTCAAAGGTGTAACTTGTACATAAATGTGTGCTACTGTTAAATATCTGTGTTAAACTTTTTAGCCTCTTCTACATTTTTAGACTTAGGACCATGTAAACAGCTGATTGTACCTTATAATACTTCTCACCTTCTTAATTCTCTCTGCAGTTCAGCGCTCTGCAGTCACTGCCAGTGTATGCTCCACTTGGGGTAATTTCCACTTTCAGACATTTGACCACACAACATTTGACTTCCCTGGACTTTGCCATTATGTATTTGCTTCCCACTGCAAAGATGAGCATCAGGACTTCAATATTGAGATCACAAGGAGCATCAAGAATGGGATGGCCATCTATTTCACAGCCACCATAGACGGAGTGCTTCTGGAGGTGAAAGAACCAGGCATCACTGTAGATGGGAAGGCGTGAGTTGGCTTAATGTGTGCCTATAATGTTCTGTTTTCTTAAGAATGTTCCTGCACACTGAGAGCAGTGATACATAGCTTCATCTAGAGTCTGAAATAATCAGTGTTGAGGAAGTTCACATAGTCGTGTAGGGGGAGGCGAAGGGTAGCCATCCAGGTGTCATTGGACTGCAACTCCCATAAGGTCTCATCAGCATAGCTACAGATGATGAATACTGGGAGTTGCAGCTCAACAGTGATTGGAAACCTGTGCTTTGCCCACCCTTGTAACAGCTCCAGAAGAAGGCAATTTCCTACATTCCACATGGTTCCAGACAGAGGGCTCCCTAATACTACTAGTCGGAAAGCATTGTCTTGCCATTCCATTTTTAATTCCTCTTGAATATTTTTCTGCTAATTAAAAGGGGTGCTAATGGAAAACTTGGCAGGATTACAAATGAATGACAACATCACCTATATTCCCCCTCCCCCAGTCTTCAATGACTGGGGCATGGCCGTTACACAATCAAAGCTTTGCCTGAAAGGGCCAACGTCTTTCGCTAGCTGCTAAGGACATAGCAACACAAATGATGCAGTCCTGGGTTTCTGTTTTGATGTGTCTCTTATCTTCTTCCAACTTGTGCTTCTTTCTTTCTTTCTTTCTTTCTTTCTTTCTTTCTTTCTTTCTTTCTTTCTTTCTTTCTTTCTTTCTTTCTTTCTTTCTTTCTTTCTTTCTTTCTTTCTTTCTTTCTTTCTTTCTTCCTTTCTTCCTTTCTCCTCCCATAATGCCTTGGAATGACTGTGCATTGCTTCAAATCACTGTGAATAATTGCAGTGGGAGCTGTCTGGTGCTCATCAGTGGAACATGATTATCATCCCTTTTGTTCTCTTTTTCCCGCAAAAGAATGAGACAGGCAAAGACTGACATCACTACATGGATCTTACATTGTTTTCCAGACTGAGAGGTCTAATCACCAGAGACCTGTACATTTTCTAAATTGGAATGCCTCTAAATATTTATACACATGAGAGAAATGCAAATACATATGCTTTTTCAACTACAAAGCTCTTGTTCAGGTTCAGATCAGTGTGGAAATAGTGCAATTGTATGTGTCTATTGAGAAGTGAGTACCAATGAATTCATTATGGCATACTTTGATGTAAATATGTATAGGACTGAAGTGATAGGCTTCACTCTTACAAATATTAGGGAATGTGAACCATTAGACAAATTGGCAGAAATCTTGCTACTTAGTGAAGTCACTCACAATAGATCTTTGAATCAGTGGGGATTTAATGACTCTGTAAGTTCCATTAATTCAAATGGGCCTACTCTAGTTGTGACTTTCTAAACAGCACTGGAAAATGCTATTGCAATGTCAGTCTCATTCATAATGTCAAAATTTGTTTTCGATTTTGCCTTTGGAATCCTCCATTATTGATAACTGGCAGCCTTACACTCCATCTGAAATGAGCAAAGCAGTATCAGAGAGACAATCAACCTGGGGCTGCCTTTTCTGAATTACTAACATGGAAAACATGGAAGACCTTACCAGTTGAGGGAAACCTTATTGAGAAACTGTATTTTTTCGAATCAATATATGTAAACCCCAGTGTGTATCAAAAAGAGTGGGGGAACGATTGTTGCTTTATTTCATCAGGGCGCATGGGTCTCTGTGTACCAAAGCAAAGCATGCCTCATTAAACAGTTATATGCAACTGTATAGATATGCGTTCAAGGAAAATAACTAGAGTAGACATATAAATTAATGGTGCATTTCTAGGTGGGAAAAGATCTCAATCTGTGTCATACAGACTTTCTATTTCCTGGAGCAAAAGGGAACTCCTATACTGGTAACAACTGTGGATAGGAAAAAGTTGACTTGTTAACTGCAGCAACATGGGAGGGAAAATTTTTTACTTTGCAGGCATTTTCCTGCTTTTACAGCTTTTATCGGTGTATGTAGCTCTTCCAACTGCTTCCTTTGCCCAAAGTGACAGTTCTCTTTAAAGGTGTGATGTCCTTTGCATCACATGAAGACACGTTTCAGCCCGCAGGAAGGACGTTACAACGTCCTTGAAATGCGGGGCTGGCTTTGCCCTCCTCGGTCCCGAAGGACGCAAGGCAGCTCCGGTCACGTGGAAAAAGGAGGGGGCGAGAGGTTATTTAAGGAAGTGCTCGCCCCCGATGCATCCTCTTTCTTGTTCAGGCACCCACCCGCCCTCCCTCTTTCTAGTGTGTTTGTGGTCGCCTTTATGGGGCCGGATAGGAATTTTTGACCTCTAACCTGATTGGCTACTGGATGGAGGGATTTTTCGCCTATCCCACACTGGAAAAGGGTTTGTTGGCATTTGCTTGGTGGTTCTTCTCGGTCACACTGGCGGGTAGTGCGGGGAAAAACTGGTTGTCTCGGTGTGTCCCTTTGATAATTATGGTAAGCCAACAGCGCATCCGACCTCCCGGCTCTGCGGATCGTGCGATTACAGGGCCGGCGGCGGGGAAGATGCGCTGGGCCACTTTCGGACCGACAGTCATCAAATAAAGATGGCTCGAGGTCTGGGGTGTTTATTAGAGGCCGGCTGGGTTCCTGCTGTCGTCAAGACAGCTGGAACCTGGGGGCCTGGGACTCGCCCATTGACTGAGAAGGGTATCGTGGATGCCCTACATTTATTTCTCCGCACTCCGCAGGCCCCCTCATTTGATGAGGACAATGATTTTTATAATCAGAAATGATTTAATAAAGTGTGGCCCGTATTAATCCATATCACTGTCTTGCGTCTTCGTTTCGGGGCCTGGGAGGGCAAATATCACATCAATTGTCACATTCTGTTTGCATAGATTGCAGTGAGTGTAGTAAATGAATAAGTATCTAATTGAAACAAAACAGACAGCAGTTGAAAGAAGCCCCTAAATATTGTCCAGTATTGTTAAAAAGATCACTCTGGACCAAAAATTAATCACAATTCTATAATATGGAAAAGTTACTTTTTTGGACCATAACTTCCATAATCCTCCAGCAATCATGTTAGCAGGGGGATTCTATGAGTTGTAATCCAAAATTCAACTTTTCTAAACTCTGGGACATATGTGTCAGTGTGACGTTTACCCCGTGGCCCCTGCCACCAGTTGATCTCTTTATCAACCTATATTTCCTATGAAAGACTGAGGTCCATTCAGTACTGAACTTTTAAACAGAAACAGGTTTATTGATTACAAGTTGTTTTAGGAATAGTTCTTAAGCACATTCTTAAAGTTACACAAAGCTTCAGTATTTTACTTTAACCTCTTCTATCTTAATTAATACAGGTCACACTCTGACTAATCACTTCTTAAACACTCTCTCTGCCTCAACCCCCCAAACTCTTTTTCCCTTCCAAACTGTCTGATTGAGCTCCCTAGACTCTGACTCACCCCTCCCTTCTAGTTTCTCTGGCTCCGCCTCCCAACAGCTCTCATTGGTACATGCAAATAATCTTCTACCTGAGCCAAAGCAGGGTGATCGCTACAGTCAGTGACTAGTGAAATCTAACATTAATAACTCTTCAAATGTTTGAAGAGAGAATCACTCTTTGTACAAAGAACTTTGGACCTTTGCGTCTATCTGTGATGCAACAGTATTTTTTTGCTTGTTTATATGTTTGCCACTTTAATTTCATTTATAAAAACTTACATAACCTTATGCCTAGGTTTTTAGAGGATGATAAGGATGGTTGATACCTTTATCAGACCACTAAAATACAGGCAGCATTCTCCCTTGTCTTTATTGTGTACAAAGACCACATGACTCCCCTTTCCCCATTTTTTTTCTTAAATAAAATTGTCTTAGAGGCAAAGTATATTTGTTCAGTTTTACTTTTGATCTCTTTTGCATGTTTAGTGTTCGACATTGTATTTTCATTTTTAATGTTAGCTTTTCCTTTTTAACCCTGGGGATAATTTACAGCCTTTCTCAAGTTGCCCCTTTGGTGTTTTCTGATGATCTTCAAGTGGTGGTTGCAATCTCCCCAGTGGCTACCATTAATTAAAGATGTGAATGGCAGGCAAGATGCAGACATAAGAGAAAGACACTAAAGTCATGGGCAGTCATTCTGCATCCCCAAAATCAACTGGGGACAGTGGAGCCTTTCCTCCTGTCTGCACTCCTAATGAGCTGTGCAGTTTTCTGTCATGTGACAGGAGAGGTATGGAAGAAAGACAAGAAATTCCTGCAGAGGAAACTATGGGGGCATATGTCTCTCTCTCTCTCTCTCTCTCTCTCTCTCTCTCTCTCAACACTGGGGACTGGTCAGTTTCTCTCATTGAAATAGGCAGCAATGCAGCATACAGGCAAAATGTGTTATGCTCTCTTTTTCTTCTACATATGTGGCAAGAACACCAGTGTAGCCTGTTACCAAAAGAGGGGGAAGAGAACAAGAATATTGGCAGCATTGCAGGTACAACACAACAAGAACTGGCAGAAGACCAGCAGGTGCAGATAACTTGGAATGACTTCTCAGATATGGCATGGCTTCAGTTTCCAGATTAGAAGAGATAGTAAAGTTTATTAAAATGTTATTAACGTTTCCCTTTTCTTTTTCTTTCAGAATTTCCTTACCATTCAGCTTGAAGAGTATTTTAATAGAAGATGCTTACCCTTACTTGCAAGTCACCTCCAGACTAGGCCTGATACTCAAGTGGAATTGGGGTGACACTCTCCTAGTATGAAGCTCCAGTTAGTTGGATTTGTTCTAGTGCATATTAGTTATGGTATACTGTGACGGGTTACCCAGTCTTCTTTACACAGCATAGTTTGCTACCTCTGCTATTAACTAATTTGGGCTATACAGTAGCAATAATAATTTATCTGTATTAATAACCTTTCTCGTGACCCCTGGGTTCAGAGGAAAAGAGTGTGACACTCCCTTTCTGACCTTGTGTTGAGATATCATCTATGAGGCAGAGTTTTATTTTAAATGACTTGTGTACTTAAACTAATTGGATTAAATACTCTAAGCACGGTGCAGGGTATTTGTTCTCTTGGAAATACCCCAAGAGAAGAAATAATTCCATATTTACAATCAGAATTAAAAAGAGAAAATAACTAATACTTGGTGCTACCTTTATACATGGTTCTTTATCCATCTCCAAACACCAGAGACTATTAGACCCCATAGTGGTAGAAATGCATTATAGCTCTGATTGTGTCTTGTGTATCTGCTTGTCTCTTTTTAGCTGAGCCTAGAAGATACATACAAGGGGAAAATATGTGGCTTGTGTGGGAACTATGATGGCAGCAGTAAAAATGATCTGTTTTTGCACGGTAATTTGCTTTCCATCTAACTATTTCTTTATTATTAACTTCGAAGAAATAGCCATGTTATGTCTGGCCCTGGTCACACGAGGGAAATGTTCTCTAGTTCTTCCAATACTTTCCATACCTTTGTTGTACTGATTCTCTGTCATGTGGTATATATATTGAGGCGAATGTCCCAATAACATTTAGCGGTAATGATTTATTTCCTGCTATTTGAATCATTATCACTGGCTACACCATGGTACCAGTTTATTTTCTCTCTTGCTTCAAGGGGCAATTCAGCCCCTTGATCGATCGATCGATCGATCGATCGATCGATCGATCGATCTATCTATCTATCTATCTATCTATCTATCTATCTATCTATCTATCTATCTATCTATCTATCTATCTATCTATCTATCTATCTATCTATATGAATATATATATAAATAAAAGAAGCTGGGCAGGTTGTGCACACAGGCAATTCCAGTAAGGAATACACCAATACAAGAGAGGTACAAAATAACACACCCCTCCCAGAGAGTGGAAAATAAACTGCAGTTACACTGCTGGCCAGGAAAATGTTTCAATCTTGACTGCATCATGTGACTGGGGGAAAAAAAAGCAATAATCTAACTGGGGAATAACTAGAGAACATTTCCCTCGTGTGACCAGGGCCTCTGTTGCAGTAAAAACACTAAAGAGTCTTGTGGTATTTTAAAAGCTAATAAGTTTTAATTTGGCATACATTTTTGTGGATTGCATCCTGTTTCATCAGATGCGTGGAGTATAACCTCAGAAGTACGTATTCAAATATAATTGAGGGGGAGGAAACCTCTGTTTTATCACCCACCAGTAATTACTGAAATACACTTAACTGTCACCATTAAGACGATCAGCAAAGTAAATCTCAAATCTCAAAGTAATTTCAAGAATGCTGTCAGATAAGAAGCAAAAGCGTCCGTCACATTCATCCAAATCCTGAACAAGAGGGCTCTGACTTGGAAAGATTTAGGGCCTGTCAGAACTGAAATAGGATTCTGAGGAAGCAGACCAAGTCCAATCTGAACCTGAAATTTTGTTACCATCTCTGAGATTTAGAAGGACCCAGGCACAGACAGTGTGTCTTCAAAAACTGATAGAAAACCATGGTGGACTGAGTGAAGAGATAAAAGAGAAGGTGTAGTTTTGTGTCAGATAGCTGCAGCTTCTAAACAGAATGAATAGTTTAGAAGTACAGTAGATACAAATGCTCTAACTATATACAGAGAAGAAAGGTAGCAAAGGTTTATCCAGCAAGCATATTCTTTTTTTTTTTAAAAAAATATTTTTTATTCATTTTCATGGAGATAGGGGTTATGGTACAAATAGGGGGCCAGGTAAGGGGGGGGAAGGGTAAGAAAGGCTAAAATTCCAGAGAGCAAAAAGTATTCTTACATCCGCTTATACAATTGTATTAAAGATGGAAATCATACAAAGAGGGAAAAAAACATTATAACAATTTTTCATGATATTTATCATTACTAATCTTCCATTTTCTTAGACCTTCTCTTTCTTTTTATCTTTAAGTTTACTAGTTTTATAGGTTTAATATTATTCTGCCAGTTTATATCTATTGCTGTAAATCAATGTTATAGCCATTAGCTTGCATTTATTTATCATATATTCTTTCACCACAAAATACCTTCTTAAATTTAATCTCCACTGCTTTATCTCCATATTCTAACCAATATTTTGTGCCCCTGTTATCATATTGTTTTTCATTTTCCATCTTATGGACCATGCATCCATTCTCAAGAGTTTCATCCACTACATGCATCCACTCCTTTGTCCCATTTGCCACAGCATGTGTCCCTTCATCTTGATTCTTCTTCCTTTCATAGCAAAGTTCATAGGAAAGTTCACCATTTACTGCACTTCTGCTGCTGACATCTCCATAAGAGGGATTAACAAATTGGCTCTCTACTGCATTGTACCTTCACCTTTTTCTTCTGGAACCTTCTGGAGTTTAAGAATAAAATTGTCTGTCTCTATTTGTGGTTTTAAAAAATGGGTTCCCTGTTGCAGTTTCACTTCTTTCTCCATCTTCACTGTAAATTCCATTTGTGTCCCTATGTCTCCAACCTGTTCAAACAGCTGATCCATCTCTGCTTTCATCTGGTACAGTCCCTTAAGTATAATGTTTTGAATATTCTTGAGAATGTCTTGTTGTACCATAATTGGAGGTATTATCTGGATTTCTTTCCAGCAGGTAGTGACCACAATAGTTATTCACAATAGTAGCTTGTTTTATTGCCGCAATAGAAGCAAAGTTGTTTTTCTCCCTCCTTCCCCCTTCCTCCTCCTTTCTTTCTGTTTTTCTCAGCCAAGCCTCAGATGAAGGGGGGAGAGAGAGAGAGAGAGAGAGAGAGAGAGAGAGAGAGAGAGAGAGAGAGAGAGAGAGAGAGAGAGTATCACAAGGTCAGTACCACCTAGGTTTAGGTAACAGACTTTCAGTATGTTTCTATAGGAAGACACTGGAAGTGCAAATCTGTGTAGTCATATTATGTATTCGTTTCTGAACCAGTATTTTATTTTAGGGTTTTAAGGACTATACACCTAGATCTGCTTTCTTTGTGATCTGGATCTTCTGCTTTGGGCAATATCTGGGACTTTGTTTCTGACATACGCTCTAATTCATTTTCCCTACAAGCAACTCCTAATCGAACACAGTGTTGGTGAATGTATAATCAAGAGATTATATTTGTAGCATTCCGTCCAACCTGTGCTTTTATTATTGTTGTTGCCGTTTTGTTATTTGAAACACACACACACACACCCCTTTGTACAGTTCATTGTGTTTTAATGTTCACATAAAAAAGCTAATGTCACAGAACTCAGAGACTGGTACACACTCATTTAGATTCTCCCCCCCCCCACCCCCAATATCCTTTCAAAGATCTCAGGGTGACAACAGTGAATGTAAACGTAATACAATACATCATTAAAATCATACTTCCATGATAGCTTGTACTAATACATGTATTTTCAACTTTTGCCTAGAAAACAACAGTATGACAAAAAATGCTACAGGATGTCTCTCTCACACAAACACAAACATACACACTGTGATTCCATATTTTACTCTACATGCATGACAACGAGGGGGTGTGGTGTATGCAATGGATAGATTCTTATATCGAAAAGAAGGGAATTGTTTTGAAATTCCCACTCAGCTAATACTACACAGGCCTATAACTATCTCTGTCATTGTGGGGTGCAATGTGGTTTGTGTATACAGCCAATATGAGAAGGGAAAGAAATGCCACTTCACCAGATATATTAAGCCCCAGAGGTAGATAATTATACACAAATAAGGTACAAGGAGAAATGTGGAATTGGATAAAAATGCAGAAGAAACTTGGACAACATTTTCTGTATCATTTGTAAAGAATGATTGCACTTGATTTGTCAGTAGTATTGTGGATATCCACCTTTTTGTACATAAATATAAAAAGCCAATTTCATTCAATTAAAAACATGCAAATTAGCTAATTTGCCATAATCTTGCCTTTGCAGTTGATGGAACCATCAGTCTTGAACAGATTATCAAGTGTTCCACAGTAGTTCTAAACCCCCATTTTAGCTGACCTATTTTGTGTTTCAGTGTACAGGACTAGAACCAACTCAATGTATCCAGTAAAGTGTAGATATTCTGCTAGTGTGACGATGGCATTTAATGTTGATCTTGTGTATGTCCTTGCTGGGGGGATTTTATAGGTTATTCAGTAGCCCCATGGCAATTTGGAAACCTTCAGAAAGTAGAAGATCCAGCAAACAAATGTCCTGATGTATTTGGAGATACGGGAAAACGTGAAAGCAACTCCCGTCAGCAAGATTATTGCAAAAAGAGATATGTAAGTTGGAAACAAAAAATAGAGGAAAACAATAGCTGATGTTTGACAAATTCAAAGCAGACATAAGACATAGTGAGTAGTGCTCAAATTGCAAACGGGTCTGAGGGAGCCTAGCCCCATTACTGTTCATGTTAGTACTCTTAGCTACTCTTCATAGAAGGCTACCATGGTCATGACTTGACTAGTAATTGTATGGCCCCCACCATAGGGCAGTGGTCAGCAGTTTCTGACATTTTGCTAAAAATTGGCTGTGATCTGGCTTACCATCTTGTTGTCTCTGGCTGATCTTTGCTCATCAACTCTTTGTTCAGCATCTTGATGTTAATGGATATACCTCTAACTTTTCTCTGTGCATAGACATGCCTGTTATGAACAGATTCCCTCTACTATTTACTGGCATTCTCATGGCATAAACTGATAATGCTCCCATTTAGAGTACATAAAAAGCAAACACCAACCACCATACTAGATCATGAATATAAACAATTTCTTGCTGATTTCCCCCCATAATGAGCTATTATTTCATTGTAACCCAAGGAAGATGGGCAAATGATAAGACAAGCTACAAAACTGGCCAATAAATACCCCCGCTGGCTTACAGAACTCTTCATCTGCTACCTCCCCCATTGGCCAATATGCAGGCATAGGGTGCAGATGCATACCAACATCCAATGCCCCACCTCTCGGCTGGCATTGCATGGTACAGCTGCCTACTTGTGTCAAAATTGTAAGTGATGCATGGGTATTGAAAAAGTATTGATGTAGTATAAAAAAAATGATAGCTCAGTAAGTTAGGTATCTGACTGCAGAGCCAGAGTTTGGAAGTTCTATTTCCAACTGTACGTCCCAGGAGAGCCAGCCTGTGTGGTTTTGGGTAAACTGCACAGTTCCAGGATTCCCCCAGAAGAAGGAATGGTAAAACATTTCTCTCTACCTAGAAAACTGCAAAAAGGCTCACCATAAGACTTGAACTGACTTGAGAGCACACAATTATTAGTAGCACAGAAACAATTGGCTTGTATTATGTGAAACATGGCAATGTGTCCAAATGACCAGCAGGTGGTGTTTAGCGATTTAGCAAATTGCTAGATCTGTAACTTACTCCTTCAGTAACTTACAGTGACCATATCTCGTTTACCTCACAAGTACAAAGACTCAGTCTAAACATCTGTCATGATAGCAACTTGCCAGCCTCCTAAGTTATGAGTGTCATAGTTTACCACCCTGGTAAAAGTAATAGAGATTTCTATTTTTAAAATTCCAACTTTACCAACCAAGCAAAATGATATTGTTGACAGTTGAGAGGAAGATAAGCACCTTTAAAATGGTACAAATAGCATCCCAAAGAGATAGCTGGGCAAGGAACAAATGACAAGAGGAGAGCACCTTTACAGGGGAGGAGATTCTGCTGGGGTGAGGGTAAGATTTTTGCAAAGACTTCTGCTGATGTGATTCTATAATTGGTCATGCTTTAGTTTATTATATTTCAGAATTTCATAAGTTAACTATTAGTGTAACTGTAACCCAAACAAAAATCAGGGAAGTGATGGTGCTGAGTTGCACTATACAGTACATGTAAGATCTAACATTCCTCTTTTTCAGAAATCGAAATGCAAGAAAGTGCTTTCCCGTTTTGGGAACTGCTCTAAAGCGGTCAATGTTGATGATTACCAAGCCATCTGCATGGATGATATGTGCAGCTGCTCTGAGAAATCGTCTCATTCTGACCTGGTGGCAAAGTGTGTGTGCAGCACTCTCAGCCAGTACACCCGAGACTGTGTCCTCAGGGGTGGAAATCCTGGAAAATGGAGATCCAAAGATCTCTGCTGTGAGTCAAGGAAAATGATGAAGGCTGGGTGGGTCAGGGAAGACAAAGCATGGTGCTCCAGGTATTGTTGAACTGCAACTCCCATGAACCACAGGCAGCAGGGGGATGCTGGGAACTGCAGTCCTAGAATATCTGAGGACTGCATGTTTCCCACCTCTTTTCTATGCCATTGGTGTAATATTCATAGTTGCAAGTAGCGTCTGTGTTCCCTTTCAAAATGCTTTTTTTCTTCCTTAGGACAAACACTTGAATTAGTTCTCTGTTGTGCTAATGACTGTTTCAAGAACTAAAGCACAGCATAAGCATAAGATTCCAAAATGCAGCCTTGGTATTATGCTCAGAAGGAACTCCTCTTGGCTTCAATGGACTTTCTTCCAAATATGTTTATATAGTGTTGAGAGTTAATGTGTTTTTTTTTTTATTATGGCATTCATAATAGCATGTCAGGAGCTTCAAAGTTTACCTAGTAAAACCAGAGAACCAGGAAACCAACACGGTGAAGCCAAATAGCTTTCAAATGCTTTAGATTTTATGACGTAGCTGCAGTCAAATCAGGAAGTTGTATTTGATTGTTTACAACTGATGGCCTAAAATCTTGTTGCGTAGGTAAGAAATTTTGTAACTTTCAGTCCATTCCTAATGGGCATAATAAAAGTCCCTGCTGCAATACTCAGGGCCACACGAACAATTCTCGGGGGGCACATGCACATTCTGGCTTGGTGTGTGAACATGCACAGCTGAGAATTGTGGCAAAGATTCTCTATTTGCTGGCTAGGAATGTTCTGAAAGTTATGAATTTTCTTACCCAAGCAACAGGGTTTCAGTCATTGATCTATTGTCAAGGACAATATCTGATACAAGAAAGCTGAAGAAAAGATAGAGGCCCTATAGAAGGGGTCTAGATGCACTTGTTTTTTTATGAGAGAGAGTTCAGTTCATCTCTATTTAGACGCATACCACTGGTTTAGAAAAATGCAAGATTAATTTTGGTGAGAGTCACCGATGTTACTTTTTATTTATTTGTTTGGGTCTGTAGTCCAGAAATGTCCAAACAACCTGGTATATAAGGAATGTGGAAACCCTTGTGTTGACACCTGCTTCAACCCAGAAAGGAGCAAAATATGTAAAGCCCCATGTGCTGATGGCTGCTTTTGTCCTGAGGGTGAGACCATTATATTATTCATCATTTGAACAGCACTGTAAGTACTGTGCAAGGCGTTCTTTGCACATCATGTCAGCAACCCTGTGAAACAAATCACTAGTACACCTATTTTTCAAGGGCTAGCCAGAGAACAGTGGTTAATTTCTAAAAGGGAGCAATGGCAGGGCTGCACCATAAATCAACCAAAAAGCCTTGTGATCTCAGATGGAGGTGTTCAGACCAGCTGCACATGTTTTTTTCATGATTTCTAATTTCTCTTCCGTAGTTTACTTTACTCCACTCAGATTAAACCTGGAAAAACTGCAGCTGATCTATTCATCTGTCTTTGTTGCATAGTCCCTTGAATCATACCTGATGTTGTTTGCTTGTATTGGATTTGTTCAAATCTCACAAAAAGTTGCTTCACAGAAGTAACTTTCATTTGGGGCTGCTTTCATGAAGTTGTGCATTTGTAGAGTGCCTTTTTCACTTTGATCAAATAACCATCACACATGGGATCAGTGGAAAGGTCGCATTTCCTTAGAGGAAGTTTGTGAGGAATTAAAACAAAAACAAGAAGTATTAAATCCAATTGTTTGTCCCAATTGGTAAGCCCACTGATTCATGGGACTTTTGTCAGTCAACACTTATTTGAGTTTTATTCATTCAGTGGGTCTACTCTAGTCAGGCAGAATACCAATTAGATTAATCTCTGTGAATCGCTGTTTCTTCGAATGAGACCAGAAATATTATAAATAAAGGCAAATGTAAAGGAGGATTTTGCTAATCAATTCTTTTCCCACCCCACCCCAAAATGTTGTTTCTAAAAACAGCCTTGCTTGGGTATTGTGACTAATAGGGCAAACTATGAAATACTAATCCAGCTGCAATCCAAACCATTATTTTTCAACTTTCGATCTTTTTATTGTGACTAATTCAGTTGTATTATAGGGGAGACAGTACTGACCTACCCTACAGGGTCATTGTAAGGATTAACTGGAATCATATACACAAGAGTACTTTGAATACCCAAAACACAATATGCATTATTAGCACTGTTATTACTTTTTGTCATTGTTATTTACTGGTGCAGTGTCTGTCAACAAGTGTATAAACTTCAAAATTGTCTCCTCCAATCATGAAAAATGGGGGTGGGTGGGGAGGAAGCATGATATTTATTTTCCTTCATTTAATTGTTTCCCCTCCAAACATCTAAACTATGTATCTAAACAGGAACGATTCTTGATGACATCAGTAGCAAAAAATGCATTCCTGCTGGCAGCTGCCCCTGCAGCTTTCAAGGCAACGTCTTTACGGCTGGAAACACTTATTCCATCCCCTGCCAGAACTGGTATTGTTACAAGCTTGTTAAAAATGATGCATCACACTGAGACAGTTACTGACTTCTACTGGGTCAATGCCAAGATGACTCCAGGGTTTCTGCTATGGTTGGAACGAACATAAGCTATAAATATGAATTCGATTTTTTTGGAAAGAGTTCAGGGCTATGAATCTGGAAAGTACTTCTTGACAACATAACATCTCAAACCCAAATCCTTCATGCAATTTATTATTATTATTATTATTATTATTATTATTATTATTATTATTATTATTATTATTATTATTATTATTATTATTATTATTATTATTATTATTATTATTATTATTGTTATTGTTGTTGTTGTTGTTGTTGTTGTTGTTGTTGTTGTTGTTGTTGTTGTTGTTGTTAATGCCTCCATGATCCATAGGGTCCCTTCCAGCTCTGCAGTTCTAAGATGATTTTTTTTTTTTACTATTATTGGTATTTTTTTTAAAATCATCATCATCTTAGAACTGCAGAGCTGGAAGGGACCCTATGGATCCTTGAGTGCAGCCCCTGTCAAGGAGGCAAAGAGGGGAGTCGAACTCTCAACCTCTGGTTCTGCAGCCAGAGAACTAAACCACTGGGTCGTCCAGCAGTAATAATATTTATTTATAGGTAAAACTGTTTTTGGGTGATAGTGATGATGATGATGCTTTTCTGATAAGAGCATTCAAAGTGTCTTGCTGAAGGGAGACATAGAATAGCATAGAGGCTTGATGGCACTTACCCTGCTTTCAGGTGAATTAGTCTTTAGGCTGGGTTCATGGGATGGATAAATAGAGTCTTTCTGTACCTAGGAAAGCAGTAAGTTACCAGTTCAAATGGGGGGGAAATACACACCCACTTTTGCAAGCAACTGCCCAGGTTGTGCAGAGGAGGGGCAAGGGTTCACATATGTATTACATCCTTGCTGTCTTGTACTGTTTATTTAAAAGCATTTTAATCAGCAAGGGCCGGTGCCTGTTGTGGTTGGTGGGGCAGAAGGTAGAGCAATGTAGCTGGTGAGCAGACCAAGGGGCAAAAAAAGGGGGTAGCCTGAAATGGAAGGGACAGTGCCCCCTTTGCACTAATGGAGGAGCCACCACGGCTTCTAATGTTGCTTTAAGCTAGGTGGGTAAGGTGTGGTCCTCCAGATGTGGCTGTATTCTTCATGACTGGCTATGCTGGCTAGAACCAATGGGATCTACCATCCTACATCTGCAGGGACATAGTATGTCCACTCATATTTTAAATAATTCTTGTATTGGGCATTGAAAAGAAAAGGTGCAGCTATGCATCAGTTTGTGTTGCATGGATGCAGCTTCAACACAATTTATTTATTTCTTTGATTTCTATGTCCCCCTATTAGTGAACTACCCTGGGCAGTTTACAGAATAAAACATGGAACCCCTCAAACACAGCAGCCTATAGTAGCCATCCCAGTACTATATCAAACTCTCTCTGCTTTTTGTGTGTGTTTATTTGTTCAATTTTGTTTTGTAGCACCTGCACTGGAGGGAGATGGTCTTGCTTATCGCTGCCTTGTTCTGGAAACTGTAAAATAGAAGGAGGAGTTCACATAACGACATTTGACAAGAAGGAATTCATTTTCCACGGCAACTGTCAGTATGTCTTAGCCAAGGTAACAAGTAGTTCCGAAAAAGTCTGAGACATTTTATGAGCAGCAAACAGACAATAAAAATAGTGAAATTGGGTTACTAAGTATATTCCAAATTAAGTGTCTCATTAAATGCTTATTTAAAGAAAACTTATAAATTGTACTACATGTACTTCATTGTTATGCTGAGTGCCTGCTGTCCAATAAAGCCCAAGATTTATGCAGTCATGTTCTGTACTGTGCTTACTGTTGCAACTGTTGAATTTTTTCCCATCTGGGTGCTAGGAAAATGTGATTTCGCTGCAACTGAAGAACAAATGGGAGAACAACACCTGGAGCCTGTACAGCTCCTGAGTAACAATGGCATATTTTATGTCAGAGTAGTGGGGGTCTGAAGAACCGCTCCATAAATTTCATAGCAGATATGTTTTCTGTATTTATAATGGCATTACCCCACTTTTTCCTACAGCGGAACAATAAACCAGAGTCTGGATCTCATGGTTCAAATCAAGATTGCCAGATACGTTTAATATAGCTTCAAAGTTATGTGTACATGCAATGCACATACTGTCCAAATTTATGAGCACCATCCCATGCAGTTTTTTCTCCAGGAGACAACAAAATTGGGAGGAGGAAATTTCCTAACTGGAAAATATCCAGAGATCGTCAGATGTGTTTCTCTAGGCTCTAAACACCATCCAAATCTGCTCTGGGAGTTTAGGGGATCCACTGGAGCAGATTTGGGGAGAGTAAGCTTCAGGGTCAAGAAGGTCTCATTGCACAAGAAGACTTCTGCATATAAGAAGTTGGCTGCTGCCTTGTGCTATTCCTCAGTGAAGCACCAGTGTAAGTCAACACTGGTTTATTCATAACAAACATGTCTACCTAATAAAGAGTGGCATGGCCATACATCCATTAAACATGAAGCACAAAGCAACGTGTGCTGTTTATATACCACCCTATAGTGCTTAAAAAGGGACGTGGTGGTGCTGCGGGTTAAACCGCAGAAGCCTCTGTGCTGCAAGGTCAGAAGATCAGCAGTCGTAAGATCGAATCCACGTGATGGAGTGAGCTCCTGTCGCTTGTCCCAGCTCCTGCCAACCTAGCAGTTCGAAAGCATGTATAAATGCAAGTAGATAAATAGGTACCACCACAGTGGGAAGGTTATGGTGTTCTGTGTCTAGTCGCGCTGGCCACGTGACCACGGAAACTGTCTATGGACAAACGCTGGCTCTACGGCTTGGAAACAGGGATGAGCACCGCCCCCTAGAGTCAGACACGACTGGACTAAATGTCAAGGGGAACCTTTACCTTTACCTATAGTGCTTAAAGCACTCTCTGGGCAGTTTTCAATTTAATTACGCAGGTTACATGAAACCCTGCCCTCACCCCCCAATGAGCTGGGTACTCATTTTACCAACCTGGGAAGGCTGGAAGGCTGAGTCAACCTTGAGCTGGCTACCTGAGTCTTTCGGGATCGAACTTAGGTTGTGAGCAGAGGTTTGATTGCAGTACAGCAGTTTAACCACTGTGCCACGAGGCTCCTATAAGAAGCTAATGTATCTAAGACACTGGGAAAAAGGAGGCTAAATTCTTAACAGTGTGCTTTGAGAGGGTCTGAATTTCTTGATAATATAGGATTGCTTCCAATTACATCTATGTTTGTCACTGCTGGCAATGTTTCTTCCTTGCAGCCTTCTGGGTTTCCTCTACATTTGTTTTAGTGAGGCAGAAGGAGCAGATTTGTGGTTGATCCAGGGCTGTAGTGGGGAGGGTGTGAAAGGAAACTCCTGCTGCACCTAGCTTTGAATATGGCCTATAAAGCCCATACTGCTTCCCATTATCCAATGTTATATCACAGATATGCCATATCTGAAGTTTAAATTGTCCAAAGTGATAAAATTTACAGTGTAAATATCCATATGTCAGCTTTTGGAAAAACATGCAGAAGATTTTTCTGGTAAGTCTGTCTCCCTTGCAAACTGACGTGTGGAAACCCTCCCCCTGTTAATGATGAGCACTGACTGCTTGTCAAGTGAGCAGAAAAAGAAGGTTGACATTCTTTGACACCCACTTCACCTCTCCCTTACAAGCTGATATCACAGCAACAGGCACCTTGACTGACAGCCATGCCCAGCACATTGATGGTGTATGTTTGCTTCAATTTCAGGACACAGATGGATCTTTTGTGGTCATTGTAGAAATTTTTCAGTGTGGCATATCAGATACTATGACATGCCTGAAGAATGCTTTAATCACCTTAGGAGCCATGGTATGTTCCTGGAATTTTGTTGGAAAATGCTCTCACCACCTGACAGAAAAAGTGCTTCAGTCAACCTTGATGTATATTCTCTGTCTGTCCATCCCCCCCCCCCCCCCCCGGTCTCTGTATCTTTTCTTCACAGAATATAAGAATCTCTTCTGAGGGAGATGTCTACATCAATAATGTTATTACTGTGTTGCCTGTAACTAAAGGTCAGTATTTAGTTTCACTCTGAGAATTCCTGTAAAAGCAATAGTATATTTGGAATGTGGATACTTGTGCTTGGATGCCATTTCTAGCTGGAAGTGTGTTCTTATTTCTTATTAGATGGCATCATTCTCTTCAGACCATCTACCTTCTATGTCAGTGTTGTGACTCCTTCCCGGGTACAGATTCAAGTGCAACTGAAACCTATTATGCAGCTCTTCATAACAGTAGATGAAACCTATCAAAGTCGTACTTCTGGTATGATGCTCTTCAATCCACCATCCCTTAACATCTCATTGCCGTTAGTTTGTTTCCATGATCCTTCCCTTCTCATTGGTTAAAATGTTGTGATTTCATGGAACATTCACAAACATTTTACTTCCTCAGATCAATAGAAAAGAAAAAAAGCCATGGGGTCCTTGTATACAATCTGAATGCAAGGGTGGGAGATAGCTTTGTTATTTCGCAAGCATGCTGGGTTTTAAGTCCTGCATGTCTCTTAATGAAGTTGGGAATTACAGACCTGGGGGGCGCAGAAGTAGCAGAAAAGTCCCCCCTATCCTCATGGCCAGATGTTGGGGTCAGGCTCAACTTACATCAAACATGAGAGCCTAGCTTCAACATCTGGCCATGATAATTTTGAGGGCTTTTTTGTATCTTCTGCACCACCCCAGTTGTCTAATGCCCAGTCTGATAAAGAGTCCTAAAGGATTTAAAAGTTAGCCTGTTTATGAGTTTTTAGTGGTCTTATAAAAGTATCATCTACCTTGTTTTTACAAGCCTAAACTGTTGTTACAAAGATCTCAGAATACAAGGAGACACTTACTGCTTATGGGAAGGGGTCTGTAAGGGCACATGTCTATTCAAGCTATTTTCACACACACACAAAAGTTAGTTCTATTTTGATGCCCACTGAACCATCTAGACTGATCAGCATTTAAAAACATATCTTGCTGACTAATCATACATTACCTAGTTTTCACCTTCCCATTTGACATGCTCCATCCTCTTGACCTCTAGACCAGTATTATAAAGTGACTTGAGAGGAACACAATCTCTGGGCATGTAGCACTTGGAGCCATATTGCTTCTGGTGACCCTGTGATGCTGTAGAATTGAGATAAGTTTGGTTTCGACATGTGATACCACAAATCAATTCTAATTCAGTCTCATTTTGAGCCTTATTTTTTTTATTATAATTAAAATATTGGGACCAAGTCTTCACAAGATCCTTTATATCTAACCACACATATTAATGATTATTTGCCTAAACCAAAGCTGTGAAAATTTAAGTGTTTGGCTTGTCCTCTGATCGCTCACAGACACCTGTATTTTCATTCTTCTGACCCATTCCATTATAGGCCTCTGTGGAAATTTCAACAATGTGCAGACTGATGATTTTCAAACCGCCAGTGGGATTGTAGAAGACTCTGCTTCAGCATTTGGAAACTCATGGAAGACTATGGCCAGCTGTGCCAACGTTCAAGACAACTTTGAAGATCCCTGTCAGAAAAGTGTGGACAAAAGTACTATTATGCTTTCTAAAATCTGTGCCTTATTTTGTTTTATGGATGCTATCATTGACTTGTCCTCTTGTAACCATTTCCCTAAAATTCTGTCCTTTATTTCTATGTTTAAAAAGAATGCAGAGAGGGAAAATGTTATGTTTTTGGACTACAGTTCCCAGAATGCCATAGTCAGCAGGGCCATTTATCAACCGATATTTGCTTGCTTATTTATCAGCTTTCAAAATTGTCCTTCAAAAAATAATACTTAATGGCCAATTTTTAAAGTCTGCTTCACTAAAATAGCAGTTAAGCCAATATATTTAATAGCACCTTAAATAGCTTGCAGAATGGATAGCATAAACAGAGGGAGTCATTTTTACTGGACTGTTCCTGAATTGTAGACACAGTAGATTTGAAGGTTCCAGGCATGACTCTAGGAAGAACCTACCTAGAAATTTTGAGGACAAAATCTGGATCTTCTCCATGCAAAACATATGACTTAGCATTGAGCCATGGTCTCTCCCCAGCTTCTCTGCCTTTTGGCCAATCTCTTGCAAACATTTCTGCAAGAATTCACACAATTTTAACACAATGAGGTAGTTTCATATGTTTTGCATGGAGAAGATCCAGGTTTTGTCCTCAAAATTTCTAGGTAGGTTCTTCCTAGGGTCATGCCTGGAACCTTGGATTGCTGCTGCACAGCAGTTGAGGACAACAGGGATATGAAGAAGACTTGAAGAATTACTCTTCCTCAAGACAACATGATCTTTCTCTGATCACCATGAGATATTTTTTCTCCAAGATATATATTTTTTGAACTGGAGGTTTCTCAACATTCAAAAAATGTCTTTGTGCAAAACTAATGTCTTTTCCCTTTGTAGATCAATGCACATATATGCAGCAAGAACAGAAAGATTGGCAGAATGATCAAATAGGTGCCAATACCTGTCTGCTGCTTCTGAAATGTAAAAGTCCATGCCACAGTGCAGCAGTGTTGCTGAAGCACTTCAATTGCCCTTGCGTCCACAGAAGTACAAAGGCGAATCAATGCAAGGGAAGTCAAGATGAGAAAAGCCAAACTTTTTCAAATAATAACAACGACTTCTTTTTTTCTTCTGTTAGAAACTTTTGGGCAGCATTGGTGTGGCCTTCTATTGGATTCAAGTGGGATATTTGCTGGATGTCATTTGGTTAGTGATCCTGCTCCGTATGTCAAGGTGAGGCATGGATTTAGTCATCTATTAAACGCATTGGCAAAGCAACTACCATGTTCTCTAGACTCACAAAGAGAGTATGGCTTAATAAGAAGCTGACGGCATATACCAAGATCCAGGCCTATAGAGCCTGTGTCCTGAGCACACTCCTGTGCTGCAGTGAGTTCTGGACCCTTTGTGCACGGCAGGAGAGGAAGTTGAACACGTTCCATATGCGTTGTCTCCGACTCATTTTTGGTATCACCTGGCAGGACAAAGTAGAGTAGTCCTAGAACGAGCTAGAATTTTTAGCATGTATGCATTACTGAAACAGCGACATCTACGTTAGCTTGGGCATGTTGTGAGAATGGTTGACGGGCGGATTCCAAAAGATCTCCTGTATGCAGAATTAGTGCAGGGAAAGCGCCCCAGAGGGAGACCACAGCTGCGATACAAGGATATCTGCAAGCAGGATCTGAAGGCCTTAGGAATGGACCTCAACAGATGGGAAACGCTGACATCTGAGAGTTCAGCCTAGAGGCAGGTGGTACAGCATGGCCTCTCCCAATCTGAAGAGACACTTGTCCAGTAGGCCGAGGCAAATAGGCAGTCCCGAAAGCAGCAAAATCAGGGAGCTGGACAGGGGACAGATTGTATTTGTGTTCAGTGTGGAAGGGATTGTCACTCTCGAATTGGCCTTCTCAGCCACAGTAGACGCTGTTCCAAGTCCTCCATACAGAGCATGTTACCATAGTCTCTCAAGACTGAAGGATGCCCACACAAATCAGCTTATGGTATCTGGCATAGCTTCAACCCTATTCAGATGAGATATATTGTACTCTGAGTATTCTGCTATGTATTCTCCTTTTGTGCCTCCTAATGAAGAGGTCAGTGGTCATCATGACATCTTTTAGCAGTGAGGCACACACATTTATTAGCTGTGCTTTTATTTTAAATATTGCACCCAAAATTGATTAATTTCTTAACAAATTAACAATTTGTCAGATGGAGGTAGCTTAGAACAATTGAAACAACACCAAACTCATATTGGAAGTTTAATCAAGGAACATTATCAAAGGCAGCTGTAGGAAGTGGGGAAAGTGGAAGAGAAACCAATCAACCAAACTTATTTTTACAGCATTTATAAAGTTTATGAAATATAATGCTTGTCTTAGTTGTTAAGACTTGTTTTAAAATTTGGACCAAGAAAATATGGGAAAATCTCATGTGACTGATAAAAAGATTAAACAGTATTACAGCCACTCCGTTGTCAGATTATACCTAAAATGGAAAGAAAAGCAAACAGCACTTTTCTTTGGTGTCAAAGCAAAGGAGAAACATCATTAAATGGGCCTTTAAAGCAGGTATGACATCTAAAAGCATGGTCTTCCTTTTCAAAGTATGGATGCATCATAGAGATGGAGTCCAGTTGCCCTCTGGTGGTCAGTTTTTGCTTGGACTCAGAAAAAGAGAATTCCAGATAAAGAGTGGACACTTTTCACTCAATGCAAGTATAAATTCCTTGAAGTTGGTAGGTCTCAGCCAAAGAAATAAATTTCTAACCCTGTCTTTGAGTATGTGATCTGTACTGAATCAAATACAGAATCAAACATCTTCTTTAATTTCTTAAAGATGATGTTTGATTGTAGAACACACTCTACTTGTAGAGTAGTTTTTTCATCCTCTCTTTATTTTTGTGGTTAAAAGTGCTTCTTCAGTACTGAGGTTAATAATGCTTAATACCTGCTTCTATGTTTACCATTTAGAACTGTGTTTATGACACCTGTAATGCTGAAAAGAGTCAAGAGGCCTTATGCAGTGTATTATCTGCCTATACCAGAGATTGTGCTTCAAAAGGAATATACCTGAAAGGATGGAGAAGTGGCATCTGCGGTAAGTGTAGCCCATTACCCAAAGTAACTTACTTTGCAGTAATTTTCAAGTTTGTGGTGTTATATATTTTTAGCTACTGCAGATTGGGGGAATGTTCCCAAGAATCAGCTGAATCAGTAGAGAGCCCAGACCCTAAAATAAAAGTAAACCCATCCTCCAAAAGCATCATATTTAGCCCAAACTCACTGTGTCAGGGTGTGACTACACTGGAAAGTCAATTTAATTCACAGCCTATATTACATTTAAAACCGCAGTTATTCTCACGTGGAGCTACAGATTGATTCAGGTGTTCATCTTTCATACTGGATGTGATGTGATTCGCATTCCAGTCCACAGTTCTGGCTCTGCTGACCCTTTTATGCAGTCTAAATATGGAAATAATAATGAAGACCCAGTGATAAGATGATAGGATGAGCTACTGCTAATCTCATATATGTGTAAGATTTAAAAAAAAGAATTTAAAAAATTGGAAGATGACTGGGGAAATGTAAAGAAGGTCGGTATGTGTGTTCTGTTTTGAATCTCATGGAAATCAGGGGAAAGGACTCCCAAGCAGAGCTCAAAGAACCACTTTCACAATTTACCAGCCAGCATGGCCAATTCTGCATAAGGAATTGGAGAGTTTGAGTAAAAAGAAAAGCTTGTTTTTAAAAGGTGGTCAAGCCAGGTAGCTTTTCCATGCTTTTCTTCCAAACAGGTATGTTTGGAATTGCACTTGTCTCATCTTTTTTTTTATTATTTATTTATTTTGGTTTCCCTTTTCAGTATTCTTATTGTTTGAAACTAAAGATATGCAGGTTCATTTGATAGACAGTCAAGAACGGTTGTGTACCCCAAATGCATTCCAACCTTTGTGTCTACTTCATTTTCAAAGATGCCACTATGGACTGCCCTAAAACAATGGAGTACAGCTATGAAGTGAAATTCTGTAACAATTCTTGTCGTTCACTGAGGGAACCTGACACACTCTGTAATGTTCACATTCTCCCTCTGGATGGCTGTGCCTGCCCTGAAGGGACCTATCTTACGAATGAGGAAAAATGTGTCTCTCCAGAGGACTGTCCATGTTACTACAAGGGCATTTTGATCCAAGCTGGGAATTCATTCCAAAAAGATGATATTCTGTGGTAAGCTCACTCAGACAAGAGCCAAAAAATAAAATGTACATACGTATGCATAACAAGACTGCAACAACTATGATATATTTGAGATATTTCTGAATCACCATGAGTATAGAGGTTGCTCGGAAGAGTTGATAAGAATAAGGATCTGCAAACATGTATACACAACCCACTGTACAAGCACACAAACACAAGCACTGGGTCCAATTGTACATTACATACGGAATTACATAATTAGTTGAGGGGATTCTTTAAATGCTGTAAATGTCTGATTGTTGCATCAAAAACTTTTCACAACAACCTGAAGATTAGAGATAGGATATAATTGTTCACTCTCTCTTTTTTTAATGCATTGGTACAAACCTCCCCTTTTCTTTTCTTTTTATTTTTTCTTTGTTTTTCTTTTATTTTTGTATTTTTCTTTCTATAGCAAATGCATTCAAGGACAATTAGATTGCATTGGAAAAACAAAAACTAGAAAAGGTGAGAACTTCTGAATTGAATTATTGTCACATTCTTCAATACGGACTGCACAGATTAGGATTTGTTCCTCCTTGAACAGCTGGAGAATTATGGCAGGAGGAATACGGATGCCAAAGAGAAGATATAAAAGGCTGTATCTATGCAGTTCAGAAGAGAAGTATCATGAACCAAATGATTAAAAAAAATTTAATCAAAACAGTAGGACCTCCATATCCATAGGATCAGTATTCACTGATTCACTTGTCTGCGGTCTAAAAATATTAAAAGAAAAAATCCAGAAAAAACCATTTTCACATGTACTACCGGAAAAAGCCACTAGAGGGAGCCCTCCAGTGGCCAGTTATGGTAATATATGTGAAAATAATTTTTTCCCGGTTTTTTTCCCTTTTACCATGCTCTCTCTCTCTCTCTCTCTCTCTCTCTCTCTCTCTCTCTCTCTCTCTCTCTCATTCGCTATTATCTGCAATTTTCAGTATCAGGGGGGCTTGTAACCAATCCCCAGTGGCTATGGGGATCCTACTGCACTTTTTTCTTTCTGAGCAAGAAGCAGCTATCCCTCCTTTGTTCCATCTGAAAACTGCTACAATATTGTATTTTAGATCATTGGGTTTCTCGACATTCCTTAGTGTTGTGCTTAGTTTTATATTGTCTGACTTCCATGCTATAGTAATTCTGTTTCTGTTCCAGATTGTCCTTCTCCCATGTACTACTTTGACTGCAGCTCTGCTGGTCCAAGTGCAACTGGATCAGAATGTCAGAAAAGTTGTGAGACACAAGACATGCAGTGTGTAAGGGACTAAGCTCTTGGCAGTGATATAGGCAAGACAGTGACTCTATGCACTTGTGTGAATGTCACAGGTGCTGAGGAGAAGTGTACTTATTTACACTTTCTTCCAATTCACATAGAATAATTTAACCTGAACTGGGCCTTAAACATTTCAGAGGTGGGTGCCTGCACACGCAGTGGAGTTCTTGCTTCCGTGGGGAACCTATGTTGTTCTGCATGTGAAGAAAACCAAAAAGAGGAGGTGGGGACAAGAAGGCCTCAGTTTGTGTCTTGGCCAAAGCTGGGGAAAAGACTGCCCAAAGAGGGACCTGAGTCTAGCATAATTCAGCAAAACAACAGAAATATCATCTGCGGCAGCAAACCAGTCATGCACATCTGCTGTATGATACTGCTATCATAGTGAAATAATTGTGTATATAAAATATTTTCTTCCCTTATGTCATTGGTTTTAGCTTACCCCTCACCATTGGGACTGTTGACTAAGGCTGATGGGCATTGCAGTCCAGTAATAGGCATTAAATGTCTGTCCTTTGCCTCTCAGATTCTGTCTGTAATACAAATAAGAATATTTCTAATATAAATGGGTGGTTTTTATCTTTTGATTCACTTAGCTTTATTTACTGTGGATAAGCATCAGCCAATGAAGATCCAACTACTATGTATAATAAATTTTGATAGTAATAACAATAAGTATACTACTACTGCTGCTGCTGCTGCTGCTGCTGCTACTGCTGAATAATAATAATAATAATAATAATAATAATAATAATAATAATAATAATAATAATAATAATAATAATAATAATAATAATAATAATAATAATAATAATAATAATAATAATAATAATAATAATAATATGGCATCTTTCTAAATTATTGTGTGGCAGTAGTTCTGAACTGAAGGTGTAGCATCCAAAATAATGGCATTTTAATATAGTTTATCTTTATTTTCTCCTTTGGTGTTTGTTTGTTCTCTTTTAAATCAATGGGCATTTTGTTTTCATGCCCCCAGTATGCCACTGAATGTGTCTCTGGATGTCTGTGTCCTGATGGGTTGGTGTCCAATGGTAACGGCAGCTGTATTGAGGAGGAACAATGCCCTTGTGCCCATGGAGGAAATTACTATACGCCTGGCACATCTATCATGATCAACTGTAATACATGGTACAACATTTTTCGGTATTCTGAAAGCTGTGACTTAGCAAAGTATATAAAGATCTCAAAATAAATAAGCCGGAATGAACTGACTTAGAACATAAATGGTGGGGGCCAGGGGGTGGGGTCCTCAACAGCTAGGGCAGACATGCAGACATGCATCATTAAAAAAAAAAGAGAATGTGTCACAAACAAAAGGATTTTAAAAAGGCACAGATTTGAATAAACTATATGTACATGAATTTGTGTGTAGAAATGCAGAACAACCAACATATAATTCGAATAGAAATACAGAACATCTTATGGGGGTGCAGATGACTGTGAACAGGTAACCTGTGTGAGTGCTCAGTCTGCTGCCCAGGAGCTAAGTGTGGATGGGCAATGGTCCTTTATCTATACATCAGGTTTGGTTGGACAGTCTTTCACACAGAGGAGGCCTTCAAACAAAGGACTGTCCTCTGACAGCTTTCCAAATAGAGAATGGTCCTCTGAAAAGCAGGAGAGGAGGTGCCCTACAAACAAAATGTCTTTGAAGCACACCCCTGGCAGATGTTGTTTTGGACTTTAAAAGAGTGGGTTCTGCCCAGCACAGCCTGTTTCCCAGCAGAAGGGATATCACTGGCAAAATGAGTTGACCCCTCCCATATACCTCTCCCAAATTTTCTTCAGAGTGCTGACCCCTTGGAGCACACATTTTGTGGGGATGGGTACATGTGGAAGTGGCTGCATATTTTTAAACAAAAAAGTCTCCCTGGGTGACATTGAATGTTGCCCCATATTGTGCTGAGCATTTATGTAGGATACTTTTAATACTTTTCAATCAGCTGCTGATATTTTCATTTGTAAATGTTCTGTGCAAGCTGTGGAATTTTATTTGAAGTGGTCTACAATGAAGTTGTCTAGGAGTTCTCATCTTTGTCAAAGTAAGCAGGCATAGAAAGATGCTTTGTACAATTACTTCTGTATATTGCATGCTCTGATATAAAGTAGGGTTCTTTATTTTTATTCTCCTAGCAAATGCCAGAAGAGACAATGGAACTGTACAAAGAACCCATGCCAAGGAATTTGTACTGTGTATGGGAATGGACACTATGTCAGTTTTGATGGAGCAAAATTTAACTTCAGGGGAGACTGCGATTATATTCTAGTCCAGGTACCAAAACTGCATTGCCTCAAATGTGGGCGGTATGGTGCTAAATTATAGTCCTCTAAAACTTAGAAACTTTCAAAAAGAATATCAAAGAAGATGTTTTTGAGAAATCCTCATGGAGGAGGCTTAGGAGGCTTATCATCTTACTTATGAGGTGGCTAAAAAGAACATGTTATACAACCATCTTTGTAAAAGTAAGCAGACTTAGAAAGAATTACTTCCATATACTCCATTTACTCCTATATCTTATATAAGGTATTGTATCTGGGTTCCTGCTTTTGCAAATTACTCCTTGCATGTAGAAATTTAGGAAGGAAAAATAATTTCCATTAGCTTACTCTTTAAAGTGGGACAAATACGCAGGTACCTTGTCAACAAGAAGTCTTTGAAACACCTCACAAGACTATGTAGTTTTGGTCTCTTGACAATATATGCCAGTTCATACTTTGCAATGTGCAATTCAATCTGGAGTGATCTGTGCCCATCCAATTTGATTCATATGCCAAATCTGAATTTATCTGTAGATTTGTATGGCTAGTGCCAGAAAACCAAGACAGCTATAACTTTGTTTGTTTGTTTCTGCATTTATACATGAAGGTTGTTAGAATGGTAAACCATGAAGTAGGGAGCTAACCTGATGGATCTCAGATAGGTAGTTTAAAGGTCTTGTGTATTAGACACCTATAAAGGTTGCTTTAAATATAACCCAACTAGCACATCAAAGCTATGTGTATCCCATCTAATTTCATTTGTGTCCTGGCTACGAATCAGCTTGTAGGTTTACTGTGCTGCACTTTTGCCCAGAAGCAAATGTGGCCATCCCACTCAATATGGATCTCATTCAGATTTGTCTGACTCAGGTAAACTTGGTTGGTTCTTTCTTTGGCCAAAGCCACTGTACAGCCCTAATTGCAACCACGGTGCTGTGTGAAGTGGGATCACGGAAGTAAATGATTGTGTTTCTAACTGTAGGAGGGCCGTTGCATCCTGCTAGTTATGTAAGTGGTGGGAAAGAGTGTATAGGAGGTCTATAGAAGTGGTTGTTGAACCTTAAAAAAACAGGAGGATGAACTGGTTAGGTATTTGTTTATATGTGAATATGAGAGACAGGGCAGGAAAGCAACGTTATAGATCTTCTGTGAAATAGGGAGGCATAATCAGTGGCATCTCAATATGGAAGGAGGGCAATTGCACAGATTCTGACACACCTGGATAGAGATACAAAGTTGAGAAACACTGATAGAAGCCATAGATTTCCACCTAAAGCACTGTACCTATGGTGGATCTTTCTCAGGAATATATGCTACAGTGGTTAAACACTAACATGGAGAATGTAACATGAAATGTACTTTCTGCTTCATTTTCTCAGGACTTTTGTCCAAATAATCTCCAGCCAGGAACTTTTCGAATTGTAACACAAAACATTGCATGTGGTCAATCCTTCTCAGTTTGTTCCTTAAAAATCAGCATCTTCTTAGAGGTAAGTCCAGGTCTCCAGATTAGCTTGAGAAGCAGAGAATTGCATAAGTATATTCACACTTTGTTTCTCATATGACTGATTATGGTTTTGAAAGGATAGCTGTAGTGATTTGTAATAACATTGAAATTAACTGGGTTCTGTCTGAGTTTGAGGGAATCCACCTGCTAACTCGTAACAGCTCTGAAAAGGGGGCTAGGACAGGAGTGGTCTTCCAGAGCACTGCTCTCACAGTCCCTCACCACTGGTTATGCTGGCTGGGGTTTCTGCTAACCAACATCCACAGTATCTTAAGGATCAAAGATTTCCCTGCTCTCATCACTTGGGGTAATCTGAAAAATATGTTGGCCCTTCTGTGACATCACAATGTCTGTGCTGGGACCTAGAAACTCTTCCCCATGTAGATATCTTCTCTTTTAGTGCCTGCTGTGGTTTGAAAAGGAGTAGGAAGATGGTGAGGTCTAATATTTGTAGAAAGAAGAGCAGATTGGAAGGTTTTTAAATCAGATGTGCTCCAGATGGTGTCTAATGTCTACATTCTTTTTATTCTTTATTTATAGCACCTATTTATTGCTTTTCTGCCTGGTTGGGCTTCCAAAACAATTTGCCTTGTATTAGAATTATTAATATCATATGAAAAACATTTAAAAGCATATTAAAACATTATTTTAAAGCAAACCCAAACATTCCTAAAAACCTGTTGTATTTTTTTAAAATCACTTTTGCAGACCCAAGGCCATTCACAAAGAGATGCCAAAACAGGAAAACCTGACTTATGTTTTCATCAGTTAACCATTTTTCACCCAAACATAAATCAATTGTCATGGCTGTTCTTTGACTAGTGTGAATGGTAGTGAGCACAAGGGGGTATCCTGTAGACCAGTGGTCCCCAACCTTTTTAATACCAGGGACCGGTTTTGTTGAAGACCATTCTTCCAAGGACCAGGGGGGGGGGGGGGCTGACGCCACCGGTGTCCGTGAATGGGGGGGGCGTGGGGGGGCGTCCGTGCGTGGGGGTACTTGTTATGCAGTAGTTAGTATGTTATGCATTAAGCACCATTTCCCATTGAAATGCATGGGAACGGGATTAATCTGTTCCAGCATTTAAAAAAAAAACACCAAAAAAATAAAAATAAACAAAGCAAGTCCCACGCTGGGACTGCAAAAAAAAACAAAAAAAAAAACAAACACAAATCCAAAAACAAAACAACACAGCACAGAAACATAACCCCCCAGTCCAAACCCACCCTCCAAAACCCACCCAGAACAGTTTTTTAAAAAGGAAAAAGCAGCACCTTACCAGTCTGAAGCCTCCTCAGCCTCCCAGACTTCCATCGCTGCTGCCGGGAGGCCTCCCGCGCTTCCACCGCCACTGTCGGGAGGCCCCCGGGAGGCCTCCCGCGCTTCCACCGCCGCTCTGGAAGGCCTCCCGCGCTTCCACCGCCACCTGGAAAGTGAGCAGCGTGGACGGGCCCAGTGGCTGGAGGCAGGAGCCCGGGAAATTCAAATGGCCTCCCCGCTGGGCTCTGCCTTCAGCCACTGGGTCCGTCCGTGCTGCTGGCTTACCAGCCAGGCTCTGCCTCCCAGAGCCCGCCTGGAAAGCCAGCAGCGCGGACGGAACCAGCGGCGGAAGGCAGGAGCCTGGAAAATTCAAATGGCCTCCCCGCCAGGCTCTTTTTTGTAATGGCTGCCACTGTGTCCCCGCGGCCCAGCTGATGGCTTCTTGCGGACTGGCACAGGGCCGCGGACCGGGGGTTGGGGACCCCTGCTGTAGACAATCTTGACTGCTGCCATTGGTGTTGTCAACATTCTGGCTGCCCTTTGCTATGTAAATCTTGGCATCCTTTTTCCTTGCTGGCAACATAGGTACGATATTGTGCAGCAATATTGGGCCACTTCCTGGCTTTTTGAATCATGGTTACAGAAGCACAATATCCCACATTCATAAACTGGAGGATTTTTTAAGAACTAAATTATTCAGCAGGAAGAATGTTCTTCCCTTCAAGACATCTACAGCTGGGAATGGAATTCACTTCTCTGACCTCTAGGTTTTTTTGTAATGTCACACTAACAAGCAGTGTATCTTGGGAGAATTAAGATGAAGAGAAAGATACATAGTCTTATGCTTGACAGGGAATGGTATCTGCAAAACAACTCTACAAAGGATTATAATTCTGTTACTGTGTTAGGTTTTAATTGCAGCTGCAACTGCATTCTTTCTAATCTATTTTTCCAGGATGGTGAAATTAGGCTTGTAGAAGGGCAAGTAGAGGAGCTAACCAGTAAGACAGCTATTGAAAAAAGCTATAAAATCTATCTCATGGGAATGTATATAAAAATTGAAAATTTCCATGGTGTGACCTTCATATGGGATATGAAAACAACAGTGATCATTCAAGTGACACCCTCTTTCCAGGTACTGTAGGTGCAATTGTAGTTGTTAAAGCTTGTTTGTACTGGATAATTTTCTATAAAAATAATATCAGAAACATTTAGGAAAATGTGGAACATCAACTGTCATGTTGAAGAATGCATACAACCACTGAGCAGCATGAAAGAAGCATGTTATGTGCATAGCAAGAAACATACCTTGTGTGGGGAGGGTTTTTTATGAGTGGAGTGAGCTTCAGTTGTCTCCCTTCCCAGCTTGCAACTGGTGCATTGTGCAGCTCCAGATTATGGGAGTAGCTAGCGCAAGAGAACATGTTTTAATTTATCTAAAAGACAGTAACATTCTCAATAAGGATACTGGTAAACTGTCAGCAAGAATGTGGGAGAATTTTTCCTTTTTGTCTACAGAACAAGGGGAAACTATAAAATGAAAACACTGAGAAGTCACCAGAGAACACAGGAACTGTGGTTAATTACACCAGAAAGGCATTGGGCTGGGAAAGGATGTTGTAGACTCACTGTCCCTTATTTTCATTCTCTTAAAACAGTATGTTACCTTAGTATGGAAGGATTTTTTTTTTAAATCAAGAGGCTTATATAATCCATGAGGTTATACTGAAAAGTATGTTGAATATTTTATATCTCTTGAGGTAATAAGTAACTATGAGTATTACTACTAGTAGTAGAAGTCATAGTAGCAATATTGGCATAATAGGCAATTATGAGGTAAATTTTTCATTACTTCAATGTTCTGTTTGCACCTATTTTTTTCCTACAGAATACAAAGACTTGTCCATATATGCTCATGTTGGTGCTTTATACAAACTGATAAGAGTATTTTAGTAAAGTGTAGTAATTTGGATGAACATTTTTTTCTTTTTTCTGTGAAAGACTCTGAAATAACTTGCACAAACTTCCTAGGGCAGAGTTTGTGGTCTTTGTGGTGATTTTGACAACAGTCCCAACAACGACTTTACCACTAGAGGGCAGTCTGTGGAGATGCATGCCCAGGCCTTTGGAAACAGTTGGAAAGTCACCTCTAGCTGTTCAGACATAAACAAAATGGACCTATGTGCAAGTCGGCCTTCCAAGCTCATACTAGGGCAAAAGCAATGTGGCATTATCAAGAGTGACGTTTTTGGAGCATGCCACAGCAAGGTAAGAATGCTTTCTTTCTTTCTTTCTTTCTTTCTTTCTTTCTTTCTTTCTTTCTTTCTTTCTTTCTTTCTTTCTTTCTTTCTTTCTTTCTTTCTTTCTTTCTTCTTCTTCTGCCATTCCCCCAGGAAGGAACACAGGAAGATGCCTTATCTTGGATCCATCTAGCCCAGTTTGGTCAGCTTCCTTCAATCCCTTCCATTTCTTTATTTATATATCACACAATTCTATCAAAATTAGTGCTCAGGCAGCAAATAATAATAGAATATAAACAAATTACTTTCATTTGATTTGGGTTCAAATCCGTCTCACAGGTAGAAAGGGGCATGAACTGCTGGTTTGGTGGTTCATGCCAGTATGTATTTTAGCTAAACAGGGGTTCGGTGCTGCCCAGCCGTGCCTCTCCAGTGGGTGCCCACTAAGAAGAAGCACCTAGAGGAGGTGGGGCAGGGAAGCTGGGACGCTGCCTCTGAGTGAGTACCCACTAGAGGAAGTGGAGTTGAGAAGCACCGAACACCTGTTCAGCTGAAAAACAAACCGGCATGAATCGCTGAACCAGCAGTTCGTGCCCCTTTCTACTTGTGAGATGAATTTGAACCCAAATCAAATGGAATTGATTTGTTTATATTCTATTATTATTTGCTGCCTGAGCACTAATTTTGATAGAATTGTATGATAAATAAATAAAGAAATGGAAGGGATAGAAGGAAGGATATCTGATCTGGTATAACACAACCTTCTGTATACCTATTATGGTAGTATTTTTTTAAAAAATCATGCAGGTCTGGCTCCTAAGACAAATATCTCATTTGCTTTGTGGTGAGGCTGTCTTGAAGCTTCTGCAGTCCAGCAAAGATTAAATATAGTCCTGAAGAGAAATATTTATTATCTTCTTAATTCTTGTAGATCAACCCAACCCCCTATTATGAATCCTGTGTGTCTGATTTCTGTGGTTGTGACAGTGTGGGAGACTGTGAATGCTTCTGTACTGCTGTGGCCGCTTATTCCCAGAGCTGCAATAGAGCTGGCATCTGTATTGACTGGAGAAATCCTAAAAATTGTCGTAAGTAATCCCAAAACAAATATACATTTCATCTCAGTGATCTGGTGGCTGCAGGGTAGCTGACATTTGTGTAAATTCTCTTGCATAATAAAATGGATATAATAAAGACATAAAGTGGATTACAAGGAACTCTTAGAGAACCAAACCAGTACTTACTTATTAGCCACAAGATAAGTCTGGGTACCAGTTGTGTGTTGGTTTGGTTGTGTATTATTTTGGAGGAGACCAGAACCAGGTGATGATTACAAGTTTTGCCAATGACCAATCATGGGATTGCCTCAGACTATCTGTGTCCAACATTTCACAGGCTAAACAGAGACCATTCCTAGGATAAGTGTTTGGAGAGTTACTTTAAAGAAGAATGGATACAATCATACAGAGAAGCTATCCATGGCTGAACAGTCAAAATATGATGCTCTGAGTCTCATAACATCAGTGTAACCCTATTCATTGCAGATAGTGTCAGTATATCATTATATTAATTCTTCTTCAAAGTAACTTTCCAGGCTCTGAATTGTGTCTACAGCTCACTCAGTGGATGTTTTCAGCAGTCTTAGAGATCTTCCTATTGTCCAACTATACATTCTATTTACAACTGCCCAGTGACATCTTATAAGGCAAATGCCATCCAGTCATGTTATATGGCCCTCCACTCTAAAACTGGTGCTGTTGAATGCCAGGTCTGTGTCCAATAAATCCCAGATTATTCATGATCTTATTCTGGAGGAGGATGCAGACCTGGCATGCATAACCGAAACTTGGATGGGTGGGGAAGGGGGTGTTCCCTTGACCCTTGCTGTCCTTCTGGTTATGCAGTCCAGCACCAGGGTAGACTGGAGGGGCGGGGAGGGGGAGTAGCCATTGTTTATAGAAATACTCTTGAGGTTACTAGGCGCTCTTTGGTGGTGAAGCCGGGTCTGGAGGCCCTCCACGTGTTGATTGGGGCCAGGGATGGTATTGGGATCTTGCTGGGTTACCGCGCTCCCCGTGACCCAGCCACCTCCTTACCGGAGCTGGCGGACTTTGTCTCCGCGGCACTGTTGGAGTCCCCGAGACTTTTGGTCCTGGGTGACTTCAACGTTCATGCGGAGGCAGAGATTTCCGGTCCAGCTCTTGAGTTCTTGGAAACCATGGCTTCCTTGAACATGTCCCAACATGTTAACGGCCCCACACATGTGGGCGGTCATACGCTAGACCTGGTATTCTCCACTGAGCGGAGCGAGTGCGGTCTGATGGTGACGGACCTCGGTTCAGTTCCCTTGTCATGGTCAGATCACCACCTAATAAAATGTAACCTCTCAGTGGCTCTCCCCCTCCGCAGGGAGCATGGACCTATTTTAATGGTCCGCCCTCGAAGGTTACTGGATCAATCACGATTCCAGGATACCATGAGAGGGATTCCAGCTGATCTGTCTGGCGCTCCTGTCGAGGCTCTGGTAGACGGCTGGTTTGCTGCCGCCACTAGGGCTGTAGACACGATCGCTCCTAAACGCCCTCTCCGGCGCAGAGCTCGGCCAGGGTCCTGGTTTAACCAGGAGCTGCAAGCTATGAAGCGAAATAGGAGACGGCTAGAGTGCAGTTGGAGACAGAAACCGACGGATTATAATAAGAAAGCTGTCAAGATTGCGACTAACCATTACCTTGCCAAGGTGAAGACTGCTAGATGATCATACTTTGCTGACCGGATAAGCGAAGCTTCAAATCAGCAGGCGGAACTTTTCCGTATTGTTCGTGATCTATCTGGAATTGGCCTAGGTGATGGGCCTCCTACTTGTATCTCACCTGACCAATTTGCAGCATTTTTTAAATCTAAAGTGGAGGCCCTCCGCCGGGATCTCTCTCCTTTTTTAAATACAGTGAATCGAGCAGAGATGTCCAGCGCTCCGCCTTGCCCGGTGAGTCTTGAATTTTTTCAGCCTGTGACGCCAGATATGGTGGACAAAGTGCTTGATCGCTGCCGGGCCACCACCTCCTCCCTTGACCCTTGCCCCGCCTGGCTAATCAAAGCAGCCAGGCCTGTAACAACTGAATGGGCTACAGCGATAATTAATGGGTCTCTCCAGGAGGGCAAGGTTCCTCTTGCCCTCAAGGAGACACTCATTAGGCCCATAAGAAAGAAACCAAATTTGGCGGCGGATGATATTGGCAATTATAGGCCCGTCGCCAATGTTTCTTTTCTTAGTAAAGTGGTCGAGAGGGTGGTGGCTGATCAGCTTCAGGCTCACTTGGATGAAACCAATGCCCTGCATCCATTCCAGTCGGGCTTCAGGCCATGCCACGGCACAGAAACGGCACTGGTCGCACTGTTAGATGACCTGTTGAGGGAGGCTGACAGGGGCAAAATGTCCTTGTTGGTCCTCCTCGATATCTCAGCCGCCTTCGATACCGTCGACCACGGTATCCTCCTGGGGAGGCTCTCCGAGTTCGGAATCGGTGGCCTAGGGCTTGCCTGGCTCCGATCCTACTTGGAGGACCGTCCTCAGAGAGTTCAGCTTGGGGAGAGTGTCTCGGCCCCGTGGAGCCTCAATTGTGGGGTTCCGCAGGGCTCGATCATCTCCCCAATGCTGTTTAATATCTATATGAGGCCGCTGGGTGGGGTCATCAGGGGGGGTGGGGCTTCGTGCCATCAGTATGCTGATGACACGCAGCTCTACATCTCCTTTTCACCTACTTCAGTGGATGCCGTTCTGTCCCTTCAGCGTTGCCTGGAGGCCGTACTGCAATGGATGCAGGGGAATGGGTTGAGGCTGAACCCGGACAAGACAGAGGTCCTGAGGGTGGGTGGCCCCTCCATTGGCGGCTTGGGAAACTCCCTCACTTTTGGGGGGGGGGTGACTCTTGCTGCGAAGAGTGAGGTTCGCAGCTCGGGAGTACATCTGGACCCGGCGCTCACCATGGAAACCCAGGTGGCGTCAGTGGTCCGCTCCGCCAATTACCATCTGTGGCGGATTGCCCAGCTGCGTCCCTATCTTGATGGTGGGGCCCTCACCACTCTGGTCCATGCGCTTGTAATCTCGAGATTAGACCACTGTAATGTGCTCTACGTGGGGCTACCTTTGAGATTGATGCGGAAGCTTCAAATGGTGCAGAATGCAGCAGCCAGATTACTTAGTGGAGTGAGAAAATTCCAGCATATCTCTCCCATTCTGGCTGCTTTGCATTGGCTGCCCATTTGTTTCCGCATTGACTTCAAAGTGTTAATGATGACTTATAAAGCCCTAAACGGTTTAGGACCTCGATCCCTGGCAGAACGCCTTCTCCCACCTAGATCTACTCGAGTCACTCGCCAGAGCCAGGAAAGACGGCTGAGGGGCCTGACGCCGAGAGAGGCCCGAAAAGAAAGAACAAGAAACCGGGCCTTCTCGGCGGTGGCCCCTCGACTTTGGAACAGCTTGCCGCCAGAGATCTGCCTGGCACCCTCGCTGGGTGTTTTTAAGAGTCAATTAAAAACTTGGCTCTTTAGGCAGGCCTTCCCTCCTGCCAATTCTTGATTGTACTTTCTTGGCTTTTGTTGTTTTCTCCCATCTTGATCATATTATTATTGTAGATTTTAATTGTTGTTTTTATTTGTTTGCCGCCCTGAGTAGACTCCTGTCTAGAAGGGCGGGATATAAATCCAATAATAAATAAAATAAAATAAATATGAATGGGACTGTGTCAAATATTTGTAGCTCTAATATTTTTGGAGCTGGCTGGATAACTTGGTGAGTTAGGTAACTGGCAGTGGAGCCAGAGGCTGGGAGTTCAATTCCCCATTCTGCATCCCGAAAGAGCCAGCCTGTGTGGCCTTGAGCAAGCTGCACAATCCCAGGATGCTCCCAGAAGAAGGGAACGATAAACCACTTCTGAGTACTCTCTACCTCAGAAAACCTGAAAAAGATTACCATAAGTCAGAGCATGGCTTGACAGCACAGAATTATTATTTTTAATATTTTTGGTATCAAGCTATTTCAGTGGTGACTTGAGGCTATTCTATATCATGCAAGATGCAATTGCATTTTACACCGTAAGCAGCTTTGCTAGCTATATGAGAATATGATGACCAACTCTGAAGCAGCAAGAAGCCATTCTGCAGTTCAGTGATATACAGTGGGTGGGAAGTTTTATAATGTACAATAGGATGGCATCAGCAGCATATGACCACTGATTAAAGGCACATTACCACTCATTAGAAGTGATTTTGCAGTGTAAATGACTTGTACACTATGTGATGAAGTTGCCAAAAGAAGCCTTTAATCAGCAGTGATTCATATGGAGCCACACAATCTTTCCCAGAAAACCCCCAGCCTTCTTCTACTTTGTAGCTTTTCAGTTTATTATAGTTCTTGTGAGTAGACTCACTGGTTTCACGAATTATCTGTGATTCAGAAACTCTGTCCATATGTAACCAAACATGTACTGTGGAAATCAGTCAGTCAGTCTGTCTGTCTGTCCATCCGCACTTATTGTACATATTGTTGTTATGTGCTTTCAAGTCACCTCTGACTTATGGCAACTCTATGAATGACAGATCTTCAACATCTCCTGTCCTCAATCGCCCTACTCAGCTCTTGCAAACTCAACCCTGTAGTTTCCTTTAGGGAGTCAATCCACTCTCATGATGTACCCCAAATGGGACAATCTCAGCTTCATCATTTTTGCCACCAGAGATGATGATGATGATGTCATTATCATCATCTTAGAACTGCAGAGCTGGAAGGGACTCTATGAATCATTGAGTCTAGCCCCTGTCAAGGAGGCACAGTGGGGAATCAAACTTGCAACCTCTGGTTCTGTAGCTAGATACTTAGTTCAGACTTCATTTGATCTAGGACACACTTCATCATTCCGGCAGTCCAGGATATCCACAAAGCTCTCCTCTGGCACCATATTTCCCACAAATCATTTCTTTTCCTGTCAACTTTCTTTACTGTCCAGTTTTCACACTCATATATGACAACTGAGAATACAAGAGTGTGGATGATCTTGGTCTTGATCTCAAATGACACATCCTTACACTCAGTGATCTTTTCTAGTTTCTCCATTGCTACCCTGAGTCTCGATCTTCTGATTTATTGGTTTCAGTCTCCATTTGAATTGATGATTGAACAACAGCATACAAAATATTTCACATTTTGTTCATTGTCAACATTAATGAACATTGATTGTCATAATTGTATAGTTCTTCCGTAATCAGGATTTTGGTCTTCATGTTCAACTGCAGTCCTTCTTTGGCAATTTCTTCTTTCACTTTCACTATGAGTTGTTTCAAGTCATTGTTGCTTTCTTCCATTAAAATAGTGTCATCTACATATCTCAAATTATTGATGTTTCTTCCACCAATTTTTACTACTCCTTCATCTGAATCTAGTCTGGCTTTCCATATGATACAGTCACGCTTCTTCATTTTGGCTTTATTTTTATAAATAAATCATAACATGGTATAATATGTTGTTGTTCCTCTGAGGTTATATTTACCTAATTTTCAGACCTGCTAAGGACCTGATGATTTTTATTATGTCCTATGGTAAAACCATAGAATTCAAAAGGGTATATTTTCTTTTTCACATGACTGTATGTTCCAAGTACAGATAAGGGGATAAAGTGCACCTTTGTACAATACATTTGTCTCCCAGAAACCATTCTGTTTCTCCACATTCTGTCCCAACGATAGCTTCTTGTCCACAATACAAGTTATACATCATGATGACCAAGTGCTGAGGCACACCCATTTCTTTCTGAACAACCCACAGTTATAATCCACACATACAAAAAAAGAAAAAAGAAAAGAAAAGCAAAACTCTATGTCTAAGCACTTCACTGATTTTGCCTTAAGTTTCAAAACTACATGTTTGAACCAGTATGAACATTTTAGGATGAAAAGCAGATATATTTAATTATATGATTCAGCCCCACCTGGCCTCACACACACACACACACACACACACACACACACACACACACACACACATTTCCTGCACTGGTACATGCTTAATTTTCAGGACCATGGGGAAGATTGATTGAATGAATCTTTGGGAAGTGTGGATAAACCTCCGATTGAAAGGTGCAGCCAGCAGATTGCTCTACATGCATGTGTATGACCAGAGGCTGGCCAGAGAAGTGAGTGGGAAGAATGCTCTAATGAAAATCTGAACATTACCACTTATGGATGAGTGTATTTTCATCTAGCTGTGCTCTGTGACTACTACAACCCACCGAACAAAAGAGAATGGCAGTATAAAACTTGCGGAGAACCATGTTTAAGGACCTGCAGGAATCCAGGAGGAAAATGTGACAATATACTATACAGTTTGGAAGGTAAGCCTTGACACCATTTTGCTTATTCTTATAAAACACAGTGGAAAGGAAGCAAGCAGAGATATGGAGAATGTGATATGTTTCGGAGGTAGACGTTCACCAAGGCCAAAGACCCACTGTCTTGAATAGACGGAAGGTGAAACGTGCCGTCCAAATTATGACAAAGTAATATATGTTATGGAAGCACTTCTGTTTCCCAATCGCTACCTACTAATCTGACAATCCATACTGGGATGGCAGCTTTATGAGGCCAACCAAAAACACATGCAAGCTTTTGTGTTACTATCTCCTCATCGGGCATAATATTATAAAAATAAGCTATGAACATTAACTTTTAAGTCCTTGAAGTCTGCATACTTGTCCTGAGACTCAACACCAGTTCTTATTCCTTACAATATAGCAACAAAAAGTTACCCCTTTGTCAGTCAATGACTATTGGGGGGAAAAACCCCAAAATGAAGTTGTGTAGTCATTGCACAACATAAATGTAGAAGAATGTAACAACTTTATTAGACCACTAAAAATTCTAATAATTAATGCAAGCTTTCATGGATTAAAAATCTTGTGAATTTGTGAACAGTGCAGAAAAATTATAAATGTCCCAATGTCCCAAAAATTCATGACAATGTCCCAAAAATTCATGGCAAAAGTTTGCCAGGCATCCTCTTAAGGTGAGTTTAGAGCTGGTTACAGGAAGGCTGTGGGGGTGTGGCTTAATGCTTCACCTCTGATATTTCCACTCAGAAAGTATTCTGTCTGAATACTTTCAGACAGAAGCAGCCTATTACTCTGTGCATCAACTGTTTTTGGAACATAAGTTTCCTTTTTGGCTGGGGAGGGGTAGGGAAAAGACAACACATGGAAATAGCAATCCTCATCAGAATACTGGGATAAAGTTTAGTTTGCTCAAAATTGTTTGACTACTGAAATTATTCTTTCCCTGTTTGCTCCCATGTTAGGCTGTTTTCCCGTCTGTAGTGCTGAAAAGCCATATTATGATGAAGAAAAAAGAGAATGTGTTTCAGTGCTTCAGTGCACCTCATGGTAGGTAATTTGTCATGGGCTTCCTAATACAAATGGGTAATTCAACAAGCATAGAGAGGGGGCTGCAGTAACCTAAATAGTGGCACCATCAGGATTTTCACTTCATCCCTGGAATATCTGTCCCTCTCTATGTAAAACATAGTCTGCAGGTGTTTCCAGCTTTTTAGATCAGGTTTTTGAGGTGTTCAGAAGGATACAATAGGGAGAAAAGATTGTACACACCACACACACACACACACACACACACACACACACACACACACACACACACACACACATTATATTGAATGTTGTTCTATTAGAGTCAGTCTTATATGTGTGTTTGCAATTTTTAGGCAGTACAGAATTAACTCTCTCCCCCCCCCTCCCAATTTCCTACAGTGATCCAAAAGAAAGACTCTGCATGAACAAATCAAATGGTAAGATGCCTACTGTTAGATCAAAATAGGTTTTATTTCTGAAATAAAACAGGACTTGGGTTTACACAACCATAGGTAATTTATGATGGGGGAGTCTCCAAAATTTTGGGTTGGGGTGCCCCCTATCCTGGTCCATGAACATTCTCTGTATACAATGTATGGCAACTAGAACCCACAAAACATCACCTTTACTAAACAGCCATAATCAGCTGGCTTTCTCTGAGTTAATCAGGGAATCCTTAAGTGAATATATTCCTATTGCTGACTCCCAAAATACCTTCTTTCTTTTGGCCCCAATACTGGGCAACACAAGGCTTCTCCAGAAGCCCAAACACAACTGGAGCTCCAGAATACCTCACAAAGAATCAGATCAGATGCAGAATTAACCACAGTTAAAAGCCCAAGCTCGTGTGCTTGTACTCTCCATCTCCCCTCACAAATAAAAGACCAAGACAGTCTATAGTTTGCTGTATAATGGTCCTGAAGCAGGTGTGTGTTTCTGGAATATATTTCTAACCACCACCTTGCCTTCACTACTAATCATTCCCTGCTCCACTCTCTCCTTGATCTAGAGTGTCTTTGTTGCTACAACAAGAAAACATACTCCTTGAATGAATTAATATATAATAAAACAGTTGGGGATATGTGCTCCATAGCGGTTTGTGGTCCTGGTGGAAACATCATTGATACACTCAGCCCATGCGGTACATTCCTGACAGACATTCTTTATGCTTGGAAATCAGGTACTTGCCTTGAACACCAGACGGGCATCATGTATATCAGGAAAAACTTCCTAACTGTTAGAGCAGTACGACAGTGGAACCAGTTACCTCGGGAGTTGGTGAGTGCTCCAACACTGGAGGCATTCAAGAAAAACTTAGATAATCACCTGGCAGATATGCTTTGATTGTATTCCTGCATTGAGCAGGGGGTTGGACTTGATGGCCTTGTAGGCCCTTCCCAACTTCACTTTTCTGTGATTCTATGTTTGCTATTACAGGTGTTTGATATAGAGATGTGGTCCAAATCATTTCTAGGGTCTTGGTCCTGCCCTATACAAACATTCATGATGCATAAACAAAGTATCCCTTGGCATTTTAAGAGCATGAGAAATCCCCTGTATGCCCAGAGCCCCATGAACGTATTAGAAATGTTTCTGTGCATATGGAACTCCTGAACACTATCAACCTGTAGAAGAAGACAACAAAGATTTTTTTAAATTAATCTGATTCTTAAACTTGGTCAGAAGGTACTCAATTGACATTATCTATTTTACAACTATCAATTGTGCTATCATTTTAAAAAATGAAAGTAAATGTACGAAAACATAATGCTAATGATTTGGTTTGATGACATCTCAAACAACAGACGTTATATTTAAAATGTGAGAGCACTGGAGCATTTTGATCCTAACTAAATATGCTCCATAAAAATAAAATCCAGTCATCAATGTCAAAAATGTTTAGGTTTTCTTGCAGACTAAGACATATGTCTGATATTTTGTAACTGAATCATAATTAATCTTTCAAAACTCTTCCAAGTGGTATTTGGGGATGGCCTGCAGAAGCTGACATCTTCATTCCCTCCTTTCCCAGTCAACTCTCAGAATCGCTTAAAAACCATATCTTGAGAGCTAGAGATGGTTAGTAACCTCCTGAATGAGGTGGGTTGTGAAACAGAGGGTGTGGGAGAAGGATTTAATCCCTGAAAATCAAACACAGGCACTTTTGACAAATAGGAACTCTGCAGAATGCACACTCACCTCGTTTGAGGGATTACTCAGTTTCCTGTACAGATAAGCAAAGCCGGAGTTAGGAAATCAGCTTTGGCAAACTGCCTCATTTGAACACAGTCCTGCATATGGCCCTTCATGGCTATATCTCCTATGGTTTCTAAAGATTAGATTAACACAAGTAGAATCTCCTGGATCAGTCTGTTATCTGAGTAACAAAATATACCTAAGATTAGAAAAGAATTCTATAAGCAGGTGCACAATAATCAAGATAGAAATAATTGTACATAAACAGAAATAACATTGAAGTAGTAGTTACATGAATAACTGCTGGTCAGAATTTATAGCTGTATTGTTAACCTCAAAGCAAGATGCCCAAGTCAAATGGACATATAGCTGGAGATGAAGGGCTAAAACAAACATGGATCCTTATTAGTTTTTCTTAACTACAGAGTATACACCGGACAATAGTGTTTCATTCAGTGATCCTGTCATTCAGTAGAGATAAGACGCAGGGTTAAAAAATGTATGTGTTGGATTAATCTATGCTCCATTAGTTTCTTTGGTCTTACTTCCATTACAAGACTAGAAAGAACAGGATGTTTGTCCATGCAGTAGGGGGTAGGAAAATAATGTGTGGCTTATTGTGAAGCACTAATTAAAATGATATACAGTATATAATTCAGCAGAGCATGGCATGATGTTCACACCTCAGACATTTGCTCCATCTCCAATTCCAAGACCAGGTGAAGATGTATGAAATTTATGAAGTAGAGCACAGAAATTAAAATTAATATTCATACATGAAGCACTGTGTGTTAGCATTGTGGGAAGGTAATGGTGCTAGTTTACTATACTTTAAAGACTAATATATGCATTTAGCATGAGGTTTTGTGGACGGCAACTCCTTCATCAGAGTCATGGAGTGTCAGGCAGCATATACATAAAACAGCAAGTGCTAGGAGGGTGGGGGCAGGTATGCAAATAATACCAGCAACTGATGATCATAAGATTATTATCGTTATAACACTGGCCATTTAACAGTCATTGGGAAGTGACAAAGACATCCTAGTACAGATAAGCAAGATTCACACACAATGAATTATCTTTGTCCATCCCTAAAATAACAGAGAGTTTAAGCTCTCAGTAGGTTTGGAGGGAAGGAAAACAAAGATTGTAGACAAAAGGCCAGATGTGTCGTTATGAATGCTTACATTGTTGTTGGCCTCATCATTAGTATTCATATTTGTGTTCTAATAGTGTTGACAGTTGATGAGACTATTGAAAGGGTTGTCAAGAGTGTAAGGATAAACAATTCTTCAAGCCCTGAAGATTACATCTGTTGCCAGCTGGGGGCCTGGAGGCCATTCATGAGCTCATATACACACAAATGCATCTCCCCATACTTCTTGTTACAATCCTATCCCTTAACAATCTCCACTGGTATCACTGTTTATCCATTGATATTAGCAGTAAGTAAGAAGACACTGCCCTCAGCAACCAGGGAACAGTGGCTTCCCACCTCAGGGCTCTGGGAGTAAGGGTGGAGTGTTGCCAGAAGAGATGGTTGTATCCATATCATAATGAGAGATAAATTGCTGTCCAGTTTCCAGTTGCATGTAATACACTGAAGTTAGAGAAAGACCTAAAATGGGGCTGGGCAGCACCAGACTTATATTGCCTCACCTGGCTTTTGTGTCTTTTGAGGTTCCACCACCATTGATGTTACTGTGCTGTGGTCACAAGTGTTTGTTAGTTTCCTTGAATGCTATTTTTTTTTAAAAAGTGGAAGGGCAGGATAAAACTAAATAAACCTTATCTAGTCCAGAATGCAGAAAGAGTGATTCTTATTCGATTCTCATCATGTGGCACATGAAACCAAGTCTCCTTTAGGAAGGCAGCAGCTTTGGCAGGGCAGGTTGGCTGGTTTCTCTCTCCTTCAGAAGGATGCACTAGTTTGAGGTGCATATGGGTCATTCAGTATTCTGGTAGCTAGGCTGAATGAGGTCACAATGTCCATTGTGGTGCCTCAGCATGCAGGTAACATTGTCCAGTCTCTCTTTCTCTCAGTTTCTCTATCTCTCTCATTGAAGAAAGCAGTATTCAGAAGATGTGATCATATCTCACACACACACACACACACACACACACACACACTGAGGCAGGAAGATGTAGGACCATGTGGTCACTCTTAGACTTCTTCTTTCTGAGTTGTGTAACAGCACATGAGCACAGTCTTTCTCCTGGTGGGTGAGTAGCTGCAGCAAGTGTGATCCCAGTGGCCTCAGGGTTTCTTTTCCTAAAATAGCGGTAGCATCTGGACATGTAAGTAGCAAGCCCAAGTCAAGGAGATGAACATAACTCTCATGACATCACCACCATGATTACAGGACTTCTACTTATTACAGCAAGTTCCTCAAGGTGGCCTGGTACCAAAAAGAAAGAAAGAAAGAAAGAAAAGAAAAGAAAAAAAGAAAAGGAAAAAAGAAAAGGAAAAAAGTGAGGTGGTGAGAAGCAAAGAGGCAGAGGGATAGTGGTAAGACATGGTAGCAACTGATAGAATCTACAGGAAATTGGCATATTTGGAGAGATGCTGCAGGAAGCAGTCAAACCCATAGGTACTGATGTGGCAACCCAAATATAAGAGGGTTTCAGCTTTCAGTGTATGCCCAACAGGGATAATAGGAGGAGGAAAATTCAATGGCACAATGTGGATAAACTACAGAGGTGGGCAATATTTTATCATTCAAGAGCTGAGCCAACATGTCCTCCTAGTTTTGCTGCATCATTTCTAGGCAGTGGAAACCAGGAGTCCATTTAGATGAAATGGTACATGGTGACTTGCTGCAAACTATGATAATACCTCTGGATCTTTCCTCACCTTGCCTCCATGTGTGAAGGAAAAGGGAAGGAAGTGATGGAGTGTATCAGCCTTGGCTTTGTGCCTGCTTGTTGTCAAAATAACATAACGTCCACTTGCATGTAGCATCTCAGTGTTGTTTTGTGTGTTTATGCTTTGAAATTGCTACCTCTGAAAATGTATTCTGTAACATAACCAACTCTTGGTAAAATGGTATCTTCCATAATTCAACAGATGTAAGGTTAAAGCTGAGATGTGTTCCTAGCCTCATTCAAAAGACAGACAAAATAAAAATCACCTACATTTAAAGTGTCAGATTAAATTGGACGGATTTCAGTTCCTCCACACGTGCATGTGAAAAGGAATATGTGAAGGTGTGTGCAGTCAGTCAAATGGTGCTACTGCTTATCTTCTCTTTCTGAAAGCTTTCAAATGTACAAATAGAATTTCAATTTTGACTTGTTTTAGGAAAAATGTCTCCCACAACCGCACCAGCAAAACAAGAAATTAAAACCACTCCATGCATATGTAATGTAAATGGACTGCTGATAAGTAATGGTAAGATAGTCGTATTGTCATATTTGAAATCACTTCTGCAAACTTAATTTGCATTTATACTATATATTTCAGAATCTCTACAGCTATACATGCTTTTCCTTCTTGTTTTAAAACCTCTAATAATGCCATTTTAGCTATTCAGCTCTGAATATCCCCTAGGACTTCCAAGTTTGCACACCCCAGAACTAAAGCTATAAAAACTACTGCTTAGGACTGACCAGAGTGAATATATAATGATATTTCTAAAATGACGACCCTGTGCTCTATAATGGTGCTTGTCTTATGACCGCTATAGATGGTGTTACTATTTTTATTTTATTTTTTTAGACAGCAGCCAGTTTGTGACAATGGATGCTTCAGGTTGGTGTATTTATGCTTTTTGCAACAAATCCTGCCAGACTGAATTCATGTTTGGGGAATGTATCTCATTCCTGAACACTACCATTGCAAGCAAAGTTGCCATGATGTCCAGCAGACCTTGTAAGGGGGATGTTCAAAACTGTGAGAAGGAGTTCCTTCCTTACTCTAGAGTTAATGATGTCCCTGCATTTACCTCTGGGAGTGATTGCACCGACCTTATTCCTCCTAGAAAGGTGAGTAAGAGACACTGTTGATAAGTCAATGAAATAGAAGATGTTGTCCCTTTTGATCTCAATATTATAATTTATATCACATAACAAAATTGTGAGAATTAGTAATGTTGCAAATACTGGACAATCAGGTGCAGGTCTGGATCCTGCATGGGGCAGAGGGGCACAAATTACTCCCGGAGAGGCAGCAAAATTACATGGCATTGTATCAAACAAATGTCTTGCAGTGGTGTTCAGCAGGTAAAGGCTACAGCTGTGTGTTTCACTGTTTCAAGTTAATGTATTTTTCCTCTGCTACATATGAGCACCAGTTAGTTAAACCAGTTAGTTGCTACTTTGGGAGTGTACAGTCAATCAGGGCACCAGAGCAAAGAGAACATGGCCCATTTATAGCTCCATGTCCCTCAGTGCCTGTGTGCTTAAAAAAGGCACCGTTGTATTGGTTCAGCTCACTATTCCATTTGTTGCCTTTATCTACCAAAAAAAAAAAAAAGTGATTGTACAGTGCCATGAGAGGGCACTATGATACATTACTATTAAGTTGAACTGATGGACTGCTACAACAATCAAGATTGGCTAATTGTGCTAATATCTCTTGTATGTGTATCTGTGCAGGGTCAAAGGGGACACTTTCCTCCCCCATGAGTCCTAAATATATTTATCATGCTAATGTATGTTGACAAGACAGTGTTGTAGTAGTGGGCATTTTTATAGCTTATGCTAACACACCACTATGCAGATTTGCCTCCAACCCCTGGAAAACCTTCTGTGGATATTCTTGACCTTTCCTGCTTTTTCTTTCATTTTATACCCTCAATAGTTTCAAGAAATATGGAAATTTGGAAGCTGCCAAATTGCCACTTGTTTGGGTGGAAAACACATTAAAGTATCTGACGTTCAGTGTCCACCCCAAAAGATCAAACTCTGTGTCAATGGACTACCACTTGTAAAAAGTCACGATGCATCGGGCTGTTGTGAGGTTTCTGAATGTCAGTGTAAGTGACTTTGGAACAAAGTGCTACCCTGTACAATGATGAGGTTAGAATAATTTCTGAAGTCCTGTGTGATTTAAGGCAGAGGTGTTTTTTTGCCTGAGGGCCACATTATCTGTGGAGGGGGTACTGTGTGCCAAGCATGTTGGAGCCAGGGCCAAAGGGGATCAAGCTAACTCTCGGGACCTCTTATCCATATTCAGACACAAACATGGGCAAACTCATTCCCACTCCCACTTTGCCACTGCTCTGCAATTTCTTAATCATCAAAGCAGTGGCAAAGGCAGTAGAGAGAATGTGCAGAGGGACAATTTAAAATTCTGTTCTGTGCAATCTTTGCTACTACTCTACTACATTGGATTGCTCCCACAGGAACTGTCATTTCATGTTGTCCAAGGTGGCTTGAGGCAGCAATTCCCACCTGAACCATCATCTATCACCCTTCAAGAGTTTCAGCGGAAAAGGCAAGAGATGAACAAAGTTTCTAGGAACCAACATTGCAGTGCATGGTAGAAGCCTTGAAAGATTGTCTCCCTGCACAGCCAGGTTCCTTTGCCTTTTCCAAAGGAGGGAAGGGTTTTAGAAAGGGGCAAAGACAATCTAATGATAGGAGTTTGATTTAATTATCATAGAGTAAGAGAAATTTCACATACAAGTATGTAGGTAGAAATAAAAAACATACAAGCATGACTATAATTTTGGAGATATTTTCCTGAGTCTCTGAACGGATCCAACAAGAAATTTGTCTGGCAATGAGCAGTAAATTGAGGGTGTAACAAATATTTGCAAGTTTTCTTGTTCTTGGCAAAAAAAGAAGGGGGCATATCTCGACACATTGGGAAAACCCTCTAGAAAAAAATTGTCAGCCTCTGTGTGATTTTTTTACTCTTGCTCAAGAGCAAAAGACCAGTCCTCTGTTTTCAACATAAGCAGTATTAGCAAAGTGGGGCTTGTGCAAACATCTTGCATTTTGGGCATAATACAATGATTTGCACAAAGTACAACTTTTGTGGTAGGGACATAGTGGCTCTGTGGGTTAAACCGCAGAAGCCTCTGTGCTGCAAGGTTAGAAGACCAGCCATCGTAAGATCGAATCCACGTGACGGAGTGAGCTCCCGTTGCTTGTCCCAGCTCCTGCCAACCTAGCAGTTCGAAAGCATGCAAATGCAAGTAGATAAATAGGTACCACCATGGTGGGAAGGTAATGGCGTTCCGTGTCTAGTCGCGCTGGCCATGTGACCACAGAAACTGTCTACGGACAAAACGCTGGCTCTACTTATTTATTTATTTATTAATTAGATTTTTATCCCGCCCTTCTAGACTATGTCTACTCAGGGCGGCTCACAATAAAATTGTTTCTACGGCTTGGAAACGGGGATGAGCACCGCCCCCTAGAGTCGGACATGACTGGACTAAATGTCAAGGGGAACCTTTACCTTTACAACTTTTGTACTGAGCAGATTTTTTCTGAATAGAAACTTTTCATGCAAAACCCACTTCTGAGATTTTTTTTAAAAAATCCTGAAATGTGGGGAGAAAGCATGAAAAGTCTTGTAATCTCACTCAATGGAGAGGAAATGTTTAACATGTTTCCATTACACCTGCAAGAATTCAATAAGTGAAATTTGGGATCCTTACTTCCCATCTCATGGGTTACATTGCTTGCGGAGTTGCGAGCGCTAGGAGAAACCACAAGTGTACAATGCAACTTAAAATAACATCTGGATAAGCTCAAGTTACCACTCTTGTGGCCCAGATTTCTAATACTATCTAGATACCTTTGAGATAGATTGCTGTGTCTATTCTATGTATCGCTTAGACTGGCTCCAAACCATTGTCTATAGATGATAGGCTTACAGAGAGAAGATTGTCTGTGCTATGTTAGAATCATTTGTAAGCAACTAGGCACAGCACAGTTCATACAATGATAAATATTAGGATCTTGATATTTTGCATCAATATGCTGCAAATGACAAATGTAGCTTTCTAGGGCAGCAAAAAAGGAATATTTCCTGGAAGCTAGAGTTCTTTGCAAGTCTACAGGCGTAATGTGGCAATAAAGAACCAAGGGCTAGGAATGGGAAGAATTTCATTTCAGTCCATTTTAAGAAGAATTTATTTATTTATTTACTCATTCATTCATTCAACTTCTATACCACTCATCTGGCTACCAAGGCCACTTTGGGTAGCTCACAACACAGTGAAACAAAAGACAACACTTTAAAACAAAACTGAACATAGTAACTATACAAGAAACCAAATTAGTTGGTGGTTGTAGGTTTTTCAGGTTGTTTGGCTGTGTTCTGAAGGTTTTTCTTCCTAACGTTTCGCCAGTCTCTGTGGCTGGCATCTTCAGAGGACAGGAGTTAAAACTCTGTCTGTGTTCTGGTGTAGTGTGTTGGATAGTTGAGGATCAGCTTTTTGTCCTTTTTAGGAGATTGGGTGATTAGGGTGATCAGGGTGTTTTTTTGTTATGGGTGTATTGTTGTGATAAGGGGGCGGAGATGGTCTGTCACTATGATTGATGGGTGTCGTTAGCTAGTCTTTTGTGTGCAGTGATCACCGGTCCTTGTGGCTGGGTAGAGTTCGTTGACCTTTTGCAGGCTGTATTTTTCAGTGCTGGGAGCCAGGCTTTGTAGAGTTTTAGACTTTCTTCTTTTTCGTTGAAGCTCTGCTGGTGTTTGTGGATTTCAATGGCCTCCCTGTGTAGTCTAACATAATGATTGCTGGTGTTGTACAGTACTTCTGTGTTTTGAAATAGGATTTCATGTCCAGCTTGTTTCAGGGCATGTTCAGCTACTGCCAATTTTTACAGTTGTTTTAGTCTGCAGTGTCTTTCATGTTCTTTGATTCTGGTGTGGATGCTGCGTTTTGTGGTCCCAATATATACCTGGCCACAACTGCAAGGTATCTGGTACACTCCTGCAGTGGTGAGGGGGTCCCTTTTGTCCTTTGTTCTAACTCCTGTCCTTTGAAGATGCCAGCCACAGAGACTGGCAAAACTTTAGAAAGGAAAAGCTTCAGAACACGGCCAAACAGCCCAAAAAATCTGCAACAACCATCGGATCCCAGCTGTGAAAGCCTTTGAGAATAAACCAGATTAGACCTATCAAACCACACACACACACAAAAATAAAATAACTAAAAATAATTTAAAAGGCAGGGTGGTGGAACAGATAGTATAAGCACTGAAAACCCTCTGCCTATGATGATGTAAACTATGGGAAAGCCTGTCTAAAAAGCCATGTTTTCAGAGATCGTTTGAAAATTCCCAGTGAAGGGGCCAGGTGAATTTCGGGCAGGAGATTATTCCAGAGGTGTGGGATGACCACCAAGAAGGGCTGGTTTCTGGTTTTCTCTTTCTGAACCTCTCTTGGGGTCAGTAATCTCAACTGCCCAGCCTGGGAAGATGAGGTAGGTCAGGCAGATGTTACTGGATGAAGAATTTGTCATAATTTGCTAATTTCTTCATTTTGGTGTAGACATAACTTGAGGTATAAGAAAACTGAACATGGGAGAAATGAAGAGTAACACATTCATCCACCCAGCCCTAAGACTTAACTGGCAAAAGTCTCAATCCCTGTTTAGTCAAAGAGATTGCTACCCCCTTTTTTCCACTAAGAAATTCTTCACTTTGAATGCCTATATGACAGGCTGGTGTCCAACACAGTACTCCCTTTGCCGGGAACAGCCATTCCTGTGGAATTTGGCTGCTGCAAGTGGGGAAGAATTCCATTTAAGTTCATTTTTGAAGACTTCACCAACACTTGAAAATTTCATATTTAGGGCAGAAAGATTTTGAGATTTTAAAATGTTAATGAAAGAGGAAATAAAACAGATTCTCCTTATCAGAGATATGCTTCGCATTCAGGATGTCTGCATTAGCCCTAGCTGCCACATGTTCTTAATTGTTCTGGTGCTATGTACACTACAGATACCTTCCCTCCAGTGCATTTTAGCATCTGGACTGTATGTGTTAGTCTGTATCTGATGGACTAGTGGATGGAAGGGCTTGATCGACTTTTGATCCATCACTGTGACTCCTTTTGCCCCCCAACCCCGGAATAAAGAAGCGAGACAGTGATATGGATTAAAACACGGGCCACACTTTATTGATTTCAATTCAAGAATTTTGCCAATCATTTGGCAAAGGGGGGCCTGCTGTAGTGCGGAAACAGATAAATCATTACTCACATGGGCGAGTCCCTGTCCCCAGGTTCTCGCGGTCTTAAGGACAGCAGGAACCCGGCTGGCCACTAGTAAACACCCCCAGACCTCGAGCCATCTTTACTTGATGACTGCTGGTCCGGAAGTGGCCCAGCGCATCTTTCCCGCCCAGGTGCTGTAATCGCACGATCCGCAGCCCTGGGAGGTCTGACGCGCTGTTAGCTTACCTGATCTTAAAAGTGGGACTCACCGAGAAATACCTGTTTTTTATGTACTACCCGCCACAGCATGGGGACTAGCCACGCTATGTCCCATGCCCGCCATCGAGCCTCTCGAGCTCAACAAGCAGACCCCCCTGGATGTCTTCCAGGAAGACATCCAAACCCAAATCGGACAAATGGACTCCATCTTTCCGAAAAAACTCAGGCCTATCCATCCGGATCCTTTGGTGACTGATCACCAATTCAAGGCCACTGCAGGTTGCTCTGCAGACCTCACGGTTAACACTCATGCGAGCCGTGTTAATGTTGAGGAAAAACCTGGCATCTCTCCAAGCCAAACGCGGCACAATCATGGACCACACGATCTGCATAACAGGGTACCTAGTCTTCAACCACTTCAGGTCCCGAATGATGTCCAAAATCAAAGCCTTACCGGGATGCCTGGCTATATCGTTACCGCCGAGGTGCACGACTAGTATATCTGGTGGCGACTGACCAAAGGCCGCCATCCTGCACAGTTGGATCCATTGCATGCCTCGCAGTCCTTTCCATGTAACTTGAGTGCCAGCCCCGAGGGGATGCAGCAGCATAAAGCCCTGCCCAGTGGACATAACTATGTCTAACAATCACAATATGTCGCCGTCTCACCAACCTAATAGGACCTGTGGAGACATAACCAGACCAGGCCCCTGCCTATACGTTAGGCAATGCTCTTACATATCTATGAAAACTGGACGAGGACCACCATCCTAGTCTCTTGATTTCCTCTGAACTATACCCCATAGCAGCCGCCGTGGAAGCTGCTCCTATTCTAAAAGAATGGGTACCAAATCTCAAACCTTGTACACCTACTCTATCTAACGCTAAGTCTGTTAATTTCCAAAACTGATACTTCGTCAAAGGCGACTTATCAGTATGCTGGAAAAATATCCTGGGCACTGCCCTCTAACCTTCAAATATACTTGTGTGACTCTGACAGGGCATATGTTGCATATGCTACACTGCCCTAATGTGATCTGCGTACCCTTGCCCAATTGATTGGCCTTGGATTGCCGAATAAGGATTTGTACCTTTCCTTCTACTATTTTAACATCCTGCCATTGAATGGCTATCCTAGACTTATCCTCTTTTCCAGCTGCCACCACTTCGCTAATTCTAAAAGCCCCAAAGAACGTCAATAAAGACGCTGCTTTGAAAAGGGCCTTATCATATTCATCCTTACATAAGAGCGCCCACTGTTCACAAATGCGCTCCAATAGCTGTGGAGAAATGGGGACCCGTGTCCTGAATCCTACCTCTCTCCTTAGACCACCCCTCTATCATTTTCCTTATACAATAATCCCTGAATGATCCTGAAATCCATTTATTTTTGCATAGTAAACTAGAGCATATAGCCTACCCTGAATGGTGCCTGGTGCCAGACCTTTTCTGTGTAAATGCACCATGAATTGCTGTAAATGTTCAACCGGAGCCGGCCATTCTGGCTCGAGGTTAAACATTTTCCTAAATTCCTGAAACTCCATACTCACGGCCGCATAACCCTTCCTGGTCCTTGGAGCCAGGGCCAAACCTATCGCTCTTGATACATCGTCTCGCCAATTTGCCAGACCTCCGGGGGCAGCAGTTCTGGAAACTCCTTGGCTCCAGGGTCTAGATCCCTGAACAGGCCCATCTGTTGGCGCGACAATGCATCAGCTATCCTGTTTTCCAAACCTGGCACGTGCCGGGCCTGCACTAACACATTAAATTGCAATGCCCGTAATGTGAATGCCCTGACTAATGTCATGACCCATTCCGAATGCGACGTGAGGTTGTTTATAATGTAAACAACCGCTTGATTGTCACACCAGAAACGGACCACTGAGTTTGACCATTCTTTGGCCCAAAGCACGCCAACTATCGGGAAGAATTCTAAAAAAGTCAAGTCCCTGGTAATACCCTTATGGTGCCACTCGTCGGGCCAAGTGCCCGCGCACCACCGTCCTCTAAAGTAAATTCCGAATCCCAAGGATCCGGCTGCATCCGAATGTACCTGGAAATCAGCTTTTAACCCGATTTCCCCTCTCCAAAAGGAGATACCATTAAATTTCTCCAAAAACTTACTCCATACTAATAAGTATTCCCTCATTCCTCGGGTGACCCTAGTCCTGTGCCATGGTCGGTGAAGACCCTGCATAGCCATGCACAATCGCCTGAGGAATGGACGCCCTGGGGCCACAACTCTACAAGCAACATTTAAGTGTCCTACTATTTGCTGGAGATCCCTCAAGGACACCTTACTCTTTTGCAAGAGTGTTGCTATCCTAGTCTTAAGATCCTCTAATTTATTGTCAGGCAATCTTGATGCCTGCTGGATTGTGTCTAACTCAATACCTTAAAAGGTGAGCGATGTTGTAGGCCCCTCACTTTTCTCCTCGGCTAATCGTTGGGGTGCACAGGCAAAAGACGAAACACTGATTTTATGTCGCATTTCGCCATTTCTGCCCCGACTCCACACTTCCTAACCATACGCATGGCCTCATCCAATGAAGTGTACCTTACTGAACATAATTCTGAAGGGATAGCATCATTGACTGATGCTCCCTCTGGAAAAGAAAGGTGATGGATAAGCCTAAATTCACCTTGTGCTTTTTTGGGCACGATACCTAATGGTGAAACCCTCAAGTTCTCCATGGGTGGCGTCGGGAAGGGGCTGAGGACCCTTCCTTCGGTCACCTCCTTATAAATTTTGCTCTGTACCACAAGTTCCATTCCCCGCACTGATCGGAGGTTTTGTGCCAGGTATGCCTTGCGCTCTCCCAATGCTGGGATACGAAAACCATATTTAAATCCTTCTAACAAATAATTGGCGTCTTTTCTATTCGGGTAACGTTTTAACCAGTTTCCTAAGACTTCTACCCTAATTGGGCTGGGCCCCTTTACCAGGCGTGGCCCCGCCACTGCTGGGTTTTTTCCCTCCTCCAGAGCCTTTGTTTTGCTTCTGAGCGCTGGCTCTAAAACATGTTGCATTGGGATGACGACCCCCGCAGGTGCTACATTCGTGTCTAAAATAGCAAGGCCTTTTAGTACAAAAGCCCCTGGAATTATATTCCCAACAAAACATGCGGGGTTGAACTGCCTGCCCCGCTGTAAAGTGGGGAGTTTGACCAGGGGCAGCCTTCTTATTCAAATGTCCACTGTCAAACCGCTCCCCTGTGTTAGGTCTAGCGGGTGTCATATGTTGCAGCCACAATCCAGGCTGGGGCTCATCCCAGCGCATGTTAGGATGAATTCTGAATGGGCTGTTTCCCCTTCCCGTTGCCAGTGCCCTTCCTCGATGCCATTACGTATAAAGTCCTCTGATCCCTAGAATGCTAACTCCCTAGCAACTACAATTACCAATCCCCTTAAATAATAGTACCAATCTCAATTGTAGCGCCCCCTGGTGTGTCAAAGAACTGTAATACCAGAATGAACTGCAATACCAAAAGGCTGCAGGTAGGGGGAAGCCTTAGGGCCTTAAGTCTGGGCTCGCCTCTAGTATAATTAACTTACCTGATGGCTGTGCCATTCAAGTATTAATTGTTACCCAATCAATCTGCCTAATTTATTACCTAAACAATTTATAATTATATTATAACACGCAGGTCAAAGAATCAATTGCTTATTTAAATAAATTTATGTAATTAATAATATGAATTTATCCTATATAACTGCTAGTAATTTATTGAATTAGACCACCAATTAATTAATTATTAAAATTCCACAACTTATTACTTGACTGTTAAATAATTATATTGATTACTAACCTATCTCTTAATTAACTATTAGAGTTGATTCAATTAATTATTATCCCTCCTTATTCTATCCTAATTAATCAGCTATAATTATTTCAAATAATATTATTATTATTTATTTATATATATATACGTATATATATATTATTTTTATTTTTATTTTTATTATTATTATTTAATAATAATAATAATAATAATAATAAATTAAAACTCAAAGTGCGACTCATTAATCCGTGCAGCAGTCCCTATAAGCCCCACCGCAATTTAATTTATCTCTACCTGTGGGCGGGAGGGAAAAAGCAAGGGAGGGATGGGGGGGTTGTGCGGCTTTTACCAGCAATGGGACCTAGCTGCAATGCTCAGCCAAACCGCGCCACCGCCGCACGTCTAGTTAGAGTGGGATTGGGGGGGCGGTTGGTCGCGATACCGGACCCGGCTAAATCCAAGGCAAAAAACACCCCTCAGCTACACCCGGTCTTGCTCCACTCCCCAATATCCTTAATACTTATAACCCTGAAAATTAAAACTGCTCCTTTAAATGTTTAATAAAAACAAGGCAAACAAGGTAACTATCGCGCCAAGGCGCGTTTGTGCGCCACGGCGCCGCTACCACCCACAACCCCTCAAGGCCCTTAAAACCCAACCAAATAACTTATAAGGTAATGAAAATATAAGGAAGAAAATTATATGTGAAAACAGAACCGTGGGAGGGAGCGGATGCTGCCCTCCCATCTCCCAGGAAAACCGATCAAGTGACTCAGCAAAGTGCCAGCCGAGCGGAGTCCTCTTTCTCAAGCAGTGCCAGAAAAGAAGAGGACGGTTAGAGAGGAGAACGCCCCTTATATAACCTGGTGTTCTCCCGCTCTCTGAACAAGTCTCATGAAACCCCAAAAGTCTCGTGCTATCCATGGGGGGGGCAAAGAGTGAGTTGCGCTGCCCGAAGCTTCACTCGGCAGTGACTTCATCATACTCTAAATTTAATACCTTTGCTTGTGCTTTTTAGGTGCTTGCAATGGATGGGGGAATCAACACTATATCACATTTGATGGATCCTATTATAATTTCCGTGGGAATTGTTCCTATCTTCTCATGAGACCCATTAGGCCTTTGTCTCAGAACTTCTGGATTCAGCTGGACAACCACTACTGTGCTGCCTCAGGCAGAGCCATTTGTTCAATGGCACTCTTCGTATTTTACAACCACTCTACCGTCATTTTGACACGAGGGACTGGAAATGGAGAAGAAGTCAACCTGGTAAGGCATCATTCCCATAAAAGCAATTTTCTATAGGAATAATGAACACAACAGGATTTAAATAGGTTTGGGAAGAAAATGAGAGAAAGGTTAGGGGAGGTCTACAAAATGTTCTGTTTTTTTCTGATACACAGATTTATATTCTGTGGCTGAAATCCAGTAATAAGTCACAACTAGGCCCATTGAATGGGGATTTAGTCAGTCAACTCTTCTCCAAAGGCCATAGATTCAATGGGTCTATTCTAATTGTGATTTACTGCTGGATGTCTGCCAATGAAATAGTTCACTAATATATAAATATTCAACAATAACAGTGAATAATATGTTCTTATATGCTGTTAGCTAATAATTCTAAAATATTCTCACAGATGTCTATTAAGGAGAGAGGGAGGCTAAAGGAAAGAAGAATTACTTTCCCAAAGATGCCCAGTAAATGTATTTTGGTAAGAGGGAAAAGGGAGATGCTTTTTCCTGCCCATTACTGACAGTGCTTATTTTGTTTTTCAGCACAGGAGCAATTGACAAGCAAATACTTACTTAATGAGCACTTACTGAATAATGTCTATGACCAGCAGTGATAAGTGACCCAATTACCTTCTTCATGGTCCAATCCACACTATGAGTCTGAAGTGCTTCTGATTTTGTTAGTACTTTAGAATTAGAGTGCTCTCTTGCTTTAATATTGCAGCTGCACTTAGGGTATGATCACACATAGAAATAGGTTATGATTTGGACTGTTTGTTTAGTGGTCTGCTATGATCTGTTTCTTTGTGACCACATGACATACAAGGAAATGCACTCCAGTCCAACCTCAATCTATGCCCAAGCTGAACATTTGGTCCAGTTATAGAGCTGCTATTTTGGGGGCAGGATGAAGCAATTCCCTGGCAGATGGAAGGGTCACTTTAATGAAGATGGCTCCTATTAACGTGACCCTTTCTGGTGTTATGAAGTGCATGCCTCCAGCAGTCATCTGATCCCACCCTAATCTTCCCTCAAAACCATGAATAAAGATGGCACACATCACCACACATATTATCTCCCTGCCTCCATTTTAAGAAGTGGAGGTTTTTTTTTAAACTCCTGTGAAATATGCTTTCACCAGAATTGGAAAACAAACAAAAATACTTCTTTAAAAATGAAAGTAGTAAACTGCAAAAGATTGGAGGAAGATATGTGAATGTGGACAGTGCTAAGCTACTCCAATATTATGGGGTTCCTGTCCTTTTTAAAAAACATGTATTTGTCAAGCAAACTTTCTGGTGTCAGCTGAAATTCCCAGGTATTTGCTCAGAACCTCTTTGCTTCTAATTCGCTGTCGGAAGACTAGAGTTTTGGAAAAGTTACTGTTTTGGGCAATATTTCCAGAATCTCCTCAGTGAGCATGCCCAATGGCCAGGCTGGTTGGGGAATTCTGACAGCTGGAGCCCAAAAATGTAACATTTCCAAAGTTGGAGGAAGAGTCAAGGACAGCTTGTGCTGGGGAGGCCACTTCCCCCTGAAATTTTAGAGTGAGCTTTCTCTGTCTGGGTACGTGAACCACACCTGCCCAGAGTAAGTTAGAAAAATATAATATTGGTATGGCTGACTCCTCCTCCTCCTCCTCACTTTACTTTTTTTATGACAGATTTTAATCAATATTTTTGGTGTTGTTTTTAAGCTACTTCCCCCACCCTTTTTATCTCCTAGAAAGAAAAATCATAGGTCTGTCTATTCACTGACTTATTCTGCTTCTTCCAATTTCTTTTTAAGGTTCTGTATAACAATAAAGAAGTCACTCCACATTTTTCAAATGATGGCTTTGATATCACCACCTCTGGTCAATATGTCATGGTTAAAATACCTGAAATTGGGCTTTATGTCACCTATACTCGCCTTGCTTTTTATATAAGCCTACCTTTCAGCACTTTTTATAACAATACTGAAGGACAATGTGGTAAGTCCTTCATATAGATGGGCTACTGGAGGCACCAAATGACTGTGTTTTTTATTATGTTAGCAGTTATTTGTTGAGGATGCTAGCATTTTCATTTAAAGAGTTGTGTGTGCAGGAAAGTTTGGGAGAAAGGAGACAGAGAGAATTCAGAACTCCATTGTCATTTGCTTTTATTACATTGTAAAGAGGAGGTCAGAAGAACAGGTTGAGTAGCAAATGGTCATAGCTCACAGTGGGGGTTTGGAGTGAGGATAAATGAGGTTTTTGGAAGGGCAGGGGGAGAATCCATAAGCAAAGGTGGTTCCAGCAAAGAACTGAGGGGTGGTTTTATAAGCCCACTAGCTTGTCACTTTTCTTTGTGTTAGACAGTTTAGAAATGGTTATGTCTTCTCGGCATTGGCCCAAAGTGATTGCCTTATTCTGGCCAGGTACATGCAACAATAAAAAGGCAGACGATGCCATGAAAAGGAACGGCAAGATTGTAGATTCTTTCACAGAGATGGCAAAGGATTGGAAAGTGATGGACCTGGTCACGAGACATTGTGATTCAGGTCAAGACCCAAAACCTTCTGCAATGGAAAGGTCACCCTCCAAAGCAGCCGCTTGTGCCATTCTGCCTCTTTGTAAACTTATCTGGTAAAGTACCATTTCATTCCCAGGGTGGTTATTTTCTTAACATCCAGGTGTTATGGTAAATCAATTCAGTGGTTGTTTTTTAAATCTGTAGATGAAATTATAATAGCAGTAGGTATAGGCATTTTTAAAAAGCTGCAAACTGATCAGAATCCATGCATAATCAGTTAAACAGAAATAAATCTGCAGCACAATCACACAACAAAGAATTTTAAGCACCTATTGAAAATGTCTCTATGTATGTAATAATGCAATACAGAATTCACTGATAAATGTAATGTGTATATATTTTAAACATTTTTATGGATAACTAGTAACTATTTTTAACGTCTTAAATAGACACCTTGAGAATACTAACAGAATTTGCACATCAGTCCTTAAATCATTTAATATTTCGCTTGCTTTGAAGATGTTTGTTCATATTAGAAATAAAATATGTTCTTGGGTTTGTTTTTGTTAAACAAGGAGCTTAACAGAATGTCACACAGCTGTCCCCCCACGGCCTTACTATGATGCCTGTATTATGGATGGATGTACCTCACCAAAGCAGAACACTGAATGTGAAAATCTGCGGGCCTATGCAACCTTGTGTGGCTTCAATGGGATCTGTGTGGAGTGGAGAAGCAAAACTGACAGGATGTGTGGTGAGCTTTAAGGATTCCCACAAGTGGGTTATTGAATTCATTATTTTTTGTTATGTTTATGTTATTTGTGTCATCAAGTTGATTCTGACTTATGTTGACCATCCCAGAGTTTTCTAAGTATGAAATATTTGAAAATGGTTTACCAGTCCCTCCTTCTGGAGAAATTCTGGGACTGCACAAATTGCCCAAGGCTGCACAGGTGGCAGAGCACGTAATCCCATTAATACATGCTTCAGGTGATATCAGCTGGCCCTTCTCCTAGGAAACATTGTGGAGATTTGGATTTTTTGAGATATCAAGTTATTTCTGTTGTATATTTGAAGGCATTTATGCATCAAGCTTGCACTCTATGAATTTTGTTCTTATATAAATGAACAAAATTCTCACCTCTTTCTAAATCTGGGTGTTAAAATGAGCAATATTACATCTCTACAAGAAGAGTGTGAAAAGAGAGCCAAAACTATTCTCTCTTCTGAAAAGGTTCTAGTGATGCACACACACTTCTGGTGAGAAGACCTGCCGTAATACCCCAGAAAATTTATAAATGGGATGTAACTAAGACATGTGTCACTGTAGCCAGATCCGACATCTCAAGGAACGGGCACACCTGGCGCACCAGCTTTAGCTGTACAAATGCACTCCTGGCCACCGCCAAGACCTGGGCATCCAAACTTAGGGATGAATCCAGGAGTACACCCAAGCTGCGGACCTGAGTTTTCAGGGGGAGTGTAACCTCATACAGCACAGGTAGTATCCCCATTCCCTCATCTGCCTTCTGACTGACCAGGAGCACCTCTGTCTTGTCTGGATTAAGTTTCAGTTTGTTTGCCCTCATCCAGCCTATTACTGATGCCAAGCACTGGTTTAGAGTCAAGAGAGCTTCCCTGGAATTAGGTGGAAAGGAGAGATAGAGTTGGGTGTCATCCGCATACTGGTGACACCGAACTCCAAAACTCAGGACAATCTCTCCCAGCGGTTTCATGTAGATGTTAAAAAGCATGGGTGACAGAGCAGAACCCTGAGGAACACCACAGGCCAATGGCCAGGGTGTTGAGCAGGAGTCACCCAGCACTACCTTCTGAGTTCTCCCCTCCAGGAAGGACTGGAGCCACTGTAAAACAAAGCCTCCGAGTCCCATCCCAGAGAGACGGCCCAGAAGGATCCCATGGTCGATGGTATCGAAAGCCGCTTAGAGGTCCAGCAGAACCAACAGGGATACACTCCCCCTGACCAGTTTCCGGTGTAGGTCATCCACCAAGGCAACCAAAGCTGTCTCTGTCCCATAGCCAGGCCTGAAACCAGATTGAAATGGGTCTAGATAATCCGCTTCCTCCAGGAATCTCTGGAGCTGAGAAACCACCACACGCTCCAGTACCTTGCCCAGGAATGGGATGTTTGAGACTGGCTGGTAGTTATCCAGTACACTGGGATCCAGGGAACGCTTCTTCAATAGCAGTCTTATTACTGCCTCCTTTAAACAAGCAGGGATCCTACCCTGCTGCAAGGAGGCATTTACCACTCCTCGTACCCAATCGGCCATTCCTCCTCTGGCTCCTTTTATGAGCCAGGAAGGGCAAGGGTCCAGCACACATGTGGTGGCATTCACCTCTCCAAGAATCCTGTCCACTATTGAGATCCAATATCCTGAGATATCCCATTGCTCACCCTCTGCATTAAGACAGCAGACACTACTGCCTATTGTCTCTGGATGGCAGGCTAGATTAGAAGGTTGCCTTGCCCTGCCAGGTTCCTTTCTCTACAGTGTAGGTTGGATTACTTCCTTTCCTAGTCTCAGCAATACAACATCACCTATTGCTGTGGGGTCCTCCTACTCCCCTCTTCCTCCCATTGCACAGAGACAGGAGGATGACAACAGCAATTGTTTGATTGCTGCTTGCAGTTGCCCTTGCTACTTGCTTGTCTGCCAAAGATAACATAGAATTGTTGTGCAGTGACATTCTGCGTGTACCGAAAGATGTGAAAAGAGAACCTTCTCTTCCATTAATAGTCATGACGATTTTTTAAATGGAAGTAGGGACTTTTTAAATGCAATGCTCAGTTATGTAATAATTCCTAATTATTTTACATTTGGAAAATGCAAAACCTAAGTGAATATACTTCAACTAAAATCTGCTAATTTTTTGCAGAACATACATGTTCTCAAGACCAAATCTACAAGCCATGCGGGATGAAGGAAAGGATCACTTGCAATAGTGGGTGAGTGATTTATTAAGTCTGTGTCAGTCTTTTATGCGATGTGCATTCAAGATATTGGCTTAAATCTCATGGAATGCTGATGGTGTGAAAATCCCTAGTAGCACTGTTAACACTGGACTGCACAAGAGTGCAAGCTGAGTGCAAGCATGTGACCACACTGTGCTCACACACATGTTCAAGGATGCTGTTGTGTCATGGTCACACAAGCTTGAAATCCAAAAAACAAAACCCCAAATCCCAAACCAACCAACCAAACAAAAACACCCAAAAATGCTTCCACAAGGAAGTGTCAGATACCTCTTTGGAGGAACTTAGGAAAAATGCTGCCACTTGTGCAAATGTGAGCTGCATAGACCCAGTGGCATAGGGGGATCCAAGCCATGGTGGAAAAAAAATGTGTTGACCGCTAGCCTTTACTTGCTGACCTGAGGAGAATTCTACCTGTGATTTTTTTTCAAGTAGAGATGCTACAATGAGAACCATGCCTCTCAAAAATATGCGAGGCAAGAAATTTATTTCTTAAGATTGTTGTGACCCAAAGCATTCTGAAAAAGAACCCTTGCCCTGCACCACATGCTTCTTTTTGTGCCTATCCATATTTGGGTCTATCCCATTCAGGCAAAGGGAACACATTCCTCCTCTTCTACTACTGCATCATTTTCATGCTCTTGTAAGTGCCTTCTACTTCATCAGATACGTTTGGTGGGAACATGGGAGCGGGCCTTCCCTGTTGCTGCTCCCAGACTTTGGAACTCCCTCCCATGGGAGACGAGACTGACCCCATCTTTCCTGTCCTTCTGCAAGCAGGCAAAGACCTGTCTCTTCAGGATTCCTTTAAATGACTGGATGGCCAAGGGGATTGTGACGATCGCCCACGTCACTCAGGCCATTCATAGTCATGAGGTGATTTGCATGAGCCTGTGAGAGGATTGGAGAGGCGGAGTCAGGAGCTACATGAGGCTTGGGGAGAAGGAGGAGTCAGATAGAGATTGGGATGAGATCCAGATAGAGATAGGGACTGGTTAGTCAGAGAGAGAGAGAGGGAACAGATACAGAGAGATAGAGAGCTGGTTAAGAAAATAGGTAGAGAAGGTGGTAATGATATTGCAAGAGAAAAGTATGTACTGAGAGAACTGTTAATGATTTGCTTGTGTACAATGTTTATCTGAAGAACTTCTGTTATTATTAAATCTGCTTCACTTCAATAAATAAGTTCTGTTTGTATTCACAAGACAAGTGTTCTGACAAACGTCATTTATATTGTGGATTGAGGTAATCCACTGGTGGCAGCGAGAGGAAAACGCGACGTGAGCCTTTGTGAGGGCAAAACACACAGGTGCCACAAGGGTGAACGCCACAGGGATTTTTAAAAAGGATTATTTTATTCTGTTGTTTTACTTGTGTTTTTAATATTGCTCTTATTATGTGATTTAATATATCTATTTAATGCTTTTTTAAAATATTGTAATAATTTATTATTTAGCCTTTAACTTTGTTTCTTTTAGTACTGTAAGCCACCTTGGATCTTTTAGGAGAAAGGAGGCATATAAATATTTTAGATAAATCAATCAATCACTGAAAATTGGAAGATAACATTTCCACAAGGAATCAGATATTTGTTAAACTCAGCCAGTCTCCACATACTGGTGTAGTTTCAGCTGAGTTCTTAGAAACCATTAGAGATATGAATCCCCTTATCTCAGCCAATGATTTACCCCTGCTTCCTGCTCTTTTTGTTTTGTTTTGCATTTTGTTTATAAAAAGTGTGCTGGGTTTTGCAAATATTTGATGAGAAGTTTAGCTGAAGTGCTGTTTTCTTCTCTACAGCTGACAGAGAACTCTGTATGGCTGGCAAGCTTTTCTTAGGAGTGGTGGCTTCCTCCAATGTGATGTTTAATTGTTCTTTTTTTAAAAAGACAATAACCTGTCTTTTCTTCGTATAGTCAAGAATCACCCCCTAGGTCTCCAATGATATCAGCAGGAGCAGGCCAGATCTTGGAGACTCTGATTTTTCACCTCTCTATGTTGTTGTTTTCTCTTAATTGGACATCTTAAATGAGGCATAAACAAGGAGTCCTGACCAGCTCCAAATCCTTGGGAATGGAGGAAAATTCAGGTGTTCTTATGTTCATCATTACCACATTTAGATACTCTTTTTAAAAAAGAGCTGCTTATTGTGGTGATGCTGGTGGTAAGTGAGTATTGATGTGATTTGATCAAACGTTTTATCTGAGTCACTAAGAATAGTTTAACAATGGAATGAAATGAAATACAAATGAGTGGACTGCTCCTATGTGATACTTCTCTTTACTCTGTTCACACAATCTTACAGAAGAAATCCCGACAATACTATTCCACCACAACCTGACATTCCAGAAATATTTGTTGAAGGATGCTTCTGCCCCGATGGACTGATTCAACTGAAACACCATGACAGTATTTGTGTTCCTGTCTGTGGTAAGGAAAAGGGAGTGGGGATGAGTCAATGCTGTTTGCGTATAATACATACTAGGGGTGTAAATAGTAATCTAGTTCCTCCTTGTGTACTACTTTTTCAAAATATAAGCATCGGATGCGTTGTTTGCATATTCCTGAACAATCACTCTCTGCCTGTCTACCTGCTGATTGTATGTGCATAGCTTCAGAAAAGGAAAAGACTCTAGAGAAATGTTGCATAAATTATGCAAACCATGATAAGGAAAAAAAAAAAAAAAACCCTGCATGAGGTTTTAGTCTCATGCCAGAAGCAAGTTCTTTCACAGTGGCTTGAGAATCCTTTACATGCTATTTCATCAAATTGATACAGTCTGTCTCAACTATAAACAAGCTGTAGATGAGATTCTTTCAGCCTTGCATTTAGCATGTTTCGAATTAGTGGAAAAGATATGGAAGTAGCAAGACAGCACTGTGGGTGGGTGGGATTGGATCAGAAAGTAAACTGCATAAGTATAAACTAAATGCCCTTTTGAATGATTCTTACACAAAGGCAATTTCTACAGAAAATTGTTAAGATTTACAAATGTGACCAATATTCTTTTAGCCATGCTTCTCTCATGCTTCTCCATATGCATAATTTAGGTGTCTGGATTTGTATACTATATGGTTATGTCTGCACTGCAGTTCTGCAACATTCTTTCTGAAATGTCCATCTTCTAATTGTCCTGATTTGTAGGATGCCAAGAACCAGATGGACTACTGAGACAAGTAAGCAGTACAGAAGTTAAGTTCTGCAATTTGAAACACCCAGAGGATTCAACACTCTATCTTCATGTTGATAAACTAAAATATTGAACACTGCAGACACAAAGCAATAACCAATGAAAATGAAGCATAAGTTAGTGTGCCATCCTGTAATCATTATGACCAGTCATGGTGGCATTAAGTGCTAACAGTATTTATTATTGATTGATTGATTTGATTTGTATAACACTCCATTAGTGTAAAGTACTATTCTGGGCAGTCGGTCGGTCGGTAGTGGAATCGATAGAGGAATCCATTGATAAATGGATCAATGGCTGCCACTGTAGCATATAAAAATATTCCCCTTTGAAATTTTAAATCCATTTTCAAGTTAACAAAACCCCATTATAACCACATTTTACAGTACAAAACCACTGCTTTCCTTGTCAGACAGAGATGATCTATGTCGACTGCCTTAAGCCTTTAAGGCCTCTGGAGTAAATGGTGGATATCGACATAGCAAATAAAATAAAGTAAGGAGTATATAGTCCTCACAAGTGTTGCTTTTTCCATGCAAAGTGTGTGCTGTCTCCCGCAAAGCCATATCCCATATCTATTTAAAGATTCCATTAGAAAATCATTTCCAGAAAATCATTTTCAGATGTATGGACTGTTTTGGTTAACAAGTTTTTTTAAAAAATGTGTTTCATAGCCAGGGGAGAGCTGGGAAAAAGATTGTCAAGTCTGTACCTGCAACAGAGAGACACTGAGTATTTCTTGTTCACCCCACATTTGCGCAAAGTCTCCACCAATCACTTGCTCTCAGGAAGAATTTGTTCTGGTTGTGAGGAGACACCCTGAAGACCCCTGCTGTACAGAGGTTGTGTGTGGTAAGCATCTGCTTCAGCAATCTTTGGAGATGTCTTTTCAGTGGAAGAGCAAATGTCCTATACATTTTCAGGACTAATATATACAGAAACCATACTTTCCTTTTAGCACCAATTCCATATATAAACAAGCCAGACATTTGTGATGAAAAAACAAAAAACAAAAGTTATTATTTGGAAACACAGTAAGTTGTCACCCATCCATGACAAGATCCTCTATGCAAAGGGGTGATGGTGGAAATTAGCATGCTATTTTATCTCTTTCCTCATTTACAGAATGTGATGTAAAATTTTGTCCTTCCACCAATACCGAATGCAAGCCAGGCTTCCAAATTGCAACAGCCACTTCTAAAAATGCATGCTGTCCCACGCATTTCTGTAGTAAGTATCACATTCACATGCATTCCTTTGCAATAAAAGCTGAGTGACGCAGCAGTCCTCTAGACACCTGCTTGAGAGTAAGTCACGTTGAACTCAATATGACTTCTTTCATAGTAGAGAAATAAGTCATACTTAGCTTGTCAGTCACAGAACGTTAAGTTGTACAGAATTTTAAATTGCTTTAACATGTTTCCTGTAGCATACCAAAGCATAAAAAATCTCACAAGTATCTATGAAACTCATAAAAGAGAAGATTGTAACATTTTGACCTTTTTTTTAAATTACAGAGCCAAAAAATGTGTGTGTGTCTCAAGGAATTGAGTATCAGGTAAAACCTATAGCTTGTTTAGTACATAGTAAACATGTTGCTTTACTTAGACCATGCACTACAAAACATATCAAACAAGTTCAAGGAGGATCAAGTCAACAAAGCCCAGTTTCCTACTACAATGAAACAATGGAATCAAATTCATAAGCAAGACCAAAATTAAAAAGAAAAAAATAAACAGCTTACTCAATGCCCCAATGCTGGTCCCAAACTTTATAGATCCTATAAAGTCACAGCAGTCCAGTTTAAACAGTAGTTTGGGATACATTTCAAAATTGTCTTGTTTCTCCTTGGAAAGCCCAGTTGTTTAATGTTAGCTGTGAACAGTCATCCTTCCATGTTGCTTTTCGACATTTCTGTTAATTCTGCCTCTTTGCATTACCATATTACATTTAAGCCTGGGTTGTTGGTACACTCAGAGTCTTGTGAAGAATGTGTCTGCACCGGGACACAGGATCCTAAGACCAAACTCAATCAAATTCAATGCACACCAATGAAGTGCTCTGTTCAATGTCAACAGGTATGTAAGTTACATTAATTACTGTTTTCTTCTCTGTTGCCATCACTGGAACTATTATTCTCTGTCAATCTCAGAAGCAATTGCTGTTGTATTAGGATTCTGGCTAAATAATCCCAAAATTGCAGCATATTTACACAATTTACACAGGTATTTACACAAATGTAGTGAGAAGCAAGTGGTTGAAAATAGTTCACTCCCTCATTATGGTTGTTTGGTTCTCCCCTCTTATAATAATGAAAAAATGTTCCATGAAAATCAGATTGGAAAATTTCCTTTTTTCAGCTATAAATTCCAGAATACTCAGGGCAATATGGCCAATGGCATTGCTGGCTCGGGTATCTTTTTTTATAGATATAGATATAGAAGATATAGATATAGATATATAGATAACTTTTCTTTTTATATAGATATAGATATAGATGATATAGATATAGATATATAGATAACTTTTCCCTTTATATATATAAAGGGAAAAGTTATCTATATATCTATATCTATACAGATATAGATGATATAGATATAGATATAGATATATAGATAACTTTTCCCTTTATATATATATAAAGGGAAAAGTTATCTATATATCTATATCTATATCACTTTTCCCATAACTAATGAAAGACTGTTTGAACAGAGAGCTAACCTGAATCTCACTTTGTTTTTTCCTTCCTATATATTTAAAGTACATGTTAGGGAGCAGGCAGAAAATAGCAGGAGATTTGGGCAAAGCAGCTTGTATCTGATCCCTAGTTATAGGTACCGGATGCAAACATAGCTGTGCCAAAACATGTAGGTTAAGAAATTGCCATCAAAATGGGAACTTGTAAGATAATTGACAGCCTAATTAAAAGCCTTGAAATAGAGGCTCTGAATGCAGAAATGCACTTCTACTGGGAAGTGCATAGCACTAAACTCCACTCCCCACAATGAACTGAGAAAAATAAACAAAACATGCATCAAGATGGAACAACACACCACCAACATCAAGTCACGGATTTTGTCACTGTTTGAACCAAGGCAAGATTTATGTCACATGGATGTCAGGAAAAATACCAATAGCATCACTGATGAGAGCCAATGCAACATTTGGAAGAGCCCACAGTTTGCGGGGGATGAGGATTTTATTTCTACAGTTTAATTTTGTTCCAAAATGAGAACTTCATTCAGAAATATGGTGTGGGCAATCCAATTATCTACATGTCTCCCAGCAACTAGGAGTCTGATTAGGGATGTGAAGAATTCTTGGCCATGTCCCATTTTCTGAAAACTTGTCTCTCAGCACCCATGGGAATTCTTGCCTCCAGTGTGAGAGCAAGAGAATGACAGGTTTTTTTTTCCCGTGTTGTGTCTCCCACTTTTTGCACAAAGCACAGCAGCAAAGCACACATACGCAGCAAGCACTGAGATAACATGCTAATTGCTGACAAAGATGCAAACAACACACCTAGGAATTCTGCAAATATAAGACCAGGATGCAGCAGAAGGAAAGTGGGAGAGTAAGTCACTGAAGTCTCCACTTTTGCACAATGGCACAAAAGGTGTGACTCACAAATGTGTAGAACCCCCCCCCCCCAGAGCAACAAATAAAACCCCACACTGTCTGTTAATAATAATAATAATAATAAAAAACCTGTTCTGGATTCTTATATTCTCTCCGAGGACAAGCTAAACCTGAATTTACATTCTTACCACTGGCATTGATGCACGGCAATGATGGCCAAGATTGTGGCTTGCACAGGAAGAAGCCAGCTCTTCCCATCTTCTCCTCTACAGATTCTCTGGGAAGTCTGTCAGGAATTTTAATACAGACGGATAGATTTCACAGTTTTCTAGAAAACAAAATACAGGGGAGGTGTTCAATGTTTTTGTCTCTTGCAATCCTCAGTGCACTAGCTTTTTTATATTTAAAAAATTCTTAAGAATTCAGATTCTCTGGATAAGAGGAATACACAGTTAGGATTTCAAATACAGAACACTAAACTCAAGGAAGATTGAAGAAGCACAACTCTGATTAGATCATTGTGTCTATTTGGCAAACTACTGTGACTGCAGAAGCCCTAATGCATACAGTATTTGCAGCCCTCATTTGCTTCTGTGGAGGAACCAGTTCCATGTGCATGTTCCTTTCCATGTGCAAAGCTGTCCCCACTGGCAAAGTGCATAAATAAAATGGAATCATAGGCTCTCCGTGGACAAAGTGGAGCATCGATCAGTGCAAACAATGTTGCTTTGAATGTTTTCCAGGCAAGGTATCTAACAGTGAACATATTTTAATCTTCAGGGCTTCCGCTACATTCAAGAAGAAGGAAAATGCTGTGGTGAATGTATTCAGACAGCATGTGTGGCAGAGTTTTCTTCTGGAATCATGTCCATTCAGGTGTGTATTTGCCTCCTTCACAAATAATAACATTGTTACCATGCATACGCCATTCAAAAAGAAGGCAATGGGTTGTATGCGGTAAATGTAGATTGTTTGGTGGTTCTTTGTTTGAAGATTTTGGAGAAAACCTTGGCCCCAACACTATTCTCTTTCTGTGAACAAGACAAACTAGAGGTTCTTCCAATAACTATATTTCCCAGTTTCATCTGTATTGGGAAAGTGGGGTTTGCTCATTTGAAATATTTTTAATATGCTTCCCATCCTGGCTTGTTGCCCATACTTTTCCACTTTGGACAAATCAGGACACTACAATTAATGAAGAAAAGTTCCAGTTTGTTTGCACACGTAACAGCTTCTTAAGCTGAGACGTAGTTGCCTCAGAGCATCCAGTAAACCGTCTTCCTAGTAAAAATGTTACAAGGGGCTTCATGCTTAATTAGGTAAGATCGTACTAGTTGTAAGAACAGAAGCAGCAGCAGCAGCAACAGACTGGATTGCACCAAGGTCTTCTGGGACAACAAAGCAATATATGTTTGACATTTCAATAATACGTGTTTTTACTGTGAACTTCTGGGTAGAAATCAAATACTCTGCAATTTTCAAATGTATGCAGTGCAACATTTTAGCAACTATTTATTAAGGCTTTTGCAGGGATGAATTTTTCCCCCATCATTTTTTCAATAAACACTATATTTCTGTGCAAAGAATGAACCTTGCTCATCTAAACACAGTTTTAAATTGCTGCCTATAATAATAGTAATCATGTTCCCTCAAGTCAATTCTGACTTATGATAATCCTTTTCATGGTTTTCCAGGTAGATAGTACTTAGAAGTGGTTTACCATTCCCTTCTTCTGGGGCTGCCTATTAAGTAGTAGTTAAAAGGTGGTACTTTGTGTAGTTGAAGATTCTATATGGCTATCAGTCACCTACCTCTGGATATTTTTTTTCCATTTTTTTATTTATTTACTGTTCAGGTTGGGGAAACCTACAAGGACCCAAAAGATAACTGTACTCAGTATCTATGCACCAAATTATCAGATCGGTTTGTTCTGAGTAATACCATAATAGCTTGCCAAGTGCTTGATCAATCAAACTGTGTCCCGGTGAGTATTGGTATAGTGGTTCTTATCTGAGAAAATATTAGTTCATATTTCTAATAATCAACTTCATATAAAAAACACACACATTTGGCTTTCAGGGCTGAAGAGAAAGAGGCTGACTGGATCTTATTTGAACATCTGTGTTACCAACATTAACATTACTAATCTAATTCCATAGAGTCAAAGTGAGGATACATTTATCATGTCCTTAGAAAGGTGGTACCTCAAATGATTAAAAATGTTTGTCACAACACATGGTTTTCCTCACCTACTCTCTTGCATTTAACATGCTTTGTTTCATAACTGGCCCAGTTAAAGACCGCCTTAATTTGACAGTAGCATAGTCTGTGACATCAACTGCCAGTCCCCCAAGGCTCCCTTATTCCCTCTAAGAGTAGCTTCAATCTTTGCTATTGTTGAGAAAGAAATGGATTTCCCCAGCAACAGTATATTGTTGCAAACTATACCTGTTGAAACGTAAAATATTTGAGAATGGCTTGAACTTTAAGGGTAATTAAAAGTCATTAAATTTAGGAAAAATGTGTTCCTTATTTGTTCATACAGGCCAAGCGAACTGTCTGCAAGGGTCTATCCTTGTTTGGGGATGGAAATCTTCTCATGGTGGGGGCTGCCTATAGAAACCTTCATAATGAACACTGACCCTTCAAATATTACTGCATCACTACTGAGGGAAAGTGAAGCTGACAGATTTCCCATCCATAACCAGGGCATATGTTTTTTTAAAAAATGCTTCTGTTGTGGGTTCTGCATCTGTCCAATGGGCATTTTCAAAATGTTACAACTGTTTTATATGGTGAGAAGATAGCCTTGTGGCTTGGAAAAGGGTAGAGCCTGGAAAGGCACACAGAGATGAGCCAAAGGAACCAGCTTATTCTTACTGAAGAAGAAACCTGGTGACAGGTTGAAGCCTTCCACAGCTGAGGAGTGGTAGGACAATTCCCTGGAATTCAGCAGATCTTCATTATATTTGTTCTTCCTCTTTCTAAACTGTGTCAGTGAGGCTGGCAGCTCATTTGGGCAGTTGGGTGTTCCATAGATTAAGAACAGCTAAACGTGGGAGAAGTGGCATAAATGAGGAAAAAATAGATTTTATTTCTTTGTAGGGAGGGGGCAACACAATTAAGACGTGTTTGGAGAAATAAATTAATTTGGGGGAATGAATATTTGGGAATTGGAATCTGGTGGGAACTGAATTTTGAGGGCATTCATATTGCAAGGGGAAATGTTTTAGGAGGACTCTCTTCAAGGGAGAGCTGGCTATAGGGACTGTCATGAGGAAGATCTGGGAACTGGATTAGTTAAATGAAGGTTTGGAATCACAGTGAATTTGGTGGAAATTTCCCTGCAACGGGGAATGAATTTGTATTGGGAAAAAAAAATTTCAGTACCCTGAAAAATAGTAGTGTGGTTAATTAGTTTTAGATATTCCTTAAGAAGAGAAGAAATATGTCTATTTTGGCTAGCTTTGCGGTAGCAGCAACCAGCAGTCAGATGCCTCTGGAATCTCAGAATCCAGGCATGAAGGTGATGGGTTTTCCAAGCAGTTTGTTGATGACATCTAGTATTCAGGAAGGCAGTGCTTCTTCACACAAATGGCACTTGACGGTCTTGGATAAAATGGATTTATGAGAATATCACAAGGAAGGAGAGCACATTATATTCCAGATATTCCAATTCCACCATCCCTCACTGTTAGCAATGCTGAGGGAATTATAGTACAGCATCATTCAGAGGACTATACCCTTCCCAACCTGGTGTGTGAAGTTTATGTTTCCCCATAAATAGAGAAGGAAAAATACTACCATGTTGCTGTTTTTAACATAGTAAAGTACAAGGCAATTATTGTATACTCTAAGATATTGTCACACTCCTTTTCAAAACAGGGAACCATACAGACCACTCCAGATGGATGCTGTAAGACCTGTGAGTATGTTATCTGCAATAATGTAAACAAGTAAATGAAGGAACTTCCTGACCAATGAGCGTTAGTGTGGTGTTGTAGAGACAATGTTGATCTATGACTTAGGAGTACAAATCCTTATTTGGTCATGGAGCTCACTGGGTGTCAGTCACACTTTCTCAGCCTGATCTACTTTATAGGGTCACTGAGAGAATAAAGTGAGAAGGAAGAGAGCCATATTTGCTTCCTTAAGCTCATTATTAGGTGACAAATAATAGTAATAACAATAATAATGTTTATCAGAAAAAGGTCATGTGGTCTCCCCTCTCTGCCAAAAAGCAATACAAATGCAGAAGCAGCTGATATCTTTATTGGATCACTTTTAAAAAATCAAGTAGATAGCTAGCTTTTGATGGTAATCCATCATCATCAGGCTGAGTCCCAAAGTTTCACGGCATGATTGTTGTTCATGCCAAGCAAGTACAGTTGAGCAGAATGCGGGGAGTGGGTGGAAACTTCTCCCCAAGCAGCATCTTGGAATTTATCTCCTGTCAATTCAAACAAAGAATCACCAAACAGTCTGCATCCCCCTCTTCTCCCCCCCCCCCCAGTATTGTCATCTTTTGAAGCTCAAGATTTAGTGGCGGAGGGGCAGCTAGCAATAGTTTTTTGATATTAAAAGTAAGAGGAGACTGGCCTACAAGTTTTCCTCACTTGGGTTGTCCCTGCTTCCTAAGAATGTGGCCTCATGTGGAGCAAATAAAAAGGATGAGGGAGAAATGCACATTAGAGATATGGAATTTTCTACCAGTCAGTAATTAAGATCTTTGGGCATATGAACACTGAATGAGATAATATTGGCAGTCCAATCAAAATGTGTGCTTCCAGAAAGTTAGAATCAAGTTAATTGGAGATCTTTCCCCTTTTCATTGTTAGGCATCCTCTTGTCACATGACTGTAAAATTAATCTGAAGAAACAATACATTGTCCATAATGGGTGCAAATCAGCCTTTCCGATTGTGATACCATCCTGTGAAGGGTCCTGTGACACCTATTCTGTGTAAGTAAGAGACTGGTTTCAGTTTACCACTTCCTCAAGTGTAGCATTCAGATAACAATGGCCAGTCTCTAGGCCTTTTCCCTGGTCCACACTAGGCTTTGTCTCTTTTTGAGAACGATGCAATATTCCATGCACATTTTTCAGATACAGGTTTTCCCTCAAGGGAGGCACCACAAATTCAGAAAGATATAGATTTCCAACTGCAAATTTAATCTGTATTCCATTCCTTCAGGTGTTAGTTGGGTAAATCTCTTTAAAGAAAAATACTCCAAGGGGCAGCATTTCTCCCCTGTTGCTAACCAGAAGTTCAAACTCTCATGCTGCATAGAGGCATTGAGTGCTGTAGGTATTTCAGATTACAGTGATCTTTCATTTTCCTGTGTCCGGGAGAGACACACCTAAATTTCTAATGACCTTTTACAAACCAAGCTGGGAAAAAATCTCAAGAGCTTCATGGGACGATGCCCTTTCTTATCCCTTTTGTTCCTGTTTGTGTAATAGCATACCAGGTAATGGAGGCAGAAAACATTCATTCCTCAATCAGAAATTAGATCGTGTATCTGTTAGAAAACTCTGGGCCTGCCCTTTCTGCTCAGATGGGCAATATTTATTTTATGGATCGCCTAATCTGTGCAGTGTATTCAGGGCAACTTTTCAAAATATAAAGGTCTGTGAGGATAGCAGAAGTTAAGGCAGAAGCAAAACCTATCACAGTCTCAATCTCATGCACCTAGCCCTGTATTTTCATAATGGGAAAAGTGGTGGGGTGAGGAGGAAATGGGGATCAAGTCTGGGCTAGACTAAAAGCATGGGTGAGTCCAGTTCAGTGAATGACAGCTGTCTTCTACATCATTTATTTCTGGCACTGACAAAATAATAAATGTTTTAGACTTCCTTCTTCACTGGCATCTCTTTACGCTTTTTGTGTAATAGGAAGCACAATTGAAATTTTTTTAAAAAGAAAGAAAGAAAACCTTTCCCTGTGTTTTCTCCCATTCAGGTATTCCTTTGTCACGCACAAAATGACACACAGATGCACCTGCTGCCATGCTACAAAATACCATGAAGTGAGAGTGGACCTGATTTGCAGTAAAAAGAAGCGAATAAAATACACATACCTTCACGTAGATGAATGTGGCTGTGTAGAGACCAAATGCCCAACATAGAGCCATAAAACCAAAAGGAAATACATCTTCTCTTGAATACATTTTCTATAATTATTCCACAACAGCCATTGTGTGTCATGTAAACCTATACAGACGCACACTCCCCCCGCCCCTGTAATTTGAGATGTTCAGAATTTTCTTTCAGTGATTCAATGTTTTAATCATGTCTCTTATTATGATTGCTCTTGGAAACAAACTACAACCAGCACACAGACCCTACACACTTCACACCCTGATAATAAACCAAATCAAATAAATGAAACTTGCAGCATTCCTTTGATCTGTATTGCAATGATTTTACTAAGCTATAATACCTCATTTACCACTCTGATGGCAGAAAGTGAGGAGGAATTAAAGAACCTCTTAATGAGGGTGAAAGAGGAGAGCGCAAAAAATGGTCTGAAGCTCAACATCAAAAAAACTAAGATCATGGCCACTGGCCCCATCACCTCCTGGCAAATAGAAGGGGAAGATATGGAGGCAGTGACAGATTTTACTTTCCTGGGCTCCATGATCACTGCAGATGGGGACAGCAGCCACGAAATTAAAAGACGCCTGCTTCTTGGGAGGATAGCGATGAGAAACCTAGACAGCATCTTAAAAAGCAGAGACATCACCTTGCCGACAAAGGTCCGCATAGTCAAAGCTATGGTTTTTCCAGTAGCGATGTATGGAAGTGAGAGCTGGACCATAAAGAAGGCTGACCGCCAAAGAATTGATGCTTTTGAATTATGGTGCTGGAGGAGACTCTTGAGAGTCCCCTGGACTGCAAGGAGAACAAACCTATCCATTTTGAAGGAAATCAACCCTGAGTGCTCACTGGAAGGACAGATCCTGAAGCTGAGGCTCCAATATTTTGGCCATCTCATGAGAAGAGAAGACTCCCTGGAAAAGACCCTGATGTTGGGAAAGTGTGAAGGCAAGAGGAGAAGGGGACGACAGAGGACGAGATGGTTGGACAGTGTCATCGAAGCTACCAACATGAATTTGACCCAACTCCGGGAGGCAGTGGAAGACAGGAGGGCCTGGCGTGCTCTGGTCCATGGGGTCACGAAGAGTCGGACACGACTTAACGACTAAACAACAACAATACCTCATTTCTTTCATTCCAGAATAAGATTAGTCATTTAGAAATGGACATTGTTAATGTGCAATGCTTTTATAAAAAGATATTAGTCAAAGAGTATTAATTATGGCATAGCCACAGCATTAAAATCAACGTTTTTAAAATGTTGTACATGGAAAGCAGGAAAATTCTGGGGTGATAGAATACTGTAATAACAGAGTGAGTGTGGGTAGTGGATAGAATGTTAGAGTAAGACTCAGGAGATATGGGTTCAAATACCCACTTGGCCATGGGAGGTCACCAGGGAGTGGCAATGGCAAATCACTCATTGAAAATCCCAAGTACCTTAAAAACCATTTTAGGGCCACCATAAGTCAGAAGCAACTTAACAGCATATAACAACATAATAACAATAGAAACAATGAAGCACAATTATGAAATACTTAGATACATTTAGGAAATACAACATATAATTTCTGTACAATGGCTTCAACACTGAATTCCTCCACCACACATATGTATGTATGCATGTGTGTACATACATAGGGAAATAAACATACAATATCTACGTACCAAAACATTATGTTTCCCTTTGAGTAGGAATGGAAACAGCAACATTCTCCCCCTCACCAACAAGGACAATTTGATATTTCCTAGTGCTTTCAACAAGAGTTCTTGCATTTGTGAGACTGCGTTTTTAAGCAAATTATGGTATTGTGCTCCTGTGCAAAATTATAGTAGGTCCTATGTTGTTGCATGATCTTTGAAGGATTAGAAGCATCAGAGGGATTGTTTGTGTCCTTGTTATCTGAATGCCCTTTTGTGGTTGTTCTGTATGGTGGCTCTACTTCTTAAATTTCGGAAAGACATAGGTTTGACTCAGAAACATTTTAGGCTGATTGTGGAGGACTTGATGGGGCCTCTATCAAAGAGAGCTCTTTGTCTCACAGCCTGTCCACACTGGCATTTAGATCATTATATGGATTGCTGTTGGCACAGTGTGGATCAGAAAAAAAGACTGCATCCACATATGTTTTTACTTAGAATGAGCCATCCTTCCCCTTTAACAGCTGTCATGCACCTTTCTGGCACAGGGCTAGGGCACGCATTATTTTTCGCATGATTCAGCACGATCCAAAATAGTTCTTTGTTTAGTTTGCATGGATGGGTACCTTTCACCAAAATGGCACTGGGGGTGGCATTAACTGTGGTGACAATTCTGTGACTTATTAGGTGGGTGTAGCGTTCACCCTTGTTATGCAATAAGTTATGTATTATTCATGAGTTATATGCTAATGTGGTTAAGAGGTGGGGCCGAAAGAGATGTTAAAAGGCGGAGCCTGAGAGGAGAGAGTCAGTGAGTCAGAGTCTGTGTTACGAATCAGGGAGAGAAGGATAGTTTGGGGTCTGAGGAGTGATTAGTTTGAGTGTAAATTGTGATAATAACTATAGAAGGTTAATACTGAAGCTTGATGAAACTTGAAGATTGTGCTTATGAATAGTTCCAGAAACCCACTGTAATCAATAAACCTGTTCTATTAAAAAGTCAGTACTGAATGGACCTTCATCTTTTCTGAGTAAAGTAAGTTGATAAGGAGATCAACTGGTGGCAGCGTGTCAAGAGGTGTTTGGTTAGCCTTTGTGAGCTCTGTGTTTGAGACAAACAGGGGCCACGAGGGCGAACGTCACAGTGGGTTGTGGCATTGAAAGGGAGGATGGAGAAATCACCTCCTCTATTTTCATCTCTTTTGAAAATATTTCTCTAACTGACACAGTGGAATACCAGTTCCATTCTAGGTTGATGTATTGCCATTTTGATATGCCACTTACTTTATTCAACACCCCCCCAAAAAAGGAAAATCACCCCAGGGATCCTGAATGACAGCAAAGAGAAAAGGTAGGAAAAGAGGATAAATTGACTCCATGGGCTCCATCCCACAAGGAAGCTCAGTTTCAGCAGAGCCCCAGCTTAGGCGAAAGATGGGGAAAGGGAGGGGGTATTTCCCTTCCATCTCCCCTACCTTCACCCCAATGTTTTCCCCTTGTGCTGTAGCTATCGGCTGCTGTTGCTGCTGCCTCCTTACTAACAAGTAAAGCAAGTAAACTTATGAGTGAATCAGGTAAATTTTTGTTGTTTAGTCGACTCTTCGTGACCCTATGGACCAGAGCACGCCAGGCCCTCCTGTCTTCCACTGCCTCCCGGAGTTGGGTCAAATTCATGTTGGTAGCTTCGATGACATTGTCCAACCATCTCGTCCTCTGTCGTCCCCTTCTCCTCTTGCCTTCACACTTTCCCAACATCAGGGTCTTTTCCAGGGAGTCTTCTCTTCTCGTGAGATGGCCAAAATATTGGAGCCTCAGCTTCAGGATCTGTCCTTCCAGTGAGCACTCAGGGTTGATTTTCTTCAGAATGGATACGTTTGTTCTCCTTGCAGTCCAGGGGACTCTCAAGAGTCTCCTCCAGCACAACAATTCAAAAGCATCAATTCTTTGGCGGTCAGCCTTCTTTATGGTCCAGCTCTCACTTCCATACATCACTACTGGAAAAACCATAGCTTTGACTATGCGGACCTTTGTCGGCAAGGTGATGTCTCTGCTTTTTAAGATGCTGTCTTGCTTTGTCATCGCTTTCCTCCCAAGAAGCAGGCGTCTTTTAATTTCGTGGCTGCTGTCCCCATCTGCAGTGATCATGGAGCCCAAGAAAGTAAAACCTGTCACTGCCCCCATACCTTCCCCTTCTATTTGCCAGGAGGTGATGGGACCAGTGGCCATGGTCTTAGTTTTTTTGATGTTCAGCTTCAGGCCATTTTTTGCGCTCTCTTCTTTCACCCTCATTAAGAGGTTATTTAATTCCTCCTCACTTTCTGCCATCAGAGTGGTATCATTTACTCATGAGCAAAAGCATGTAAACCTTGCTCTGTGTGGACCTGTAGCATGGGACAACAGAACCTGTAGCACAATCTTCAGTGTGAACGAAAGGATCGCTCAAATGTGTTCAAACATATTGCACCTAAGAACCTTTTAAGCACTGACCAGACCACACCAAATTTCCCAATTTGGACAGGCCCTTAGTCTCCTGCTGGAGGCACAGAAGTTCATGTGGCTTCAAAATTCTTCACTGAGGTGCCTTAAAACATTGAGACAGTCTAATTCAATGAGAAGAAAAAAATTAGTGAATTTTCTTTAAAACCCTGTGTTTAATTAAGAGCCAGGTTATTTGATAATTGAATCCAGAATATCTTTATAAAGAGTGAATGTATAAACCTTCTTCATATTGGTGGCTCTGATAAAAAGTATTGGTCTGTTTGGAGGAAGCGATTGGGAGCAAAACTTCCTAGGGTTCAGGTTGGCCAATCAGATTGAACATTTGGCACAGGGCAATGCTTTACCTGTAATGTAAGTAACATGTCTGATTTCCTGCTATTATTTTCCTCTGCAATCTCAACTCTCCTTGTGAGGCATACTATTGACTGTATATAGGTCGGTCCATGAGAGATTGATGGACTGTACCTCAGAGGCAGAATTTTGCCAACTTGCCCCCAAATAATTAGAGACCCAAAATATAACCATATCACACTATAATAAATTAAATGTAAAGCTATATTATGATGAATGCTAGCTTGGATATGATGTCTTATTATTCAAAGATTAAAAAGTTCCCAGCAATGGGTATTCAAAGGCATGTTGCCTCTGAGCCTCTAGTATCATGACAACACAAGAAGTCACTATTAGTAGTCCATGTTTTCTGTGAACCTTAATACTTGTAAGAACATCTAAACTAGTGGTTAGCTCTACCTCTTTGTCTTGTGATGAAGAGATCCGTAAGTGATGTATGTGCTATGCACGTGCTTTCTTTTTTCTGCTCTAAGCGCAATAACTATACAAGATAATACTAGAGTTGACTGACAAATCATCTGACCTAAGGCAACTTCTCATTACCCCTTTCAGCTGAGTAGAATCACCAGACATTTTCAGCACTCCATTCTGTATTTGACTTACAGCTGCACCATGAATGCACTGATAACCAGTCTTTCATCACTAGGCAAGCAGCAGCATGAGCAAGGAGTAGTCTCTCTTTTCAAACAGGCAGCCTCAGAATGAGTTTATAATGACCAGTGTATCTTGATCAAACAGGCAATAACAGCATGAGGTAATAATGTCAACTCTGATGACATTATAATGGCCAGTCTCTAGTCATTGGCCATTAGACAGACAGCATCAACATGAGATCACAATGGCTAGCCTCTTTATCAGGCAGGCAAGGTCAGACTGAGGCATCCAGGCAGCAGCTTGCGTTCACAATGGCCAATCTCTCTTTACCAGGGAGGTAGCATCAGCATGAGACTCTGATAACCAGCCTCTCTTCATCAAACGAGCAGCATCAATATACAGTGAAGCCGAGAGGAAAAGAATGTACAAGCATAGTTTCTTTCTTATTGAGATGAGCATATGAAAGAACATGTAGGTACAATTTCCCTCTTATTGAGGCAGGTGGGTAGCAACAGTGGATGGGCTTAGCGGCTATCAGCATCTCTTTCACAGCAATTGGCAGTAGCAGCCAAGAGGATGCAAATGATTGAACCTGGGATGTGTCCATACAGAGCATGTGCTCTAGCAATGATCTATGATGGCAGGAGTGTCAAGATGTGAAATTTTGTGTCTTTAGACTGTTGAAATAATAAAAGGGGTGTAGAAAAAAGCAGCCCTGAAAATTTTAAAAATGAGGTTCAAACAATCATTTAATAAATTCATTGCAAAAAAAAATTAACCAGCTCTCCAGCTGAGCAACATCGCTCTGCACAACAACATTTTTGTGGTGACAGTTTGATGTGGAGTAAACAAAAGAAAGAATTGAAAAAGTACTGTACACTACAGAACTCTGGTTTTTCAGGACTCTGAAACTTGAACAATAGTTTACTAAAGTCATTACAAAACAATTAGCCAGCTCTCCAGCGAAGCAAGGTCACACTGTACAAAAACATTACTATGGCTGACAGTTCAGTATGGAGTAAACAAAAGAACTGAAAGTATACTCTACACTACAGTAATCTGATTTCCCAGTACTCTGGTGTTACAGGACCTTGGTGGACCAGATGCTTTATTTTACAGACCTTTATTCCTTCAGCTTTGCAAGATAAAGATGTTTATCATCATAGTGGCAGCCTGCCACTATGTTTCTGAGTTATAGACCTTTGGTGTTACAGAGAGTGCTAGGACAATAGAATTTCCTATTAAAAATGTGCCTTGGAAATCAAAAGTCGAATTGCAAATGGTATATAGCAATAAATGATAAATTAACTTGTAACTTAAAGGTAATGGAAATCAAAACTTAAAGGCAAAACTTAAAGGTAACTTAAAGGCAATGGAAATCAAAAGTCGAATTGCAAATTGAAGAATGGTATAAAGAAATATGGAATATAGCAATAAATGATAAATTAACTTGTAACTTAAAGGTTAAGAAAGGAGAGTTGAAAAAAAATAACTTTTATGATATATGGGGTAGATTTTTGGAATATGTATTAATAAGAGGAAAAGGGAAAGCTCCAAATCAAGAATCAATGCAGTTTTGGAGAAGAGGACAATAGAAGAAGAGGAAGAAGAAGAACAATAAGGAAGAGGAAGATTATGGCAAGAGGTCCCGCATATGGTGGTGGGGAACACAGTTAAATTGTATTTTAGTTCGTATGTTATATGTTTTTGTTTATGTTATAGTTATATAATAATTAAAAATAAAAAAAATTTAAACAAAATGTGCCTTGGTGTATCAGGCCCTTGGACCTCCAAGTCCTGCAGAAAAGATTGTTAATGAAGGAAAGATAAGTGTATAAATAATGGCCTGAAAAGATTGCCAGGGAAAGAGCAGCAACATTCAATTTATCAACACAAGATGGTAATAATAATCATCTTAGGGTTTCCCTCTAAAGATGGAAACTAGCACAAGGTTGGATTGGCTGAGTCAAAACATTATTTAATATTTGTGTGTGTGTTCCTAATACACTTAGAGGCTAAGAATGTCATTTTTAAAATATATTTTTATTCTTATGAACTTGGGTGTTTTAGAGATGTGTTTTCTGCCTTTTATTTTTTAAATGTGCCTTTTTAGACTATTAGCTCTTGCAGCTTAGAATGTAAATTCTTATTGTAGGTTTCATACTACTGTATTATGGATTGAATTCTGACTTAAGTAATTGCCTGCAATTTAACTTTAGTTGTCTTTTATTTTTAAGCATTTGTACCTACAGTTTTCCATAGCTGTAAGACTTTTGTAATTTTATAACTTTGAAGTATTTTTATGCTTATGGAACATAGTAGCAGTATAGAAATGAAGCGTGTGGAATTAGACAAGCTGATGTTGCCCACAATTATTGCAAAAGTGAAAAGACCTATACCTTGATACCCAGATGAACTTTGATATGACTGGAAATGATTGTCTGGTTTCATTCTGGAATTAACCCTTAAACAGAATAAATGCCAACTGTGATGAGCACAGGCTTCTATTTTTCTGTAGAGGTCTATAAAGTTTTGTATGGCTCCTGGGGAAATGTTCAGCTGTCAGAATCACTGACTTGACAGGAGCTCTTATTATTCAAATGTGGAAAATGGGAAACAATTTCCAGAGTGGACCCAAATAACATTTGCTCAGTAATCACACCGAGTGGAGTTGCTATGATTTCAGGATGTTGTACTGCTGACAAACTTTGTCCCATGGGACATGTCATCTACCTAATGGGTATGCAGTTTACATTTCACTGCTTCTGAAGATGCCCAATAGTCAGGAGGTACGACTGTATCAGGGGTTGTTGGTGATGAGCTGAGGAAACAGGAACAGAGTCTGCCAGCCCAGATTCATCACCCCCTATTTTGGCAAACAGTTCAACTTAGACACCATAGGCAGAATGAATATAGAAGAAGAGGTCAGGGCTTCAGTGACGCTACATGGATCCAAATGACAGGGCTACTTTTGTGGCAAATGCAGGAGTGCCAGAAACCACTTGTGCCCCAGTGTGGTGACTAAACGAGATAGAAGTCTAGCCATGACATTCCCCTTGCACCCACCCAGCCCAAGAAGTCATGACTATGTTTCTCTCCACTGCAAGTGACAATAAAGGTCAGACTCTTCGGTACCCTTGGAATGTGGACCCCAATGGTCATCTACAGCTGAGGTGGCAGAGACTAGCAAGGGCCCCATCCACAGAGACCACCATTGACTTTAACAGTGCTTGTGCAGTTCTTTCCACATCTCTTTAGAGAGAAATTAATGCATAGCCAGCATGGGGTATTGACTAGTAAGGCTGCAGATCTTTGGTTATAACTAGAGATGGGGACGAATATAAAAACGGATCAGTTTTTCTGACAAATATAGCCAATTCGTCATATATTCGTCGATCCGTATTTGTAAAATTTTAAATCAGGACGAATATGGCTTGACGAATATTTCCTCGGTTTTATTCGTCAATCCGTTCATATTCGTCTATATTCGTTACCCCTTTTGGGGGCCTCTCTGAGCTTGCTGGCGCCAATTCGAAGCTCTGGCCAATCAGGACAGAGATCCTGGATTGGCATGTCTGGCAGCCAATAGCGCTGCTGAAAGGTGTATCTACTTTTACAGATGCTTCATATAAGCTTTTCTCGTCCGGCCGTTCCCCACTTCTGTTCGTGCTCTCCGGAGTGAGAACAGTTGCTGCTCGCTGGCTTGCTGGTGCTCTTGCAGTTTCGCTTTTGTGGCAGCAAAGCAAAGACTTATATTTTTCTTTTTCATCATCATTCATCAATCATCATCAACTTTACTGGGAATTTGGGGAGGGATTTCAGGTAGCTTAGGCTACTTCTTTGGAAGGGCTTGATTGTATTTCAAAATCAAATCAATCAAACCTTTTTTTTTCCTGGAGGCTTGTGTGTGTGTGTGTGTGTGTGTGTGTGTGTGTGTGTATTGTCCGGTGGTGGTGGTGGTGAAACTGTCGTCGTCTGACTGGAATCTCTTTTCCTTTATATTCATTTTTCAAAAGTTCATTTTAGAGAGGCTTCTGTCTCTCAGGGTATTTGGTGGGTGGCTGGATCCATCATTCCTTTTCCTTCCAAAAGTACTACTTATTTGGGTGTGTGTGTGTGTCTCTGACTGAGACTTAGCTGGCAGGGCTTTTCTTTTTGGACTTTTTTGGCTTCTCTGCCACAGTGGGTCGGGGGGGGGGGATTTTCCTAATTACATTATACTGAGGGGGGGGGGGCTTTGTTTAGGCAGGCAGGTCACATTTTAGTAAAAGAATTACACCACCATCATTCTAAAAATAAAATTTATACACACTCTCTATTAGTTTCCTTCCTCGATCTCCATTGCTTTATTTGTTTAGTTGGTTTTGTTAGGCAGGCAGTAGAAAATGAAGGGATTTCTTCAGGGGCAATCGAAGGGGAAGAAGGCTGTGAAGCTACGCAGGCTAGGTAGCAGCACCGTCATCACAACCACCACATGCACAACCACATCTACGATAACCACCAGTGCTGCCACTGTTCCTCCTCCGGTGGCCTTGCAGGCAGGCAGGGAAGCAAAGCTTCCAGAGGTGCCAAAAGAACTGCCGCTCCTCTTCCTAGAGGAATCTGAGGAGTTACTGGTTTCCGAAGATCCCCAGTCTGATTTGGAACCAGTAACGGCAGGGCAGGCTTCACAGCCCCCACCCCTGTCTCCAGAGTCATCCGTTCCCTCCCCCCAGACCAGCAGCACTCCTGGGACACAGAGTTCTTCCCAGGCCAGCAGTCAGGGGCAGGCAGTGGGTCCTCGTTTGGGCAAACATGGCAGAGGGGCCATGTGGGATCATTTCACGGCGCTCAGCAATGACCCACGGCTGGCACGCTGCAATATCTGCCTTGGGGTGGTCCGGAGGGTGTCAGACCCCAGGCATCTGTCCTCCACCGCCCTCCATCAACATCTGGAGAGGCACCACCCAAGGCTCCTGTCCAGGGAAGGCACTTCGTCCGCGCCATCTGGGAGAGGGAAAAGAGCAGCTCTAGGGGAGGCAGAAGGGAGGCAGAAGGAGGCGCCTCCTTTCAAAAGGGCAGCCACCGGGGTTTCTGGGGCTGGGAGCATGAGGCAGGCCACGCTCCACGAAGTGGCACCCGTTGGGTCCGCCATGACCCTCAGCTGGTGGTCGAAGGGCAAGGCCCAGCAGGCGGCCACTCATCTTGTCGCTGAGACAATCGCCCTGCTTGGACTTCCACTGTCCATCGTGGAATCCCAAGCCTTCCGCCAGTTGCTGCATTTTTTTGCCCCCTGGTACGACCTCCCCTCACGGAGAACTCTCAGTTCTAGAGTGCTGCACTCGCTCTATGACTCTGTGAGGGAGGTGGTCCGTGACCATTTTTCACGGCTACAGGGGCACAAGGTACACTTCACAGCGGACCTGTGGAGCGGAGGTCAGCACGGCTACCTCTTGCTCACAGCCCACTGGTGGCAGCCAGAGGACTTGAGTAGTGGCAGGGCATTGGCGACAGGGCGCAGGGGGAGGCCCTTGCCCTGCCCCCAGGCTACAGGTCTGTTCTGCTGCAGGCGCGACACATGGAAGCTCAGGTGACGGGGAGGAACATCGCTGATGAGATCCTGTCTGCGCTGCAGGAGCGGGCACCAGAGGGGGAGGTGACTCATGGCCACATGGTCACAGATGCCAGGCAGAACATGTTGGTGGCATTGAACATGGCGGGCTTTGAGGGCATTGTATGCGTGGCACACAAATTACACCTTGTGGTGCGCGATGCTCTCGGCCTGGGCAGCCACGTCAAGCCCGAGTGGGATGCAGGCACCCAGGAGACGCGGGCACTCCTGGAGCAATGCCGCCAACTTGTGGGCCACTTCTCCCGTGGCTTGAAAGCCACCCGCCGGCTGCGTGAGAGGCAGGAGGAGTTGGGTCAGGAGACCCACGTTCTCCTGACAGACCTGCCCACCAGGTGGAACTCCACCTATACCATGGTGTCCCGCCTGGTGGAGCAGAAGGCTGTTTTGGAGGACATCATGCCCTCCATGTCCATTCTGCCCGGGGGGGGAGAGGTGGGCATCAGTGCCACGGATTGGCTGGCCCTCCCCCAAATGGTGGAGGTGCTCAAGCCCTTCCTGGAAACCACGGACATCTTGTGTGGTTATATGGCAAGCCTGGGGCAGGTCATCCCCCTGATTCATGCCCTCGATCGGTCCCTGGAGACTGCTGTGGCACCAGGATCCTCCCTCCTTCCACAGACCAGGGCTTTGGTGAAGAGGTTGCAGGCAGGCGTGCAGAAGCGACTCCATCCTGTCTACAGCGACAGAGCTTACCGCATGGCCTGCCTGTGTGATCCTCGAATCAAGGGGGGCTTGGCAGCACGCACCTCAGACCTCGAGGAGTGGAGAACGGAGCTCTCCACTGAGGTCCGCAGGGCATTGGGGGCACAACGCTTGCATGGGGGGCCGGGAACATCAGGCCACGAGGGGCAGGGTGAACCACAGGGGAGGACTCCACCTGGTGAAGGCTCCATTCACCAACATTACTGGAGCTCTGTGGTGACCTTGGCACTTGCCTCAGAGGAAAGACAGCCGCCTGAGGAGGATTCGGCAGAGATAATGGTGCGGGAATATCTGGCTGAGCCCCCTCAGCCCCACCAGTCAGATCCCCTCCATTACTGGGCTAGGAAACTAGTCATATGGCCGGAGTTGTCCAATGTGGCAATGGACCTCCTTTCCATCCCCCCCACCAGCGTCCAGAGCGAGCGCGTGTTTTCCCATCTCAGAGACATACTCTGACCACGCCGCTCGCGTTTGGATCCCGTTACTGTGGAGAGACTGTCGTTCATCAAGGTGAACCTTCCCTTGTTGGGCTTCCCCTCACTGAACCCAAAGAGGTAGGGTTCCAATGACAGTCTCTACCTTAACACACCGCCTGCCTGCCTGCCTGCCTGTGCCCGCCTGCCTGCCCACCCTCCAGTCCTCCTGAAAAAAAAAAAAAAAAGACCTGCCTACTTGCCTGCTGGCCTGTAAACCTGCCCCAACTCCAGCTGCCGATTCAAGTCGCCTCCTCGGGCCAAGTTCCAACCAAGTCATACCTGTCTGCCTGCCTGCTGAGTTACATAGTCCCGGCGGGCTGTTTGTTCCACCTTCTGCCTCCCTGACTGCCTGCTGGGTCACATAGTCCCAGTGGGCTAGGTTTGTTCCACCTTCTGCCTCCCTGATTGCCTGCTGGGTCACGTAGTCCTGGCGGGCTAAGTTTGTTCCACCTCCTGCCTCCCTGACTGCCTGCTGGGTCACGTAGTCCTGGCGGGCTAAGTTTGTTCCACCTCCTGCCTCCCTGACTGCCTGCTGGGTCACGTAGTCCTGGCGGGCTAAGTTTGTTCCACCTCCTGCCTCCCTGACTGCCTGCTGGGTCATGTAGTCCCGGCGGGCTGTTTGTTCACCTTCTGCCTCCCTGACTGGGAGGAGAGAACTCCTGCCTGGCACTGGTTAAATGAACCACACCAGCTCTGCAATCAGAAGCCAAGTGATAGGGTGATGATGGGGTGACGCGCAGACAGCCTTTGGTTGAGGCAGACCCAGAGCCTGTCCCGGCACCCCCGAACGTGCCAAGAGGGCCAGCCAACCCTCTTGGCTCACCAAGAGCCTGTCCCGGCACCCCCGAATGTGCCAAGAGGGCCAGCCAACCCTCTTGGCACACCTAGAGCCTGTCCCGGCACCCCTGAATGTGCCAAGAGGGCCAGCCAACCCTCTTGGCGCACCTAGAGCCTGTCCCGGCACCCCCGGATATGACAAGAGGGCCAGCCTGTCTCAGCCCCCCCCCAAACCTCCGAGGGCTATCTTTATCATATCTGGGCGGTCTCAGCAGCCAAGTTGCAATCCCCCCCAGCTTTCTAGTTCTAAACGAGCATCTTTGTTTGTTTGAAGGTTGTCAGCAAATCTAGTTAGACGTTGGTCTGTCTCAGACCCACCCAAAGCCTGTCCGGGCGTCGCCCCATCGCCCAGCTTCTGATTGCAGAGCATTTGTTTCTAACAGCCCCACGGCCCTGCGGATTAACCACCATTAGTAGCACCAGGCTTGGACCCTTTTCTCCTGTTGGTGGTACTGATTCCCCGAGAGCCGGGCTCTGCCCCCCAAGCCTGTCTGGGCGTCCCCCGTACCAAAATGGACAACAACAGCAACAACAACAACAACAACAGCACCTATAACAAGCCCAGTGGCTCAGCAGCACTGCAGTTTAACCCGCAGCGCCACTGTCTACCTTGCTGCCAACTTCCTCAGTGCCCGACGGGTCCACTCCAAAAGTCTACGTTGCTGGCTACATGACAACTTTCCGAGTCCTGCAGCTCCTTCCACTTCCAAAAGGCCTGCGTGCTCATTCCAACTTCCTCAGGCTTGATTCTCAAATGCTGCTTGCTGACTTCAGCGTCCTACCCTCCTCGGGCATCCCCGTGCCAAGAGGGCCCGGTTCAGCCCCACCCAAACCTGACCAATGTGCTCCCTCCTCCTGAGATGTGCTGTGTATGACATGTCCCTCCCTATCTCCAGGATCAGTATCCGCTGATTCATTTATTCTGAAAAATCTCGGAAATGCATATTATACGTATTCCACCATGATTCCAGCCTCCTTGGGCTTCATTCCAATTATTCATGCCTGTTCATTCCGGCCTCCTAGCCTTCTCTATTGCCCCAGAAGGCTGGCGGAAGCTGGGTGAAAAGCAAAGGGACATAGCTCACCCCGTCGCACGGATTCATACTGCAGTGCTGATCTTCTGATGGACAAGCCCAGTGGCTCAGCGGTTTAAACCGCAGTGCCACAGTCTATGTTGCTGCTATGTGCAACCTGTGCGGGCATTCCCCCCACCTCACCGGGCATCAATCCCGGCCTCCTTGGGCCATGTTGGCCCCAAATCCTGCATCCCTCTCCAGCTGCCTTGGGCTTGCCTGCTGCTGATTCTGTGCCAAGAATCAGGCCAAGGGCCTTCCAAATCTTGACTGCTGGGTGAAGATGCCTCATTGGGCCAAGTTCTTTCCGGCCGGCTGGCCTGCCTGCTTATTCAGAGGGCTACATTAGTGCTCCAAAGTCCACTTGGGCTTCATCCTGGCTGTTCATTCCAGCTTCCTACTGCCTCAGGTAGGCAGAACCTGGAACAAACTACGGGAGCTCAGCTCACCCTGTTACATGGATTTGATCTTCCACTCGAGAAGCCCAGCGGCCCCGTGGATTAACCACCATTACGTTAGTAGCACCACCCTATTTATCTGTTGATGCTGTTGTTGTGCAACCTCAGTTGGCTCCTGGGGGCAAACTTAAGTATGCAGGCAAATGTGATGTTCCCAAAGAAGGCAAGAGTCTGCTTTCAAGCCTGTCTGGGCATCCAAGTGCCAACCAGGCCTGTCTCAAGCCCCCCCCCCCCAAGCCTGTCCGGGCGTCCCCTGTGCCAAAGAGGGCCTGTCTCAGGCCCACCCAAAACTGGCAGACTGTTCATTCCAGCTTCCTAGCTATTCTACAGACTCAGTAGGTAGGCAGAACTTGGAACAAACTATGGGAGCTCAGCTCACCAGCGGTCCCGTGGATTAACCGCCGTTACGTTAGTAGCACCTTGGACCCTATTCATCTGCTGATGTTGCTGCAGTTGTGCAACCTCAGTTACCTCCTGGGGGCAAACTGAACTACCTTTGCGCTGAAGAAGACAAGAGTCTTCTTTCCTTTTGCTTCCTTCCTTTTGCCTCTGCCTCTTCCTTTTCCTCTGCCCCCCCAAGCCTGTCCGGGCGTCCCCGTGCCAAGAGGGCCGGGCTCTGCCCCACCCAATGCCTGTCCAGCCGTCCCATGCCAACACGGTGCTCCAAAGTCCACTCGGGCTACTGCCTGACTAGGTTGGCAGACCTTCCGAATCCGATCAACAAGCCTAGTGGCTCAGCAGCAGCAGTTTAACTCAGTAGGTAGGCAGAAGCACGAACAAGGGACAAGAGCTCAGGTCACCCCATTGCATGGATTTGAACTGCTGATCTTCCGCTGCCACCCTGATTAACTGCCATTAGTAGCACCTTGCAGTCAGACCCTATTCTCCTGCTGTTGCTGCTGCTGACACCTCAGTTGCCTCCTCCTGGGGACAAACTTAAGTAACTTTGCAAATGTGATGTTGCAGAAGAAGAAGACCAGAGTCTCCTGCGGCTGCCTTTTGCCTCAGGGCCCCAATGGGGCCCCAAAGCCTGCTTTCTGGCTGCAAACTTCCTCAGTGCCTGATGGGGCAAAAAGTCAACGACGTTGCTTACTGGCCATTTGAACAATTTCCTAATCCTGCAGCTCCTTCCACTTGGGCTACATTCCAAAAGGTCTGTCTGCTCTGCCCCACCCAAAGCCTGTCCAGGCGTCACCCCATCGCCCCATCACCCGGCTTCAGACGGCAGAGCTCGTCTGGTTTTCAACCCGTGCCAAGGGGGCCGGCCTGTCTAAGCCCCCCCAAACCTCCGAGGGCTATCTTTATCATATCTGGGCGGTCTCAGCAGCCAAGTTGCAAGCAATCCCCAGCTTTCCAGTTCTAAACGAGCATCTTTGTTTGTTTGAAGGTTGTCAGCAAGTCTGGTTAGACGTTGGCGACTGTGACAGGTGAGTTTCCTTCCTAGGCCTGTCTCAGACCCACCCAAAGCCTGTCCAGGCATCGCCCCATCGCCCCACTTCAGATTGCAGAGTTGAACTGATCTGTTTCCGACAGCTCCGCGGCCCCACAGATTGACCGCTGTTAGTAGCACCGACCCTGTTCATGTGATGGTGCTGGTGGTGGTGTTGGAAGTTGCAAGCAACCTCAGTTACCTCCTGGGGGCAAAACCTTTCCTTTGCAGGCAAATCTGATGTTGCTGAAGAAGACCAGAGTCTCCTGAGGCTGCCTTTTGCCTCAGTGCCCCGATGGGGCCCAAAAGCCTGCTTTCTGGCTGCTGTGTGCCTGAGTGCCCGATGGGGCAACACACTCTACTTTGCTGCTGCCAACTTACCTCAGTGCCCCGATGAGGCCCAAAAAGCCTGTCCAGGCATCGCCCCATCGCACGGAGACTGCAGAGTTTATCTTGTGCCAACAACCACCACCATCCCTTTTCTTCATCAATAACAAAACAAACAACACCATCGCATGGCTTCAGACTGCAGAGCTGATCATCTGGTTTTCCAAAGCTGTCCTCCTCGCTTCCCAGTGCCAAGAGGGCTGGGCCGACCCAAGGCCTTCCTGGTAGTCAAAAACAGCATACTTGACTAAATAATTAATTCTTTCTGGAGGCTTGTGTTTCATATGCCACCTTGATGGCAAACGCCACCCTCTTGCTCATTGATGTTGAAGATTTCTGCCACTACACACCCAATGGGCAAAGCCTACTTTGCTGCCAATTGCCTCGGTGCCCGATGCCTATTAAGACATGCTTTCCCACCTACTTTGGAGCCAACTACCTCGGTGCCTGATGCGGCAGCACACGCCACTTTGCTGCTGCCAACTACCTCAGTGCCCGATGGGGTAAGACGCGGTACTTTGCTGCTGCCCACTACCGCAGTGCCCGATGGGGCAACACACTCTGCTTTCAGTCCCATGCCAACTCAGTAGGTAGGCAGAAGTTGGAACAAACTACCCAAACGAATTAGCTCAGCTCACCAGCGGCCCCGCGGATTAACCGCTGTAGTAGCAGCACGGCCGGGCTCTGCCCCACCCACCTAAAGTCTGTCTGCGCGTCACCCGAATGTGCCAAGAGGGCCATCTAACCCTTTTGGCTGGCACACCCAGAGCCGGTCCCGGCACCTCCAAACAAGCAAAGAGGGCCGTCCAGCTCTCTTGGCAGACCCAGACTGAGCAGTAAGAAAAATGAATAAATAGTTGCTCCTGTACAACTAAAGTGTACAAGAGTGAAGTGTTGGGTGACTCCCATAATGTGCCAAGACAGAGGGCTGTCCAGCCATGTTGGCGCACCCAAAGCCAGGCTCTGCCCCATCCAAGCCTGTCCAGGCATCACCCCATCGCCCCATCGCCCGGCTTCAGATTGCAGAGCTGATCTGTTTCCGACAGCCTGTTTTCCTGCTGCCAATGTCCTCAGTGCCTGATGGGGCAACACACACCACTTTGCTGCTGCCTTTTGCCTCAGTGCCCCAATGGGGAAAGACACGGTACTTTGCTGCTGCCAACTACCTCAGTGCCCGATGCAGCCAAAAAAGCCTGCTTTCCTGCTGCCTTTTCCCTCAGTGCCCGATGGGGCCAAAAGAGCCTGTTTTCCTGCTGCCAACTTCCTCAGTACCTGACGGAGCCAAAAAGCCTGCTGTGCTGCCAAATACCTCCTTGCCTCCCGTCCTCCTGAGGGCAAACTCTACTTCACTGGCAAATGTAATGTTGCTGAAGACAAACTGAATGCCTCATGCATGCCTCTCAGTGCCAAAGAAGACCTCTCATTCTGCTGGGGGCAAAAATATAATTCCCTCAATGCCATGGGCTTCTGTGCCGTGTGGTAAACTCTCCTTGGGGGACCCAATTTGTGGGTGAATAACTCGGAGTTCCGATATCCAATCTTCATCAAAGTTGGCAGGCATGTTGGGGAAAGACATAGGAAGCTCCATTGTGATTCTGGAGTCTCTAAGTACCCGGGGGGAGCTTTCCTGGGGGGTCGTCTTTGTGATTATATAACTCGGGGGTCTGTGGCCCAATAGCCACCAAACTTTCTGGAGTTGTAGAAAAGCGTCTGAGGACGCTTTCCTGCAAATTTGGTGTCTCTAGGTCATTGGGAGCCAGTGTTATAGCCATTTAAAATGCAGATGAATCGACAAACCGATTCATCGATGAATATTCGTATATTCGTATTCATTGATTCGTTAACCTTGACAAATAACGGATTAAAACGAATTGCCTTTTTTTTATTCGTCCCCATCTCTAGTTATAACACTACTACATCTAAGAAGGAAGGATTTTTAAAGTTCCACAGTCAGTAGTCGCATTCAGACCTGTCATGTTCAGTCCTTTCAGGAGAACCCAGTCACCTGCCAGTGACTCTGCAATCTCCATTTTGCAACTGAGTTTATTTGCAGTCTCACAACTCCAACATCTGGCCTGATCCTCCCTGCCCCAGTCTCTTAAAACACACACACACAAACGCATACCCCCTACCCCTAGCCTGAGGAAGAGTTCTAGAGAACTTGAATGATTGCCCAATCTGGTGTGATTTTAACTTGTCTTAATAAAGTTATTGGCCCCTTTATAGAGTTAGGGGTTTTGTTTTATAGCAGAAGAGAGGTCCATATACTACTGCCATGCTTTCACCAGCAGATGTCATACAATTCACATGCAAATCACATGAAAGGTGGTACATTAGGTTTTACTAGTATGGTAGAAAGCATGTGTTTTCAAAATGCATAGTGAGAAGAAGGGTGGACACATAGGTTTGATGGAGGGATGAATTCATTGTATCCATTTAACGATAAGAGTGTACCAGAATTTTGTGGGGGGAGGGTTGCTTTAGTGTAGGAAGAGGGTGCTCATGATCGTTTTTACTCTTTGTGCAACTCTTCAGGTTGTAGGAAATCCCCTCTGACCTTTAGCTAGCATATCTATGGAAGCCACATTTTGAACAGGACAGATAAACACAATGTTGTGAAACTCATGTTACTGAGGAAGCTATTCCAATATACAATCTCTGTGAGACTAGTTGAAGTTTTCTTATACATTGCTCTCAGGTTAATAGCCTTATGAAATTGTTACCCTACTTCTGAGAATCTGAGTGAGGGAAGTTCTGCTATGAATTATCGGGAAACTAGTATTATTTGTTTATTAAAATGCTGGCTTCCTTGATCAGAATGATAACTTTAAAAGAATTGCCATTTAAGAGGAAGGGTTTATTGCAGTATTAAAAGGGTGGAGAAAACCCTCACAAACCAGTGTAATGTTAATGCATTTGCCAACAAATATTAGAACCTTTTCATTACCTCCATGTGACAGAAAGGCAACACAATTAGCCCACTAGTTATTTAATAACTATAAATGCTATTGAACACAGTCCTCACAGATTAAAATACACACTTCCTCATTCTCTGGCTATAAGGCACATTCTTTCTTAATCTAGCAAATCTATGGAGTCATGACTTCAAGTCACCGCTGTACAAAGAACTAAGTAATTCCAGATAGGGTTGATTATAAACCATTTTACTTTCTCTCTGTGTTCCCAGCAGCTTCCCACAGCATTCAGGATCACCACAATCGATTCACTGTTTCCACTGAAATTCATCATGAGAAAAAAGAGCTCTTGTTTGTTCTCTGTGTTCTTCCATAGTGGACACCAATATTTCAGGGGGAGAGGATAAACATGTTTCTGAGACCCATAATCCATTGTGGGTATGGAAGATCTCCAGGAACTTCCCTTCCACAGGTCATGGTTAGGGCTCTGCTGTGGCATTGGAGCGGAGACATTAATACTATTTCACCTGTAATATGTGAGGCAGCCACATATTATCCCATACCATTACTGGGCAATTCTGTTGTGGTCCACCCATGGCAGACCATTTTATTTATTTATTTATTTATTTATTTATTTATTTATTTATTTATTTATTTATTTATTTATTTATTTATTTATTTATTTATTTATTTATTTATTCATTCATTCATTCATTCATTCATTCATTCATTTATTCATTCATTCACTCATTCAATTTGTATCCAGCTCCCATTAGTGTCGAGACACTACTCTGGGCGGGTTGCAATCCATTTAATAGAAAACAAAAATAAAAATAAGAACATTAAAAGCAGCAACAATAACCCTAAAAAAACAGATGGTACTGATTAATCACATAAACCCAGAGTGGATGGAAGAAAAGGGGACGGAAGAAGAGGAGGAGGAAAAATAGGGGGAGGTGGTCAACTGCTTTTGGTGTGGAAAGTCTCCCTGAAAAGCAACATCTTTAATTGCTTCCTAAATGTCAGCAGGGAGGGGGCTAGACAGAGCTCCTCCAGAAGCTGGTTCCATAAAGTTGGAGCCACCATGAAGAAGGCCCTACCTCTTGTAGAAGATTTATGGAGGAATCTTGGCTGGGATGATCTTGTGGGATGGGTAGATGACATTAAAGAAGGACACACCAACAAGTAACATAGGCCCAAACCATGGAGGGCTTTGTATGTGAGTGTCAGAACCTTGAACCTGATCCAGGACACCATGGGCAACCAGTGGAGGTTAGCCAGAGATCAAATTTACTTACACCCACCACCAGTCTGGCTACCACATTGTGGACCCTCTGAAGTCTCTGGATCAGGCTCAAGGAAGCTCCACATAGACAGCATTGCAGTAGTTGATCTGGGAGATGACCAGGGCCTGCACCAAAGTCCTGAGGCAGTCCTCATCTAGGTAGGGGTGAAGTTGGGTGATTAGCCTAAGCTGGTTAAAGGCTGATCTGAAAATTGGGGACTCCCAAGGAAAAGCCAGATCCAGAAGAACGCCCAAATTACGCACTTGTTTCCTAAACTTAAGGGGAGTACCATCCAGCCTAGGGACCATCCCCCTAACCACCACCCCCCCGGAGCAAAATCTCTGTTTTGTCCAGGTTCAGTTTGAGTTAGCCCTGGTCCATTCCAGTACTGAAACCAGGCAACGCTCAAGTGTCTGGATGGAATCCACTACAGAGGTGGTAATGGAAAGACAAAGTTGCATGTCATCAGCGTACTGATAACACCTTCTGATGATCTCCCCCAATGGCTTAACATAGATATTAAACAGCATTGGGGACAGCAAAGGGTCCAAGGTGCCAACACTTCCTCCCCTAGCTGAACTCTCTGGATATGGTCCTTGAGGAAGGATTGGAGCCAACTCAATGCTAAGCCCCCAATCCCAACCTCAGAGAGCCTGTCCAGGAGGATACCGTGGTCAACAGTATCAAAAGCTGCTGAGAGATCTAGGAGTACCAACAGGGTGCATCTGCCCCTGTCAGCCTCCCTTAAAAGGTCATCCTGCAACACGAGCAGTGTCATCTCAGTACCCTGTTGTGGCCTGAATCAGACTGGAATGAATCAAGGCAATCCTGCTCCTCCAGGTATGACTGCAGCTGATTTGCCACCACAGTAGCACATCACATGTCCAGACCTCTTGTTGGAATTTTGATAATCTTGCATATCATCTTATTTCTCCTTAGTGGTAGCTCAGAAAGTTGGAGAGTTGGAACACCTGCTATGAAGTCAGGGGCAGGAGTTTATGTCCTCTTTGTGCCTCCAGGAGAAAAGCCAGGCTTTGTGGCCTTGGGCAAGCTACGTGGTCCCAGGATGCCCCCAGAAGAGGGCACTGGTAAACCACTTCTGAGTACTGTATATCTAGAAAACCCCGGGAATGCCATAAATCAGAATTGATTTGACAACACACAATTATTATTAATTATACATTAATGGAATATTCTTTTATGGTGTTTTCAAGCTACCACAATGCTCCTAACAGCATTTTCCTAAAGGCAGGATGGTAGCTCAGTAGCCTAAACCTTCCTGTGTTCACCCTGTCCCCCTACACAGCTTATTTAAGGTGTCTGGATTTTGTTTTGTTTTGTTTTGGAACCCTAATTGCAGTATAGGTGGAAATAACAAAACAGAACACCGCTGGTGAGTAAAGTGTCCACCCTCGATGACTGTTGTGGCTCCCACACAGCACCCTGTGCAGCAATTAAGACTTGGAGTAAAACTTTGGATTGATATCTTTTATTTCTGAAAGCTAAGCGCCTGATAGGGAGTGAAAGTATGAATGAGTGCTCTGTGTGTGTGTGTGTGTGTGTGTGTGTGTGTGTGTGTGTGAGAGAGAGAGAGAGAGAGAGAGAGAGAGAGAGAGAGAGAGAGAGAGAGAGAATGAGTGTGTGTGATATCAGAATGGATCTGGGTGTATGAGGGGTTGTTCCACTCACGTCAGCTTGGGGGGTGTATGCATGTATAAGTCAAATATGGTGAAGACTGTCAAGCTAGGATCATTTCTAGTTTTGTGGTGGCTCATTTAGTGTCAGCACATGACCTCTGCAGTGGCATCTCATGGACTAAGAAAGGAACAGCCAGTCTCTACAACTATTTAAGAGTGTAGTGTTCCCCCTCAGCTCACACCATGAACTGGTAAGCAGTTCCAGGTGGTTAGCCATAAGAAAATCACTTTTGGCCCAGATGACTCTCCTGAATTCCATAGGCTTGCTTCTCCAAAGCATATGGTACCAATGATATTCTTTTGATGAATCAAGGCATCAGATCACATTTTTATTAATATGCTCTATATTAATAAATAATAATATTTATTATTAATAATAATATTTATTATTATATATTATCTATATTTTCATAGGGGTGGAAAAAGAATTTCAGTGGAGCCAAGACTGTGTGCACTTTGCCTTTGAAATCCAGATAAATTTGATTTCGAGTATTCGGGGAAAATAAAATGCTCAAAAAAACCAACATATGTTTTTTAAAAAGATGAACAGCTAAAAAGAAAGAAACGGGAAAGAAACCATGCAAGCATACTTCAGTTAAGTGGGGAAATATGCACATTAGGAAGAATGCATATGAAAATGCATATGAATTTCCATGTGGAAAAAGCAAAACAAAATCTAATATGAAAAAAGAATGAGATGAGAAAGTTGGCAGAATTTGAAAAAAATGTGCAGCAAAATGGAGACAGCGTTGTCATGCCCTCTACTTCTTATCTCATTTTTCTGGACTGTCCCATAATTAACTCATCAGACTATTCTGACTTCTAAATATTGTCCATAAATACATTAAATTTGATATGATACTTGATTATCTTAAAAATATATAATAATCTATTGTTTTTAACTTTTGATACTGTTTCTTTGCTGGCACTTTGACAGGTGGTGGGCCAGGATCCGGAGCAGCTGGCACTGGTGGCGGATCCGGAGTGGGGTTTCGAGGCACCTCCATGCCCGGGATTCCCCCTTCCGCCGCCACTTCCGGTTCCGCCGCAGCCCGCTGTCCCCCCCCCCCCCCCAGTTTGGGCACTCAGGCCCAAAAAGGTTCACTGCCACTGCCCTAGATGGACCAAGAGTCAGAACTGGTATAAGGCAGCTATGTTAAGTCTGTCTGTCTTTCTTGATATGCCAGATGATTTCATCATGTTCAAGTGTTTTTAAAAGCTTGTGTTTCGTTTTGTTGAAAGAATGTTCTCCTGCAGAACAAATTAAGAATGTTGTAAAACACTGCATCTCCAACATATTTTCAGAGAAAATGAAATCCACCTATATCCGTTATCATGCATAGCACAGATGAAAGCTTCTGCACCAGAACAGAGACATACGTCGGGAGGCCATAAATCAGTCATTTCCATTAGGTAAATGCAATGATGACATTTGGGGAAAGGAGTCTCTTTTCATTTCATTTTTATTTTAACTACTTCACCCACCCGCCCGCCCACAGTCTCTGACAAGTCTTCTGAAGTGCATTTTAAAAGTAAATGTTGCATTCTTCCCTTTTCCCATGCCAAATTTATTGGTAATCTTTATGAGCATTGAGTGACATTTATTTAAATGTCTTCTGCCATCAAGGCTGGTGCGCCCTTTTATGTTTAGAGATGGTTGAGAGGCAAATACCAAGCTGCCTTTGAACCTGGTGGTGGACCTGCAGAGCGAGTCTAAGCGACATGGGAGGCGGTTTTTGTTTTGCTTTTGCTTCATTTCTTCACCTTGTAAATTTAAACTTGATCTTTGCCCCCAAATAAAGATCATGCTCACCTACTACTCCCTCACTTTTTCTTCTGCTAGTGGGATCAAGGACAACATTTTGTAGGGTGAAATACTTCTTTTCAGCAGCAACTTCACTCCACCCCCACCCTCCTTTCCTCGGTCTTCCACTCCTCTTCCCCAACAATAAAAACAGATGATACTTTCTTCAGAAATTTTATGGAAAAAACTTGAGTAGATTTCTTTTTAAAGTAATGTGGTGAAAAGCAAAACTGCTATATTAGCCCAAAGCAGTCAGTGGGCTTTGGCTGCTGATCTCTTCCCACTCTGGTTTTGAATCCCTGTGTATTCAGTAGGATTGCTAGATCTCAGGGCTCTGACTGAAGTCTCAAGGAACAACTATGCTTCTGGAGGTCTCCAAGCAGGGAAAGAAGCCTTGAGGAAAACAGTGCTGAAGGAGGAGAAGAACCAGTTCGTGCCAGTTCTTTTATTGGCTGCACAGGTGTTTGGCCCTTCAAAGCCCTGCCTCTTCTGAGGGGTGCCCACTCAGAGGCAGTGCCCAGAGGAGGTGAGGCAGGGAAGCCAGGCCACTGCTTTCGAGTGGGCGCCTGCCAGAGGAGGCGGGGCTTTGAAGTGCCAAACACGAATCAACAGTTTGTGCCCGTCTTTAGTAAGGATGTTTCACTGGAGACCACAATCAAAATAATGCACACCATTATATTCCTGATCATTACGAATGGATGTGAAGGCTGGACATTATGGAAAGCTGAGAAGAAATAAATGGGTTTGTTTGAAATGTGGTGCTGGGGGAGAGGTTTGTGGATACCTTGGACTGCCAGAAAGATGAACAAGTGGGTCTGAGGGCAAATCAAGCCTGAACTGTCTTTGGAGGTTAAAAAAAATTGATGAAACTGAGGCTGTCCTACTTTAGTCACATCATGAGATGGAAATATATAGCAAGGAAAACTATACAAAGCAGCTATGTACATTGCTGGTGCATATTAAAAAAAAGAAAGAACAACATTTTGCAATGTACATAGGCTTCTGCTGATAATCCTCATAAAATAGCTGTTGGTCCCCTGACAATACTATAGGAATCTCCCCATGAGTGGCAGAATGTCATTTGATTTGCAGTGGAAATATAGGAGAAAGTGGAGAAAACTGCAGAAACATGTGCTGCTACTTCCTGTCTCTGGAGGAGAGATTAAGTATATCATAACTAGACATTACTAGCTTGACTGTCTTTACCATACTTATTTGCTCACACACGTACACACATATACACAAAGAAGCAAGTGCCAGTCCAAGATTGTCCATCCTTCCTAACCCCCTACTTCCCATAATTATTTCTTTATTTCACTGCTGAGGGCTATACTGTAGTAGGCAATGAGGTTCATAGCACAGTTTGAACATTTAGATTTTCTACTGCCCCACTGAGAATCCCTCAGCCAGAATAGTCACCGATCATGTTGCCTGGCGTATTCTGGGCATTGTAGTCTAAGGAAGCAACTTTGCCTATCTCTTATTCCTTCTAGGTACACATATATCAATTTTTATGCATTTTTACTGAGGTGTGAGACCCATTTAATTCAATAGGATATAAATTTGAGTAAGCAGTTCAGTGAGTCATACCTTATTTCCAAGACACAAACATGTAGAATAAGCTCCTCAAAAAGTACATTATGGCTAAAATCCTGTTGCTTAGAGTGGTAAGTCGCACTACAGTAGGCCCAGTGAATCAGTGGGATTTGGTGAGTCAGGTCCTCTGTAACTTCCATTGATTTAAATGGGCCTCCTCCATTTGTGAATTACTTCATCATAAGACACACAGCAGGCCCACTTGAATCAATGGAACTTATAGAAGAGTTGAATCATCAAATCTCCATTGATTCAGTTGGATACTCTAATGCAACTTGCTACACTTCCAGCCTACATTTTCCTTACTGTAGCTTGCAACCTCTTTCCAGAAATTAAAAGCTCAAAGCAGCCATAAGATCAACCCTCAAGAACAACAAGCAGAAACCTCTAATAAATGATACCTTCCCCATACTTGTTTCTGCTGAATATTCCCTTCCTTTCCCTGGCAAAGCACACTACGGCTTTCATAATCCCTCAGTTGGCATTCATTGATATGGATTATCTGCATTCTACATGCTGCTTGCATGCAATTCTGTAAGGCCCTAACATTCCCACAATTGCAAGATTTACCAAGAATCTTTGATTAATACATTTTGAAGTCCTATTGAACTGCAGATGGCTTCACTCAAAACATGTAAAGGCTTCCCTCCAAACAACTGATCAAAATAGTGGCTGTATATTTTTCCTTATAATCTCTGCTCTATAAAAGCTAAAGACATACTTTTTTTTAAAAAATGAAATTTTACAATACTAAACAGGTAACTTGTAGCATGTGTACAATTTAGGCAAAACTCTACATGGCGACCCTACATGTAAGGTGCCATAGGAAAAGGGCCCTGTTAGGAATAGCAGCAACCACTGCAACTGTAGAGCATATGTTGAAGAATATTTTTTTTTCCTGACTTTAGGTTGCCACATTACGTGGTTTGCTGTGTTTTACCCAGATTCTAGGCCCATTTACCAAGATTCCTATCATGTATGTTTCCATAGTTAGCTGGCCCAGAAGCCTTGCCTACCTTACCTCTATAACACAATAAAGATACACCTCGTGACATTGCAAGAATCTACTTAAATAACATTACAGGAGATTACACTCTGGTCTCAGATACTGGCCCTGAACATTCAAGGGATGGGATGCTGGGAGTCAACATTTTGTGCCTGCTGAACATGCTTGGTCCTCACAAGGGTCTTTTGTTCAGTGATGGTGGCAAGGTTAATAATTGCAAAAATTTGAAAAAGTAATAATCAGATTAGTAGGGAGGGGTGGTATAGAAAAATGTGGAATATGGCAATTAATGTTAACTTGTGAAACTAAGATTAGAAGAGGAATGACGAAATGTAATGATTTTAAACAAATGTGGAACTTGTTTTTGGCACATGTGTTTCAGAAAGGGAAAGGGTATACGCTGGGAGAAGAATCAGTGTGTTACTGGAGTGCAATGGGGCGATCTGAAATATCAGAATGAAGAACATGGAACTTATTCCCAAGTGGGGGGTGGGTTGCATAGAGTGAAAAAAAAGGGATCATGTGATAAGTGGATATAATGTAGTGTTTTGTAATAAGGTAGATTTTGTATATGTTTTTCTTTCTTGTTTAAATAAATTTTAAAAATAATTACAATGCTCTTTTGCTCACTGACTACCACCTATCAGGTTTTTCAAAAAAAAAATTATATTTCTGCAAATCTCAAAAGTTCTCCCAGGTCACCTTATACCATGCTCTTATGCATGGCTGGTGCCATTTTGGCCACATAAATAAAGGCACTCAAATGAGTTTGTTTCTACTATGTAGAAGTAAGCCATGCATCAATATACTGTACTGCAGGATATTCCTGTTGAAGACTCCAGCTATGCCTTCTTCAGTGGTATTTCATTTCATTCTGCCCTCCTCACAGTTCTCCATTTCTCCCCAGAGGTCAACATTCAATATCTACGGAGCATGCTCAGTCTTTTGTGTTTTGGTATTTTCCACACTTTAGGACATTGTTTTAAAAACGATTTGTTCATTTGTTTGTTTGGAGGGTCCTTCAACAGATCTTTTGGTTCTTCCAACCTGACAATCTCTCTCTCCTTTGTGTGTTTTGGCTATGTAAGGACAGACAAGGACATATGACAGAAGATGCCTGTGTTTTTAAAAGCCACAAGAATCATTACTCGTGACTATTGAAGAATATCCTGACCATCTGAGGTATAATAGGTGATGCTTAAAATGGAAATACGATGATGAAACATACCATATTTATGTAAATCACAGACACAATCCTTTGCTTTAAAATTGCTTGATTTAAGTAGGCAGCATGAAAAAGTCTACCAGTTTTTATAGCCTCTTTGTCACCTATTTTCTTGTTCCTACAGTTCCATGATAGTTAAAGAAGTTAGCCTAGAAGCCAGTTTGGTACTTTGTGTGCTTGTTGCTTTAGTACAGTTGAATTGTCTGCTGGGACAACTGACCTGCCTGTTGACCCTGCTGTCTTGCCAGGAACTTGCAGTTGTATTCTGTTTTGCTGCAGTCACCACTGCTTACACCTGCTAGTACTCCAGTGGCAGGAAAATAGAAGCATGGGAGGCTGAGCATAATTTGCCCGATCCCTGGCTGCTGCATCCTTAAGGATTTGTTTCACCAGAAAAACAAAACGAAGACAACTCTGTCACTCAGCTGGTAGGAGCTGGACTAAGCAAGTTTGAATTACACATTTCCTGAGGCAGTCCCAAATGACGAGGCTGCCCCAAGGCAGACCTCAAGGAAGTGATGCCCTTTGGCTTACCCTTGTTCACAGAACAAATATTTGCTCCGCAGTATGTCACAAGGCCTCCATCAGAGGCAACCATATCCTGAAAAGCTGTTATCGTGATGCTTATGTAGGCGTCACAGAGACAGAGTAAAGGTTCCCACGGCAACCTTTGTGGCAAAACGCCCACCTTTTGCTGCCTGTAACCTTCCAGCCTAATGTTTCATTAACCCAACACTCGTCATTTATTATCATTTACATATAAATGCAAAGGAAAGATAAAATTCAATGTACATTTGTATTTGGGGTGAGGAACTGTGGTTTTCTGATTGCCCGGCTGTGGAATTAGGATCTCTGCTGCATTATATACTGATATCAATCTGCTTGATATCTATCTCACTGAACTGAAAACAAAAGTTGGAGCCTATAAATATCCTGCAGATACAAAAGGGTTTGTCAAATGAATGTTTCAGAGTAACTGAGCAACTAGAATGAGTAAGTTGCAAAGACATACACGGCCATTTGGTTCAAAATTAAAGCATATAACTTAAAGTTAAAAGTCAATTTATCAAGGCAATTTGCATGAGAAACAGAGCAAGGGCATCTTATGAATATAACCCAGAAACAGATAATTTTACCATAAAGCACATCAGTCATGTAAACCAACTCACAGCATGGGCTTATGTTGAAGTGGTTCTTAACAAAATGCTGATGCCTTTGTATCCATTGGTTGCCATTCATTGAGGGAGGGGCAGGAGTGACTCCAATTCTCAGAATTTTCCAAGAATTCCTCAGGCAGAATTCTGAGACTTCTTGCCTACAGGCACAGTCTTCAGATACCTACACACACCATTTCACAAACATAGAACAGGCCCTATCTTCCAAGATGTGTTGAGCCTTCTTCCTGTACAAAAAGGAAACTGCCCCAGTGCTTCCTGGAAGACCTAGACATTTTTGTGGGAGATGTAGCTTTGTTGTCTATTAGGGTTTATATAGGACTTCCCCAGTGATTAACAACTCCCACAAAGACCTAGGTTTCCTAGGAAGTTCTGGGGAAGTTTCTCAGTAGGCCTGAGACAGCCTGGAAGATAGGGTTTGTTCCATGTTAGTGAGATGTAGGTGTGTGTAGGCATCTGAAGATGTGTGTCTGTGGGCAGGAACTCCCAGAACTTTACCTGTGGAATGCTTGGAGAATTCTGGAATAGGAGTTAAAAACAAAACAAAACAAAACAAAGCAGCAAAAACAAATAGCACACCCCAGTTGCCACACTGCTTTAGAAAAATACTTTAGAAAAGAACAGGTACTGTTTTAATAAAGAGGTACCTCGTAACTCATTAGTGGGGAAACTTTTTCCTATGAAGGGTTGTTGACACAGGAAACATCATTTGAGAACCGTACCCAATTGTAGATGTAATCAGGACATATAGTGGGCAGAATTCATAACCCTGCAGGATTCAGAACTCTTTCTATCTGCCACTTTACTCTGCCTCTTTTCTACTGTTCTTGGTTTCAGTCTCTCTCTCTGCCAGCTCCCCATGCACATGCTCACACACACAAAAAGTGAAAGAGGCAGCAGTTTCCAGCTACGTGTTCTGAAGAGCAAAAATAGGCCCAAGGCATTTGGAACCAGATGACATCAAAGACTACATGAAACAAGGGTGTGGCTTGCCTGGCTCTTAGGTCACGGGTTTAGCACCTCATTACTAAATTGCAGACCTTGAACATGTTATCTTTTTTCTGTGTAACACATCTCAGGATTCCCCAGCCAACATGACCACCAAACTCTGTTAAATTGCCAGGAGGCAGTGTACTTAGACAAGCACCTTTTCCCCAAATTTATTCCCACTGTATTTTAGATCTTTCAGAAACCTTCTAATTTTGACCCTGCCCCCAAAAATATTCGTTCTATGCTATTCACACAAAAGAACTTTCTTTGAGTTGGATAAGAATGCGGAATGTTCTCCCCTGCATGGCCTACCCAGCTGCATCTTCTTCATACTGAAAAGATTGGCAAAGATCAGCTTTTGCAAGAGAATGTTGGAAATGGTTCTAGCATGTGTGGTTCATGGCTTGGGACCAAAACTGGAGAGGGGGGCATCCCTCTGTCCCGGTCACAAGCTACTTATGGCTTATGGCAATTAGTTTTGTTATTGCTTGACTTTTTCCTGTAGATCAGTGGTTCACAACCTTTTTCGAGTTGTGACCCCCTTTTATAATAGCCAAGTAATGTGTGACCCCCACTCCCATGTTTGCATTAAATAGGCATTTTTAATAAGGTAAAGTAGAGGCTTCTTTCTCCCCCAAAGGACCTGTTTCTCATCCATACATGCACATGCTAACTTTAATATGCTCCTCTGAAAGATCAAGAGAGAAATTATTTAACAAGGGCTACAAGATGGCCACTGGTCCCATCACCTCTTGGCAAATAGAAGGGGAAGATATGGAGGCAGTGACAGATTTTACTTTCTTGGGCTCCATGATCACTGCAGATGGGGACAGCAGCCACGAAATTAAAAGATACCTGCTTCTTGGGAGGAAAGCGATGACAAACCTAGACAGCATCTTAAAAAGCAGAGACATCACCTTGCCGACAAAGGTCCGCATAGTCAAAGCTATGGTTTTTCCAGTAGCGATGTATGGAAGTGAGAGTTGGACCATAAAGAAGGCTGACCGCCGAAGAATTGATGCTTTTAAATTGTGGTGCTGGAGGAGACTCTTGAGAGTCCCCTGGACTGCAAAGAGAACAAACCTATCCATTTTGAAGGAAATCAACCCTGAGTGCTCACTGGAAGGACAGAAACTGAGGCTCCAATATTTTGGCCATCTCATGAGAAGAGAAGACTCCCTGGAAAAGACCCTGATGTTGGGAAAGTGTGAAGGCAAGAGGAGAAGGGGACGACAGAGGACGAGATGGTTGGACAGTGTCATCGAAGCTACCAACATGAATTTGACCAAACTCAGGGAGGCAGTGGAAGACAGGAGGGCCTGGCGTGCTCTGGTCCATGGGTTCACGAAGAGTCGGACACGACCTAATGACTAAACAACAACAACAACACAAGATATATGAGCAAATTGCAACAACCCCCCCCCCCAAAAAAAAACCACATTGTGACTTCCTTGGAGGTCATGACTCCCAGGTTGGGAAATACTGCTCTAGATTTATACTGATTTCATTAACTTTTCAATTAATGATATGCTTTTTTAAGGCATGGTTTTGGAGGTCATTATTTTATAGCAGCTATACATAACCTTCAGTGACATTCTGTATAGAGTCAAGTAGCAAGTCCATTTGAAATCTTTATTGCAAAGGGCTCTTACACTGACTCTCTGAGATGGCCAAAGGCCTACCATACTCACCCTAACAGGGCAGTCCTCTCTGTTTCACTTTAGCAAGATCCTGACCCTCATACACACTCCCGCAGACTGTAGGATTGCACTCTTCGCCTGTTACATAACTGCATACAGGAGGACAGAGAATAACATGAACCCCTAACCCACCCTGTGAACAGTTTGTTAAAGGGTAGGGAGAGGATATATAAGTGGAAAATAAATGAATAACTTGTGATGAAAATAAACGTATTTGTTTTGATAACTCCAGTACACATCCTTCACACTACTTTTGTTTATTCCTTGTTTTGCAAATGTACATGTTTGTGTTAAGACCAAAGTTCAGTTAAAGGGACAAAGGAAGGAGGTGCACTTGTGTTAATTACAGAAAGCCCCCCTCTGCCTAATTGTTCTCATATGAAGCCTCATGTTAAGTTGACATGAGCCCACATTTCAGTCTAGTTAAGAAAACACTGTCATCTTTCACTTACTTGTCTGTGGTACATCTGTATGTTTCTGAAGAGCACACATGAATCCTTTTGACAAACATCTCCACCTTTTTTATATACAGATGGAAATCTTTTATAAACATATCTTGATTGAGGTTGTTTCCTCAAAAACTTTGTTCTCATGGCAGGGAGCAGGGGGAGATGTTCTCTGTACCAGGTTAGCAGAGTAACCCTTCAATCCTAAAAACATTTGTTTGGAAGAATGAAATCTCCTCCAGAGAGGACTTTCCCCCCCCTACAAAGTGTTCCTGATTGTTCCCTGAAGTTCCTTTCTACCCAGACAATGTAAATTTTATCTCAGTGTGGCAAATGACAGAAACAGGAACCATAGTAAAATGTCCCTTCTGCAACATGGGAGCAGCAAATCTCCCACCCACCACTCTGGCACTGCTACTACAGCTCTGGAAAACTTTTCTGCACAGCAATTTGGATCTGGCTGTTTCCTTATTTGAGAGGATCTTACAGCAAAGGCTGTGAAAAACAGACCAGAAAAATTGCCTGTGCCACAGCACAGACAATTTCCCAAGTAACGTGTTCCATAAGACGCACACCATAAGGGCTGATTCTGGGGCTGACAACATAGGCATTTGTTCTGCTGTTTGTTCCACTGTGGAGACAAGCTGGTTTGCTCCTTGTGCTGGTGACCAGATATCCTCAAAGCATTCCTACCTGCACCTTTCTGGCTCCCTATCAGGGGCTACTCTTTTTTAGGTGTGAATAGCATCATGCTATTTTGGTTTGTTTCCAGCATGTGCAATCACTGGGATTGACTCAAAGTGGAGCTTGCTGCTTTAATTTCCCATCCAGTTTCAATTTCCCAGTATTGTTAAGTGACTTAAAACACTGAATTATATTGGGAAATTAAAAACTTCCCCTGCTCCTCCTCTGTGGAGGGAAGAAGTGAAGAGATTTTATTTTTAACCTATTAGGGCAGTGTTAATACACTGTAGATTTTTGAAACAAAGAAATGTAAAGCTTCCAGAAGGAGGAGGGTCAAGGAGAGTTTTCCTCCTTTCTTTTCTTAAGGAAGCTGGACCAAACAGCGTTGCTTGAGATGCATATGCCATGTGGATGTAAATATCATATCCAATAGCATACTGGACTTCTATGTGACCTTAAGTAACCCTATTTAGCCTCCTCAAAATGATCCTGTGTAAACAAGCCCCCTATGAGGACCCTCAAAGCCTATAGGATCATGGGTATTGCTGCTGCCGTAGCCACCAGATCACCTTGCTCCTGAGGGAGGTGTCCACTACAGGCAATGCTTTGCTTCCCAGCTTAGGCAGTGTGGCAGCTTACACTGGCCCTTGACATCTAGTTATCATCATTTTAATGTGCAGCCTTACTGTCTGAATGAGAACATAAGGCCTTATCCTGAAGACAGAGGTCAAGAGCTGACAGAAGTCTCATAGAAAACACACATCCTCCATGTTCTCACTGTGTCAATTAAGAAAACTGAATGGTTTTAACTTTAAATATCCTTTAAAGTAACCTATTTTTAAAAAAACTCTGTGTATTGACAGGGACTTTGAATGTTAAAAAGGGGTGTTGTCCTACAAACATGGTTTCTTTGGACAAAGTACAAAACTATTATTTACTCAACCATGCAGTGTTGTTTGATGAAATGGTTCAGTACATTTTGTTGTCTTTTGGTGTGAACGGCATACAGAATGATGCTTTCTGAATCTTGCTAGTGGCACTTTCCCAACAGTTTGCTATGCTATTTTAATAAATCAATACAATCATCAAACATCTAGTAGCCTGCCTCAGAACTAGCTAGAAGTGAGCTTCCTTTGGCAATGCTCAGAATGAACTAACCTAAAACAAACTAATTTGTGCTCTGTTCAAATTGGGCCCAGATTAATGTCCTGTTGAGACCAAGGAAGGAACTGTAATTGTGAGGCTAAGTAAGGAATGACTTCCTAGAGCTATTGCACTAGCACTGAGTAATCAGAGCCTAATGGGTCCTATGGAGCAGGCGGGGGGGGGGGAAAGTGGTCCTTTGGATATTCTTGAATTATGGCTCCTATCAGCTATAGGCAGCACAGCCAGTGGCAAGGGATTATAGGAGCTGTCATTCAACAACACCTGCAGAGTCACAAGTTGGTCCAGCCTATTCCTGGGAGTATACATGGCCAAGGTCTGAAATACACATGGGGGCTTGCTGCTTCATTCTGCTCCTGGCAGTAATAGGATGTGTCTAGAACAGGGATAAGAGCCCCAAAGAGGACAGTAGGGTTCATCCACATTGGCTGTGCCTTAGGGGGGACCTTAATCCCCTGGGTTCCATTTTTTCCTAACAGCCCTCATGAGAAACTGCTCCCCATCTTCTTTAGAGAAGAAGGCTACTTATGTGGCTGAGACTTGAGTCCACATGGATCTTGACCATTAGTTCATTGCAGAAATGGTTCATTCTAAATTCTTGCTCTCATGAGACTTTGTTTGTCAAAAAATAGACAACATGAACTGAAAGCCCCCACACTGGGGAACAACAGTAAAAGCATTTAGGACTCCCTCAGTCTCCTTGTTACCACCTGCTTTCCCCTTCTTTTCCTTTCAAAATGACACGATAATTTTGACATGAGGTCAAACTGTTTCAGAAATATGCATGCCAAAGACTTCTAGGACTGCAGAAGCTTGCAGAATTAAATTACCAGGAATGTTAGCCCTCAGAACCATGTCCAGCCCAATTCTTAATGACTGAACTCCATTAAAATTGTGGTTCTTACCGCCACATAATCCCTGGAACAAATAATTTCCAAGGAATCACTCCACCTACACATCTACTGCTGTGCTTAATGCTGTATACAACATGAGACTTTCCCACAGTTGTGTACATTTCAGTAGGAAAGAGAAGTGGGTGGTTATTAGACTAGAGAGAGCTGATGCCTTAGCCAAACAAGGTACAACCTGAATCTTAGCATGGGAAAGTTTAAGAGTGGCTCTAGTCCAACAGTTCCAAACTGAGAGAGCTCATAGTCAAAATTCATGAATTCCTAACTTCTGCTTTATCAGTGTTAAGAACTGATTTTGTAACATGTTTTCTGACATGGTAAATATTACATAAGGTCTCAGTGGTCAGTTGCTTTTAAGAAGACTTGCAGTATAAGTAACCACTTCTTGAAAGAATATTGCTGAAATTCATGACCCATAATGTGGAGAGGATTGGAGTGTAAAACTTCTATTCTGCATGCTGGTAGGCTGAAACTGTTGTCCAAAGCGAATGAGTACTTCTTAAATATTAGATTCAATCCCAGGTGTTGAAGAAGGAAATAAGGGAAGGCAAAAGATGTGAAGTGTGGGAATGGGGCTAAGAAGGCAGCCAAGACTGAGTGTTATGACGATAAACACTTCAAATAACTGAAATGGGGGGGAGGAAAGAAGGAGGATCAGGAAACTGAGGAATAAAAGAACACTGAAAAAGAGTGAAGGGACAGGAGGGAGAGAGATGTAGGCTGCTGGCGATGGACTAAGGGAAGTAGAGTGGGGACAAGTCTTGGAAAAACCAGAATCTGGAAGCGGCAAGTGAAAACTGTGAGGGGAAAGACCATGCGTACACCTAGAAATCAGCTTGAATGTGGAAGCAACTATTCTCATCCTGTGTTTTTAGAAGGAAAACTGTTCCACCATTATCTGCCCTCAGTGTGAATTGACTGATGAATCCATCAGCAAACACAACATCGAAAGCAAATTTCCTCACTCACTTAAAGGCACAAAGTATTGGTCATGATGACTGTGCCAAAATTAAATTTATTACCAATGCAGTACCAGTTGTTCATGTTGCACAGTAACCGCTAGCAACAATCAAGCCAAAGGTGTGCTTTTAAGCACAGAGAGGCTAGAATTTGTGTATACACTTGGAAGTATACATATTTGCATCTTATGTATCAGATTCTAATAGCAGGGTAAGTTTGTTCATTACTGAACTTCAAAAAGGGGAATACTAAAATTATGTGGTACTTACATGGTGTTAGTATCAATTTTTGATAGAGAGTTGCTGAGACCTTTCATTTTGTTTTCTGAACCATACAAGGAAACAAGTATAATTTAACCATCAATAAGTACTCTTCAGCACTTGGGAAAAACCTCAAGCTCAACAAAGAAGGTTGAAGAAAGAAGTCTGTCTTATTTCCTCAGTTTGCTCACGTTAGATTATTCAACAGGATTTCCTGTTTAATCATCTTGTCCTTGTAAATTCCCCACACTGTGTTTTTTCCTTCTTCATAAATCATGATGAGGTCTTGCTTCAGAATCATGACTGAGAGGGCTCTCTAAGCGGTGCATGCTTCATATCTATCTTGTGTACAGAACAAACATAGTGTGATCAGTCATGATAGGAAATCTGAAGAACAACTTTTTAAGCACAGGACTTTTCCTTAAAAAGTAAACAACAATTTTTAATGAGATTATTAATGTATATAAATCCCTTGTCTTGACTGATGGTGGACAGTAATATTGGATGTTACTGAATTACATTCCAGTGCCAGATAGCAACGGTTTAGGGTTGGCTCTAGTGTTAGAGCAGAGGCCCTATTCAGGCATTCATTAACTGTGTCTGTACATATGACATGGAGCCATGTAGGCCCGCCCCATCCTCTCTCCTCCTAAGGGCAGACTGGAACTGTCTTCTGTTAAATGCAGTTGCAGTTTTTCTCACAGGAGGCCCTGCAAATTGGTGAGGAAACATAATTTTATTCTTCAACTAAGGCAGCATAATATCTTGTTGACCGAGAGGGCAGCATTTTGCTTCATTCAGGCCCCTGCAACATGCTTGTTTTAATATGAGTTGACCTTAGAGGCAGTTAGGACTTGCGCGGTGATGATGGATCATTGATTTCACCAGACTATCTCTTCTGGTAGTCTTGAATATGGAAGGCAGGTTTCAGTATAGGTGGCCCAGTGTCTGAGCAAGTTATGGGGGGCACCTCATCCTACCACTTTATGATGAGGCGCAAGCCCTTCCTCAGTGGAACTATGGACTACTAATTGCTTCTCAAAGGACTACAAACACTTCAAAATTTTAAAGTGAAGAAAAAGAGAAGGTTTACCTTAGACCAATCATCTCTGTGAATTATGTAATGGATCCAACATCCCTCCCCTACCATTGATTACTATGGAAAGCCCTTCCTTGGGCCATTTACCTGATGCCAGCATTTGTGTGTGTCTGGAAAATCATTTTATTTGCCCCAGCCTTTTAACTCCTGATAGTAAAGTTAAAAAATTACTTGTTGCTCTGTATGCCCCCCCCCCCCATTTTGGGCGGTGGGTAAATGATGCTTGCATTATATATCATGGGAGATGCTTGCATTGTTTAAGTGCAGGTCTTTTGTTTTGTGATATTTTATTCTATATTTTTCTATTTAATAGTTTCAAGACAGCCAATATCCACCCTGAAGTAATATATGTTAAGACAGTTTATAAGTACATAAACTATATAAACCAGCAGTCTGGACTCATGGGCCAGTGCCCTACTAAGGTTCCACGCACCATAAAGTACTGCCAGGGTAGTAACTCCAAACTGTTCATTCATGCAAATATAGCCATTGCACTGGCTTTGATCTACATCAGGGGTCTCCAAACTTTTTACCATGAGGGCCTCACCGGATACTTTCAAGATCTTAGAGGGCCGAAGGAACAGGAACATGTGCGTGCATATACATGCGCACGCGTGTTCGCCCACTCGCACCTCCCCACACCCCGCACGCACACACGCACACATAGATGCATGCACGCACCCCCCGCAGGCACACACATACACCCCCCGCACCCGCACACATGCCTGTCTGCTCCCCCCCCCCTGTGCGCACAGGGTTAAGGGAATGGGCCGGATAAAATGGCAAGGTGGGCAGGATGTGGCCTGTGGGCCGTAGTTTGGAGACCCCTGATACATGAAGAAAATCAGCCTTTCACTTGTTGACAGCAACACTTGGTCCTGCACTACTCCGTCAGTAGGACATTCCACTCAGAGGAAGCTCAGTAGGAAGATGACGATATGGAAATGTTATTTTTAAAGGGTATCACTAACATGGGGCTCTGGGTAGAACATACAAGGACAAGAAGGGTTCTAAGGTATTCAGCTTTGTGGCATGGCATGAGGCATGCAGACTCCCAAGGGCTTCAACTTCCACAATTCCTTCCCAAAATTCAGACAACAAAATGTTCTGCTCTGTAAGTAAACCAATACTGTAGAAAAATCTCACCAAACTGGTTCTCTGCCTTGTAAACACTTCATGGAACAAAGTATCCAGTTCTAGTGGGGTGGAAGCAAGCAGATGGCAGTGCAAGAGCCAAGGCTTAAAATTAAGTGCAGGGGCACAATTTGCGGTGAACCACCACCAGCACCACCAGCAAAAGCCAAAGCACTAGCAGAGAGATGCTTTTAAAACCCCTCTCCTCTCTGACTCCAGATTCCTTAAATGAATATGCCCGATAGGTGTTTGTGCTTGAAGGGAGGTGGGGAATGAATGAATGCTGTCAACAGGGAACATTGGAACATAAAATCAGGGAATACGAGAAGGCTAAACCTTATCCTTCCACCTGCCAGTTCATCTCTGTACATCACTCTCAGATGCCCCTTTACAACATAGACATAGCTTAAGTTCCCAGCCATGTGCTAGTCATCTTCCCGTCACCCTTTTCCTACCTTAGTATGCTGGTTCCTGAATGAGCCTATGGAATGTACCTAGACGTAAAATCATCACATTAGAAAATGCACCATAATGAGAAATGCAGCGTAAAATTCATGTTAGTCACATCAGTTTTAGAGGGCATGTCCGTGCAATCTACAAATGCTAACCACAAATAAATAGATGGAGGTGGAGAACTGATCCTTTCTTAATCACTGCTGCCATATGTTTCATGAAAAGGACAAGACATGAGAGACTGGGATGACTATGGGTTGGGGGAGGAACCAAGTAGCCCAGTATAGGGTGGGGTGCTTGCCACAATTGTGACAGAAGCTTCTTCTTTTTCCTCTCCCTTTTCAAAACAGTATATAAGTAGCAGCCTGTAAGGCAGTCTTTCCTTCCCCTTTTCTCTTCTCCACTTGCAGGAGTTGAAGGTGATCATTCCTCACTCCCAGGAGTCCTCTGGATTCACAAACGGTTGCTTTAAAAACTATGATTAAAAAGTCAATAGTTAAAAAAAAAAAAGCCAGCTCTCTAGCCATCGTCCTCCCAAATTGTATGAAACCCTCATGCCCGAAGAGTTTGCTTTAGACCTTTCTCTTTAGTTTTTTAAAACTTTTTTTTAATTTCATTTCAGTAGCCCGTTGCTCTTCCCATGAACAGTTAGAGCCCTTCTCATGCTGTTTCTCTGATGCTTTCACCTTTGCTCAACACAGGCTGCTAACCCTTAAAAGATTGATTTTCATCAGAGCAAGTACTGGCATGTTCCAGGTAGACAAAGCACAGAGAGATGGTATCATGTCAGTCGTCTCTTGGTCTGACATGAACAAAGAAAGACCAATCTCCTGGTCTAAAAAAAATCGGTGGGTGTTGAGGCACAGCTTCCTTCATAGAAAGATGTGTCTCTTGCCCTTTTCTCAAAAGCTATCAGCTGCATGCAAGTATTGTGATTAGTTCTTCTCTCCCCCCTCACACCACCTTTCATTTGGGCAGAAAGCATATATTGGGTAGTTTCTCCTTGGATGTGCATCATTATCATGAGGTCATAATAGCCACTTTCTCCAAGCTGGCAACAGCAGCATTAGGTCACTGAGGCCAGACTCTTTTCATTAGGCAGACAGCATCAGCATCTGGTTACACTAGGCAGTCTCTCCCCATCACATGGGCAGCATCAGTATGCAGAATTGTTGGACTATGTAAGTGTGATCCAGCAGGTATGTGTATACAAGAATGTTAGAGTTGTGTGATCTACATATTGGAACTTATATAACCAATCAGATTATGTCTGGTGTTAGCCAATGTATGTTAAGTGGGTTAACTGCCACATAGATTAAAAAGCAAGTGACAGTTATTCTGTTAGAAAGTCTGTGTAGTCTGTTAGATGCTGTCTGTTAGGAGTCTGCTTGTCTGTTGCTATATCTGATAAGAATATGTTATGAAACAGTTGTGGATCTGTCAAACACACAAGTCTATGTCAAGTACAAAGTCTTCAAGCAATTTTAGTTTATTCTACATATATGTTATACAGTAAATGTTCTCAAAGTTTTACCAAGATTATGAGAATAATAAACTCTAACACAAACAACAAAGATTATCATTCATGATCTCCAATATGTGAGTTTTTTTTAATACTGCCCTTGAACCGCTGCGTACAAACTCTCATATATTTAACAACAGCCACCCTTGGCCCTCTTTAATAGGCAGGCAACATTAGCATGAGTCTCTCTCTGTCATGTAGGCAGCATCAGCATCAAGTCAAATGGTCTTCCACTTTTCTGTAAGCTTCAGCAAGTGCTGAATGATGCTGATGATCACTGACACCTCTGGCCTTACTGAATGTGGGAGGTCCACAATCACATGGTTCAAGTGCTAACTTGCATTGTGCCTTCTGCTCTGTTCTGGGTATTGAGGCAGTTATGAAATAAGGAGGAGGACAGTATGTTTGTACACAAGCCCCTGGCTTGTAGCATTAGAATATATTTATAAAATAACTAAAAAGAATTTTCTTAGTTACTGCTGAGAAATTGGTATATACAGAGAGAGCTATAATGGTGACTAAGTACTTATGTGTAAACAATCAGAAGTTAGAGAGAAAAACTGGGATTTGCTAAAGCAATGTATGTATGACTGCCACTCCTGAAGAAGACTCTATATGCCCATGGAATATAGAGATAAGGAATGCAAATGATAAAATCTCTAGAGTGGAGGTGTTCTTTATTAATATAGTGTTATACTGGAATGTCTCATGCATATTGGTACCTACAAAATCTCATTAATGGTAACATTGGATGGAAACATCAAGGAGCACTGGTGCAGGGCTGACAGAGCTGTTTGTTCATGTGAAGTGGTGAAGGGTTGCCATTCCTGATTCTCAGAACCATTGGTCAATTTGATAGTTCTTGAGAACAAGATATGGAAGATGGTTTGAGGCTTTTTAAAGGAATGTTCTCTTAAGCAACTTTCAGGTATTACACCAAATGCATGGCACCTATATATAAACCACATAGATAATTTAATTCACAGAATTACTGAAATGGAGTGGAGTGAAATAAAAGGAAGGAAGTAAAGAGAGCATGAAGCCAGTTGCTGTCTCTGAGTGGGCACCCACCAGAGGAGGCAGTACTGGGAAGCCATGCCGCTGCCTCTGAGTGAGAGCCTGCTGGAGGAGGCAGGGCTGGGAAACAGAGGTGCCTACGGAATAGCTGTGTAGCCGGAAGGCCGAACCAGCATGAACTGCTGAACTGCAATTCGTGCCCATCTCTAGTTACAACCATTGGTTGGCCATTAAAAGACAAATGAAACAAGCAAACAAAATAGATACCATTTACAAACACAAGAAATCTACAGGGATGTTACATATATGAAACAGATTAGTTTTCTCATTACAGCTATGCAGTATTTCTAATACAATTTAACTGTTGCTTTCTTCATTTAAAATGCCATTGCACAGAATTTTCCGTGGTTCCTCTTGAAGAATCAGAGAGGAGGTAAGAGCCATAAAACCTGGCTACATTTTTTAAAAATTGAAGAAATAAACATAATGAAATGTGCTCAACACTCTCAACCATGCTGGATTGACAAAACCAGAGGTGTTGCAAATATAGCATATGTAAAAGTCTTCCTTCCAGCAGCACTGATAGTAACGAATTGAAATATATTGCTGATAATATCAGTTGTTATCATCATCATGATCATAACAGTCTTACAAACCTAACTATGCTGACCATTTCAATAAAAATACATTCCCCTATTGTGCATTGCAGGCAGAGATAAGTGATTTCCCCAAAGCCTTCTCTCACATAAGAGATGTAAACCATTACATTCATCTTTGTATGATTTGTTGGGCGAAGGATGGATTCTTTCCTTTTTATGGTGAACTAGCTAGCTTTATGGATTCTTCTTTTTCTTGGAGAAAATGTGCTAATTTCATGGATTGTGGGGAGGGGTGGTTTCTTTGGGGTTTTTTGCACACTCACCAAAATGCGCAACATTGGAAAATACAATAATGGTTGACTATATGAATTAAATAGCATTGCATAGTAGTCTTCAATTACAGAGCACTCAGCAGTGAAATGGGAGGAAATTTTATTTCTTCTTCCAGTTCAGCATTAGACAAAATACATTCAACAGGCCCTGCTGAACTCTTGCTTATTCACAGGAATGTTTTCCAGAAGATTGCAGCCTAAGTTGATTTTAGGGAATGGGAAAGATCTGTTGAGAAACAGATTGGAAGGATGCACAGAAACAGATTGGGCAGGACTTCTAATAGGAAATGACGAGCAATTGCCTTGGGACACCCCCACCCCCATGGCAAGTTCTTCAGTGGTGAATTGTGTGCAGAGTTGCCACTTACTATTCCATTCTTGATTTAAAAAATTAAACAAACCAGTGTGTTTTAAAAACACGTATGCTTCTTTACTTTAAAAGTAGCAAAATGTCATTGATTAAGGTGTCAACGCCAGTCTCTTCTGAATAGACTTGCATTCCACTTGAAGATGCTGTGTATATCTTGAAGGTGCTGCAGGACGTGTTGCAGTACCTGCATGTCCAGGTAGCCTTGCTCAGCTACAGACACTTTTTACCAGCCTTAGCTGGTTCACTTCCTGCAACATCTGGAAAAAAAACCCAGATCTGGCCTTGACTGCATTCAGACCGGACAACAAAAAAAAAAATTCCATTCCATGTCAGGTTGCAGGTATTCATTCATAGCATTCCATCTCACTGATTAAAAATATAATTTTTGAGGAAGTAATGAGGTATGTTTTGAGGTAGGTGGAAGAGGTGTCTAAGGAAGTGGACTTGTCCACAAAACCTCACATTAAAATACAGCAGTTAGTCTTTAAGGAGCCACAATTTTTTTGTCATCTTTATTTATTTTTATTTTTTTTGTCTGATAAAAATACAATGTTTATAATGATGTGCCACCCAGTCAAATCTGACTTATGGCAACCCATTCCAGCTTTTCTTTTCTAGGTATAAAGTGGTTTACCATTCCCTTCTTCTCAGAGCATTCTGGGGCTGTGCAGCTTGCCCAAGGCTACACAGGCTGGCTGTTTTCCTGGGAGGCACACTAGGGATCAAACTCCCGTCCTTTAGCTCCAGAGCCAGATACTTGATTCACTGAGCTATCCAGCCAGCCATTAAAAATATGCATGAAGCTTTTATTGAACTATTTGGCTTTTGGCATATTTTGTGACAAAATATGTATTTCTAAACATAATTTCTCAGAAACTACTCATTTCTAAGTTTACTATCTGTTAGAATGGACATGGGATTTTTTTTGGTGTAAAAAAAGAGAAAGAGAAATGGTTTCTAAAGTTCAGAGAAGTCTGAAATCTGAAGAATAACCATATTAGAATCTGCAAACTAGTCCAGGAAACGGGCATCATTTTGGTTCACTCAAATCTGTGAACTAAACAAAATCCACATCCATTTCTAATTCCTTCTTCCCACAAGATGCAGTCTGCACTTTTTCCATTTTCAGCTAAGCTTTATTTAGGAAGCACTTTTGGTGTTCTACTTTCTCTGACACGGTTTTAAGCTGTTCTCGTTGAGGGCCGCTGCGTTTACTTCCTGTGCTTTTAACACTGTTGTTTTGACATGAATCTTTACTTCTATTTTATACTGACCTGTATGCAAATAGGATTAGAAAGTGGGATGTACATAAAGCCAAACAGATAGAAAAAAGAAGGAGGGAAAGAACTTAGTCATTTCTAATATTATATTCCAAGATCCACTGATGAGTTGAAAAGAGAGCTTTATTTCAAAACCTGGTATAAAACCTCTAATCCTTTCATCTCTGTTAATACCTGGCATCCCTTTAATACATACATCGGATTAAGTGAGAATAAACAAGAAGGACAAATACTTAGCTGAGATCTCATTTCTAGCAGTGGTCTCATATATGCTTTGCAAATTGCAACCTAATGGTTGCCACCAGAGGGAGAAAGGGAGTATAACATACCGTACTTCACTGTAGAGAAAACAAAGAAAGGGGGGGATGTGTTAGATATCACAGAGCAATTTCATAGGCAACATTCATTTAAAATTATTATCACATTTCTCTTGAGACCAAGTTGGAGGTAGCTGGGCAGGTGCAGGCCTACAAGAGCAAGTCTTGGCTCAAGTCTCAGGAAGAACTAGTGATGAAATAAAATGCACCCTGGCTCAACATTCATTATGCCTATAGCCGTATACTTCGTTTCATTTCTCACTGAGTATCAGTTTCATCTACTGCATGACTTGGCTGGTTTTCCCCCACACACACTTTTTGTTTTCCTTCTTTACTATAGAGGCAAGTGTATCTTTCATCTTAAATCTGATTTGATGTTGCTATTCAGCTTCTTGAGGTAGACCGTCAGATTAATGGCCATGCTGAAGAAAAATTCTTTTTGTTCTGTTGGGTAACTCCATGTTTGAGACTCACCTGCAGCTCAAGGAGCCAAAAGCAGTTTGGGGAAAGAAAAGAAAAAAAGCAAGTTACAGCTCCTGCTAGCAATATAAGTTTGAAGAAATTTTAAGAAGCCTTCACTGCAAAGAATGAGGAAGCTAACATAACACTCTTGGCGTTTGGCTAGCCTGTTTGATTTGTTTGTTTTGTTTGTTTGTTTGTTTTTCCCTCTTTTCCTTGCAACATTTTTGGGAAAGTATGTAATGGGTGTGAGGGTTCTAAAGATGGCTCTTCTTTCTCTCCAAATAAATTAGCAGACTTGCAAGGTTTGGAAATTGGAGTAACGTTTATTGCGTTATTTAACAGAAAACCAGTGTCAACAAAAGCATTCCAAGTTTTGTCACCTCCTAACAATGGGTCAGAGAGGGGTTTCCAACTTTCTTCTTTAAAGGGGTTTCCCCCAACAGTGTCCCAAGGACCCGGCCAGTCACCCAGTGGATCAGAGTTCAGTAGTAGTCCGGGTTCTCCCTCCAATAGGGGTACTGTGTCCTCGTCCCGGACATCCACCCAGGCGGAGTCCCTGGAGGGTGTAAAGGTCTGCCATGGTCCGACGGGTACCCCCTCATCTGGGTCTCCATCACCCTCCATTCAATTCTTTCTCTCTTTTCTCTCTCCACACGCTCTTTTTCCTCCCTCAATTTCCTCCTCCACTCTTTAGCCTCCGTCTCACCCCAATAAGATGGTCTCGGGGTCAGTTCTCTCCGCCTTCTATAGTCTGCCTCCTCCTTTGGTATTCAGAACCTTTCCCACTTCCCAGTCCATGGGTCTTGCATCCAAACCCATTCCCAACCTCGAGGCAGCTCCCCTTCTCTCCCTTTTATATCAGCAAACCCCGCCTCCACCTCTACCCGGGGTTTTCGTTCCTTTCCCGCCAAGGTTTTCCCACTTTCCTCAAGCATCAACTTTCGTACTTCTTCCTCCACTGGTATGGGGTCTGTCTCTGTAGTCGCTGTCTTTTGAGAAAGGGCCATGGGTGAAGTTTGTACCCCTGTCTCTACAGAGGGGGGACGAGACGGCACTCCAGCGAGAATAGGTGTTTTCTCACCTCCAGCCTCACAATGGGGAAAACAAATGAAACCAGCAGTTGTCCTGGCTGCAGTTATGGATGAACTCTAGAGCTGAGCTCTAATCAGAGGCTGGAAACACCTTGAAATGACTCATGAACTTCCAAACTCCAGTTATTTGCTCTAAGCATGCAAAATGACTATAATTGTATCTATACCTATGCCTATAAAGGTAAAGGTTCCCCTTGACATTTAGTCCAGTCGTGTCCAACTCTAGGGCACGGTGCTCATCCCCGTCTCCAAGCCGTAGAGCCAGCGTTTGTCCGAAGACAGTTTCTGTGGTTACGTGGCCAGCGCGACTAGATACGGAATGCCGTTACCTTCCCACCGTGGTGGTACCTATTTATCTGCTCGCATTTTTACATGCTTTCGAATGGCTAGGTTGGCAGGAGCTGGGACAAGTGACGGGAGCTCACTCCGCTGCGTGGATTCGATCTTACGACGGCTGGTCTTCTGACCTTGCAGCACAGAGGCTTCTGCGGTTTAACCCGCAGCGCCACCACATGCCTATACCTATAAATATAAATATAAATGATGCTCTAAACATCATTTCTGAAACTCCCCATCACAACTGGACCAAAATGCATACAAAATAGCCTATATGGATTTAGTTCAGTCTCCAAACTGAATAGCATTAAAAAATGAGTCCAATCTGATTCACATTTTCAGAACTAACGAGCAGATTGGAACACAGTTATCCTGCTGACTTCATTTCTCTGATTATTGCAATTCAGTACTTTTTCATATACTGTGTATCATCTGCAAATAGGGGAGCTACAGACAGGAAACATGGGAATTGAGATATAACACTTTCAGTTCAAGAAAGTTGCTTCTCCAAGGATCAATGTAAAATTGTGAGTTTCTTGCTACTAAAAAGGAAGTTGAGCAGCTCATAATCTAATTGTTGTAGCAAATGCTTAACTAATTTATCAAACACTGAAATCTATACAGATGTAATTTTCCAGCTTATACCCTAGCAGCTCTACAAATTTCTGGCTTACATTTTACCAAGTTCTTGCTTGGAGAGGAAGTAAATTATATAATCAGAATTAAATTGTGTTCCTGAAAGTGTTGTTCCAGCTATTGTTTCAATTTTACTCATACGCGTTTTTTTCATCATTGCAGTCCTTTTTGTATGTTTTCTGATTCACTCAGAAGCCTCACTGAAATGCTTTTATTTCTTCTAATTAAATTTATAAAGTTGTTCATAACATAACCAAATTAGATTCCCCTTTACCAGAGGAAAGAGGGTTAGTATTAGATGCTGCTAAGCACCACACAAATAAAATGAAAACATTTTAACAATCAGGTCCAAAACCAACACATTCTGTTAAACAACTGAAACAAGAGAGCTGTTGAAATTAACCAGCTACGTAAGTTGTAAATTGAACAGTATGCAAGTAACAACAACTATTATTATTATTATTATTATTATTATTATTATTATTATTATTATTATTATTATTATTATTATTATTATTATTATTGTTATTATTATTACAGTGGTGCCTCAACTTACGACCGTCCCTACTTATGACCATTTCGAGTTCCGACCAGCTCCGGCCGCAAAATTTTTCTTCGACTTGCGGCCGGAGCTTCCAGTTACGAACACAAAAAGGCAGGGGGAAAAGGCGGGAAATTCAAATTTCTAACTGTAGGTGGCGAAGAGGCTGCTTCTTTGTAGCTCTTTCGCCCCAGCAGTTAGTGTGCAATCAGAGGAGGCTGCCTGGTAAGGTAAGGTGCTGTTTTCTGCTTTTTAAAAACTGTTCTGGGTGGGTTTTGCAGTGTGGTTTTGGGCTGGGGGGTATGTTTCTGTGCTGTGTTGTTTTGTTTGTTGGTGATTTTTTTTTTTGCAGCCCCAGCGCCTTCGGGGCTTGCTTTGCTGTTTATTTTTGGTTTGGGGGTTGTTGTTTTGTTTGTTTGTTTGTTTGTTTTTTTGCAGTCCCAGCGCCTTCGGGGCTTACTTTGCTGTTTATTTTTGGTTTGGGTTTTTTTTTTTAAGCCCCAGCGACGGAGCTTGTTGTGTGCTTTATTTTTGGTGTTTTTTTTTAAAGCCCCAGCGACGGAGCTTGCTTTGCTGTTTATTTTTGTGTGTTTTTTTGTTTGTTTTTTAAAGCCCCAGCGACGGAGCTTGCTGTGTGCTTTATTTTTGGTGTTTTTTTTTAAAAGCCCCAGCGATGGAGCTTGCTTTGGTGTTTATTTTTGGTTTGCTTTTTTTTTAAGCCCCAGCGCCTTCCGACTGGGCTTGCTGTGTGCTTTTTCTTTTCTTTTTCTTTTTTTTGCCGGAACGGATTAATCACGTTCCAGTGCATTTCAATGGGAAATGGTGCTTCGACTTACGACCATTTCAAGTTATGTCCATATTCTGGAATGGATTATGGTCGTAAGTCGAGGCATCACTGTATTATTATTTTTTTCTGGGTCGTTCCATAAGTTGTTCCTCTATTGATATGTTTTCTTCCACTATTGTGTCTACCTCTACCCTCCATTTATCTTCCATATTATGGTCATTGTCCTGTGTTGATTTTGCCACCTTTTCTAGTTCTTGCAATTCCAGTTCTGAAAACACTTTACTCCAGATGATAAACCTTCTCTGGTCCATTAATCGTTGTTCAGTTATGTCACTACTTGGGTGTTTCCTTTTCCAAATTTCCATCATTTCTTTTTGAAGACCAAAAGCTGTTTGGTTTGCCTCGTAATAACATTTCATAATTTCACGATTTTCAGCAAGAGTCCAAGTTTTGCGTTTACGTTGTTCCAGTAGCTTTGCAGCAGTCTGTCCTGGTCCCTCAACAGGGTCTGTTGAGCCCTGTAGCCCATTTGTCTCCAGATGCCCAGGGGCTATAGCATCTGACGCGGTCCTTGTTGACCCAGGTGACAACCGATCCAGTATGGATTTCTGTTTATTTCCTCTCATCATAATTGATGGTTGGTGGACACAGTTGGTCTCAACTGAGACCTGTCTGGCTCCAGAGACCCTTCAGCATAGCTCTCAACCTCACTGAAGCACACAAGCACCTCCACCTCAACAAGGCCTGTGCCCATGGAGCAGAGAAAAATTACTGAAAACAGTGAAAATGGAGAATATTTTGAAAACAACAGAAACAAAGGCTCAGTATTAGAAACAGCAATTTGAAAATAAATTAAACAGCTGGAAAAATAAACCACTACATGGACAACACCTGAGAAATATTGATGGAAAGCATGATCATAATTCAACATGGGCATAGCTAAAACTGGAGACCCTTAAGAAAGAAAGCGAAGGCTTGATTTTTGCTGCACAAGAACAAGCACTCCAAACCAATGTGATGAAAGCTAAGATCCAACAGCAAATGTCAACTCTGCCAAGAAAAAGATGAAACTGTGTCACACCTCATCTGCAAATGTCCAAAGATTGCACAAACAGATTACCAAGTTAGACATGATAGAGTGGCAAAGTTAGTGCACTGGTCATTATGCAAAAAATATAACTTGCCGGCCTCCAAAAACACGTGGGAACATCAGGTAGAGAAGGTGTCAGAAAATGAGGAAATCAAAATCTTGCAGGATTTCCGGATCGAAACAGACAGATAAATTGAACATAACACACCAGACATAGTAGTAATAGAACTATCCCACACACTACACCAGAACACAGACAGAGTTCTAGCTCCTGTCCTCTGAAAATGCCGGCCACAGAGACTGGCAAAACTTTAGGAAGAAAAACCTCCAGAACACGGCCAAACAGCCTGAAAACCTACAACAACCATTGGATCCCAGCTGTGAAAGCCTTCAAGAATAAAATGTCTGGATAATTGACATTGTAATTCCAGGGGGATGCCAGAGTTGAAAATAAAGAATTGGAAAAACTAACAAAGTACAGAGACATAGCAATCGAAACATCTTGCCTCTGGAAGAAACACACTTCAGTGCTCCCTGTAGTCATTGGGGCTTTGGGAACAATACCAAGAAATTTCACACAGTACTATAAGCAGTTGCAGATCTCAGAAATCACACCACCATCAGAGCTACAAAAACCAGCAATATTAGGAACAGCATACATATTGTGTCGATATTTAACAGATATTTTGTTTTTTGGTTAAAACTCGTATCTGTTATATAATGCCAGTCAATATTTTTATAATTTTGACTGTGCCTGCAGTTTTTTAATAATAATAATAATAATAATAATAATAATAATAATAATAATAATAATAATAATAATAATAATGATGATGATGATGATGATGATGATGATGATGATGATGATGATGTGCCTTCAAGTCAATTCTGACTTGTGCTCACCCATTTTGGTGTTTTCTAGGTATGGGGTACTTAGAAGTGGTTTATGATTCCCTTCTTCTGCCGTGCACTCTGGAACTGTATAGCTTGCCCAGGGCTACATAGGCTGGCTCTTTTTTCTGAGAGGCAGAGTGGGGAACTGAACACCCAATCTCTGGCTCCATAGCCAGATATCTAACTCACTGAGCTATCCAGCCACCTAAAAGCTACAATGCAACTTAACAATATTTCCCATGGTGGTTTATAATATTTGTTTTCTCAAATATAAAAATGAGAGTCTTGTTCATTCTGCTCATGTACTAGCAGTTTAGCATTTTATAGAGCTCTCATAGGGAGGTATCCAGTATTTTCCTGAGGAAGCAGAAGTACTATTGGCAACCAACATACAGCCCATGTATGTGCAAGAGCTATACTGGTGAAGTGCTTGCAGAGCATTAGGCTCCACCGATAGGCACATAAATTTTGCTCTGGGAATGATTAGTTGTAATTATTTCATAAAAAGATGGCATCACTATTTTGCAGTCAGATGCTTTATAGTATTTACTAGCTCAAACATCAGACATTCCACCAATCCAATGAGAGTGATCCAGTAGGAGACCACCTCTGCTTAGAGGGAGTGTACAGACCTCCTGATTAAGAGTCCAGATGGTGCCACCAGGAATTTTACTTTGAGGAGAGCAGTGTCTTATGGCTTGAGAGGGAGCCTCATGCCAAACCTGTGGACATTTGGAGCACCCATCAGCAGTACTTCCAAATAAGATGCATCCATCCAATGGACCCAATTTTGCAATGTTGACAATAATGCATATTGGAAGGAAAACACATGCCCATGAAAAAATGAATCCAAATTTCATTTAACATGGTACAGATTTGGATTAATCAGATAGCTCAGACTTCATGTTGAATATCCCAAAGTTTCTTTGTCTTTCTTTCTTGACATTTTATTTCCTTCAAACCAGATGATCAGAATAGTAAATATCTACACAAGCAAAGAGCTCATCTGCACACACAAAAGACAAACTGAGGCCCACACAGCTTGTTTACACAGAAGACAGTTTGTGTGGATTAGCTTCTTCAAATAGTTGCAGTTGCTGTACTGACAGATTAATTCCCAGGCAAAGACTTTGCCTACTGTCTAGGCTTCTCTGGTATCCAAAGCATTACGACCATTTTCCTTTATCGTTGATAATTTCAGCAAACAAAATAGCATGATCTGTCTGTCCATATCTATAAGGATAAATCTGACCCAGGACGTTTTGTTGCTTGAAGTAAAGGGTAAGATTATGCCCTCAATTCACTCCTCATACAGAACTTGCCTAGACTGGCAGCTGAGTCTTACATCAAGACCTCAACAAAATTAAAGGGGGAAAAGAGAGAGAGAGAGAGATTGAGAGTGAGGTAAAGCACAAAATGCTGTGGCACCTTAAATATTGACAGATTTTTTTGAGTAAGTCTTCATCAATCAAAATCCACTTCTTCAGACACATAAAGTATATTCTTTATTTATACTTACCTCCATTGTGGCAGGATCATAAATAATAGGTAAGTGAGGATATAGCCAATAGAACATGTGACAAAGCATCTTTAAAACAGGCATGGGACTATCAAGAGATTAATTACTTATTGCAGGCCATGGCCAGGGTGATTAGTTGTCTGCCAGATGGGTTTGTCCTTCACCCTTCACGGTTTGCTGCCTTGTCGTGGCAAAGGGGCTTGAGTAATTCAGAGAAGCTATGGGCTATGCCGTGCAGGGACACCCAAGACGGACAGGACATAGTGGAGAGTTCTGACTAAACGCGATCCACTTGGAGCAGGAACTGGCAAGCCACTCCAGTATCTTTGCCAAGAAAACCTCATGAACAGAAACAAAAGGCTAAAAAATATGACGCTGGAAGATGGGCCCCTCAGGTTGGAAGGTGTCCAACATGCTACTGAGGAAGAGCGGAGGACAAGGACAAGTAGCTCCAGAGCTAATGAAGTGGTTGGGCCAAAGCTGAAAGGACGCTCAGCTGTGGACGCGCCTGGAAGTGAAAGGAAAGTCCGATGCTGCAAAGAAGAATACTGCATAGGAACCTGGAATGTAAGATCTATGAACCTTGGTAAGTTGGATGTGGTCAAACAGGAGATGGCAAGAATAAACATTGACATCCTGGGCGTCAGTGAACTAAAATGGACGGGAATGGGCGAATTCAATTCAGATGATTACCATATCTACTATTGTGGGCAAGAATCCCGTAGAAGAAATGGAGTAGCCCTCATAGTCAACAAAAGAGTGGGGAAAGCTGTACTGGGATACAAGCTCAAAAATGATAGAATGATTTCAATATGAATCCAAGGCAGACCTTTCAACATCACAGTAATCCAAGTTTATGCACCAACCACCAATGCTGAAGAGGCTGAAATTGACCAATTCTATGAAGACCTACAACACCTTCTAGAACTGACACCAAAGAAAGATGTTCTTCTCATTATAGGGGACTGGAATGCTAAAGTAGGGAGTCAAGAGATAAAAGGAACAACAGGTAAGTTTGGCCTTGGAGTTCAGAACGAAGCAGGGCAAAGGCTAATAGAGTTCTGTCAAGAGAACAAGCTGGTCATCACAAACACTCTTTTCCAACAACACAAGAGGCGACTCTACACATGGACATCACCAGATGGGCAATACCGAAATCAGATTGATTATGTTCTCTGCAGCCAAAGATGGAGAAGCTCTATACAGTCAGCAAAAACAAGACCTGGAGCTGATTGTGGCTCTGATCATCAGCTTCTTATAGCAAAATTCAAGCTTAAACTGAAGAAAGTAGGAAAAACCACTGGGCTAGCCAGGTATAATCTAAACCAAATCCCTTATGAGTACACAGTGGAAGTGAAGAATAGATTTAAGGAACTAGATTTGGTGGACAGAGTGCCTGAAGAACTATGGATGGAGGCTAGTAACATTGTACAGGAGGCAGCAACAAAAACCATCCCAAAGAAAAGGAAATGCAAGAAAGCAAAGTGGCTGTCCAACGAGGCCTTACAAATAGCAGAGAAGAGAAGGGAAACAAAATGCAAGGGAGATAGGGAAAGTTACAGAAAATTGAATGCGGACTTCCAAAGAATAGCAAGGAGAGACAAGAGGGCCTTCTTAAATGAACAATGCAAAGATATAGAGGAAAACAATAGAAAGGGAAAAACCAGAGATCTGTTCAAGAAAATTGGAGATATTAAAGGAACATTTTGTGCAAAGATGGACATGATAAAGGACAAAAATGGTAGGGACCTTACAGAAGCAGAAGACATCAAGAAGAGGTGGCAAGAATACACAGAGGAATTATACCAGAAAGATCTGGATGTCCCGGACAACCCAGATAGTGTGGTTGCTGACCTTGAACCAGACATCCTGGAGAGCGAAGTCAAGTGGGCCTTAGAAAGCATGGCTAACAACAAGGCCAGTGGAGGAGATGGCATTCCAGTGGAACTATTTAAAATCTTAAAAGATGATGCTGTTAAGGTGCTACACTCAATATGCCAGCAGGTTTGGAAAACTCAGCAGTGGCCAGAGGATTGGAAAAGATCAGTCTACATCCCAATCCCAAAGAAGGGAAGTGCTAAAGAATGCTCCAACTACCGTACAATTGCACTCATTTCACACGCTAGCAAGGTGATGCTCAAAATCCTCCAAGGTAGGCTTCAGCAGTATGTGGACCGAGAACTCCCAGAAGTACAAGCTGGATTTCGAAGGGGCAGAGGAACTAGAGACCAAATTGCTAACATGCGCTGGATTACGGAGAAAGCCAGAGAGTTCCAGAAAAACATCTACTTCTGCTTCATTGACTACGCAAAAGCCTTTGACTGTGTGGACCACAGCAAACTATGGCAAGTTCTTAAAGAAATGGGAGTGCCTGACCACCTTATCCATCTCCTGAGAAATCTATATGTGGGACAGGAAGCAACAGTTAGAACTGGATATGGAACAACTGATTGGTTCAAAATTGGGAAAGGAGTACGACAAGGCTGTATATTGTCCCCCTGCTTATTTAACTTATATGCAGAATACATCATGCGAAAGGCTGGACTGGATGAATCCCAAGCCGGAATTAAGATTGCCAGAAGAAATATCAACAACCTCAGATATGCAGATGATACCACTCTGATGGCAGAAAGTGAGGAGGAATTAAAGAACCTCTTAATGAGAGTGAAAGAGGAGAGCGCAAAAAATGGTCTGAAGCTCAACATCAAAAAAACTAAGATCATGGCCACGGGCCCCATCACCTCCTGGCAAATAGAAGGGGAAGATATGGAGGCAGTGACAGAGTTTACCTTCCTGGGCTCCACGATCACTGCAGATGGTGACAGCAGCCACGAAATTCAAAGACGCCTGCTTCTTGGGAGGAAAGCGATGAGAAACCTAGACAGCATCTTAAAAAGCAGAGACATCACCTTGCCGACAAAGGTCCGCATAGTCAAAGCTATGGTTTTTCCAGTAGTGATGTATGGAAGTGAGAGCTGGACCATAAAGAAGGCGGACCGCCGAAGAATTGATGCTTTTGAATTGTGGTGCTGGAGGAGACTCTTGAGAGTCCCCTGGACTGCAAGGAGAACAAACCTATCCATTTTGAAGGAAATCAACCCTGAGTGTTCACTGGAAGGACAGATCCTGAAGCTGAGGCTCCAATACTTTGGCCATCTCATGAGAAGAGAAGACTCCCTGGAAAAGACCCTGATGTTGGGAAAGTGTGAAGTCTAGAGGAGAAGGGGACGACAGAGGATGAGATGGTTGGACAGTGTCATCGAAGCAACCAACATGAATTTGACCCAACTTCGGGAGGCAGTGGAAGACAGGAGGACCTGGCGTGCTCTGATCCATGGGGTCACGAAGATTCGGACACGACTAAACGACTAAACAACAAAAAAATGCAAAGAGATATTCCTAAAGCAGAGGTCAGAGTATATCAAGGAATAGAACTATTTTATATACATAGGATGTTACAGAAAATTGACTTGTATATATATATATATATGTAATGTGTCTAGAAGCCATAATCATTATTTAAGGCCTTATAGACACACTGGAATTTGTGTATCTAACTCCTTTTATAATTCCCCTTTTCTACAACAGCTGCTTTGAGATCCATAACAGAGGCTGAAATTCTATTGGTAGCATAAGTGCAATGTTTCCTGGTAAATAAAACAACTCTACTAAAATTCAGGGGGTGGGCACATGCACCAAGCCAGCGTACCCACATGTTGTTGTTGTTTAGTCATTAAGTCGTGTCCAACTCTTCGTGACCCACATGCCCCCCCCCCTAAGAATCATGGCAGGAAGGAACGGATGGAAAATTACCATTTAGCTTGTTCTGTGAATAGGATTTCAAACATTGTGACCAGGGAGCCTGAAGTGTTCCAAAACTGTTTTCTCTGAAACCATTTTTGATCTTAGATTTGTGTCCATTTATTCTTTTGTACAGAAATTATTCTGAAAGAAATGTCAAGCTGTGCAGAATTCTTCCAGTTCCTGAGTGAAACAACGATTTTCCTGCATAGAATTTACCTGCAAAGGGCATAAGAAATAGCACGGTGCACAAGATTGTTCACAATTTTTGCACAGAATGGCATTTTTCCTATGCTGGAAAAACAGAGGAAACACCAAGCTGGGCAGGATTGTTACAGTTTTGATGCAGAATGCCATCTCTTCCTACATAAGATTCACCAGAAAAGGCATTAAGCTGCACAGGAGTTTCTGCACAGAGCAATGGGCAAAAAACAAAGGGGAGGAAATGAGACTGGAGCCTCTTCATGGGAAGTCAGGAAAACTTGTTTACTCAGGTATAAGTCTTGTGGGGGGGGGGGGAGGAGGTTCAGAATGGCAAGATTCTGAGATTGTGAAGAACAGGAAATTTTGGAAGGACTTATCACATCACTAGTCTCCTGCCACTGAATTCCCCTTGGTTGTCCTTTCCTTTTCTGGTTGAAATCAACTCTGAGGATACACTGGGATGCTGAAACACCATTGGTGGAAGGCTCACATCATGTCTAACCTGGCCGTGCTAACATACGTCTGGGCCAAGCCCCCTGCTACGCTAGAGGATGAACAGCGATTGCTCAGTTCCAATGGTTTTATTTATCCAACCATTTTACTGATTGATTGATCTGTGTACATTTTAGCCAACATGTAGAAAGGCATTCTGTTCTTCTCTGTGAGATATTTGTAACTAACATTTGTTTCAAGGTGTGCAGCACATCAAATACACATACTTGACTCTGTCAAAGCATATTTCCTTCTCAGGTGGCATTTGTATATTCTCTGGAGTCTCTGCATAACCTTTTCATAAATACATACCAACAGCCTTCTGGGTCATTATACATAAATCCAGGATTGTCAATTGAGGACAGTTACTCAGCCTCCTGGCTATCTTTTGCACATATATTTCTTGAAAATATGTTACAAAACTGGTATGTCTATGAGCTTTCAGTTTAACAAGTGCACATCTTTAACAAACTGTCTACAGATCAGTTCAGATTACAGTTGAGTGAATTCAGATCAACAGAATAGCTTGACTCTCCAGGAAACATGCAGACAGAGGGAGAAGCAAATCAAACAAGACACATAGATCTGGCAATAATAGTATTAAACATTTATGAATGCAGTGAATTTCCTTCTACTTTGTAAATAGAATTATCCATTTTACACTCTATTTTTGATGCAGCTGGGATTCCTAATTCACCCAGGAAGTTTCTGTAAAAACAGGGGCTTCCCCTTTCAGTTACAAGTCAGTTCAAGGGAAATCAGACAGCACAGCCTGGTAATTCCGATGTCACATAGTGATTAATCCACTCCGGTTTTAGTCTGTACTCTGGATGAGTTATTCTGGCTCTGCCAAATTGCTCCTTTTTTTTAGGAGGAAAAAATTATGTGTAACAAAGAACAAAAACAAGACAAGACAAAAAGAAAAAAGTGCTGTGGGACTTTTAAAAGTAAGAGACAGATAGTGCACAGTTTTGTGAACACACACTGACTTTATTTTAAACCAAAGTAAATCTATTGACCCTAAAGATGCCACAGAATTTTGTTCTTACGTTGTTTTGTTTTTGTTATATATGCTGAAACAAACTAAAACAATTGCCTCTCTGAAAGGCAACTGTGAGGTTGGTGATTGATTGGTTGGTTGATTTAATGCACAAACATTAAAATATTTGCCACCACAGTCCAGTGGCCTCTTCCAGTTTTTGTGACCTTTGATGTCTATGCAAAACAAGGCTACCCCTGAGATCTTTCCAATACATTTCACTGAAAGGACCTACTGTGAATAAAAGAGAAGAATGCATGAGTCAACCTAGTTTCTCTGTTGAGATCAGTAGGAAAGCATATATGTTCAAGATTTCCTGCTGGGCATCTAAGCCTATATGGATCTCTAAGTTGAGTACAATTCAATGGCATTAAATTAATTGAGAGCTTCACCTTTTGCTTTAATGGGCTGCAGACCTATCATGTAACATGGGTTAATTTGCTTTCTATATCTACAGAAAAAAAGAATGGTGGATTAACTTTGTTGATGTTTCTTCCTGGCTTTTCTGTGATGAAAAGGATTGTGCTTGACTGTGTGAGTGACTTCCGTAGGATGATGGCAAACTATATTATAGGTAATTAAATAAAAGCTGTGAAATGACAGAGTGGTGATAAAATTGACTAATCTTGTAGTTAAAACCCATCACCAGAGCTTTAAATTGAGTGCACCATAATACTCTTAAAATAAGATGTAATTCATAACATGCCATGTGGACATTAACAGGAGCTGTCTTTATAATATTTGTGAACTTCATTATTAAAATTTGGCTCTGTATGGAAGAATTAAATAATTGAATAATGAGAGATATGTTAACTATCCATGAAATTGTTTCATTTGGTCTGCTTTTTAAGTGAATCACCCTAATTCACAAATCCAGGTTTATCTGGAAGTTGAGTCATGGCAACTGGACTTCTTTCTTATTAGGTTGAAACATTTCGCTACTCATCCAAGTAGCTTCTTCAGTCTGAGGAGAGTTGGTAGGAGACCCCTGATATATCCTCCACATTGGTTTCACTTCCCCCTGGTCTGAATAGGCTCGTTAGATGGAGAAAGGACGGGGGTGAGTGAAAATCCCACTTTTGCAGTCCTTCTCCACCCAGTGTCATGGATTGTTAACAATGATTAACAGTGGTCTTTCTGATATGTGGTCCTGATCTTTCTGGGGATGGATGAAAGGGCAGCACGATAAATAGGAGACAGATTGGGTCTAAGGCCTCCACTCCTGTTGAGTGAGGGATTTTCTATATGCACATGTATAGCCTTCCCAACCCTTCTCTTAAGCCACCTATCTTCTTGGTCCAAAATGAGTACATCTTGGTCTTCCTTCTTCTTGGCGTCTGTGGAGGTGGGATGTTTCTTGCTCTGTGGTTTAGTGTTCTGATTACCCCTAGTTTGTGTTGCAATGGGTGATGAGAATCAAACCGCAGATATTGATCAGTGTGCATCAGTTTTCTGTAGATTTCTATTCCAACACTGCCGTTAGATCCTATGATGACTGCACAGTCCAGGAAAGCCAGCCGGTTCTCTTTGGTGTCTTCCCTGGTGAACTTGATGTTTGAGTCCACTGCATTTATGTGGTCTGTGAAGGCCTGCATTGCCTGAATCTTGATCTTCACCCAGGTGTCGTCCACCTACCTGAACCAATGGGCTGGAGTCATCCCCTGGAAGGTGTTTAGTGCCTTCTTTCCCACTTCTTCTATGTACAAGTTGGCAACAATGGGCAACACCAGGGAACGCATGGTATAGCCATATTTCTGTCTGTAAAAGTCACCTCTGTAGATGAAGTAAGTGGTGCTTAGACACAGGTCCAGGAGCAGGCATATCTGGTCTGGGTTGAGGCTGCTTCTGGTATCCTTTGATATCACATCCCTCTTCACCAGCATTCCCACCCCTGATGCCCTAACAGAGACTGGAAGAAGACAGCACCCTCTCCACCAGAATAATACTTTTTATAATTGCATAGGGAGAGTAATTTTTTCACCCTGACAGGATTATGCATAAAGGTACAAGGGCTCTCTCCAGCTTGCAGTCTGTTGCCTTCCCCCTCCAGCCTACTCTTAAAAACACTTTGCTGCACCATTCAACCAGGCACAGAAAACCACTCCCTGCCCCTATGGTTGCAAAGACTGATTACTTCACCTGACACGTAGTAGGATCAATTCTGCCCTCTCTCAGTCTCCCTGTCAAAGAAAGAAATATGGTGATGTCAGTTAGGTCCAGGTATTGCCTGTCTAACTCTACTCAAGGTATCCAGAAGATCTCCAGTTGCTCAATGTTCTTGTTCTCAGAAGCATATCGAATCCAGAACAAGGTTATATTAAGAAACATGGTGAAAAGAGATAAGGCACGGACGTATTGGTAAAAAATAGTCAACTATATTGTAGATGGCTAAGCATGATGTGGAAATGAATCACTAGCAGCCGCATTTCCAAGAAATCTTTGCATTGTAAATTGCACGGTGCCATGTTACTTCTTTTTTGCCTCGACAGACTCTCTGTGTTCTAATTCTCCTATGGGCCTATTATATGCCTAGGTCATAGCTGTAAGGCCATCTCTACTGAATGTGAAAAAAAAACAGAACTTCAATATACTGACACATTAAAAGGAAGTGGTGGTAGCTAGGTGAATGTCATGTGTGCACAGGTGTGCTCCCTAGGAATCGCTTTCATCCTAAGGAAGCCTTTGAGGGCCTCAGATGGGAAGAGTCTTTAATGTCCAAAAATCACCATCATCACCTGTTCTGGTCCCAGAAGTGCAATTTTCAGACGTTAACTATCCCCCACCTCATTCTGAGGCTCCCAAGACTTTCACAAGATAGAAGAGATCCACAGGGAGCATTGAAACGTGGAGGGGGGAGGAGGATTGGAAAATGTAATAAGCAATAAAAAGGCATACATGGAGTTGAACTAACAGGGTTTTGGCCAATAACATGGTTGTTACAGGAAAATTGCTAACAACAGGTCAAACACACAGGTTCAGCAGCAACAGGTTAAACGCACAGATTAAACATGTAGCTTGAGGGTGCTCCTGGATTTGTCTCTGAGCCTCGATGCCCAGGTTTCAGCAATGGCCAAGAGTGCCTTTGCACAATAAAAACTAGTGCACCAGCTGAGCCCATTCCTGGGGAAGTCTGATCTGGCCATGGTGACACATGCCTTAGTTACATCCTGGCTGGATTACTGTAATGCACTCTATGTGGGGCTGCTCCTGGATAGTGTTTGGAAACTTCAGCAGGTCCAAAACATGGCAGCCAGATTGTTAACTGGGACTGGTCATAGGAATCACATAACTCCCCAGTTACAGCAGCTCCACTGGCTGCCATTCTATTTCCGATCAAAATTCAAAGTGTTTGTTCTAATCTATAAAGCCCTAAGCAGCTTGGGTCAAAGGTATCTCAGGGACTGTGTCTCCCATTATGAGCCTGCTCAAGTGCGGAAGCTTCTCTGTGATTTTGCAAATACAAGAACAGGTGATACCTTTAATGAACCGTTAAGAATATAAAAAACAAAACAACCCCCCCCCCCACAGAAAACAAAAAACAAAGTGACCTTTCAATGATAAAACATCTTCTTCAAGGCTGTGCATCAAGTTCTTGTGGGTAGTTCCAAGTTATATGCTGTTATTAATGTCCCAAATCCACATGGCTGATGGTGTTGAAGCCAGGTTCGCTTCCTAGATGGTGATAGTGCAGTATGCAAGTTGTTTTCAAGCTCCTTCCCTTCTGTGATTTTGTTGTCTCTAGGTGCCTGGGGGGAAATTTCCTGGGAGGGGGTTCCCTGTGAGTATGTAACTCAGACATCCAAAACCCAATCTTCACCAAATTTTTGAAGGGACTGTAGAGGAGTGTCAGGGGAAACATCTCTGCAATTTTGTTGTCTCTAGGTGCCTGGGGGTCCATTTTATAGCCCAACAAATCAAAAATTGCTAAAAAAATCATTGATTCATATTTGTCTGGGGCATCGATTCAGACGAATACAAACTGACAAATTAGCAATTTTTGACAAATTTAGCAATCTGTTTCTTTGTTAATCTCTAGTCTCTTTGTTTATCTAGTATACAAATGGAAACTTTAAACCACCATGTATGATAGGAATCACTACTGGATCAAGATGAACATGGTTCTTCAAATTAACCAAGCCCAACAAAATCATCTGAATATTTGTCCTGCAGCCAAAGTTGATCTGTGTGTAAAATGTCAATATAGTATACCAAGTCTCAATTTTCACAGGCTCCTCTGCCTACAAGTTGGAAAAAAGTGTCTATTGTGTAAAACATTGGTCTCCTTATTCTCTGTGAAGCATGACTTTCACAAACAATATCTCTCAGAGGCTGCGTCTAAGTCTATGATAAGCCACAGCATTTAAATTCAGTTAATAATTTCTGACCAGGTAGATCATTCTTTTTTTGATGGCAAAGTGCTCACTCCTACTCCTATACTTGAATTTTATTGAAAGTCTTATTAGGTTATATTAGCTTGCCATCTAAACCCAGAGATTGAAGGCAGATCAAGGGCAGCATAAACTAATTCCCTACTGAGCTAATTTTCAATGCATACTTATGCCTCATTTATGACAAATCTTCCCAAATGCCAGGCAATTCCAAAGCTGATGTATGTCTCCAGGGCAGAGGTACATGTCTTTAATGGTTTTATCATGTCTGCACTTATTTATTTATTTATTTATTTATTTAATAGATTTCTATAATGTCCCATTAGTGCAAGGCAGTATTCTGGGCAGTTCACAAATCAGATAAAATCAAACAGAACAAAAATAACAGTAAGTTAAATAATAAGAGTAATAAAATCAAAAGAAATCATATTGGTTAAAACATCACATCACAAAACACAGACCCATGAAAATTTTACCCATTATAGGGTGGGCAGGGCAAGTGGAAGACTCACATGGGGTTGCTGTCAAAAGCCTTAGTGAAGAGCCGCAGATTAAGCAGCCCCTTGAAGGTAGGCAGGGAGAGGGCCAGGCGCAGCTCAACTAGGAGCAGGTTCTACAGGGCTGGTGCCATGGCCAAGAAGGCCCATCTTCTAGTGGATGTTTTCCTGGCCTCCTTCAGTGTGGCCACCGAGATGAGCATGGCCTAGGAGGATCTGGTGGAATGGGCAAATAATCTTGGGGAAAGATGCTCCAAAAACTAACAGGTTCTCTTGTTATTTCTCAGCTTCAAGAGCCCTGAAATGAATGCTTTCACAATTCTCATTAGTTGCACATACTACATGCAGCACTTTGCAAAATACAAGCCATGCTGTAGGAGAGCTAGTGGTTGTTGCTTAGCTGCACAGCATGCATCAATTCCAAATGGAACATCACTCATAAACCATATTTTTTTGCAAGAACATGCAGCAGGCAGGGATGAGGACTTGGGTCGTGGGACTTATTGTCAAGTCGGACTTATATTGCACCGGTGACTCGACTCAGACTTGGTTTCCCCCCCTCCATGACTTGGAGTCAACTTGGGACTTGGAAGCCACCCATCCCCTCCCTTTTTTCTGGGGAAAAATATTTTTAATAGGGACTCAGACTTGGGGCTTGGGACTTGATACCAAAAACTTGAACTCAGATTTGGGACTTGGTTCCAAAGACTCAGACCTGGACCCAAAGACTTGCAAACATCCCTGGCAATAGGTCCTAAGCTATGTAGAGACATCTTGAGTATCTTTTGGGCCATTAGCATTAAGAAAAAACAAAAGGTACTAGAAACCACTAGGACTTCTTTCCCAGCATGCTGCAAAAAAATGGCTACTTACTGTTTCCTAGAAACATTTTTCATTTCCAACTTTAGTTAAGACATAGTTGAAACTTGAAAGTCTTCCTCTCATTTCTTGCAATTCAGCCAGATTCCTTTGGAAAACAAGTGGAGAAAGAAGCCACAGGAAATTGATATTCACGAACACACCAATGCTGAATCAGTCTGAGGGAATGCTGGGAAACCCTCAACTGTGAAGAAATTCAGGCTGACTTCAGATACCATCTGTGGAGTTCACCCTAAGTTATGCATTGTAAGTTATGCATTATTCATGTTATATGTTAATGTGGTTAAGAGGCGGGGCCGAAAGAGATGCTAAAAAGGCAGAGCCTGAGAGAAGGAGTTCAGTTAGAGTCAGTCTGAGTCTGGAATCGGAGAGAGAAGGATAGTTTGGGGGTCTGAGGAGTAATTAGTTAGAGTGTAACCTGTGATAATTAATATAGAAGGTTAATATTGATGATTGATGAATCTTGAAGAATGTGCTTATGAATTATTCCAGAAACCATCTGTAATTAATAAACTTGTTCTGTTGAAACATCAGTACTGGATGGACCTTCGTCTTTTCTAAGTAAACTAAGTTGATAAAAGAGATCAACTGGTGGCAGTGTATCAGAAGGCGTGCTGAGGTACCTTGTGAGCTCTGTGTTTGGGGAAACAAGCAGGGGCCACGAGGGCGAACGTCACACCATCTAACGGCTATTTCATATGCATGTGATTATATAAGTCTCAACACATCCCTGTCTTCTGTAAGTATCAACAAATATCAAGATGAGCAAGCACTGCAGAGAATGAACAATAGGGATGTGAAGAATACTTGCAAGATTCCTTGATTTTAGGCTATCTCAACATGATAAGACACCTAAACAATGAATTTTGAAGCCCGCAAGATTCCTAATTTCCTGCATGAGTGGGAGACAAAGAGTGCTTCTTTTGTGCTTCCAGCCTTCTCTCTTCCCATGGCCTGGAAAGAGGTCTCAACTCCTTCTCTCACTTGACTCCTGTGCCCTTGTTATCCACAGCTCAAACTCCTAGCTCCCAAGAGTCCAGGGCTGGGTTGTTCTTCTCCCCTAATTGGTTCTGGAATATCATGTTCATCCTCACTAAAGGACTTCCATAGTAGGACATAACACATAATCCCACAAGTCACCCTACTTTCTCTCAGAGCAGCTTAAATGAAATGAAATACAGGATTTTCTTTTGTTTTGTCTATTTTTTTCAAGCTGTACAGTATAACATCCACTATAAAATTAAATGGAAAAAAGTGAGAGACAATAATTTTTTTAAAACCCACAATCCATAGAATTATTAAAAAGAATACCAGGGTTCAGTTTCAGGCATTCTTTGTGTCTCTGATACTCTTTCGGTAGCATATCTTTCCAAAAATTTTGATATTGTCTCTATAGTCCATGCATCTGTTCTGAGAAAAACATAAAATGAATAAAAAGGTAACATATCCTCATAGAAATCATCTCTATCTTGTCATTTTAATTTTTGGGCTAATTTCTCCAAAGTCACCATTTCCCTTAGTCTCTTTACAGATATATTTGCAGGCTCTGGTAGTGTCAGGATTTTTGAATAGCAGATTTGTGGTATAGTCTTGTATATAGTTATATGAACTTTATTAGTTCAGTTTAATTGACCTGTATTTGGAGGAAAGAAGTCTAGTTTTGTTAAATATCTGGCAGATACCTGGAGCTTCTTTTTATACTGAGTAATGATTGATGCTTAGGAATTTTTCCATATAGCAAATCTGGAGAATGGCACTTTATTGCACTTAATTTAGAAAGCATTCTGGCATATGCATTCCCAGGATTTTGATTCAGGGTATGTAGAACAATCTCTGTAGTTCATACTATGAAGAATACCGTGGGAATGGTTTAGGTTTTTTTCATTCTCTTCTTTTTAATGTTATGTGTGAGACAATTCCCCCATCTATTATAGTAGCTGCTCATAGATTTTAGAGAGGGAGTCCCCAAACAATGCTGGGTCTATTGTAATGCATTTTTTTTCCTGTTATCTTAGGTTTATTCCAATACAAGATGCAATCATCTTTCAAAAGAACTGGACCAGAACTATGGTTACAATAAAGGGCAATTCTTTACTGATTGGTTGGCAGTGCCCATCCAGTTGGCAATGAATGAATTTGGCAACTTGATAATGCCTGGCATGATACTGTGCATTGGATAAGATAGGGGCAACTGTTAATGTGCTCTATTGTTTCTGGCTTATCATTGCATGGTTTACCGTCCGATTATTTCTAGCAAGATATTCTACGTTGAATAAGATAGAGCAGCTGTTAAACATACAATTGTTTCTCATTCTGATTCTATGTGTTTTCTGCAGATGCAGGAATGTACCTCACACTTGCGTCTAGCCTGAAACCAAACATAGTGGCTTCAAGTGTTCTGTGCGAACACTCCAAAACCGTTGAAGAGTCAGGGTCAAGTGTCGAATGGAACACTCAAAGCAACCTGATAGAACCACCACTCCCAACAACCTTGAGAAGGAGCACAGGGCTCCCATTATTTGCAACTTCAGATTGGGGAACTTGCAAGTGTCCGTGATCCCTGGCTGGAAATGAGGGGCCTGTTTTATGTGATTCTTCTGTGCAATCAGAAGAGCAACTGCCTGCTTAACAGAAACAGTGGCTGAAATCCTGTTGTGTGTAGTTCTCTCACGAGAACAGGCACATTTGAATCAATGGAGTTTATGGAGCAGTTGACTCACCAAATTCCCACTGATTCAGGGGACCTATTTTAGTGTGAGCTACTGTGTTAATTAGACATGGGGATGAATATAAAAACGAATTAGGATATTCAACGAATATCCCTGATTCGTCAGATATTTGTTGCTTCGTATTCTTGGGGTCCAGAGACCCCGACAATACGAAACAATAATTATAACCCCTTTTATATTCATCCCTTCGTTCCCTTTCTGCTTATGCCTGCGTGGATCAGCTGTTCCTCAGGAGCATAAGCAGAGAGAGATTTTCCCTTCAGGCAGCTTGCTAGCTAAAGCCTGCCCGAAGGGAATCCCACCCCTGGGGCTGCGGGATGGCTTGGTTCCCCTTTCCTCTTCTTCCTATACCCACGCAGTATAGGAAGAGGAGGGAAAAAGGGATCAAAGTGGGATCAAAACACATCGGGGCTGTGGGATGGCTTGGGTCCCCCTTTCCCTATGCCACAGGGGCATAGGAAGAGGAGGGAAGGGATCAAAGTGATCCCCCAACTCCACTGCCTTTGCAAAGGCAGCAGGGGTGGGGGATCGCTTGGGTCCCCCTTTGCTCCTCTTCCTATGCCCTGGCAGAGATAGGAAGAGGAGTGTATCCTGATCCAAGTGATCCCCCAACCCCGCTGTCTTTGCAAAGGCAGCAGGGCTGGGGGATCGCTTTGATCTCTTCCCTCCTCTTCCTATGCCGCACGGTATAGGATGGCTATGGGGGCTGGGGCTGGTTTTTTTGTTTGTTTGTTTGTTTTTTGACAGTCTCATGAGCTGTCTAAAAAACAAATGACCCCATGAGCCAATGAATTGATTTGTGGTTCATTGGGCCACTTGGGAGCAATTCATGGTTCATGGGTCATCAAGTTTGATGACCACAAACTAAGACGAAGCCCCATTGTGGCTCTTCATCCCCATCTCTAGTATTTCAGCCAGTGTATTTACTCAAATGTTTTCACATGTATTTTCTTTGCCTTTCTCAAGGCTTATTCAGGCATTCACCTGATCACACATAAAGGTAAAACTGGGGACACAGAAATGGTCACACTCATAAACCTCACCTCCTAATGTTGGGACACAACCAGAAATAAGAGCTTCATGCACTGCACATGAAAATCCAAAGAGGACTCTGCAACTGCATTTGGTTGAACACATTATAAAGTTGTAATGATCAGGACCCTAATCATGCATCCCTGCTGTTCCAAGCTGATTTTTATAAATTTCACTGGAAATGAGCCACAAGTTTACTCATAGCAAAAAAAAGCGACACAACTTTGTTAAAACACAAAATTCAAGATATGTACAAATTGAGAAAACGGTCTAAAAAGAATTAACTTCAAAACTTTTCCAGACTTACTCAATTGTACAAGCTGGTTCCTGCACTGAGAAAAAAAAGCAGTGTACATCCCATTCATTTTGTCTCTACCTACTCTTTATGGAGTAGGTAGAGCTGGGGGATCACTTTGATCCCCTTCACGGATTGCTGCCTTGTCGTAGCGAAGGGGCTTGAGTAATTCGGAGAAGCTATGGGCTATGCCGTGCAGGGACACCCAAGACGGACAGGTCATAGTGGAGAGTTGTGACTAAACGCAATCCACCTGGAGCAGGAACTGGCAAGCCACTCCAGTATCTTTGCCAAGAAAACCCCATGAACAGAAACAAAAGGCTAAAAGATATGATGCTGGAAGATGAGCCCCTCAGGTCGGAAGGCGTCCAACATGCTACTGAGGAAGAGCGGAGGACAAGGACAAGTAGCTCCAGAGCTAATGAAGTGGTTGGGCCAAAGCCAAAAGGACGCTCAGCTGTGGACGTGCCTGGAAGTGAAAGGAAAGTCTGATGCTGCAAAGAAAAATACTGCATAGGAACCTGGAATGTAAGATCTATGAATCTTGGTAAGCTGGATGTGGTCAAACAGGAGATGGCAAGAATAAACATTGACATCCTGGGCGTCAGTGAACTAAAATGGACGGGAATGGGCGAATTCAATTCAGACGATTATCATATCTACTATTGTGGGCAAGAATCCCGTAGAAGAAATGGAGTAGCCCTCACAGTCAACAAAAGAGTGGGAAAAGCTGTACTGGGATACAATCTCAAAAATGATAGAATGATTTCAATACGAATCCAAGGCAGACCTGTCAACATCACAGTAATCCACGTTTATGCACCAACCACCAATGCTGAAGAGGCTGAAATTGACCAATTCTATGAAGACTTACAACACCTTCTAGAACTGACACCAAAGAAAGATGTTCTTGTCATTATAGGGGACTGGAATCCTAAAGTAGGGAGTCAAGAGATAAAAGGAACAACAGGTAAGTTTGGCCTTGGAGTTCAAACTGAAGCAGGGCAAAGGCTAATAGAGTTTTGTCAAGAGAACAAGCTGGTCATCACAAACACTCTTTTCCGACAACACAAGAGGTGACTCTACACGTGGACGTCACCAGATGGGCAATACCGAAATCAGATTGATTATGTTCTCTGCAGCCAAAGATAGAGAATCTCTATACAGTCAGCAAAAACAAGACCTGGAGCTGATTGTGGCTCTGATCGTCAGCTTCTTATAGCAAAATTCAAGCTTAAACTGAAGAAAGTAAGAAAAAGCACTGGGGTAGTCAGGTATAATCTAAACCAAATCCCTTAAGAATACTCAGTGGAAGTGAAGAACAGATTTAAGGAACTAGATTTGGTGGACAGACTGCCTGGGGAACTATGGATGGAGGCTCGTAACATTAAACAGGAGGCAGCAACAAAAAGCATCCCAAAGAAAAGGAAATGCAAGAAAGCAAAGTGGCTGTCCAATGAGGCCTTACAAATAGCAGAGAAGAGAAGGGAAACAAAATGCAAGGGAGATAGGGAAAGTTACAGAAAATGGAATGCAGATTTCCAAAGAATAGCAAGGAGAGACAAGAGGGCCATCTTAAATAAACAGTGCAAAGAAATAGAGGAAAATAATAGAAAGGGAAAAACCAGAGATCTGTTCAAGAAAATTGGAGATATTAAAGGAACAATGACCTCACAGAAGCAGAAGACATTAAGAAGAGGTGGCAAGAATACACAGAGGAATTATACCAGAAAGATCTGGATTTCCCGGACAACGCAGATAGTGTGGTTGCTGACCTTGAGCCAGATATCCTGGAGAGTAAAGTCAAGTGGGCCTTAGAAAGCATGGCTAACAACAAGGCCAGTGGAGGTGATGGCATTCCAGTTGAACTATTTAAAATCTTAAAAGATGAGGCTGTTAAGGTGCTACACTCAATATGCCAGCAAGTTTGGAAAACTCAGCAGTGGCCAGAGGATTGGAAAAGATCAGTCTACGTCCCAATCCCAAAGAAGGGCAGTGCCAAAGAATGCTCCAACTACCGTACAATTGCACTCATTTCACACGCTAGCAAGGTTATGCTCAAAATCCTCCAAGGTAGGCTTCAGCAGTATGTGGACCCAGAACTCCCAGAAGTACAAGCTGGATTTCGAAGGGGCAGAGGAACTAGAGACCAAATTGCTAACATGCGCTGGATTATGGAGAAAGCCAGAGAGTTCCAGAAAAACATCTACTTCTGCTTCATTAACTATGCAAAAGCCTTTGACTGTGTTGACCACAACAAACTATGGCAAGTTCTTAAAGAAATGGGAGTGCCTGACCACCTTATCTATCTCCTGAGAAATCTATATGTGGGACAGGAAGCAACAGTTAGAACTGGATATGGAACAACTGATTGGTTCAAAATTGGGAAAGGAGTACAACAAGGCTGTATATTGTCTCCCTGCTTATTTAACGTATATGCAGAATGCATCATGCGAAAGGCAGGACTGGATGAATCCCAAGCCGGAATTAAGTTTGCTGGAAGAAATATCAACAACCTCAGATATGCAAATGATACCACTCTGATGGCAGAAAGTGAGGAGGAATTAAAGAACCTCTTAATGAGGGTGAAAGAGGAGAGCGCAAAAAATGGTCTGAAGCTCAACATCAAAAAAACGAAGATCATGGCCACTGGTCCCATCACCTCCTGGCAAATAGAAGGGGAAGATATGGAGGCAGTGACAGATTTTACTTTCCTGGGCTCTATGATCACTGCAGATGGTGACAGCAGCCACGAAATTAAAAGACGCCTGCTTCTTGGGAGGAAAGCGATGACAAACCTAGACAGCATCTTAAAAAGCAGAGACATCACCTTGCCGACAAAAGTCCACATAATCAAAGCTATGGTTTTTCCAGTAGTGATGTATGGAAGTGAGAGCTGGACCATAAAGAAGGCTGACCGCCAAAGAATTGATGCTTTTGAATTGTTGTGCTGGAGGAGACTCTTGAGAGTCCCCTGGACTGCAAGGAGAACAAACCTATCCATTTTGAAGAAAATCAACCCTGAGTGCTCACTGGAAGGACAGATCCTGAAGCTGAGGCTCCAATACTTCGGCCATCTCATGAGAAGAGAAGACTCCCTGGAAAAGACCCTGATGTTGGGAAAGTGTGACGGCAAGAGGAGAAGGGGACGTCAGAGGACGAGATGGTTGGACAGTGACATCAAAGCTACCAACATGAATTTGACCACACTCCGGGAGGCAGTGGAAGACAGGAGGGCCTGGCGTGCTCTGATCCATGGGGTCACGAAGAGTCGGACACGACTTAACGACTAAACAACAACAACTTTTTATGGAGGCCCTCCAATTCATGCATGCACCCTCAAGCCTCTGGAAGTATGAACCAAGCAAGCCAAAAAGAAGGGGGGTCTTTCCTTGATCTGAAACCATGAGGCCTCTTCTTTTTCTTCATTTTTCTTCTTGGGCCCTACTGCCTGCAGTGCCCTGTGCTTAGTTACTTTCACCCACCTAATAATCCTGGCTGGATAGCTCAGTGAGGTATCTCACTGTGGAGCCAGAGGTTGGAAGTTCAATTCTCCACTGTTTATCCCAGAAGAGCCAGACTGTGTGGCCTTGGGCAAGCTGCACAGTTCCAAGATGTCCCGAGAAGAAGGAAAGAGTAAACCACTTCTGAGTACTCTTGACTTAGATAACCCTGAAAAGGACTGCCATGAATCAGAATGGCCAATGTATCCACTACCACCATCTCATAATGTAAAGAAATATAGCTTCACAAGCCCATTAGACTTGAGAAGTGGTGTCTCAAGGTTTGATTCTTTCTTTTTTAATTAGTCCATGGTAGTGGTTCCCAACCTTGGGTCCCCTGATTTTCTTGGACTATAACTCCCAGAAATCCCAGCCAGTACAGCTAGTGGTAAAGGCTTCTAGGAGCTTTAGTTCAAGAACATCTGGGGACCCTGGGTTGGGAACCACTGGTCTATGGCAAACAATGATCAGGGAACAGACACATTTGTGAGGAGTTATCCCATGTATTTGTGAATGACAAAAGGCTAAATACTATTATTTATAAGGAACAATGACTGTTATAGTCACCATGACCACCTGGGCTTCTGACTATGAGGTTTATCAAAGGTCACCCTAAATATATATTTGCATTAACATGTAGTTTCTCTAGGTCACATTGTGTGCAAGGTAAGTGAGAGGGATAACAAGCACTAAGCCAACAAATTTACAAAAGTCCATTTATGCTAACATAAAGATATATACTTGTACATTTGATCCAATATGTTTGCTCAAAACAGATACCATTTTAAAGCCATGTGAATTCGTTTTTACAGAACTGGAGTTCCCATGGAGAGAACTTTAGAAAAAAAATTCCCATGGCAATTTAGTTTTTGTTGCTTGTTTAAATCAGGAAATTTTATTTTGAATTGAAGTTACAAATAGGAACGAAAAGGAAGAAAGTCCCATAAAACAATAACATGAGATCACTGCAGAAATAATCTTGCTGATTACAGTTGTCAGTATGCTTATGAAGCAGCTGGAGTAAAAAAAAAATAAGGGCCAAGCAGCTGCTTTCCAGAGTGCTGTTTTAAATTGTTTTAAATGTTTCCTTCATTAGTATTCTGCTCACTATCTAATGAAACAATGTATATTGTGAATGTGTGCTGCCTTTGGACATATGTGTAAATGATCCCGGGGTATTTGTCCATATCTGTGATCACCAGGTGCAGAGCAAAGAGCCTTCTTGATCAAAAAGAGTCAAAGACCCCACTTGATGCTTCTAATTTTGGAAACATTAATGTTAGAACAATGTTCCTTGCCTCATTTTTGTGCCCAAAGCAAGATAGTGTGTAGAGACCAGTCATTTATTGACAGGATGTCTTGGTATTTTGAGACAGCCTGTTTGATCAGAACAAGTACTTCTGCAAGAATTCTCCACATCCTTAGTCTGTGCATACCATCCATGTTAGTGATACCAGTTCGTGCCTCTATGCCTGTACTATTTCGATGTGAGTCTACTGTGCCCTTACTACTTAGGTGTGGGTCTACCAGCATTCTTAACGTGCTCCAGTAAGAGATGACTTGAGATGGGTGAGAATGGAATTCACTATGCTCCTTTTTTTGGACTTCTTTAAAATTCACGAATTTCATAATAAATTAAAGAGGGAGGGTGTGTGAGGAGAAAGCAAAACTGACAGATTTGCCTTCCCTAGTAATGATATAGTGCTTTCCAAATATATTTAATATGCTATTCATGATCATTGAAATTCTTTTAGTTGGTGCAATTTTGAGGGATTAATATGTTACCGGAAAAAAGGCTCTTCATAATTGCAGCTCTCATCCATAAAGCATTGCATAACCAAGCGTCTCAGCTAAACATGGATGAGAAAGACTGAACATTTGTGGCAAATCTCTAAATTCTAAGGCTTCCTGTAGGTATTGTAAGCCGTTTTATATCCTTGTTATTATAACTCATGACTGCACGTAGTCATAGTTGAGTAAAAACTCATTTATTATTACTCCTTGCCCTCAGGGGTTATTCTATCCTATTTGATTCAGCAAAAAAGAAAATGCAGATTGGCTTTCTCATGTAGTCACAAGGAAACAATCTAGATTCCGCATGAGTCATAAATGATAAGAATGAATACTCCCATCTGTCACATTCACTTGAAATATAATATAAGACTTCTCTAACATGATCTATAAACAAAATGATTAACAATACCAGGATGAAAAAAATTTAAGGCTAGAATTTCCTTCGCTTTGTATTTTGGGAATAATGCATTAAAAAAATCTCTCAGAGAGTGTATTACTTAACAGGTCGTGTAGTACAATGCTATGGCTGTGTGTTTTGCAAAGCATTCAGGAACCAAGCTATTGAAGGTTTTATAGATGTTGGTTTTATAAAAATAATCCTAAACCTTGAATTATTCCTGGGAGGATATTTGGATCTAAAGGTGGCCTTCCTTTTTATTTCTGGTAGCATCGTTTTGCTTGGGGAGATCTAATAGAGTGATGTGCGTTGAACAGGCTCATAAAGGGCAGTTTGGAGAATCAAATAATCAGCTCTATCAAAATGAACCAACTGTTAGAAAAAGTTGGATATAATGACAGTACATTCTATCCAACTAATTTTATTACACATTTTCCACAGCTGGCAAGCAGCTTTAAAAAGATCAATTAAGCTGTTTGGAATTGTTACTAAAAAGTCCGCAGGGTGAGGTGGGTGAACAATGAAAGATCAGATCAGGATTCAAAGAACTGAGAGCCAAAGGGGGCCTTGGACTTGGTGGCACATCGCTTTGGGACCTGAGGGGAGAGTCAAAACAATCTGGCGATATGGCAGATGAGACAGCTGTGCAAAGAAAAAAAAATTCCAAAATGAGTCTGGCATGGCACAAATCCCCTTGAGTGAACCTAAGCAGCTCTTTAGATACCAGCCACTGAACAAATCAAAGGCAACTATGGCGATGTTAAGGATGGATACCTTTTATGAAGGGAACTCCTTGTCATTCAGAAACTGGCAGTAGGTGTGTCATATCGTGTGAGAGCACATGAGTAAAGTGGCATGACAAATATTTGATCAGTAATGACAGCTGTAGTTCTCTTCCTTTAAAAAAAGCTCAGCTGATAAAAAAACACAATCCATCACAAGCACAGACACCCAAATCAACACAATCTGGCTCTTTAAAGTAAGTGATACTTGACGTTTAAGCACATTCGCAAGCTCCTTTTTCCACTGGGTGCATTTCAACATTCAAAAGCATGCATAAAACTAAGCACTGTTTATACTCTGTTGTTAAGTAAGAGGCTGCCTGCGCTCAGGAAATGGAGGATTCCAGCTTATTTTTCTTAAAAGAGTAGTTAGTCCTCCAAAGAGACATTCTAAAGCTGCCACTGCCAGTGCTCCACTTTCTCTGGCCACCTATATATGTGAATAATAGTAATACAATAAAAGAGTAACAGTGATCTGATAGGGATGGTTTGAAAGCACAACATACAAAGAGGATAGCTCATTTTGCATACTGACTTCCAAGGGAAACTTTTCTCATATCTTAATTTGTAGGAGCTCGTAACACTTTTTTCTTATTATTTATTTAATTTTTAGGAAGGACTTCAGTAGATAATTTTACTAATTGGTTTAATTCTTTTAAAATATTGTTTCTTGATTTTTTTTCCCCGACTGATGCTTTTCGTTTTCTACCATAAAGCAGTGGTTCCCAACCTTGGGTAAACCAGGTGTTCTTGGATTGCAGCTCCCAGAAACCCCAGTCAGCACAGCTGGTGGTGAAGGCTTCTGGGAATTGCAATCCAAGAACAACTGGGTTATCCAAGGTTGGGAACCACTGCCATAAAGGATTTTTTTAAGTAGTTCCATATATATTTGTGGTAAGACACTTGGAACTCAGAGTCTGTACAGTTTAGGGATGAGGATGACAGCAGTCCACTCTTGAAGAGGACTAAGAAATAGCTACATCTGCCAAACATGGTTTTAATAATAAATAGTAATTATGTGCCATCAAATCTACTCCAACTTGTAGCTTCCCTTCCCATTGTTTTCCAGAAGTGGTTTACCAGACCCTTCTTCTACTGGTGCTCTGGGACAATGCAGTTTCCTTAAGACACAGTGTGGAACTGAATGTCTTGACACAACTGGGGTGCTCTGACCAACTGAGTCATTGAGCCCATTAAACATGATCTTACTACTGTGATTTATTTGTTGTTGTTGTTTAGTCATTAAGTCGTGTCCGACTCTTCGTGACCCCATGGACCAGAGCACACCAGGCCCTCCTGTCTTCCACTGCCTCCCGGAGTTTGGTGAAATTCATGTTGGTAGCTTTATTTGTACACAAACACTAATAAACCACTGTGCCTGTGAGGCAAACATAGAATTTTTTTGAACCTACTTTTGGTGTATAGACATTTTTAAAGTAGTTTTCCTAGAAAGTAAGACAATATACTGTATGGCATGATATACATATAAAGTGTGAGACCTGCATTGTGAAAGTTGGTTTCTTGCTGTACTGGGAGCCAAACTAGACATGAGGCTACTCATGCAGTTACTCTTGCAGTTTGTTGCTGTTATGTGTTGTCAAGTCAGTTTGAAGGCTTACAGTGGCCTTCATAGAACTGATATATGTGAGATATTGAAGGAGTGATACAGCATTGCTACCCCCAGTGAGTTTTCATGACAAAGCGGGGATTGGTCTTCTAACCTCTAGAGTGACACACTATGCAGCAAGCCTCATTGGACCTCATTTCTGGAGGATTTTTAGAGTAAATAATATCCTGAATGGGGCCATAAGAGAGGGCAAAGAGTTAAAGTCCTCTACTTTCACTCTTGTCAGGGTCCGAACTGAGGTTGAATTGCTGGCCACATGATTAGTCCAATCAGAATTATGCCACGGTGATACACAGATGTAGCTGAGTGACAAACATGGTGTACCAAGTTCAGAGTCGTTCTTCTCTTGCTGAGTAGGAAAACAGGAGGCCATATTTGATTTCTCTTGCACACATATATGAAGGGCATGAACAACTCCACACAAATGTGTTTCTTTCACAGATGGAAAAAGTTATTTTGCAAAATGTCCCCACGCCCCCCAGTTCAGGTCAGTCCCAGAATTGCACAGTTAATTCATATACTCACACTGAAATCAGTTGGACTTAAAAATTTGTGACTGACAATTTGAGCCAAATGATTTTGCTCTCACAATGGCTGGCATTTGGAAAAGTCCAACTGGTTTCAACAAATGCAAGACTTTCGCAGTCTAGGTTTTCTAAAATAGACCCTGTTATATAAAATTGCAAAAAAAAAATAAAAAAAAATTCATGTGCAGTGAAGAAAGTAAGATAGTACATCAATGTCATGAATTATGATTTACCCATATTTTTTTCAGCAAGCATGCTTCATTCTTTACAACAGTTCAACAAACAAACAAAAACTACCCCAGGAACTCTGTAACATATTGATCATGTTGCCTGTCATTTGAAGCATCCGGAGGGCACTGTGTTGGAAAAGGCTAATGCAAAGGTCTTTAGGTGGGAAAGCAAAATATCCTGTTGTAAGTCTTTAGAAAACTAAATCCTGCAAACAGAGGGACCTCACCCAGTTGCAAAGTGAACAAATAAAGGGCAATTTATCTTCAGATGCATTCATGACCTTTTTGCAATGGGCATTTGCTGAAGGTCAGGTTATTGCACAAAGCAGAAAGCCCTTAGAAGATGGGAAGCTCAACATCTGACTCTTAAGACTCATCTTTTCAACAAGTATTTTTTTAAAAAGGATTTCCCTCATTTTTACAGAATTAGAAAACACATTTTTAAAATCTTCACTGCAAAATCACAAATGAGTAATCCATCAGTGCAATGTAACAAATAAAACCCATTGTTGGACACCAAGGATGGGAAAACTTTTTCTGGCCCAGGACCAAATTTCTATTTGGAAAGGGCCTCAGAGGCTACACTGCAGCTGAGGTCAAAGGAGATTGCATGCGGCCAGGTATAATTCTTACCCATTTGGACATTTCCCCCTTTAGCTTCATTCCATGTATGTCTTTTCAGGAGTCAGCTGCACTGCAATACCTTCCTGGCATGGGCTGCAAAATAGAGCTGAGTATTATGCAATAGCTTACTGGGCTTCAAAGAAGAGCTCATGCAACACATTTCCAGCCTTTAAAGTGAGTTGTCTCTGACCACTGGTTAATAGAAAAGCAGATGATCTTCTGAGCCAAAAAAGAGAACACTGTGGTACATATCTAGGCTGTGAGGGGAGAGATTCCTGACCCCTACCATACATGATGAGGCGTCTCTGGAACAACTTGCCCGTAGAGATCCGCCTGGCTCCCTCTCTGGGTGTCTTTAGAAGTAAACTTAAGACATGGCTATTTAGGCAGGCTTTCCCTCCTGCTGTATCTTAATATTTACATTTTAACATCTTGGATTTTTGTATGTTTATTGGTTCTATTGTTTTTAAATTTTGTAATACCACCCAGAGTAGACCATAGGTCTAGATGGGCGGGGTATAAATCTAAAAAAATAATAAAAATAAATAAATAAAATAGGTCAGAAAAGGATAGCTGACTTCTACATACTCAGTGTGAAAGCATTTTGAGACACTGAGCTGAAAGTTGAAATTCTAATTTGCCATACAGTCCAACCACTTTCAGAATGGTCAGGTCATACAATAAAAGCAATGTCATCTAGTAGTGAAAGCATCACAGCTGTGGAAGACAAATAGTATAAAATCAGTATAGTATATAGGCCCTGATGAATGAATCAGTTTCCTAAAAAGGAACCCGCCAGAGGCAGTTTAGCAGTTTTCTATAGAAAACTGGCCTAGAAAAGCCAGTTAACGGTACAGAACATCGTGTATGAATTGTAAATGATGTCTCATTATGTCTTTCAGAACACATAGTCCAGAGCTATTTACAAAACTCAAAGAGAGAAATAATATGAAATGTGGAGTATTTCACAAGTTTTAGATGCATATCTATTTTTCTTACTGTACATTTTTTAAAACTCCAACTTGGTCAAAACTTGGTCAAGAATCAGTGGATGATATCTATTACTTACCATTAAGACCTGGCTCCACAGGATCCCAAGCCCCAGGATCTGACCCAATCACAAGATCCAAAACCCCAGGATCTGACCCAATGTCTCCACCAGCTTGGAGGTGATACAGAACTGTGAGAACTCTCTAGGAAAATCTTTACTGCTGTCAAACTGGCCGACACAAATCAGCAGGGCTTTGGCAATAATGGATCAGTTACTTTTTTCACACATCCTTACCTTAAGATTGTTCTTCCTCTAATTTTGGCTACTGATGTTACCAATGAATGGGTGGACTGTCCAGAACATAAAAAATGTCAAGGTGTCTTGGAAATTCAGCTTGAAAATGTTACTTTTGGGGCTACAACTCAGCTTGAAAATGTCATCTGTTAAACTACAGTTTCTGGAAACCCCAGTCAATATGGCCACTGGCCATGGTGGCTGGGGATTCCAGGAGCTATAGCCAAAAAAGGCAACATTTCCGAGCTGTGGTGACAACCTGAGGGGAGGATTAGGACAATGGAAAACCCTTGAACTGGAGAGCAGGTAGCCCTATGGGAAGTGATAGCAGTGATAGCAGGAAGACATTTAAGAAATGCTTCCACTTGAACATCCTTACATTCCAGACAGAAACAGACCCTAGACCTCTATCACAACATGAAGAGAAAAAAGTGAGGCATTGAGAACAGTTGGGTGGTTCCACTCTAGATCAAACATCTTTCTCATTATCAAGTCTTCCTTCTAAATTGAAATGAACACCTCTTTTTTCATACAAAAATAGAAAATAATTTGTAAATGGAATTGTCTAAAGGCTCTTGACATTGCCCTGTGTTTAAAACTGAATGACTGGGAATTCTGGTGACCGTTCTTGATTCTGCCTGGGAAGCCATTTAGTGAGAGGCCAGAACAATGAGTAAAAAAAGTAAATATTTTAGTCAGGAATAGTACTAAACCATTTGACCTCCTCACCATGAAACCTGACATCATTTTTATCACTCCCACAAGGGTGAAGGATATTGTGAAATTCTGGAAGTATGTGAACTAGAATGGAAATACAATACTCCTTTACCTGCCTCACAGCTGGTAATCAGAACTACTTAAACCACTTTGGGTAGGAAAGTGCTGTGAATAATATTTGTAGGAGTAAAGAGAATTCAGAGAAACTTTAAAAAATCTTGAAGGTCCTGTTTTATCATCACATCAAATGTTTGCTCACCATTTCATAGGTGGAAACGGGACTTTCCAGAAATAGGTCCTTGAAGTAATAAAACGAGGTCAAGCACCTCAATGTTTCAGCATAGGAAAAATTGCCTGAACAGGTTCCAGCTATGGGGTTGAACAATCATGAAGTATAGCAATTAAAAACTTGGCTCTTCAGGCAGGCCTTCCCTCCTGTCAATACTTGACTTTATTCTTATTATAATTTTCTGTTTTTCCATCTTGAGCATTACTAATCACTATTGTTTTGAATTGTTTTTAACTGTTTTAGTTTATAATGTTTGGTGGAACCCGCCCGGAGTAGACTTTGTCTAAAAGGGTGGGATAGAAATCAAATAAATAAATAAATAAATAAATAAATAAATAAATAGCATTCTCCTAATGTTGCTATTGTTTATGTTATTTAAATATATGTATGTCTAATATGTTATCACTATGGTTTACACTGGCTAAAGTCCTGTTGTGCAGCTCTGCTGCACAATAGAAGATGACACCAGCAACAGCAACTTGCTGCTCATTAAAGGCAAATCATTGCTGATTAAAGGTGATTTGGGGATGCACTCAACTCATACATGAAGTTCTGCTCTCCCCAAAATTGCCGAAGCAAGCCTTTATTCAGCAGCAATTTGCCACTGAGGATGATATCATTCCCATTGCACATGTAGAGTTTTGTAACAGGATTTCTGCTAATAAAATATTAAAAATGATGGTAGTGGTTAAAATATGGGATTGGTAAATTATGAGATTCCAGTTCAAGTCAGTTCAAGAACAGGTGAGTGAAAGATGAAAAGCCAGAGTTTTTGTCTATCTTCTGTTTTCTTTTTAGGAACACTAAAGCAAGCACTGGCTAAGTGCCTCAGGCAGTTGCATTCCAAAAAAGTTACTACTGACAAGTAGAGATGTAAATCTTTGCTTATTCCATTCTTGTAGTTGATAATGAAAACATCAACATATTTTTTCCCCACTGGATGAATTTATGAGAGTTTTTGTGCATTTTTGAATTACATGGATGTGTTTTTTCACAAAAGAGTTTCACAAAATTTCCTTGCATTCTGTGCAGAAAGCCTTGTGTTCTGCATAGCCTGCCTTATATTCTGTGCAAAGTATAGGGTTTTCAAATGCAAAAAAAAAAAAAAAGGGGGGAAGGGATTCTTTCCCATCATTGTCATTAGCACAAAAACATGTTTTCCCCCCAATGATGTTCCTTTTGTTCTTGTGGAAGAGTGAAAAGTCTTTCAATAGTTGGCAATTTTTTTCAGTCTAATGCTTTTTTGTCAAAAACAAGAAAATCTACAAATATTTGTTACATTGTTGACGAAGAAGAGCTTCTTCTTGATAATTTTCTAGGGCACCTCAGACATGGGATGTGGGGACCCCAAAGAAGGACTTCTGTGGGAGGAGCTCTGATTACAGGGAGCCATAAGTGGTGACTTCATGTCCTGTGCCATGGTCCAAGCTGTGAAGGAGCAAAGAGCAAAGCAAAGACCACCACTCAAATGACCGGGCAGGAAATTCATTGGGAAATAAATAAAAAGTAAGAAGGAACAATTGATTCATCCGTTGATGAAGGACTAGTATAATGCTTATCACACCCAGACCCACTGAACAGTGTAGCAATTTGGGGAGGGCAAATCCCCCCCCCAACAAACAAGCAAACAGTACTATCTGGAAGCATGAAACACAGGAACACTCGTATAAGGAGATGGATATCTTGTGGGGGATAACATTCTGATTCTGTCACACCACCACTCCCTCCAGCCCTCAATCCCATGCTGATGTTGCACTGAGTATCCATGAAGAATTGTGCAAGAAAGATCAACTCCTTCACATTTAGCTATCTAAGTTTGCTGTTGATTTTGTTTACCATTTTAGTGTGGTATTTGTTTGATTTTTGTATACTTACTGTTTTTAGCTTTTAAATATTGTCTTCTACTGATGTAAGCCATCTTGGGTTCTTTTCAAGGAAAAAGGTGGGATAAAAATATTTTAAATAAAATAAATAAATATCTAGAGATCTAAATACAGTGGTGCCTCGCTAGACGATTGCCTCGCAGGACGAGGAAATCGCTAGACGATGCCTTTTTGCGATCGCTACTGCGCTTCGCAAAACGATGGTCTCCTATGGGGAATTTTCGCTAGACGATGAGGTTTCCCCATAGGAATGCGCCGACTAGTGGTAAAAAGCTGTCAGTGCAGCTGTCAGTGCATTCCGACGGGGACCCGCACTCGCTAGACGATGTTTCCCTATGGGAGATTTTCGCAAGACGACTGCGTTTTCCCTTGGAACGCATTGAAGAGATTTCAATGCATTCCAATGGGAAAACGTGCTTCGCTAGACGATGTTTTCGCTAGACAGCGATCTTCGCGGAATGGATTAACATCGTCTAGCGAGGCACCACTGTATACATATTGAAAATGGTCATGTAGGATGGTATATGCTTTGTTTTCTGAATTTTTTTCTTCAGAATGATACATTAATTCTATTAGTTACATTCCTGGCAGGTTGTATAAAATCTGTATTTCCAATTGGTGTTATTTATATGGTGGGATACATTTTTTCAGAGACGTATTTCATTAGCTATACAGTATATCACAGAAGCTGCCGTTTTCCCTCCCTAGTGTCATGAGACCCGTTAGTGTCACAAGTCTCAGGTGTGAAGGGGGAGCAGGTGTTATCGCTATCACTCTCTCACACTGGTCACTGGAAGTTCCACATGGCACCTCATGGTAATGAACTATCTGAGATTCTGAAAAAACGAATTGTTGTTCTACATAAAGATGGCCTAGGCCAGTGATGGCGAACCTATGGCACGCGTGCCCCAGGTGGCACGCAAAGCCCTTTCTTATGGCACGTGAGGTATTGGCCCACCCACCCTCCCTTGTGGAGGCAAACCTTATGAGCCGGCTGCAGCCGGGATTCCCCCTTCTGCTGCCACTTCCTGGTCCTCTGGGTCCGTCGCTATGATTCCCCCTTCCGCTGCCACTTCCTGGTCCTCTGGGTCCGTCGCTATGATTCCCCCTTCTGCTGCCACTTCCTGGTCCTCTGGGTTCGTCGCTATGATTCCCCCTTCTGCTGCCACTTCCTGGTCCTCTGGGTTCGTCGCTATGATTCCCCCTTCCGCTGCCACTTCCTGGTCCTCTGGGTTCGTCGCTATGCTTCCCCCTTCCGCTGCCACTTCCTGGTCCTCTGGGTCCGTCCCTATGATTCCCCCTGAAACCACCACTTCCGGTTCCGGACTTCCGGGCGGCACGACAGCCACTGGTTTCTCCCCCCCCCCCCATTTCGGGTACGCGAGCCCAAAAAGGTTTGCCTCCACTGGCCTAGGCTATAAGATGGCCAAAACCCTGAAACTGAGATGCAGCACAGTGGCCAAGACCATACAGCGGTTTTACAGGACAGGTTCCACTCAGAACAGGCCTCGCCATGGTCGACCAAAGAAGTTGAGTGCCCGTGCTCAGCGTCATATCCAGAGGTTGGCTTTGGGAAATAGACATATGAGTGATGCCAGCATTGCTGCAGAGGTTGAAGGGGTGGGGGGTCAGCCTGTCAGTGCTCAGACCATATGCCGCACACTGCATCAAATTGGTCTCCAGGGCTGTCGTCCCAGAAGGAAGCCTCTTCTAAAGATGATGCACAAGAAAGCCCACATACGGTTTGCTGCAGACAAGCAGACCAAGGACATGGATTTCTGGAACCATGTCCTGTGGTACGATGAGACCAAGGTAAACTTATTTGGTTCAGATGGTGTCAAGCATGTGTGGCAGCAACCAGGTGAGGAGTACAAAGGCAAGTGTGTCGTGCCTACAGTCAAGCATGGTGGTGGAAGTGTCATGGTCTGGGGCTGCATGAGTGCTGCCGGCACTGGGGAGCTACAGTTCATTGAGGGAACCATGAATGCCAACATGTACTGTGACATACTGAAGCAGAGCATGATCCCCTCCTTTCGGAGACTGGGCCACAGGGCAGTATTCCATATGATAACAACCCCAAACACACCTCCAAAATGACCACTGCCTTGCTAAAGAAGCTGAAGGTAAAAGTGATGGACTGGCCAAGCATGTCTCCAGAGCTAAACCGTATTGAGCATCTGTGGGCCATCCTGAAATGGAAGGTGGAGGTGTGCAAGGTCTCTACCATCCACCAGCTCTGTGATGTCATCATGGAGGAGTGGAAGAGGACTCCAGTGGCAACCTGTGAAGCTCTGGTGAACTCTATGCCCAAGAGGGTTAAGGCAGTGCTGGAAAATAAAGGTGGCCACACAAAATATTGACACTTTGGGCCCAATTTGGACATTGTCACTTAGGGGTGTACTCACTTTTGTTGCCAGCAGTTTAGACATTAATGGCTGTGTGTTGCGTTATTTTGAGGGGACAGCACATTTACACTGTTATACAAGCTGTATACTCACTGCTTTACATTGTAGCCAAGTGTCATTTCTTCAGTGTTGTCACATGAAAAGATATACTAAAATATTTATGAAATGTGAGGGGGTGTACTCACTTCTGTGATATACTGTAGGATAGGATATGTTGTATCTTTTTTTTAAAAGTGCAAGAAATTACTGGTTGTAAAACTACCCTTGATTAGATGCCATTTGCCTTGGATATAGCACAGGATCAGGAAACAGAGTTTTTTCCAGAAGTCGATTGATAAGTGTCAGAGAATTATCCAGCCGGCACTCATGCCAGAACATCACTAGCAAATAATTAGAAATTGTTTAAATGATTAGAAATAATTAGAAAAATAAATCATTATAAGGCCTTAAAGTCTGTGGGGAAAACAGCTTGTGGTGACTGTAAATTTGGAGCAGGAAAAAAAGTCGCAACAGCTATCAAAAAGAAAGTTGAGCACTTCCTCAAAACTACACTTTCCTCAGGCTGATTTTCACTTCATGATATTAAAAGTTGTAGGACGTTTTGGCAGAACACTTGAAAGTAACATGTGATTTGCCTTTTTGAGATTATGTCATTATACCTACTTCTGTGCTTCATTGCACTCAAGCACATGTCTGGTGCTGAGGCACAGACCCTGCTTTATACCGTGAAAATAAGCAAACAGTGTATATTTCCATTGCTTTTTCAAGAAATAAATAAACAAATTCTCATCAGTGTACTTATAACACACAAAATATGTGGAAATGCCTGTAGGTCTACCCACATGAACAATACAAATAGGAGGTATGAAAGGTTTTGTGCAATCTACTTTTGATGTAGAACTTTAAAAACAAATTCCACAGACTTTCAGAAATAAAGTACGGCCTATTTGGCAAGTAGAACGACTGTTCTTAGCTAGTGGGTCATAGCAAACATCCACCCAGAGGAACCTCAAAAGCTATTACTAACATTTATCTAAGAACATTAAGGAGATACAAGCTGGAACAAAGTTCTATCTAGCCCATCATCCTCTCTACACACAAAACCAGTTGCCTATTGAAAGTGGTTGAGCAGGACATGGATGAAAAAGCATCTTCCTGCTTGTGCTCCTCTGCAACTAATCTACTGAGACACAACACCTTTGATAATGGAATATACACCCATTATGACTAGTAGTTTGAGCCAGGTTTTCCCCAGACATTAGAAGTGGCACCTAATGCCCCTTTAACTAACCTCTGGTCCAAATTCCAAGATTACACTTTTTTTAAAAAAAAGTAAGTTCCTATAGAACTGGATATATATAAGGCAAAGCATGCAGTCAGTGCTTTGACCTACTGTTGGTGAGGAAAGTGTAAATATTGCAATTCTAAGAACATGTCCTTTTATTAATGACAGAACTCTGCTTGCAGAAACAAGTTTGAAAAAGTGTCTGGATTTTTCTGTACAAGCAGTGCACAGAAAGCAATTAATCCACAGCAATGAATACTGGCTGGGGGATTGTGGGAACTGCAGACCAAAAATGAACTTTTAAAAGTACTGACATTGTGCATCTTACTGCATTTCCGGCTTCGGCAGAGACCCTTGCAGTTCCTTCCAGCTCTACAGTATTAAGTTCCAATTTAATTCCTCCAGGCTTCTAGGAGTCTAGCTAAGACGTTAGCTAGGTGCTGCCCTCAGAAAAGTTGGCAAACAAATAAATAAATAAATTTAAAGGAGAAGAGAATAAGTATAAAACCTTAGAAGATTCTCCTTCTTATTGAGTGTATTCATGGTTGCTGTGGATATTGAAAGAAACTGGGTTCAAAAATTGAGAAGGAACTCATGCTACATTTATTTGCCTTGGTATGGCTCTTTGAACTGCTTGCTCAGATATACTATGTCCTATTAAATTAAATAAGTCTTACACCTCAGTAAATCTGCAGAGGAAATTGATATATCTGTACTCGTTATGAAGCAGAGTTTGGCAGAATTACTCTCTTGGACTCCTCCAAGCTCCCCTGCCAACATGGTCTTTGATCTTGGAAAATTTATTCATGCATTGCTATGGATCTCATTCCCAATATTGCATAGCTATGGGGAAAAAAACTCCACAGATATTGGGGATGGAGGTTTAAGAGACAAGTGTTGAGATGGGTCGGCACTTTTTTCTGTCTGTGAAAAGTCAAACATGGCAAAGAAAGTTAAGCTAAGATATTTTCCAGTTTTAAAAAAATATTCCCCCTCAGCAGCACCACTCCAATTTCTACAGCTTGCTGTCTTTCTTCTGCAGTTTTTTCCTGGAAAGCAGATGATAGTGTGTCCATCATCTGTGATCTGTGTATGCAAGTGATGGCAAAAAAGAAGGGGGGGGGAACAGCTATATCATGAGAACATTAGCCACCCAGAGTGGTAGAATATACCAGATGGGCGGGATATAAATCAAATAAATAATAATAATAATTAGCAGTCTGTATAGTTTTGTTTTTATTTCTTTTGTTTGTTTGTTTGTTGTATGTACCAACTATGAATATAGTCACTTTACATGGTTCTTCTCTCCCTATTTGATTCTGAAAACACCCCTTGCTGGAAGTACTGACTGATGTAAGAAAACAATGGACGCTCCACGCGGCTCAGAGCTGCCGCCACAGTAGCACTTTGCCTGCCCGCTCGGAACTGCTGAGTGCAGGCTTGTGACGTGGAGGCCGAGGGGAGGGGGAGTCCGGGTGAAGAGCCTTTTATCAGGCTGGCTCCCCCTAGCTCAGCCTCTTTTGTGGCGTCGGCAGCGCGGAGGACGGAGGGCTGTCAGATCCTCCGATCAGTCTTGAGCTGCCTCGTGGCGCTGCATTAGAGGCCTGGGTTTTTTGCATCGTGGTGGAATTTGGGGTGTCGCAGTGGCGCACCCCCGTGGTTAGGGAGTCATTTGGGGGCTGAGGCTGCTGAAGCCTCCTGTTTGTTAATTATTATAAATATGTAAAAAACATAAAATAAAATAAAAGGGTAAAAAATAAATGAATAGTTGTTTGGGGGCTGAGGCTGCTGAAGCCTCTTGAGCATTTTCCGCTCATAAAATAAAACAGAATACAGATAAATAAAAATATAATTTATAAATATTAAGTATCAATACATCTGATACATTAGAACAAAGAATTATATATAGGACTAATTATACAATTTAATAATAATAATAATAATAATAATAATAATAATAATAATAATAATAATAATAATAATAATAATAATAATAATAATAATAATAATAATAATAATAATAATAATAATAATAATAATAGAGAGCGATAGAGGAGATTTGCCCCCCCCCCGGGAGGCTGGGCCGACAAGTGGTTAGATCGAAGTTTTTACATAAGGGATTAGGATACGCTTTATATTATAAATTCTGGATTGGCAGTTGTGGTGGGGGGAAGAAGTGTTTTAGTGAAGTGAGAGTTGTTAAGTCAATTAATATATGGGTGTATATGTGTGTGTGTTGGTATATATGCATGTTAGTGTGAAGTGTGTAGGTGTGTGTGTTTGTTAATTATTATAAATATGTAAAAAACATAAAATAAAATAAAAAGGTAAAAAATAAATGAATAGTTGTTTGGGGGCTGAGGCTGCTGAAGCCTCTTGAGCATTTTCCGTTCATAAAATAAAACAGAATACAGATAAATAAAAATATAATTTATAAATATTAAGTATCAATACATCTGATACATTAGAACAAAGAATTATATATAGGACTAATTATACAATTTAATAATAATAATAATAATAATAATAATAATAATAATAATAATAATAATAATAATAATAATAATAATAATAATAATAATAATAATAATAATAATAATAATAATAATAATAATAGAGAGCGATAGAGGAGATTTGGCCCCCCCCGGGAGGCTGGGCCGACAAGTGGTTAGATCGAAGTTTTTACATAAGGGATTAGGATACGCTTTATATTATAAATTCTGGATTGGCAGTTGTGGTGGGGGGAAGAAGTGTTTTAGTGAAGTGAGAGTTGTTAAGTCAATTAATATATGGGTGTATATGTGTGTGTGTTGGTATATATGCATGTTAGTGTGAGGTGTGTAGGTGTGTGTGTAGGTATATATGTATGTATATGCATATATAGCAATAATATCAATTTGGAAAGAATAATTGTGATATTAGTGGGACTTTAATTAATCAAATAATTAGATCACTACATAAATAACTTCATATATAGATAAGGTAGGATAGAATACGTATAGAAGGGAGAGGTGGAGAGAAGGAATTGGTATAAACAATGCTCAATTGTTCTGCCAGTCATTTAACATGGCGCCTAAAAAAGGTCAAGGGAGCAGAAAAGGCAAGCAGCCTGCAAAGCGTAAGGTGCCAACTAGTGCAACCCCAGTAAATTCATCTTCAGACGAGGAGGATTGGCCAGACTATGGGGCCATTTTAACAAAATTGAGCACACTGGAGAGGAAGAGAGCACTAGCTAGGGAAGGGGCCAATTCAGCTAATACTAGGAGATCTCATAGGGACTCCAAGGCAAGGAAAATGGCTGAATTGAGACAGCTTGGTGATTTAATGTTGTCGCGTATTGCTGTCCTAGAGAGTGAGCAACTGGGCCCTTCGGGAGTGTCCTCTGCAGCAGTTTTGCCAGGTGCGGTAGGAGACATGCCGGTAGTTGCACCAACGCTGACTGAGCAGCGGCCTTGGGCAGGAGGCGTGGCCTTGATGGAAGACGTAGTCCATGGGCCTGGAGGCATGGCGATGGACAGTTGGCAGTGTGGCGAGGATTGCAAGTCCTATACCAGGTGAGCCACCACATACACCTAGAGTGGTGCACAGTGAAGGGATCTGGCCGTGGGGAGTGGTGAGCCCACCCGGGTTCCCCCAAACACCACTGCCTCAGGCTAATTCAGATAAGGTAGGTGGAGCAACATTTGGCCCTTCGGCATCAGCTTCGAAAACTTGGACGGCGCCCTACCCTCAGTGGTCATGGCCCAGCCAGGCTCCAGGATTTAGTGAGGGATTTAGGCAGCAGTCACTTCCTCCCATCCCAAATATGGGATATAATTCCCTCTCTTATGGGGATCAGTCCCTGACTCTGGGGGACCATCTCCTGCCAGCCACAGTTGAAAAAATCTGAAAGGGAAAATATGTGGACCTTTTTGAGTTGCTAAATAGGCAATTGGAGGAGAAGAAAGGAGACAAAGAGGAGGATAGAGAGAGGAAAAAAATTAGGAGAAAGAAGCCTGAGAGGTGCTGGGCTAACTGGCTTCCAGGTTTCTTCATTTATGCCGGAATCATTGTGAAGGCACAACCTTCACGCGCCTCTTCACTGATTCAATATATGGACTTGATTTACCGGGCCTATGTGGATTTCCTGGGGCATGCATGGCTTCTCTATGATATGGGGTTCCGCATGAGAGCGGCAATTCACCCAGAGATGCACTGGGATGTGCAGCACCAGGTTTTGTTTTTAAATTAACTATTACAAAAACAACTATGAAACAACAGGGAAGGGGGAGGGATTAACAGCTAAACAAAACAAAAACATATAAACGGGGATATTTGCTTTCATACAATATCTAAAAAGCTCTTGACTTCATGACTGTGATATAGAAATCTCTAATGCATTCTCTACTCATATCTGTTTCTGGGCCCAATCGTAAAACATTTTCCAATTTTCCTTACTATATATTCTCGGGTTCACACGTAATGTCTCTGATAAGCTATCCAATATCTAATAATTTTTTAAATAACTCCTCTTTCTTCGGAATTTCCTGCATTTTCCACCTCTGGGCCCAGATCAGCCTTGCAGCTGTGAATATGTGCAACAGCATATATTTAATGTTTTTATCAACAATTTATGGAATTATATTCAATAAAAACATTTATGGTTTAAAAGTTATTTCTTGATGTATAATTTCTTGTGCAGTATCTTTTATCTGTCTTCAAAATTTTTTTGCTTTATCGCAAGTCCACCACATATGAAAAAAAGTTCCTGGTTGCTGAGAACACTTCCAACATAAGTTGTTTGGCCCCGATACCATTTTTGCTAATTTTATAGGTGTATAATACCATCTATGAAACATCTTTAAAACATTTTTTCTCAAATTTACTGGTTTGAGCCATCTATAATTCTCGTTCCACATTCGAGTCCACTCATCTATGTTGTAACCGAAGTTTTGCGCCCATTTAATCATCACAGTTTTTACCCTTTCGTCTTCTACATTATATTCTAACAAAAAAGTACAGTGGTGCCTCGCTAGAAGATTGCCTCGCAGGACGAGGAAATCGCTAGACGATGGCTTTTTGCGATCGCTAATGCGATCGCAAAATGATGGTCTCCTATGGGCGATTTTCGCTAGACGACGAGGTTTCCCCATTGGAATGCATTGACTAGCGGTCAATAGCTGTCAGTGCATTCCAACAGGGACCCGCGCTCGCTAGACGAGGTTTCCCTATGGACGATCTTCGCAAGACGACGACTTTTCCCTTGGAACGCATTGAAGAGATTTCAATGCATTCCCATGGGGAAACGTGCTTTGCTAGACGATGTTTTTGCAAGACAGCGATTTCCGTGGAACGGATTAACATCGTCTAGCGAGGCACCACTGTATACATTTTCTGTATAATTTTCTCACTAGTATAAATCCATAATTCATCTACCTGTACCTTCCCCTCATAAAAACCCACTACTTTATCTTTTTTAAACCTTGATTCTAATTTTAGCATTGTCCACCAGTCTGTTTGTAAACCCAATTCCTTCCGCTCTTGTATTTTTTTTAATTGTTGTTCTTTGGTTAATAATTCTTTATACGTATATCTCCATTCTTCTCTCATTAAGGAGGGTTGAGTAAAGGCTTCCAGTGGTGCTACCCAGATCGGGATTTTTTTATACATTTGCTCCCGAAATCTTTGCCACACCTGGTATAATGCTTTACTTACCATATGGTCGAAAAAAATTGTTTGATCTTTACCCTTGCCATGCCATATATATGCACGCCATCCTATTCTTAAATCATGTCCTTCTAATTTTAAAAGTCTTTGATCTTCTAGCATAATCCATTCTTTTATCCAGCTCAATGCTGAAGCCTTATAGTATAATAAACCATTTGGTAAACCCATTCTTCCTCTTTCTTTTAAATCCTATAGAACTTTAAGTTTTATTCTTGGTTTTTTAGCTTGCCAAATAAACTTAGAAATCACTGCATCAACTTCCTTAAAGTATTTATAATTCAGCAATATTGGTAAATTTTGAAATAAGAACAACAGCTTCGGTAGGATATTCATCTTTATAATAGCAATACTACCTAGCAGTGAGAGTTGCAATTTAGCCCAAATTTCAAGTTTTCCTTGTATTTCTTTAAGTATTGGAAGATAATTGTCTTTCATCAAAGTACAGTGGTGCCTCGCAAGACGATGTTAAACAGTTCCAGACAAATTGCTGTCATGCGAAAACATCGTCTTGCGAAACCAAATTTCCCATAGGAATGCATTGGAATTTAATTAATGCGTTCCGATGGGAAAGAAAAGCACAGAAACTTAAAAAAAAATTAAAAGAAAGTCACTTACCAGGTACTGTAGACTGAGCCCGGCTTCTCATAGTGCCTGGTAGCAGCGGAACATCCAGAAAAGAGCACCAAACAGCTAAAAGCCGGCAGGCAGCAGGCAGCCGGCAGCCATTTTGTGCTCTTCTCCGCTCCTTCCCCCTCCCCTCTCCCGACCAACAGCTGATAGGAGCAGGGTTTCTGAGGCTTCTGCGGGCTTTCCCAGCAGGGAAACAGGCAGTGGAAAAGCACCCCAGAGGCTTCTGAAAGCGGCACTTTGCCAAGGGGTGAGTGGGTGGGGTGGGAGGGGCAGGCCTGCCACCCCCCCCACACCACCCCCACTGCAAAGTGCTGCTTTCAGAGGCTTGCCGGGTGCATTTCCACTGCATGTTTACCTGCTGAAGAAGCCCCGGCAGCCATTTTGTCCTCTTCTCCGCTCCTTCCCCCTCCCCTCTCCCGACGAACAGCTGATGGGCGGGCTAAAAAGAGGCTTTCTCTGCCCTGAAAAATCAGGGGGAAAAGCTGGAAATAAAAAAATTCCGCTTTTCCCCTGCGCCCCGGGAGGCTTCTGAAAGGGGTGGGGGGGTCACGGGAGAGGCCCCCAAACATCGTCCAGCAAAAAGCGCCCATAGGAAATCATTTTGCGAAGCGCAACAGCGATCGCAAAACCTCATCATCTAGCGGATTCGTCGTTTAACGAGGCAATCGTCTAGCGAGGCACCACTGTACTTGGGTTTTTTTTTGTGATGCATATTCCCAGATATTTAATCTTTGTCGTATGTTCAAATCCTGTTTCCATTTCTAATTTCTTTGCCTCTTCTTGTGTCATATTTTTTGTCAAGAATTTGGTTTTTTCATAATTTAATTTAAGTCCTGCGACTGCTCCGAAGTTTTCAATTGTATCTATTAATTCTCTGATTGATTCCTCTGGTTTTCTAATAATATTACCAAATCATCAGCATAAGCTTGTAATTTATATTCTTCTCCTTTTATTCTCAACCCTCTGATTTTGGAATCGTTCCTTATTTGTCTATTTAGTATTTCTAGTGTCAAAATGAAAAGTAAAGGTGATAGGGGGCATCCTTGTCTTGTACCTTGTTGAATTTGAATCTCTTCCGAAATTCTTATTCTTATATTAATTTTTGCTCCAAAAAACACATTAGGGCTTATTTTCAGGGGATGTTTTATTTTACAGTCATGTCATCTTCTTCTGGTTGCTGCACAACGCTGCACAATGGTGGAGGGCAGGGTTTCACTTAACTGGGGCTTATTTTTGGGGTAGGGCTTATATTACGAGCATCCTGAAAAATCATACTAGGGCTTATTTTCAGGTTAGGTCTTATTTTCAGGGAAACAGGGTAGCTGACGCCCTGTCCCGTCAACAGATCGACCGGTTCAGGGCATTGGCTCCTGGGGCGTGGGCTCGGCCAGATGTCTTGCCAAAAGAGGTATGGAGCCTTGGTGCATAGAGGCAAACAGGGCCATCAGTTTAGCAGTGGCACCTAGCACCAGGCGCAGTTATGCTGCTGCTTGTAACATGTTTTTTGCTTTCTGCAGACGGGAAGGTTTAAGTCAGCCCTGGCCCATTACAGTGGATCACCTGCAGCAATATGGGGTGCATTTGCATCAAAAAGGCTTAGCCCCTGAATCCATTCAGTGCAAGATGTCTGCCTTGGCCTTTTATGCCAAGGTGTGGGGGTGCCTGGACCCCACAAATGTTTTCCGCATTCAGAAAATTATAAAAGGATGGGGAAAGGAGAGGGGTAGGCTTCAGGATAGGAGGACTCCAATTTCGCCAAATGTTTTACTCAATTTAGCAGAAGTCTGGGATAAGGTTTGCAAAGACAGTTATGAGGTTGCCCTGTTTAGAGCAGCAACACTCCTTGCATTTTTTGGAGCATTTTGGGTTAGCAAGTTAGTGAGGGCTTCTAAAATGGACCAGTCCCGTTCAGCCTTACAGATGGATGACGTGGCGGTCTTCGAAGACCGGATCATTGTCCATCTGAGGAGATCTAAGACTGACCAAATAGGAGACGGAAAAATAATTTCTTTGGGCCACTGTTCCATCTCAAAATTGTGCCCTGTTAGGGCTATGCAAGATTACAAATTGATGAGGGGGGAAGCGGCTGGTGAGCTGCTTTGCCATAGGGATATGTCACCATTGACTAAATACCAGTTTTGGACTGTTACGTCAAGGGCTTTACATAAGGCCGGCATTGTAGGCTGGAAATTTGGGAGCCACTCTTTCCGCATTGGTGCTGCATCCACGGTGGCTGCCCTGGGATATGGTGATGAGCAAATAAAGAAGGTGGGAAGGTGGTCATCCCATAGTTTTCAAGCTTATGTTCGTTCATTGCCACAGTAGGTTCTGGCACTGTTTATTTTTATCTTGCAGGTTCAGAGTTGCCAAGGAGATGGTTGAGAGATATTGTTTGTGGCCACAGTTTTATATTTTGGGCATCCAAGCATGCTTCCCGGACTAGTTTGGGTTGTAATTTGGGTCTGGGAGCCTGGGCTACACTTGAGTGGAGGGGGCAGAGGGGCATGTTATGGGATGGTTTCCTGAATTTGGCATCCCAGAGTAATACGGAAGTGCCCCCTGACATATTATTGGTCCACTTGGGTGGCAACGACTTGACTCAGTGGAAGGGCAAGTCGCTTATTCTACAAGTGATTGATTATTTCCGGGCCATTAAGGCTAGGCTACCAGGAGTAAGTGTTATCTGGTAAAACATCATACCAAGATTGGTATGGAGGGCTGAGTGTGACCCCAGATGTATTGACCATGCCAGGTGTGGAGTCAACCAGGAAGTTCAAAAAGCCATGAAGGATGGCCTGGGGTCAGTGGTGTTACACCCGGACATACTGGTGAGACAGCCTGAATTGTACAGAGACGATGGTGTGCATTTCTCTGATGCTGGCCTGGATATTTTCCTGTGTGATTTACAAGGGGACCTTTGGGCTGAAATTTTCAGCTTGGGTGGTGGCCATGGGGCATATAAATAGCCCCTATGCCGTGGCGGGTAGTGCGAAAGTAAGGAGTGTGGGTGAGTTCCATTGGGACACCTGAGGAAGGTGACATTTAACCCATCTTCCTGATTGGTGGAAAAGGAGTTATATGAAAGGGGAATGGGTTAAGGGAATCTCCCGGGTGGCAGTGCACCTAGGGTCTCGAGGCTCGGTGACTGAAGCAGTGGGGGGATTCCTGGTTTTTGGACGGCTGAAGTTGCGCTGGACAGAGGTCAGTGTGCTTCGGCAAGAGGAACTCACCCTTGGTGGCCTGATCCAGTTAAAGTGGTACACCGGAGTCAGATGAATTTGCATTATGGTAGGCCCCCTTGTGAAAGGGGAATTAAAAGTTTAAATAGTTTAATAAAGTTGTGGCCCTAGTTTTATCCAACTCCTGTGTCTCGACTCTTTACATTGCCCGCTGGGCGGGCAATGTAAGCTTTGTGACTAAGCAGGCGTTTAAACTTGCATCTTCCTGTTCTGAGATCAGCACTCTTAACAATCACATTATAATAGCTCCCTCAAATCAGTGGTTACTATATAAGTGACTTAAAGACTAGAATATATTGGTAGAAAAAATAATGCAACAATTAATCTGTTTAATTAGTATAATTAGAAAAATATAAATTAGACTGTTTAACTTTCATCATATGCCCAGATTTTGAGAACTGGAATATACAAACCCTACTATTAGCCACCTCTACCAGCTGGTGACTTTCACTATATTTTTTGATAGTGAGTTACATTGCTAGTTTCATTATGTGCCTTTGCAGCTTTATTACATAAAAATATATGAACTGTTTCCCTACAGCTATGTGTGAGGGAGATGCTCCAGCTGTCCCTGGTGGTACATCTGCCTCAGCTCACGCCTCCTAGTGTACTCCATACAGATCCCAGTGGCAGGGTAGCCCAAGGGTATGGACAGCAAGGGCAAGGCCCTAGGTGAGAAGAAAAAAACAGAGGCTGGTGAGCAGTGGGGCAGAGGCTGAGTTGGAGAGACCCAAACTTAAAGAAGGAGGAAGAGGAAGAAGAGGAGAGCTCAGGCATGAACTTGTCACCCTTGATGGACTCTGAGGAGGAAGAGTGGGCAGAGGCTGCAGAGGAGCTGAATCCCATGTTTTGTGCCCTCGGGGAGGACCATCTGTTGGAGATCCAGAACCCTTGGGCCAGAGAATGGGTCCAGTTCCAACCAGCTAAGGGGAGAGAATGCAGGGGAGGTGCACCACTCCTCAGCCCTTCAAAGGCACAGACTCCTTGAAGGCCAAGACTTCCCATTGAGCTTCATGGGCCCACACCAACTCTGAGAAGACACAGGTGGAGAAAGCAGCCAAAAGAGAACCTACAGCAGAGCCACCAGTGGCAGGATGAATTTGGGGAACTTGTGGACCTGCATCAGCCTGGCATTACTGGCCTTTCTTAAAGAACTAGACCTTAGCCATGGCCTAGACTAGAGTCTATGCTGACCCAGTGACTGAAACCTGGTCTCAGCTGAGAACTGGAGGCAGTGGGGGGCTACTAGAGGTAATTTAGCCCCCCTCCAGTGGATTGGGATGGGGAAAACTAGGAGTCTGATAATTCATTGTACCCCATTCCCCAACACTAATAAAACCCAGTTTGAATAGTGAAGAGAGTTTGGATTTCATGGCGCCGATAACAGAAGAGGCCCTTCCCGCCACCCCCAGTAAGGGTTGGGGTCGCAGTAGTCACACTGTCCCTAAATCTCTCACCATTTATTATCATTGGATGGTCCTGAGTTGTAACAAGAAAAGCTTTTCTTTATCCTCTTTCCACGCTATGCCTAATTTTATATACTTCTATCGTACATTGCTTATTTTTTTTATAAGTTGAATAGCCCAAAATGGACTCTTCCCTTTTCCTCAGAAGGGAGTTGCACCACCTCTTTCATCATTTTGATTGCATGTTTCTGCACCTCACACACACACCCCTACCACCAGAGGATTTGGACACATAGCTGACACCAATCCCATCTTTCATTCTTTTCATGTGCCAGAAACTTGCCTGACTTGGTCAATGTAATAGTATACAGCAGTGTAGCTCTTCTTTGGACACGCATGACTGTGCATCATTAAGTTAGTTCAGGGACACAGACATATTCCAAAAGGGGATCAGCATTATTCATTTCTCCAGTGCACAGATTTTATCCCACATTTTTCATTAGTTGTCATCACTAATATTTTCAGAAATGATCTTGTTAGTGATTCTGAATGAGTAGCAGTAGTTTTATGTCTTTCTCCAAAAAGGTTTTGCTTATACAATTTTTGTTTGTTTGTCTATTTATTTATTTATTTATTTATTTATTTATTTATTTATTTATTTATTTATTTATTTATTTATTTATTTATTTTATTCCACCTTTCTCCTTAAAAAGGATTCAAGGCAGCTTACATCATTAAAAGACAACATTTAAAGCTAAAACCGAATATACAAAGATGCTTGCATCATTAAGAAACAATACTTAAAGCTAAAAACAAAGAACATACAAAGGTGACATACATCATTAAAATACAATATATAAAACTAAAAACAGGAAGTATACAAATACTAAAAAGGATCAAACAAACATCCCTCTGATAAAAGTCCCAGAGACCTTTGGGTAGCGTGGGCAGCATATAAGTTAAATAAATAAATAAATAAATAAATAGTAAACAAAAGCAATACTAAAAATATATTCAAAGCAGTAAGGCATAACAATCCATTTAAAAATCCTACTCAGGCAGCCAGACACTGAGGGAAAGCTTGCCTGAAGAGAAAGGTTTTTGCCTCCTTGCGGAAGGACAGCAAAGGTTGGGCTGGTTTCACCTCCTTTGGGAAGGAGTTCCAACGCCTGGGAGCAGCAACAGAGAAGGCCCCCTTTTGTGTCTTGTTCTCCTGAAAGTCATCACTCTGATTTTTTAATTAGTTATGCTGATTTGTTGTGAGTAAAGGAAAATGAAGCATCGGTGACTATACAGATTAATGAACAAGCAGGGCTAAGAATAAAGCAGGCAATCTAGTATTTTGAAGGCCAAGTGCCCAGTGGTTAGAACCCTGGGATATTACAGAATTGTCCATACATGATCACGAGATGTTTCTCAGCCTTTACAGTTAGTTACAGTCTAACTGTAAAGGGCCTTGTCTTTTAAAAGCTTCAGTGTTCAGTACATAATGTGCTGCTGAGCTACATTTACAGAGATGGAAAACAGCAATTGTGAAATGTGATCCCCTGGAATTGAAATAGGTGTGAAAAACAAGATGTATTTTAACACAAAAGCACCCTGTGTAGCCTTCAGTTAAAAAGGCAAATTCTTTTTCCACCCCAGTAAGAAAGAACATGGGCCATACATAACATTGCTCTTTTACTTTCTGTAATGGCGTTGGGTCTTGGCTTGAGCCTTTTCTGTACTATTATGATCAGCCAGATAGGACAAGGCCTACGGAGGACTGATACTTCCAGTGCTGTTTGCTCAGGTCTGTAAGTAAACAGATTAACCGTGCGTACATACCGGTTTCCAAGTTAGTGACATTTAACTGGTTGTTGTTATCAATGAAGACTGGGTGTTTCCAAAGGAATGCTGTACCCGCCTACCTGATTTGATTTCAGAAGTTCATATTCAGTAGCACTGTTGCTGTGGGCAATTATCTCAAATCCATCTTCGGATTTTAATTTACTTCCTTCTCATGAGGGGGGGGGGGGCACATAGTGGCTACAGGCATATTCTTATGAACTGTAGCCAATAAAATAAAATAAAATAAACAGTTTTATGTGCATCTGCATGAGCATTCTTTTGACAGCAAAGGGCAGAACCTGGCATCTAACGTTTATCTGCTGTGCATGATTAAAACAATTTCTAGGCATGGGATTTATTTATTTAGTTTTGGGCCATAAATCCCATAATTTATCCTTATTCTGAGAACTCCACTTGACAGACCCACACTTACCTAAATATAGTGTATCTGGAGAAAAGGCCTAGCTGGGAAGGTTTTGTGGCCTAGCATAAACCTAATTTCTGCGTATTTTCTTGTTCAGAAAGGAAGCTTTCAGATAGCAATGGAGTAGCTTCATTTTTGAACAGGAAGCTAGGACAAAGCTAGACCTGTGCAAGACCATGAAGTCTTCTCAACTAGGCTTTATCTCAGGGTGAACTACATTTAAGTGTCTGTAGGAGTGGATCTGTCAGGTGAAACTCCCAGAATGGAAAACTAGATTTGTAATCAAAGAAACCAGAAAATCCCACGCCTAGCAATTTGAGCCCATTGTAATTCTCATGGCTATGTTGCATGGAATCCTAGGATTTATTGCCTTGTGAGGTGGCTAAAATTCTCCTCTGTAGTTCAGGGGAGATTCTCCAGCACAGAATTCTGATAACATACATGGCTACAGATCCCAAGCTCCCATAAGATGGAACCATGGCAGTTAAAGCAGCATGAAACTGCTGACTATAACTGTGTAGTTTACATACAATCTACAAATGTGCAGCCAGCAGAAACTTGTGATCAGCTTATAGTATGTACCTTCCCATGCCCATCAGTTCCAAAAGCAAAGTTAATCAAGCCATTCAGCAGAGTTTCCTGATGGGAAAGCTGGACTCTTGACTGAAATACAGAGAACCTTAATGTACATTCTTATGCAGTGCCTTTTTTGCCAGAGCTCCTATTTCTTTGTGCTCAGCTTTTCCCCCTCTTCATGGACATTTATTCTCATGCTATTGATGTGTTGAAAATATATTTTGTTGTTGTTTAGTCGTTAAGTCGTGTCCGACTCTTCGTGACCCCATGGACCAGAGCACGCCAGGCCCTCCTGTCTTCCACTGCTTCCCGGAGTTTGGTCAATTTCATGTTGGTAGCTTCAATGACACTGTCCATCCATCTCGTCCTCTGTCGTCCCCTTCTCCTCTTGCCTTCACACTTTCCCAACATCAGGGTCTTTTCCAGGGAGTCTTCTCTTCTCATGAGAAGGCCAAAGTATTGGAGCCTCAGCTTCAGGATCTGTCCTTCCAGTGAGCACTCAGGGTTGATTTCCTTCAGAATGGATAGATTTGTTCTCCTTGCAGTCCAGGGGACTCTCAAGAGTCTCCTCCAGCACCACAATTCAAAAGCATCAATTCTTCGGCAGTCAGCCTTCTTTATGGTCCAGCTCTCACTTCCATACATCGCTACTGGAAAAACCATAGCTTTGACTATGCGGACCTTTGTCGGCAAGGTGATGTCTCTGCTTTTTAAGATGCTGTCTAGGTTTGCCATCGCTTTCCTCCCAAGAAGCAGGCGTCTTTTAATTTTGTGGCTGCTGTCACCATCTGCAGTGATCATGGAGCCCAAGAAGGTAAAATCAGTCACTGCCTCCATATCTTCCCCTTCTATTTGCCAGGAGGTGATGGGGCCAGTAGCCATGATCTTAGTTTTTTTGATGTTGAGCTTCAGATCATTTTTGCGCTCTCCTCTTTCACCCTCATTAAGAGGTTCTTTAATTCCTCCTCACTTTCTGCCATCAGAGTGGTATCATTTGCATATCTGAGGTTGTTGATATTTCTTCCAGCAAACTTAATTCCGGCTTGGGATTCATCCAGTCCTGCCTTTCGCATGATGCATTCTGCATATACGTTAAATAAGCAGGGAGACAATATACAGCCTTGTCGTACTCCTTTCCCAATTTTGAACCAATCAGTTGTTCCATATCCAGTTCTAACTGTTGCTTCCTGTCCCACATAGAGATTTCTCAGGAGGTAGATAAGGTGGTCAGGCACTCCCATTTCTTTAAGAACTTGTCATAGTTTGTTGTGGTCCACACAGTCAAAGGCTTTTGCGTAGTCAATGAAGCAGAAGTAGACGTTTTTCTGGAACTCTCTGGCTTTCTCCATAATCCAGCGCATGTTAGCAATTTGGTCTCTAGTTCCTCTGCCCCTTCGAAATCCAGCTTGTACTTCTGGGAGTTCTCGGTCCACATACTGCTGAAGCCTACCTTGTAGTGCCTCCTATACAATGTTACGAGCCTCCATCCATAGTTCTTCAGGCACTCTGTCCACCAAATTTAGTTCCTTAAATCAGATCTTCACTTCCACTGTGTATTCATAAGGGATTTGGTTTAGATTATACCTGACTAACCCAGTGGTTTTTCCTACTTTCTTCAGATTAAGCTTGACTTTTGCTATAAGAAGCTGATGATCGGAGCCACAATCAGCTCCAGGTCTTGTTTTTGCTGACTGTATAGAGCTTCTCCATCTTTGGCTGCAAAGAATATAATCAATCTGATTTCGGTATTGCCCATCTGGTGATGTCCATGTGTAGAGTCGCCTCTTGTGTTGTTGGAAAAGAGTGTTTGTGATGACCACCTTGTTCTCTTGACAAAACTCTATTAGCCTTTGCCCTGCTTCGGTTTGAACTGCAAGACCAAACTTACCTGTTGTTCCTTTTATCTCTTGACTCCCTACTTTAGCATTCCAGTCCCCTATAATGAGAAGAACATCTTTCTTTGGTGTCAGTTCTAGAAGGTGTTGTAAGTCTTCATAGAATTGGTCAATTTCAGCCTCTTCAGCATCGGTGGTTGGTGCATAAACTTGGTTTACTGTGATGTTGAAAGGTCTGCCTTGGATTCGTATTGAAATCATTCTATCATTTTTGAGATTGTGTCCCAGTACAGCTTTTTCCACTCTTTTGTTTACTATGAGGGCTACTCCATTTCTTCTACGGGATTCTTGCCCACAATAGTAGATATGGTAATCGTCTGAATTGAATTTGCCCATTCCCGTCCATTTTAGTTCACTGACACCCAGGATGTCAATGTTTATTCTTGCCATCTCCTATTTGACCACATTTTGCTTACCAAGGTTCATAGATCTTACATTCCAGGTTCCTATGCAGTATTTTTCTTTGCAGCATTGGACTTTCCTTTCACTTCCAGGCACGTCCACAGCTGAGCGTCCTTTCGGCTTTGGCCCAACCACTTCATTAGCTCTGGAGCTACTTGTACTTGTCCTCTGCTCTTCCTCAGTAGCATGTTGGACGCCTTCCGGCCTGAGGGGCTCATCTTCCAGCGTCATATCTTTTAGCCTTTTATTTCTGTCCATGGAGTTTTCTTGGTAAAGATACTGGAGTGGCTTGCCAGTTCCTGCTCCAAGTGGATCGCGTTTAGTCACAACTCTCCACTATGACCTGTCCGTCTTGGGTGTCCCTGCACGGCATAGCCCATAGCTTCTCTGAATTACTCAAGCCCCTTCGCCACGACAAGGCAGCAATCCGTGAAGGGGTGAAAAATATATACTATGAAAATATATACTATGGCCCAAAAATACTGACTGAAATATATGAAAGAAGGTTGGGGGGAGGGGACTGAAACCAGACTGAAGCATTGATGTATACTATGCCATATGAATGAACGTTTATTAAAAGATATATGACAAAGTGGGAGCAAATATACATAAACCTTAGTAGTTCAGTTGTGGGTGTGCATTTCATGTGGCCGCTTTCCAATGTGCCCAAGTAACAATGCATTTCATAGTAAGCATTTCACAAGAATGTGCTCAGGATTCCATTGATCCCATTATAATGGGGTGAACGCACAGGCTGAAATCCTGTTGGCGGAGGTGCATTGTGCAGGGAGGATGATGTAATCAACCGAAACTGCACCACAGCCATTTCAAGGCAATAAAAAACTTCCTAGAGCACCCCCCTCCAGTTTTGGAGATCCCTTAGGGACGTGGTGGCGCTGTGGGTTAAACCACAGAAGCCTCTGTGCTGCAAGGTCGGAAGACCAGCAGTCGTAAGATCGAATTCACGCGACGGAGTGAACTCCTGTCGCTTGTCCCAGCTCCTGCCAACCTAGCAGTTCGAAAGCATGTAAAAATGCGAGTAGATAAATAGGTACCACCTCGGTGGGAAGGTAACAGCGTTCCGTGTCTAGTCGCGTTGGCCATGTGACCACGGAAACTGTCTTCAGACAAACGCTGGCTCTACGGCTTGGAAACGGGGATGAGCACCGCACCCTAGAGTCAGACACGACTGGACTAAATGTCAAGGGGAACCTTTACCTTTACCTAGGGCAGCCTTTGGGGAACACAGAACAGGAGCCAGAAAACTACAGCCAGACCTAGTAGTGGGACCAGGTTTAGCGATAGTGACTTTCTGACTTTAGATCATTCCCATTCCCATTACATAGCTCCAGAATGCTGCTCCAGGATGACAGGGATCCCCTGGGGGTCCCTGAGACCTGGAGGAGGGAGAGAGTCCAGGAAGCTTTTTATTGCCCTGAAATGGCTGCAGCTGGCAATGTCATTCTCATTGCATAATGGCGTAAAATTGTGCTACAGGAGTTTAGTCATAGTCTGTGGCTCACAGATAACCCCAATCATTTTTGTGTCCCACATATCATTTAGTATTCTATGTTATTTGATCTCCATTCATTTTTATAACCTTCTTGTCTTTCTGTTTTACCTGCATGTGTCTATATCTATTTTAAACACTTTGCTAAAAACATCTTAGACGATAGCATCACTGCATTTACTCATGATTCCATTCCATTTCTTTGTCCATTTTTTACAAATTCCTTCAAAAAGGTGTATGCATTGTATTTTAAAATACACATTTAAATGTGTATTTACTCTCATGATAGTATAAAAAATAATAGATTTCAAAGTTGTGATTGGGTTCTTTGTCTGCAGTAGGCGGGTCTTCTTTTCGGTGGGAAAGATAGACGGAGATGAAGATAACGGTATTGACAGAGATTCTTTATTCTTTTTACTTTCCTGAACATCAACATAGAACGGATCTAAACCACTTAACTCAGATAATAATTTGTAACTTTTAACATTCATCATGTCCATCTTCTTTATTGCTTTCCCTCCCTCTTCACCCCATATGGACTTTGCTCGATTCTGTTCCACGATGGGAAACTCAGGACTGTACATATCGTCCCACAGCAGGGATGCTTCACGTAGTTCCCCTCCAGATATGGTAGGTAGCTGGTGGTACCAGTATGGGTTACCTTCTTCCCTATATCCTGAGGATGTGGCACCACTACCATACTCCATCCCGGTTTCTCTTTTGTCTTGTCTTTCTCTATTAGACTTGGGGGGTCAGGCAATAATCCTCCCCCTGTTCTAAGATTAGGGAACTCCCGCACCAATTCAGCCGATCTGTACCTTGGTGATTCTTTCGCCTCTGTCTGTGTACTCCTGTCTTCCCTTTCATTTCTCCCCCTTTCAACGACCCCCACTACTCCTCCTTCCTCCTCTTTTATCTCGTCCCATCCCATTAAATCTAGCTCCTCCCCTTTTCTGGTTTGCCTGCCTTCTGCTAAGAATATACGGCCCTACTCCTCCCCATTCCTTCATCTTCTATCTTGATCAACTCTCCTACTGCACAACCAGCTATCATCTCTTGTCTGCACTCCTCGGAGGACGGCACACTATGCTGATCTCCTTCACAAAAGTGCATTTTTGAATGTGCATTTTCTCTTAAAATTAGCATTGGGGAAGCAGAGGACAGGTTGCACTTGGGAGTGGGCAAATATCTTGGACAGAGCTGGCAGGCAGATTGGAGCAGCAGATAGCCTTGAATGAGTGAGCTAAGGACCTGAGTTGCACTCTCAACGTTTTGGAGGACATAGATCACTTGACCCAAAATGCCCCACACTTCTCTGCCCAGAGGAGCAGCCACACCAATGGAAGTCTCCAGGGACAAATCATGGAGTGCTCTTTGCTGCTCCAGCCCTCTTTCAAGCAGGTGGAACGTGTAGCTCCATCAATTTGTCCCATCCTGGATTAGGTGGCGCAGTGGCAATCCCTATTTTTCTTGCCTCTACTACAACAGCTCACTGCCCTAGATACTATGGTGAAAATGCCCTACCACCCTTCTGACCCACTCAATTAGGTATGCATGTGTCTTCCATGCCCTGCAACACCTCCTGAACTACTAGGTTAAGAATATGGACACATTGTTGAAAATGCTTCCAGATTATTAACTTCTTGGGAGCTCCAGGTTTTGACTGCATGTTCCTCACAGGGATTGCTAATTTGTTGTCACTACTAGTTCTGGCAGCTGATGGGGCAAGTGCAGCTGGAGGGGCAGGGGTGATTTCAGTGTCACGTGCTTCTGAAATAGTGCCCCCCTGAGTCTCCTCAGTCTCCTCCTCCCCCACAACAAATGTGTATGTACTTGAGCTCCCACCAGCCACAATGTTGCTGTGCAGAGTAGATATTTGCTGACTCCAGGATGCCTGAGAAATAGGTTTCATGTCCACTTGTTCCTCTAGCAAGCAGAGACCTAGCCTTTTGCCTTCTAATCTATAGGAGTATATTAGAAAGTATTGTTAAAGATATTCCGAATGATCAAATTCAGATTCAGGAATATTCAGAACTATCAGAAGATGGCATTGTTTGGTGAATTGTGAATATTCCCAAATCCAAATGCACATCTTTACTTAAAATATGTATGTTTTTACTGGTTAGCACCATTCACAGAAAAATGGAGTCTGAGGGATAGCTAGGTTTTGAATCACACATTACCACATCAGACTGGCTTTCATTATCACCTATCCACGCTGTACATGGTAGTGCATAGGAATGCTCTGAAATTTCTTCCATCTCTCATAGGACACCAGATGATTGTTCTGCCTGCCCTATATCAACAGTCACAGTCATTTTTCAGTTCTCAACTCTCACTTTGCTGTCGAGTTTCCTTCTTTTCTGATACCGGCAAGCCCAGTTTAGCAACTAAGGGCACAACTGCAGCTCAGAACATACCAGATTACTGAATCAGCTCTTAATACCTATTGTTAGATGAACGACCAATGACGCAGAAAGCAAAATCCCATAAAAACTTTCATGGTTGGTATAATGAAGTTTAGACCTTCCATTTAATATATCTTATTCACCTTTTCCAGGAAATGCTGCTGGTAATTTTTAAAAAAACTTCTTAGGCACTTCTCAAACATTATCCTATCTAAGCCTGCGATCCTGAAAAAAAGAATTGGATTGACTAAAAGTGGTTTCTAAACATCTATGCAGAGAAGCAGAGAATGAAAGATTTTAACATTTGGTTGTATGATGGAACAGTAGCAGAGGGAGTTATAAAAAAACACCCTGTATAAACGTTATGTTGATGTAGGTATAATGCACATTAAATGCTTCATTTGATATTTGACAACTATGATGAGATGGGTAAACTTTTGTCTTTGATGGTTTTCATGCTTGTTCATTCAATATTTGTCTCTGGCCAGAGCAGCTTATGTCACTCCCATTTGAAAGGGTTTTTGTTTTCTCACTGCTTACACTACTTCTTCATGGATTGTCAGCTCTTTTCTAGAAGGAAGCCCTCAAAAAGAATATTCTAGAGGTTTTAGGGATAGCAAAAGATGGGTATAGGAAAGGTACGTGTGTTAAATAGCCAGAGTTAATGAGGACAAAGAAACTGAGCGTTAAACTAGGAGTTACGTAGAGTGTATATTCCTTATGCTTAACCCATTTTTCCTCTCACAGTGAGATATCCTCAAATATATCTGCTTCAGCAATGAGGCTTCACAATTAAGCCTGTGTTTACCTTCCAGTGACCAGTCACAAAACAAAGCCTTACTATATCAAGGTACATGGGTCATGAAAGTCACACACTATTTATTTATTTGTTTGTTTCTTTGTTTGTTTGTTTGTTTCTTCGTTCGTTCATTAATTCCTCCCTCCTTTGTCATTAAAAAGGAGCCACGGTGTCTTGTATCACTAAAAGACAATATTTAAAAGCTAAAGCAGTAAGCATGCAATATTTTTTAAAAGAATTAAACAAATATATTAAAAACAGTAAATTAAAAAAAACTAAAAACACATTTAAAAGCAACAATGGACAACAATCCATTAAAAGAAAACCCTCTCAGATCAGTAAGGGAAACCCTGCCTGAACAGAAAGGTCTTAGTCGGCTTGGTGAAGGACGCTATAACCAATAGACGTCTTAATTTATCATTTGCGGGAGCATGTCTGAAAAAACATGACTAATGTATCATCCAGCTTGACCCAATTGCAGCGGAGCATATTCCTATCCTGCACTCCTGGGATGTGAAATCCAGTAGAAGGGGCAATCCCCCCCTTCCCATTCTAGCTCCCTATGCACCCCGAATATCATATCCAGAGGGTTGGCAGACTCAGTCCAGGAATAGTTCTAGGTTCTAGGGATGCAGGAGGGATGGAGAGGCCAAAAAAGAAAAAGAAAAAAGCACTGGTGCTACATTTAAGGCTGCAATCCTAAAAATAATTGGATTGAATAAATGTTGTTTCTAAACCTCTATGCGGAAAAGCATAGGATGAAATGTTGGTGCATGGCCTGATTAAATGGGTTTGAACCATGAAAGCTTGTGCTGATTGGGGGTTTTTTTAGTTGTCTAATAAATGTATCACCTTCTCCTGCATTTATATTGTGTAAACACGACATGGCTTTCTTTGTTGCTTTAATCTATAAGCATCAATCTTGTTCTGTAATATTCAAATTTATAACTATTTTCTTGCTTGATTTTCTTCTTCATTGGCTAAAATTTTAACACTTCCAGACATAATTAATTATTGCCCATGTCCTTCATAATCAGTTAGCTGATGGGATCTAATGGCTTTTTTGGACAATTTAATTCGGTTGCGTTCAATATGTAGTATGTGGGCCCATCTGGCCCTCCCCTGCATGCCTACCTCCAAAATTATTATTTTTTAAACAAAATATCTCAAAAACGTCCCCTTACCTTCTCCTGGGTGCATGTAGGGCCATTATGCCACCTTTTAAGGGCCTTTCTGAACCCCTGTCCCCTGAAACATCCACCAAAAAAAAAAAGGCATCCTGCAGAAATCTGACATACAGTGGTGCCTCGCTAGACGATGTTAATCCGTTCCGCGAAAATCGCTGTCTTGCGAAAACATCGTCTAGCGAAGCACGTTTCCCCATTGGAATGCATTGAAATCTCTTCAATGCGTTCCAAGGGAAAAGTCGTCGTCTTGCGAAGATCGTCCATAGGGAAACATCGTCTAGCGAGCGCGGGTCCCCGTTGGAATGCACTGACAGCTATTGACCGCTAGTCAATGCATTCCAATGGGGAAAACTCGTCGTCTAGCGAAAATCGCCCATAGGGAAACATCGTTTTGCGAAGCGCATTAGCGATCGCAAAAAGCCATCGTCTAGCGAATTCCTCGTCCTGCGAGGCAATCGTCTAGCGAGGCACCACAGTATAAGGTAGCAAACTGGCTATGCTTGTTAATCCATCACTCCCAAACATTTGTCTCTGTGCCTGCTATGAGTTCTAGAGATTTCTCCATCCATTTCATTGTGGGCACACTTTCCATTTTGCTCGAAGAGAGCTAATCATACACCTAGTAAGCTGAGAAATAAAAGGTGCCGTATTGGTTAGAAGGCATAAATGTGGTCTGTGAATAGACTGTATGAAAACCTGAATCATCTTATACTATGTTTTGATAGTGTGTCACAACTTGTGTCCTATACAGGAGAAAATGGAAGTTTAATATACACTGGAGTATATACACAGCATACCCTAGAGATGAGGAAATCTGTCAACTTTACTTTCTCTCACTTTCAGATTTTTTTGGCTTGTTTTCTTTCCATCCTATATAGGAAGAAATATTAATAGATTGTTCAAAAATAAATTACATTAAATTCCCCTCCCTTTGCTCTAGCCAGATTGAACAGATGTAGCTATTCCTAACATGCTGAAAATCGACCTGCCATGGAGCTGCTAATGAGGAGAGACTCTCATAAAAAAAATAAAAAAAGGTCTGGACACTAATTAATTACTACAAACATAGGAGAACATGCAGAATTACAAACACAGAATTTTAGAAGTAAAACATGCAAATTTCTTAAACTGAGTGGATGAATTTGTTAGTTTCATGTTATCTTCTTGTTGTTTTTAATCTCAAATTCTTGGCGACTCGTATGAGAAAGAATTTGTGATTTTAGTAAACTCCTGTTAAAAATGAACTGAAACAAAATTCTCATCTACTCAGTCTTCTAAAGTCTTGAGCTACAAACCAGCCGACAGCCTGGGACTGGAGAAGCAAGCAAGCAAGAGTGCATTTTTAACTGCATTCCACAGCCCATTTCTTTACAGGTCCTCCTCCTCCTCCTCTTCCTCTTCCTTCTGCCAATATGTGTCACAGATTCTGTCTACATGTGCTGTTTCTAGCACCCAAGCCATAGGTTGAGCTGCTCATGCATCAGAAAAGTACTTCACATCACTTTCCTGGAAACCATCCCAGTTGCCTGGGTTAAAGGAATTCCCCAAAATAGTGAAGTGAAAGAATAACTACCCTCTCCTGACTCATCCAGTTCATTACCATTTAGTAAAGCTTCCCTCTGTATTCATGTACTGGCTCATTTTCAAATAGCCCTTGCATGAAGTGCGGATTTTTATATTTCATGGTTGTTTTGGAAGGAGAATGCAAGGCAGTGGGGGGAACACATCAACATCAGGAGATCCTTATCTTGGCCTATTTCAGCACACTTTGCAGAAGGTGCTTTCACAGGCTGAATAGGTACAATGCACACGGGTTGATGCCAACCAGCACAAGCATTGTCTCGAATGCCCAATATTTCATTAAGGACTGCTTTCACACCCTGAAACACAGCTAACAGTTTAAGTGCCTTGTTCTGAGGATTCAACAAGCATGGAAAGTGACTTGCCCTCCAAGAGCTAAAGTGGACTGTGACAATGGTCGTCTTTGCTCAGGCCCCCACCCTCTATTGAAGTTCAACTGGTGGCCATTATTATTCTTTGACAGACTGCTCAGATCTCTCAGCTGCTGTTCCAAACATTCCCTAGAACTGATTGTATATTTTATATTTTATTAGGGGTTGTCTTGCTAATCTCTTCTTGTCATACTTCACACTGTAACTCAGTAGTTGCTGATTGTATAAGACCTGTCAATTCCTTTGGCACTCTTCATTCATTGATTCTTTTGCTATGTGGCCTTTCCCTGGGTTTCTCAAGTGTCAAGCTCTCCTTAGAAATGTGCCTTATCAGACAAGTTCATATGTGCAGACAAAATCTGTTCCTACATCCAGTCTTGTGTGCTGTTCTGTGTTGTGGTTTTTAAATTTTGTTTCAAAGTTGCTTGCAAAGAAAAACAAGTGAGATTTTAGCTTATTTTTTTTAGAAAATTGGAAGCAGTTTTTGCAATGCTCATTTTTCAAAGTATGCACATTGTTCAAATGCATCCATCTACTGAGTAAAGCATGCTTGTAGGAACATATTTTTCTAGGATTGCTTTCCAAATATGCACAGTCTACCAGATGTAGCTCCAAAGTCTCTTTCCAAATGTGAAGTGTCTCTAGTCCACTTCCAGAATGGATTCCTTGCACATCACTAATTCATATTAGCTAAACTAAGAAATAGCATAAGTCATAACCTCTTTAGAAATTATTTTTCATAAGCTGCGAGCAGAGAAGAAAATGGCACACACAAATACTGAAGAAAAGGGAGAGAATAGAGAGCTTTCCTATTTTCAGCTGACATTGCAGAAATTGCCAGAGACTGTTTAACCATTTGGTTGCTGGAAAGACAGCAAGTAATAATCCATTCCAAATGATTGAAGCCACAGATGGTAAGAAAAGGTGGAATAGCTAGTCTTAGCCTGTTAGTTTATTTGCTTGCACTTCATTCTTTAACTAATCTATGATTTACCAAGAATGATGGCTTTAGCTTGTCACCAGATATTAAAATCTCACTGCTGGGCACACTTAAGGCATTACAAGGTATAAAAATAATTATGTACCATCAAGTCAGTTCTGAATTATGGTGACCCTTTCTAGATAGAGAATGCTCTTAAATGGTTTGTCATTCCCTTCTTCTGGGGGCGCCCTGGGACTGTGCAGTTTGCCCAGGACAACACAGGCTGGCTCTTCTCCTGGTAGGCACAGTGGGGAATCAAACTCCCAAACTCTGTCCCCACAGCCAGATAGCAACAGGAATCCCTTCAAGCTGGTCCAGAAGTTACAAAGTGCAAACTCTCCCTGTATCCAGGTTTGTTTGCATCCCTTTTCTTGATTCTTTAGTATTTGCTGCAAGGTATTGTTTATCATGAATTTGACCCAACTCCGGGAGGCAGTGGAAGACAGGAGGGCCTGGCATGCTCTGGTCCATGGGGTCACGAAGAGTCGGACACGACTTAACGACTAAACAACAAAATTGTTTATCTCAGTGCTTGGAAATGCTACTATCTTGGACTACAACTTTCAAAATCCCCTAGCCAATGCTTTAATTTATCACAGTGTAATATGCATGGCACTTTAAACTACCTAACTGATGAGCCAAACACGAGAATCCTTCCCATTATATTCCATACAACGCCATATGGACTTTTAGTAATTGAATCAACAATTCAAGGAAAAACCTAACACTGTTTTTCTTAGTACTTACATTCTACAATGCTCTCGAGAATAAAATTTCAAAACTTAAGAGCACTAGAGCCATTTGTGGCATTATGTGAATCATGAGTAACTGGGTCTTTTCAAATAATGGAAATATTTTGAAACAAGAGGTTCAGATATTTATACCACCGTAACACTAAAGAAATTCCCTGCTTCCCTAATCCTGCCAGGATACTCCATCCATCCATGCTTTGTTTCAGTTTTCATACTTTTCTTCTCTCAAACAATAGCCAGACAGAACCTTGCATAATCCCATCTTCTTTTTAACTCTTCTTCCTTGGCAAGGCTTTTTGCTCCCTTTGGATAAATTAGTGTGAAGATATATGCTGACTCAGATGAGAACTCTCCGAGGCACACATTTTGAGGAAAAATCTGTGACCTGGCACATTGGTTCTGACATTTCTGACATCCTTCTGACATCTGTGCTAATAGATTGGAGCTCTCATAGAAGGAAATTTTGTACACAAAACAAACAAACCCCACTATGTCTGGCACTGTAGTATATACGATTATCTCATTTAATCTGTTGGAGAAGATGAAAGACTGAACTGCGTACTTCATGTGATAACTTCACTGATGGACTACGCAGAATAATGGACTGTGATGGACTGTGTTTTGTTTCAATGTGTACATTGCCACAGTTGATCTGAGACAAGGCTGCCTGAAAAGCGTTGCAAAGCATCTAAGAAAACAGAGGTTGAGGAATCTGTCCTCCAAATATTGGGATGGTGGAAGGTTGTGTTGTAGGGGAGGACCAACCAATGCTAAATTCATTCCCCTTGAAGGAAACTAGTGATACCTTTTATTGGACCACTAAAAATAAAACAAAAAAGCAAGCTTTTGTGGATAAAATGTACTTCCTCAGGCTCTAAGCACACCTTCTTCATAGATGGTGCAAAATAATTTCCAGAAATTGATGTTTTTGCACCATCCATGAAGAGGGTATGCTTAAAGCCTGAGGAAGTGGATTTCATTCACAAAATATTGTTATTTATTTTATTTTTAGTGGTCCAATAAAAGGTATCACCTAATCTTGCATTTGTGCAATCTTCTGGACTGCACCAGCCCTTTCCTTTCCTTTTCCTTTTCCTTTTGATCTGGTATCAACTGGAATCTCTGGGTTTAGACCATCCTCTAAGAACCAACTTCTGAGACTTACTGAAGTCAAACCAAACATTTGTTCGCACTGGGAGGCTTTTCCACCCATTTGCTTTAATGATTCACACTCACAGTGAAACAAATGAGCATACAAAGGTGTTCTGAATCATCTAGCCCCACACCATAAAAGCAAATTTACCCTTTCCCATACTCTCAGGCTCCATGGAAAAGAAGAAAGGTGAGGCCTGTGGCAGATCATCCACAATGGTCTCATCATCCCCCACCCAATGATCCAACTCCTGCTCTGATATTCATGTGAACTGTGTTCAGTGTCTGTCTGGATCATGGTAACCTGCCGTGCCTACACACATCTCTACAAAAATATCAGGGGAAATGGAATGCTTGCAGTCAGCTTTGACACTTTATCAAGAATCATACTGTATTCCTAAGTTGAACAACTTAAACCATCCCTTTCTGTCAATATTAATATGAGATAAATTTTGCGTAAATGGCCACCGGCACACAAGATTGTGTACTGTGCCGATAGCTGCCAAGAAAGCCGCCTTCTCACAGAAAACCATTCTAGAACTTTCTATCTTTTTTAAAAAAAACAATCACCATACAAATGTAGCAACTCCCTGCCCCCATACAGAAATGTGAAGTGGTTTTTTATATATCTGCTCCTAACTGCTCTTCTTGTGTTCTTATTAAATGCAGCTCAGGAAAATTAAAGGAAGATAAGGCTATCAGTAGCTGACTATGAGTTATGAAAGCTGTGTTATTACATCCAGTGGCAGAGGCAACACCACTTTCAGTGCCAGCTGCTGGGGTTCTTAGGTGGAAAAGTGTCCTTCCTCTGATATCCTTTTTGTCGGCTTCCCATAGGTACTTGGTTGGCCATTGTTGGAAAACAATGATGGATTAGTTAAAATGTTTGGTCTGATTTACCAAAGGTTTTCCTGTGTTTATATGTTCACAGGGAAATAACTTTTCCATTCTGCACTCTTGGATAGCTAAGGAGTTCATCTGAAAAAAAATGCAACTGTATGGGTAGATTTATTTACATTGGCCTTTACTGTACAACTTGCTGATTGCACATGAGAGTGCATCCCAGAAAAGCGACTCATGTGTGGCTGTGTGAAGCTGAAATTAAGTCTAATGTAGGGTACCTATTTTGAGAGCACTCTTTGCTGATTGGCACTTCATCATTACACTTCTAGGATGTGCCCACATATTGTTGAGAATACAAATGAGGCCTGGAAAACTTGCCATAGTAATGCACAGTAGTAGAACTATATATGAGACTCTGGATTTTATGGGGCTTTGGGGAGGTCCTTTCGGATGAGATACCCAGTGTGGTGTAGTGGGTAGAGTGATGGACTAGTACTCTAGAAACCTGGGTTTGAATCCCCACTTGGCCATGGAAACATACTGGAAGAGCTGGAACTAGTAAGACCACTCCTTAACTATCTCACTTACCTTGAAAGTCATATTAGAGTCACTATAAGTCGGTTCCAATTTCACAGCACACAACAACCTTTCAGATGATGTTTTATTTTACCTATTGCTGAGCGTGTGCACTCTCTGTCAACAAATGTGGAGAAATGGATTGAATCAGGTGTATTTGTATAGATCCAGGCAATGGTCAGGTGGAGCAAGGAATCATTGTTCACTCCCCAAGGAAAAGCAATGCCCTGATTAATCCTTTGTATCCTATTCAGTATTAAAATGGTCAACAGTTTGAACTGATGCAAGGGGAAATAGAAAGTAATACAAAGGCATGAGCTGCTAGTGCCAAAGGAGAAGGCAAGTGACAATTGAGTCCTCTAAAATCTAAAAAGTCCAACATTTCTGCTGGACACTGGAACCACAGAGATGCTAGAGTGGGCTGAGACTAACATCACTGCACTCAGCCATTTCAGGGAGTTTGGGGGTACAGAGAAAGACTTATGTTCCAGTTCCATAAGATGTGGAATAAAGTGCATGTAAGTAGTGTTGTTTTGAAAGCTAATACACACGTGTGTTCTGTCTTTTGATAACACTTTACTTGTAAGACCTTGTGCTTATTAGATTGGTGTGCAGTTAGCCCTATATAATAATAATCATGTGCCATCAAGTCAATTCTGACTTACGGTGACCCTTTTTCAGGGTTTTCCAGGTAGAGAGTACTCAGAAGTGGTTTACTATTCCCTTCTTCTGGGAGCACCCTGGGATTGTACAGCTTCCCCAAAGCCACACAATCTCACAGATGGCACAGTGGGGAATCAAACTCCCAAACTCTGTCTCTGCAGAGCTATCCAGCCAGCTAAAGCCCTATAAAAAGTCCTACAGAGGTGCTCCTGGTTAGTTGGAAGACAGATGAGGGAATAGGGATACTACCTGTTCTGGATGGGGTTACACTCCCCCTGAAAACTCAGGTCCGCAGCTTGGGTGTACTCCTGGATTCATCCCTAAGCTTAGATGCCCAGGTCTCGGCAGTGGCCAGGAGTGCATTTGCACAGCTAAAGCTGGTGTGCCAGGTGCACCTGTTCCTTGAGATGTCGGATCTGGCTACAGTGACACATGCCTTAGTTACATCCCGTTTGGATTAATGTAATGCGCTCTATGTGGGGCTGCCTTTGAAGACGGTTTGGAAACTTCAGCTGCTGCAAAACTCTGCAGCCAGACTACTGACTGGGGCCAGCTACAGGGGGCATATAACTGCACTGGCTACCAGTCCATTTCTGGGCCCAATTCAAAGTGCTGGTCATTGCCTATAAAGCCCTATACAGCTTGGGTCCAGGCTACCTATGCACCTGAATCCCTGAACCCCATTTTAGCAGATAATTTTAATCTTTTTTATGTTTTCATATTTTAATCTTTTAATTGTATTTTAAATCATATATTGTTTAATTTATCTTTTAATAAAGGCTCGGGCATGTCGTGAGAATGGCTGACGGTCAGATTCCAAAAGATCTCATGTATGGAGAATTAGTGCAGGGAAATCGCCCCAGAGGGAGTCCACAGGTGCGATACAAGGATATCTGCAAGCGGGATCTGAAGGCCTTAGGAATGGACCTCAACAGATGGGAAACCTTGACATCTGAGCATTCAGCCTGGAGGAAGGCGGTGCAGCATGGCCTCTCCCAATTTGAAGAGACACTTATCTGGCAGTCCCGAAACCAGCAAAATCAGGGAGCTGGACAGGGGACAGATTGGATTTGTCTTCAGTGTGGAAGGGATTGTCACTCTCGAATTGGCCTTCTCAGCCACACTAGACGCTGTTCCAAGTCTTCTTTTCAGAGCACGTTACCATAGTCTCTCGAGACTGAAGGATGCCTAATCTAATCTAATCTAATCTAATCTATTTTTTTAATATTTAAGTTATTGTGTTTTTAAATTGTGTGAATTATAATGTTGTGAGCTGCTTTGGGTCCCTTGTTGGGAGAAATGCGGCATATAAATAAAAATAATAATAAAACTAATAATACAGTAATAATAATAATATATATAGTTTTAGGCTGTCGTTTTAGGCCATAACACATGAATAGGGTTAGAGGCATGCATAGGTCTGAGGTCTGTTCTTTTTCAAAGTCCTGGTATGTCATGATGTAGATATCCCAGTATTACAACAACAGTATATATTTCTGTTATTTTCAGGTTAACAGAAGAGTGTTCAAAAGTTGTGTACACACAATTGCTGATAAATGGCAAGAGAAATACTGTAGTAATTGTTGTTAAAGGTAATTTAGCCTGCAGACAGCTTTCTGGTTTTCAGGCCACAGAGCACAAAAGATTTTAAGATGGATGAGGAAACATTCCATACATTTGACAGCCCTACAGCTCAAGTTTCACAACATTTTTGTCTTGTTTTGTGTCCCAGCATTCCAAGGTATGGACTGCTGACTTGCACAAACCCCTGACCAAAAAGTCATCAGTATGATGCGTTTTTACAAACTGATCGTATGAATTGCTACGTCATGAAATAAATCATTGGAAAGGAGAAGAAAGACCAGTTTCCATGGCAAAGCAATATTGCCAAACTTGATGGAATTCAAGTATTGCACTTGCGTGGTGTTAGGAGACACATAATACGTCAGCAGTTTTATTTATTTATTTATTTAAATGGGTGCTATCTGGGTTGCTTCATGCAAAACACCCTTTTTGGGGTTCTTCTTTGACAAAACCTCTTTGTGGTACAAGAAATGAATGTGAAGGAGATAGACTTACATTGGCAGATGTCCGTCTTCTGGGTCCAACAATTTGTCCATAGATCCATAGTCCCATTATATAGTACGTGACTATCCTATCACCTTTCACGCACGGAAAAATAACCATGAGTTTTCTGGCATACTAAAAACCAAAGCCAGACTCCTTTTGTGGAAAGAAAAAAAATGCATGTGCAATGGTAATCATACAACCAGTTTCCACCATTTAGCTGTGTGAACAGCCATGCATGGGTTGTGAAATAGGTCAAGTGACAGATGAAGTGCCAAAGAGTGGAAACCCCTTATTATGATGGCACATAGATCTTATTTTCACACAATAGGATTCTTGCATGACCATTTTTATGGCCTCTGGAGAAGAAGCCCATTTCTTCAGAGGCATGGAATGCAGTGTCTGCAGGCTGACTTTTAATGCAAAGGTGGGGAAGGGGTGTCCCTCCAGAAATTATTGGACTCTTAGCTCCCATCATCTCTGACTGGTAGCTGTGCTGGCTAATGATGATTGGAGTCAACATGTGAAGAACATGTGAAGAACCACACAGTCTCAACCTCTGTTTTGATGCATTATAGTTTGGTGAGTTTTCCGAACAAAATCTGCTTCAAAACATTGGGGCAGTCAAACATGTCTAAGAATGAGGCCCATCTGTTTGCCTGTATCCAGGAGTTCTGTGAGCATGTTCAACCCAATGGGAATACAGAGCTCACTCCACGTTTCAATGCACAAATGTTTGTGACATTGCCAGGAGCATAAAGACATTCAGAGACGGAGCCTATATGTGTGCCCACCCTCCACTAATCGCTGTGTGCAAGGAAGGAAATGCCTTATTATGACTGAAGAAATTCATAGAGTAAACAATATAGAGAATGAAACACAATGTATAGGGCCAATGGTAGAGATGGGCATGGATCAGAAAAATTGTGATTCATTTTGATTCATGATTTGTCAAGACTGATAAATCACAAATTACAAATTTATGATTACAAAATTACAAATTTAGTTTTTGACTTTAAAACACTATAAAATGCCCCACCAGCACCTAGAGAAACCAAATTCACGGAGCTTTCCCTGGCTGTCCTCTACAAGCTCTGCAAGTTTGGTGAAATTTGAGTTTCAGACATCTGAGTTATACACCCACAAAGAGGACCCTCCCAGGAAAGTTTCCCCCAGGCACCGAGAGAAACCAAAATCACAGAGAGGCTTCCCGTTTGGTGATGATTGGGTTTAAGATATCCAAGTTATGCAACCATAAAGTGGGTCCTCTCAGGAAAAGGCCCTTTAGCTGCTGGCTTGGGGAAACCCAATCTTCACTAAACTTGAAGGGATTGTACAGGAGAGTCATGGGATGCTTCTTTGTGATTTTGGTGTCTCTAGGTGCCTGGGAGAACTTTCCTGGGGGGCCCTCTTTGTGGGTGTATAACCCAGGCATTTGAAACCCAGCCTTCACCAAACTTGGAGTGATTGTAGAGGAGAGTTGGAGAATGTTATCCTGCAATTTTGGCATCTCTAGGTGCCTGGGGTCGTTTTATAGCCAAACGAATTGATGAATCAAAAATAACTAAAAATTCATTGAGTCGTATTCATTGGGGGCATTGATTCATATGAATACAAATGGACAAATTAGCAATTTTTGATTGAATTTGGCAATTCATTTTTTAAATTTGTGCCCATCTCTAGTCAATAGCCTTCAAACCCTGTAGCCAGCAATGGTTGCAATGCCTGCCACAGATTGATAATAAGGCTGGGAGTTTTTTTTTCCTCCTGATTTGCTTCCCTTTTCTTAATGAAGGAAAAAGAGGCCCAAAATTCAGTTACAGGACACATGGCATTAAGTCTACAGATGCAGAACATGGCTGCCTGCTAGCACAGGAGCTGAGGGCCAGAACCCTACAGAAGAATACACTTTGGCCGCACAGTTTCACACAATCTCCAGCTTGCCATCACACAAGTAGGGGCTGCCCCATTGAGAGAAAAGGGCTTATGCTTACTGAGTAGAATACCTCCTTGTACAAGTTCAGAAAATCATGATCCCTCATTTGTTGTTGTTTAGTCGTTAAGTCGTGTCCGACTCTTTGTGACCCCATGGACCAGAGCACGCCAGCCCCTCCTGTCTTCCACTGCCTCCCGGAGTTTGGTCAAATTCATGTTGGTAGCTTCAATGACACTGTCCATCCATCTCGTCCTCTGTCGTCCCCTTCTCCTCTTGCCTTCACACTTTCCCAACATCAGGGTCTTTTCCAGGGAGTCTTCTCTTCTCATGAGATGGCCAAAGTATTGGAGCCTCAGCTTCAGGATCTGTCCTTCCAGTGAGCACTCAGGGTTGATTTCCTTCAGAATGGATAGGTTTGTTCTCCTTGCAGTCCAGGGGACTCTCAAGAGTCTCCTCCAGCACCACAATTCAAAAGCATCAATTCTTCGGCGGTCCCTCATAACATGGACCATTTCACAAGTTGATCTTGTGAACTGGGTTCTGACCATTATTGTTGCATTTTAGAAAAGGGAAAGAGAAGAAAATTGAGGCACAGAGAGTAACAATAAGAAACCTTGTAAATCTCCAGAAGAAAGGGATACCAGGTTATGGAAGAAATTACGGAATAATTTTATGTATCCAACTTTCCTATTATTTTCTAATGCTACTTTATTAGTTAAAAAAAATCAGCAGCATTCTAAGAACAGCTATTTATTTCAACCAAACAAAATAAACTGATTTCTAATATATGATAGTCAAGCAAATAAAAATAATATCAGATTCTTTGTCCCCCAATCCTGCCCCCTTACAGCAGGTAATACTTTTCAAAATGTTGTATTATAGAAGAACATGTTAGCTGGGAAACCAAATGAGGCAATATGGAAACACCATATTTATTTCTGTATGCAACTTATGACAGGATGAAGATCATCTGAGATTTCTGTTTTAGACTCATTGACTGTATTTCTGCATGAGTATGAATAGATATAAAGGTAGACTACTCCTAGAAGGAAGCACAAGGTCCATCATGCCTGGATCTAGCTCCTATAGTGAAACCTTCTAATGATCCTTGCCCCTCTGTTGATGAAGACATCAGAGACAGAATAGCCATAGTTGGTCACCCTTCTAACAGACTCACTTGCAGACAATATTATATTTTATTGTAATAATTGAATGACATATGAGAACCAGGTTTTGTCTGACAAGCAGCATGAACATAAATTAATAAACAAAACAAATACTTCTGACTACCGTGTTTCCCTGAAAATAAGACAGGGTCTTATATTAATTTTTGCTCCAAAAAACGCAGTAGGGCTTATTTTCAGGGGATGTTTTATTTTTTTCATGGACAACAATCTACATTTATTCCAATACAGTCATATCATCTTCTGGTTGCTGCCCAATGGTGGAGGGCAGGGTTTCACTTAACTGGGGCTTATTTTGGGGGTAGGGCTTATATTACGAGCATCCTGAAAAATCATACTAGGGCTTATTTTCAGGGTAGGTCTTATTTTCGGGGAAACAGGGTAGTGACCTAGTTAATAAATAATGAATAATTAAACAATTTAAGAGTATTCTATTCCATTGCATGAAATTTTGAAGCCCATCTCTGTCTCCTTTGGTCAATGGCAGCTGAATGACTCATTGCACATATCTAGAGTATTAGCTCCCGTCCAAGAAATATCCCAGGCTTTTATTATTACAATAAGTGCTAACTGTTGAAGGAAAGTGATAAAGAGGTCTAAGGGGGTCTCCTTTAACATTTACAGACACACCTGAAATGCAAATATATGTCAAAATGTTTTTCATTATGTGGTATCAATGCTGCCTTTGTTTCATGGCATTCTTCAGTGCTTTATCTACAGTTGTCTGATTGAGATTGCATTTCTGGTTGGTTTTGTACAGTAGTTTTGGAGTTCTTTGGGGGTAAAAGATAGGAAATAGCTTTAAGCAAAAGGTCTATGCTCCCAAGCACTGTGGGAATGGAAACAAATGAAACTTACTGTACAAATAACATGATTTAGCCGGAGTTAAACACTTTGATTTCAGTGGAATATCTAAACACATTGAACTCTCCCATTGAAATCAATAAGAACTTTAAGTTTTTATGCTTTGATTTGATTACAGAATTTCTGTCATAAATTTTGTAAAACCTATATGCATACACGATATAGAGTCACTATACTTTCATTCATTAGCAATGGGCAGAAAGCCTCATTTACCCAAAAGAGGGGACAGAACTAGATTTTTTTTTAAATTCTTTCAGGTGCAGGGGTTTCAATATAATATCTGCTTTGAGATTTAGGGAAGTTCTGTTCTTCATGACCTTCAGTCTAGACCAAAGTCTCAAACTTGGTCATCTTTAATCTGCATTTTTAAATTGTGAGTAGGAGTCTAATGCGCTTAGCATTTCTAGAAGGGAAAATATTTTATTAATATTGTTGTTATGTGCTGTCAAGTTGCTTCTGACATGGCAACTCAAACAGTTTGCAATGCCTGTGAGATGTTCATCTCCTCAGTGAGATTCCATGGCATATAGCAGGGATTTGAATCCTTTTCTCCTGATCCCTAATCTGACGCTCTACCCACCACACTGCATTGACTCTCTATTTTATCCCTATGCTAAATGAGGTGGCCATGAGTTTGTCAGTTACTCAATTTTGCCATGAAACAATTGTTACAAAACATGTTCCAAAGATCTGCTTTAGAGTGCTTCAATTTGCATTCACCCTTTACTTAGATTTGATCTCTGTACTTCAAAGGTTCGGAAACATATTGGAATTATAAATCCTACATCTATTGATGTAGAATTTGACCCTGAAGGAGGCCTGGAGGGAAAGAACTAGAAACCAGGCCTTCTTGGTGGTTGCCCCCCGCCTATGGAACAACCTGCCGACTGAGATTCGTCTGGCACCCTCGCTGGACAGATTCAAAAGAGCATTGAAGACCTGGCTCTTCCGCCAGGCTTTCCCGGAGCACTAGGATCTTGCCCTCCCTTTTTACCATTCTTTTTGCTATCCTCTCCATCACCCTTTCCACCACCTTACTGCCATCTGTTTTAATTTCTGATTTGTTATGTATTAACTTATTTTTATCGTGTTTTTAATTAAAAAAAAATTATCCTTATATTGTTGTTAGCCACCCAGAGTGGCCTGGTTGCCAGATGGTGCGGGATATAAATTCAAATAAATAAATAAATAAATAAATAAATATTGAAAAACAGTAAGTCTTGTAATGCATTTGAAATATACATTTTCTTTAAAGCTGCTTTTTCATTCTTGGATTTTCGATTGTACACACAAGAAGCTTAAGTTTCTTCCCAGCAACCCCATCTCCCCATCTAGCAAGAATCTAAAGGGAAAGATTTAATTTTGAAAAGCAATTGTAAGGCAGGGGGGAAATTTTCAAAAGTAACTTCACAGTGCACAGTGCTTCACAGGATATGAATTTTAAGGGTCTTTCAGATGGCATGTTATTTTTTGTCACTTGGTAACAGAAGATCATAGAATGTATCAGGTCTTTTTCTTCACTATCCTCTTGTCTAGCGCTTCAGTGCTTCTGTGCTGTACTTCCTCTCTGAAGCTGAATGGTCCCACCAAGTTTGCACTTGTCTGCCAAATTCCCATTGATTTCGACTACAGTTGATGTGTGCTTTCATATGCTTTGTTGGCTGTTGTTGTAGTGCTAACATTTGGGAAGCATCATAATGCTAAACCCTGCCCACCAAGAACAAATGATACAAAATTAAACCTTGATTTTATGAGGAACCAAAAAAAATTTATTAGGGTGAAATGATACAAAGTGAGATAAGAGGAACATTGCCTGCGTGGCAAGGAAATTTCTGATAGAGTAAATGAACAAGCCATTTGTTAAAGTGGAACAAATGCTGCATCTGGAAGATCCCCTCCACCAAGTTAGGAGAATACAAAGGAGTCCAAGAAGGGGGGTGGAGATAGAAACTATGAATATAACCTAAGCCATCTCTGAGTGTCCGAGTGTGTGACTAGGACAGGAACTTATACTGAAGCAATTCTGTATTTCATATCATAAGGCATCTATTTCGCAACAACAACAACAACAAAACCCCTAAGATTTCAGGCCAATCCATCCAATTCCATTAATAATTTTCCCATCTGACTGATGTTCTTTCCAGCTCCAGCCAAATGGGAAAGTCGTCAGTGAAAATTGAAGGATGTTACAAATAATGCTTTTCAAAAATTAGGCTACTTCCCTAAAATATGTGCTTTATGGTGTTTTTAGCATATGTAGCGCTAGTCTAGATGCTTATTCATCATATGACATAGTATGCTACATTGTATTCTTCACACTTCACACCCTTTGCCCAGCATCACATGGTTGGGGAATCTGCTTTATTCTGGTAGATTGAATTGATCATGTGCTGTTGCCTTAACTCTAATGCAGCGTCCACACACTGCCCTTCAACTCCCACCAAATCCAGGAGAAACCTTGTTCAAGAGCTAGATTTGTCCTGCTAACCAATCAAACGAATTACTATCTCCTGGTCTGAGCCTGCATTTCCACAGTCAAAGCTCAACAGGCAACACAGGTGGACACTACATTGTTTCAACACTGCACTTCTGTAGATGGAAGTCGTAGCTCCACAAGTGGAAGCACAGTCATCCAGTTGACACTCCTCCTGATGGATGTGGGGAAAAAGCTATCCTTGCCAATTTCCCCTTCACTTTGCAGCCACTTGCACTGCCTGCCACACAGGTCTAAGGAGTCCTCAATTTCATACCTTTCAGAATATATTTAGGAAAAGTAGAAAAGAATGCAAAGAGGAAAGGGAAGCTGTGAAAATGTTTCTTACTGATGCTCACTTCTGTGAGTGGGGGCATCCCCTGAGTGGATATCAGTCCAACTTGGAGAGTGTTCTTGCCCACTATCCATGACAGTAGAATTTACCAGTCGTGAAGAGGAAATAATTGTGCAATGGCCCCTGACTCTATGAGTTGTCTTGAGCAATAGGGCTAGAGAAGAAAGCTGGAAAGCTGTAACAGGATGCCAGTTCCCATGGTGAACACAAACTGTGGGCAGAGACCATGCCACTGTGTCTGCACTGTGCCTTCTACATTGCTATATCGTTTTATATACATGCTACAGTGCCAGCAGAGTATTAAATATTTGTCTGATCCAAAGCAAGTTAACATCTCAGTATCTTTACTTCCCAATGTCAGTGATTTAAGTAATACTGACTATATTTCATTACACCATAAAAAATGGCAATGCAGTTGAGCAATGTCTTTTCCTCCTCTTTCTTTCATTCCTCAGATTCCTTCTACCATGAAGATGACGATCTACGTACATAAACAGTCACCCAGTCTGCCGATCTCTGATAATCTGTTGCATAGATACATGAGAAATATTGAGGTTGTAGGATCTGGGTATCGTATTAATTTCCAGCAATAAATGTGCTTAAAACTCAGACTACATTGTGTATTGTTTTCCAGGTGAGCCCTAAAGTGGTGGAATTATTTCTTGAAGCAATATTTTGAGACAATTGCAATAATGCAGACTGATAGCATTTTAAAACAATTTGTGTAACAAGCCTTGGGGCTTTTATTTTGTTTTGTCTGTGTAGTCCTTTACTGTGTCTGATGGTACTAAGGTGCACAGGGACTGCCTCCCTTGTCCTGTCATCAAGGCATGATGTTACATGATGATCCTATTTGGCATTCTTCCCAGATGCATCTTGTCTTCTTCTATGACATTTGTCTTCTTTAAATGGTCCAATAAATGTCCAAAGCAGTCCTGGTTATTGATAACTATGCAACTGAAATGATGATGACACTGAAGCTATCATCTCACATTACAAGTACCCGGCTGGCAACTAATCCCACCCATGTAAGTGATCTCCCAGATGGCCGAGCGATTTTCCCAAACAGTTTTGGAAGAAAGCAGTGGAGGTTGTGATCAGAAATTACTTCCCTCCCCATTCTGTTGATGCATGCCTTTCTTATGCAGAAAGACACTCGCTGGATACCATCCAGGGTGTTTTGCAATGAGACTTCTGACCCTAGCTTCACAAGGGACAAAAGGTGTAAACAGGTGTGGACTAAAATGATGCAGGCCAAGAGTGGGATTGCTTTAATAACGTGAAATTTCATTGCAACATGATGTGCACTTTGATGCACTTGACAACTAAGTACTAAAGGAAACCTACAATAATCTCACACAGTTTCGATAACAAGGTTTCCCAGCCCTTGCTGTCAAAGATGTATAATTTCAAATCCTTCCCAAGAGTTTAGAAAGGATCAAGCAAAAGGACCAAAAGTGGTTAGATTCAAAGAGCAAAGGATATGATGTTGGGGTAATGAGTGAATCATGGACAGCCTCATCAATTTTGACAGGATCAAACCTGTACCAAGAGGATTTAACCCAAGCTCTTCTTCTTGGCAGACTGGTACAACTCTGTGCAGTTAAATCTCAAGACTACAATCTTAATGATAGAATAGCTTTTCATTTTGTTCTCATGATGCAGCTTCCAAAGAAGTAGCTGTGTTAGTCTGTCTCAGCAAGTGGCAAAAGGGAAAAGGAAAGAGAAAATGGCTATATATTATAGCACTTCAAAGACTAATGTATTTATTTCATTGGGAGCTTTTGTACACAATCCAAATCCATTAATATGTGCTAGCTTTCAGCCATGCACAGGTCTTTATCAGACTGGGAACCACAGAGCTGTGGCTGGTGCAGAAGAAAAAGAGAAGTTCCAAAACTCCAAAACTTAGATCAGGTGGGATTTCACCTCCAGATGTATCTCCCCCTAATAACTTTGAGCCAAAATAAAAATGTAGTTTGAATGAAATTGTTCCTTACCCATAGCTCTTATCACCTTTGAGAATAGTATTTACAAGTTAATCTCTACTTTCCTTGCCATCACTTTAAAATGAAGGTCTTATCCATTCCCAGTGTGTATGGTCACTCATTACACTGCAGAAATTAGCAACCCAAATTTACTTGTTATTTGTACCCAAGTGCAAAAAACTGGTCCTTAGAGGGCAATTTAAAGTGCACTTTAGCTGGTGTAGTTTCACTCAGGCCATTCAGGAAAAATACATCATCATAGGTGGGCATACTTTGAAATGAAGAAAGGAAGTGAGGAAAGTGAACAAAATGTTTCATTAAACTCACCTTGGTAGTTTTACAGTGTTGACCTGGGATCCAAGGCAACCTCTGTAGCGTAACTAATAATGCTTTCTCTTAGATGGTATTTACCTCCTTCCAAGCTTGATTACAAATATTTTTGTCAGAGATGTGGTGAAGGTACTGGGTTCTACCCTATGTGGTAGAACTGTGGTGTGCTAACACATTTTGGACTCGAAGTTATGCTGAAATAAATAATTACGTCGTATTTAAGTGCATTGAATAATTTATAAGAGAACACTGTTATAATTGCGCTAAGAGCTTTGCTCATTATGAGCCATGAAGCCAAAATCTTAAGTACTATAAATTGCCGTGTTACCTTTAGCATCCTTCCATCACCAGCCGTGTCTTATTCAGCTTTCTTCTTCACAGACCTTAAAGGGCGGTGCCTTGAAAAATACACCAGGCCACTTGGCTTTGCAATTTAATAGATGCATTTCAATAGTTGACAAATTGTGTGATGATTGACGTCAGAGATATACTAAGCTGTAGGGGGAAAAATGGGAAAGTAGGAATTGAGAGTATTGTAGTTGTTTGCAATTTGCAGATGCTATGCAGATGTCTTCTGATTTTGTGGGTTATGCTTTATAATCAGAATCAATTTAATATAGCTGATCTAAAATTTCAATTGAACTTTTGAAAGGATGTCTAAATGTTTAAGTATAATCGTGGTTGGTATGGGTTGGTATGGGTGTTCTGGAGCCGTGAGGCTCAAGAGACTGCATAGCAGTGGAAAAGGCTGTATGGTACCTATTAGTGGTTCTTTTTTCATGCTGTGGGGCAACATTCGGGTTGTTCTGCATCACAGAAGCTATAGAAACTTATGTAAAATGTCATGATTACTTACAATTATTTGGTTCATGGAAACTGTGACCATGATGACTGTGAGTTGTGTAAACAGAGAGTATATCTTCCTGCCTTGTAGGAGCATCCAAAGACAAACGGGCAAATAGATAGACAAATGATATAATTTTGTTCACATTGGAATGAGAGGCTGCTCTCAAGTGAGTAGCTTTCATCACATATAAGAGTTTGGATGGGTTATTTTGTCTTGTTTGGACTGTTCTAGTAACAGCAAGGCATGCCATTATGATTTGCACCTTTCCAGTCATTTGGAGTTCTGTTGACAAAATAATTTACAAGGTAATTTGTGACAATGTCCATATTTGTCTGAACCCCATTCTTCCAATCTGATATTTTGTGTAACTATAATCCAGCCAATAGGTTTTCCCAGAGGTGTAATTCATTAGGTGGAATGTGATTGATGGTCTTCACGGAGCAATTCTTATGTACAGTACATATATTATTATACCAGTGATTACAGTACAAGGAAAACATTGCTTTCTTTGCCACTTTGAAAAAAGAAAAGAAAGAAAGTTGGGTGAGGTTCATTTCCCATCACCAGCTCCCAGTTTAAACAAATTCTACAAGCATAAAGAAGTCCTCATGAACAAGAGTATATTTTACCGGCTAGAGCCATTGAATAAGTGAATATTTTTATTCTGCAAGGGATGCAATTTATTAATGAGTCAAATGGACAAAGATAATAGTTTCCTGAAAAAGAAAAAACACAGGCCAGATACAGAAGAGAATTTACTTTGTTCTTAACATGATGAACCTTTCTTAAATACCTTTCTGAATAGGTACTGAGCTGATAAATATTTCTACTCTATAATGTAGGAAAAAGTACTCATAAAACCTTATGTGGAAAAGTAAATTTAATTCATAGGAGACCCCTTACACACCTATATATGCTATACCAAATGTTGTTAGGTGCTGTCAAGTTTCACCTCCCTTCAAGTGACCCTAATAAGGTTTTCAAGGTATTTGAGATGTTTAAGGAGTGATTTGCTACTTCCTAGTGACTTTCCCTGATTGAGTGGGGATTTGAACAACAGATCTCCTGAGCCCTAGCCCCATCACTCTACCCATTACACTACTCTACAGTGGCTCTCACACAGGCAAATCCTGCTGTGAGGGGATCTCCACTGACACCCTGAATGGTCTATCTGCCATAGCTCCCAGGCCCCTCATAGGCAAAGAGGAGGGAGGACAGTACCATTGAGGGATCTGATTGATGAGGGCCTCCTGCAAGGGAGAGGGGGAGGCTGGGATAAAAGAAGAAGACCGAGAAGACACAGAGGTTTCCTTCAGGGAAACAGAGGGGGAGACAGAGGAGGAAACATGGAGAGAGTCTGTTGAGGCTTGGGATCTCCAGTTCTGTGCTTCAGTTGAGAGTTACTGGGAAGAGGTGCTCTGAGCTGAAGTTCCCATGCCCCACCCACTGGATAGAAGAAGGGGCTGCAGATGAGGGATCCCAGACCAGGACTTCAAAAGCCTACCACACCTCAGACATAACCTTAGTACCAGCATCATATTATGACCCAGCTGCACAGTTCTGGTGACAAAAGCTCAAGTATGAGAGACAGAGGAGGTTCCAGGAAGAGCAGAGGAGTGGACACAAGTATCCACCACCTGGTTCTGCTGGCCATCCCTGAAAGGTCTCCGGCCAGGGCCAGGGCCAGGGCCAGGAGTCATCCTCACCTCCCACTTTCAGAGACCAAGAATCTCAGGGCACTCTGTGCCTTTAACAGGTGACCCTCTTGAAAGGAGATTCCCTGAGGGGTTAGTGCAGGGAACTCAGGACAGTGTTCCTGTTTCTGTTGGTTCCTAGGTTGCAATAAATTCTGTTCTTGGTCATTCTCACATCTGGGAGCCCTTCAAAGTATTGCCAGGAGACTCAGCTGCTGCTGGCACCAGCCGAGATAGAACCAGTGGCACTCACAACTGCCTCCAAATATGTTAATCTGGAAAGACATCCCTAAATTGGGAAAATACTTCTGTCAGTTTATCCAGAGCAAAAGACTCAGAACAGAATGAAATCCCTGGAGGTAGTGTTAACATTGAAGTGTGAAGAACTGAAGAGTTGTTTGTTCTAGTTTTGAATGCCTTCCCCGATATGTACCAACCCATGCCTTGAGATCAGCAAGTGAAGTCCGACTTAATATTTTGCCTATTGCCTCTGTGAGGACCATGAAGGAACAAAAGACCTCTTCAGTGTTGACCACCACTCTCTGATGCCCCCTGTCAATGATGGTGTAACTGACCTTCGTTCTCTGGGGTTTTCACCATCATTAAACTGCTCCCATGATCTTGGCCGATTTTCACATTGGCCTGTGTTGGTTGAGGGCATGCTGCTATGAAACAGCTTTGCAGTATCTTCATTTTTGTCTTATCTGGCATTGTTTTAAATCACTGTCAATTTCCCTTCGCTCGTTCCTTTGGGGAATGTGACACAAACATTTTATGCACAATTTTTGAAATCGGAAACCTTTATCCTGCTACCCTGTAACATTCATTTATCCTGGCATTTCCACAAGCAGACAAACCAACCCAAAAACTGTCCTGAAATGATTCCAGCTGTAGACATCAATGATGCCATTCCATGTCTGGGAATATTTCTTTAAAAAAAAAAAGTTGATATAGGTCAACCATTCCCCTTACTACCACCCTAGAGAAAGATACTCAAATTACATGTAATCTAAAGCTCTGCTTCATGTCATCAATGGAGAATATTAACCCTATGGGGACAATGGTCATTGTTGCTTGTTCCTTATGAGTTCCTTCATCAAAAAGGAAGGGGAAAAAAACCTCTCAAAAATTACTCCTCCTCCCCAAATGCAAATACAGTTGCCCGGCCCCTAATAGAGTAAAAGACCATCCTCTGTTTACCTGTGCACCTGCTGAAGCCATCGAAGCCCCACCTCTCTGGGAACTTGTGAAACAATCTGGGAACTTAGCCAAAATCCACACTCCAGCTATATAAGAGTCATCAAAAGACAGGTGCCTCCTCAGGAGCCTGTCGTTCGGTACATGCTGCCGAATTCCAGCCAGGATGGGGACAGGCAGGGGGTCATGGATACCACTATGGATACCATTGCTAATGATCGCCTTAACACACCATAAAGGTAGGATTCTTTGACAGAACTTCATTTCCTTGTGCATACAGCTTATGACTGACTTCTCCTCTAGTTCAAATGACTTTACAGTGGTTTTGTTTGCTTTGCCTCATTAAAATCTAATCAGGAATTTAAACACACACTAGTTTTGAATTTTTATAGTCACCAATACACCCGCTCTAATACTGGTGTGTTCACATTTTACTGCCGCAGTTCCCAGAATAAATAATTTGATCTTTGCAGCTCAGTGATTTAGGTATCTGGTTGCTGAACCAGGGACTGGGAGTTCAATTTCCCACTGTGCCTGCTGGATAGTGGCTGGGCTTGATGATCCATAGGGTCCCTTCCAGCTCTGCAGTTCTAAGATGATGATTATTTTTATATTTTTTGGGGGAGGGCACAACCTAATCAAGGAAGGAAACCCAATGTAAAGGACATGAAAACTAGTTCTATCACGTTCCAACCTGATTATTTAAAAAAAAATTAAAATGAGATTTGCAAAAATCTGGTATTTTGAGAGTTATAAACCTGATAGATGGGTCAGGCAAATGAGAACTCAGCATGATCCAGATTGCTTGCAACAACCATTAGGCTGTGTTGGAGAGCCCTTTGAAATCAGTGGCAAAGCCTGTGTTGATTTCAGTGAACTGAAATTCCATTTAAATTCAGTTGAATTGGTGGTAATCATAAAAACAGGAGCACCAAGGTAAGAATATTTTATGCCAGTCAAACTTCTGTTCTGTATCTTTTATACATTCTGAAAGAGGGCACCTAATCTCCCCCAGCCCACCCCATTATGATCTATGGAGTTCAGCTGTCCTAGAAAAACATGGTAATACTTTGAAGAAAAGCCATCCCTTGAAATGATGCAGCTATGTCAACTCCACACACATAAATGCTCCCTTCCCCTTTTAGTGTCTCTTATTGAGATCCATTTTAAGGGGACTTGGGAAGACCAGATTGACTAAATGTATTTTCTCAAGTCTAAAAGAAAGGTGGATGGAAACTGCACACATTGAAATAGCACCAAAACACACACACACACACACACACACACACACACACACACACAAACCCCTGAACACAAGGAAAACCAGAGCTAATTATTTTCTCTGCAGTATATTCATAGTGATTGTTCTTTCGTAAATACTTTCTCCTTCCCCTTCACACTCTAAACAATTGTAAATAACTGCTGGAACTGGATGGTCACACCTATAAAACTATCTGCATTATCTCTAGGTGTGATGAATAGTATTTCACAAACAAACATGGAATGCGCCATACTGCAATCGTTCATTCCTAATCTGCCTTACGTTATCACCTCTTGACTATTTATAGTGGAGAGCTAACATGAAATTCGGCATAGTTGTTTCAGGCAGAACTGTTCTTGGTATACACGAAATGCACAAGCGCTTGTAATGGAAAGTCATAGTGTCCTCCAAAAGATACCAAAAGAGGCAGATGCTGTAAATTGGATCAGCTGGATTGTATTTTAATACAAGTCTGCTTAAACATAACAACAGCAACAGCTTTCCTGCAGCAAGTATATATGAAAATATTTTTTCATTTTTCTTATTTTGATTTATTGTCAATGTGCCCAGAACTTTGTAAGATTTAACGATGCACTCCAGGTTCGATCAAACTTTTCATCTGTAGCTTTAAGTAGTGATTTAATAGTTCAGTGAAAATGATAGCTCAGATAGTGCAGGCATTTAAAAAAAAGCAAATCTCAACATTTGGTGCATTGGGGAATGGACTGAAAATAAAATGAGCTTGTCTAGCTATCATAACGTTGTTTGAGCGCTTGCGACGCTTACCTTCAGGGGTTCCATCAGGGATTCTGGGATTTGTAGTAAATAAAGTAACTTTTCCAAATTTGTGATTCTATGTGAATCCATAATGTGGCTGTATTTGTAACACTGTCTCCCTTCAAGAAAGGGGAATTGTGCATGAAGGGATAACAAAACCTATCAGCAGATTGGGAGCATCTTTCATCTAAGGAAAGACTAAATTAGCCTTTTAAAAAAATGTGGACAAAGAAAGGAGCCAGAGGCAATTTTTAAAAAAACATTAAAGGGTTCTTCAACACCCCCTGTGACATCCTGAGTCTCCCAAAGGCTTCTCCAGGCCCAAAAAGAGCCCTGGAAAGTCTTGGAACCTGAAGGGAGTGGGAGACAGGAAGTTTTCAATCCATTTAAATTAAATCTTTCTGTTGGTGGATTCAGTTTATGTGGTGAAATTTTATTCCAACAGGAATTTGCTGATCAGATTGAAAGGCTGAAATCCTATTGCTTTGCTACTCAAGCAGAAGGCACAATATTCAGCCCTTAGCAATAAAGGAGTCACCACTATGATTCTCAGGGCACACATCCACACTGACCTGGTGCACACTCAAGAATCCCAGCAGAGATTCTTTAATTGCAGTTGGAAACAAGTGAAATTTATACCTTTTGCCTTCTGCCTGAGTAGCAAAGCAACAGGATTTCAGCCAATATCATATTATATATAATTTCATATATGTATTAGTCTTTAAAGTGCCACAGAATTCTGCTGTTTTTGCTGCAACAGCTCTATACCTATGGAAATTGTTAGAATGATTGAATCATAGCAGTTAAAAATGTGAAGAAAAGTTCATTTCACTCTCTCTTTCTAATAGGGAGTTACCAAATAAAATTCATTGATAGTAGATTGAGTGCAAAGAAAATACTTTTCCATAATGCAATACCTCAAGAAAAATGGAAGGTCATTTTTAAAAAGTGTTGGGGTTAAAAACTGAGGGAACACACATTTACTAGTTACCATTCTTCAGAGCCTGGGCAGCTTACATTTCCCAGAATCCTGCAGCCAGCAGGGGTTGATCATTTCCCCAATACTGACTTGGTCCTCACAGACTTCATGGCTGCAGGAGCTGACACCCCAAGAAGCTTGGAAAACTGGGCTTTCTCAGCAGTGGCACCTTCCTAGTGGAACGGTCTCTCACAGGAGGTATGGCAGGTGCCATCCATTAGCACATTCAAAAAGCTCTTAAAAACTGTTCAGAGAGACTTTTGAGGAGGTTCTTCCCAAGTAGCTGGGACAGTGGACAAAGGAGGAGAAGAATATTGTAATTTTTTATTTGGCTTATTGCCCCCTGTCTAGTTTTTGTTCTTTCTATTTGTAGCATTGTCTAGTGTTTTTATTGATTATATAATTTATGTTTTTGCTGTACACCACGCTGAGTAGCGAGTGGCTAGATGGGTGGTATATAATTTGAATGGATGGATGGATGGATGGATGGATGGATGGATACATAAATAAATAAATAAATAAATAAATAAATAAATAAATAAATAATACATGACATACAGAAAATGAAAAAATCTTCATAGAACTTAGGAAGATATCAAACCTGTTTCCTCATCCATAACTAGGAATCAGACCAGCCTACCTCTTGACATGCAGGTTTCATATAATTCTTAGTATTAATAATAAAGATTGAAAAAGCTACTCTTTTCAATGACAACTCCCAGAATTCTATCCACATTCATACAATTCTGGGATTTTAGTAGCTATTGCCCAAAAAAAACTCTGGATAAGCTCTGGCCTGGATAAAAAAAATATTTTAATTACTGGCTGGAATCCAATTGGACAACTTTTCTCCGTGCAACTGTGATGATGCCATCAACTACTGCTATTTTGGAGGAATTAAAGCTTCTTCCCCATCCTTTCTGAATTTCAGAATCCCTTTTGTCCTGGAGAAGATTTTGGGAGCCAAGAAACCAGGGAGAGAAGTAATTAATGTTCCAAAATTGCCACTGACACTCCTAGTCCTGCTACTGGAACCAACAGCAACAATTTTCAGGCATCAAAGAGTTCCTTTTCCTCTTCCATTGCTCCCAAAGTTTCCCCCAGGATGACAGGAATCCCTAGGGATTCCCTGGAGTAAGGGGGAAGGATAGGAAGCTTTTAAATTCCCCCAAATAAACACTCTCTGATGACATCATCACATGTGTACAGCATAGAGTTGTGCAATAGGATTCTGGCCATTAATAGATAAACTTCTGGGTGGATGTTGACGGTTCACAAAGTCTGGTAATTAAAAAAAACGCTGATAAATATCATAATGAAATCCATAATCATTCTTTCTGTCTTGCTCTTTTAATTTTTGCCATAGCTTATTCCCAATATGAACAGCAGCAATCCCAGTATGAGGATCAGCAATTTCAGTATGAGGACCAGCAATACGACCAACAGCAAAATTATGATGAACTTCTGTCTGTGCAGCCGACACATGACCGTAGGTATTTTTAACGTTAGTCAGTCTGAGAAATGGGCAAAATGTGTGAGTTGGTTTCTCTCTGTCATTGAGCTATACAGAACCAGATGCTTGTTGACACAATCCCTTTCATACTAAGGAAGGTATGATGTCCAGACCTGTGCATGAAAATATGACTAAGCATGAGCAGTCTCTCTTATGGAGGTAGGGATCAGCAGGGCACCAGTGTCTCTCCCACTGAAATGGGCAGCAGAATGTGGGCAGGGAAAAAACAGTAGGAGAGGAAGCAAGCTGGACAGACAGACTGGCAACATATAATAATTTACAGGGGTTCTCCTCCCAGTGGGTGTCCTGGGGTAGTCGGGCATCGAAAGAATACAGATAACAGAATAATGGAATTACAGAGTCGGAAGTGACCTCACGGTTAGAATTTTCAATAAAAGGCCATCAAGGCTCTGATTTACAAGTTCTGATAAAAATGATTCTGCCTTTTTTTTAAAAAAAAGAAGTTTGTTCCACTGCCAAGCAGCTTGTACTACCAGAAGAGTCTTCCTGATATTTAGTTAGATACAGAATCCATATGTTTTGCAAATTGAACCCATTAGCTTTGGTCCTACCAATACTCAAGGACACCACTTTGATCCATTATCTCTGTGACACTATAAAATGTTGTGGGTTTGGAATGGGAGTGTAATTTCAAAAGCAAACACGGGGAAAAGAGGGAAAAATATATGCCCGGCGTCCTGCATAGAGAAAGCAGGAGCTTACAACCTCGGGCAGTACCAGCTTTCATAGTGTCATCTTCCTCCTCCTGGGATATCCTAATGGATGCTGCCAAATGGAGGCATCATTGAGAAAAGGTGTATAGCAGGATTCTCCATGTATGTCCGGAATCTGTTTGCAATACCACTCAAACAATTTCAACAGCTGCTTCTTCCTCCATCCTCTCTGTCTCATAGATTTATGTCCTTGCCTCATGGCTAGCAACTGTGTGACAATACTGGAACACGGGCTGAAACACTGTTGCTTAGCTTCGTAAGGCACAATTAGAGTAGGCCCATTGTATCAATGGGGTTCTGATGTGCCAACTCCTCTGTAAGGTCCATTGATTCAAAAGGGCCTACTCTAGTTGGAGCCTCTAAGCTAAAGTTGCAGCTGGAGTAGGCGCATTTGAATCAATAGAAATTATAAAGGAGTTGACTCACCAAATCCTCACTGACTGAGTGAGCAACTCTAATGAAACTTACTACACTAAGCAACAGAATGTCAGCTAATAACTGAACATTCCCCTTTTCAATAGTTCATGCAGTAATCAACTTCAAATCCTGCATTTATACTTTTTCTTGTTGATTTAAAGTGACAGTGGAGCCTTTCAATGTGCTAATTTGGTTACCTAGAGAGGGTGATAAGGAGAGCTCTCAGATACTGTATAGGACAGGAAATTCTGTGTACATTAAGATTATATTAATTTTCTTTGGTTACAGACCACACAAACATGCACATACCACACAGATATCTAATCTGGAACAATATTTACATATTAGAGGTGTGCAAATAGACTCTGAGAGCTTGGGTGTATAAGTGGAACACCCATGGTAGTGAGTAATAGAGTATGTTGCTTTTTTCTTTTATAATGTCTACATCCATCCCAAAAGACTTACAAATATTCAGCATATCTATATATGAGGAATTCTGACGATTAGAAACCTTGCCTTTTTAGGAAAGTCGAGTGATCTAATAAAAGGTGTTGCCATACCCTGATTCTGGATTTTATTTATGGTGTATAAGACTGAGTCCTTCCCTTTTAATAACACATTCATATACCCATTTTATTTAAAACATTTTAATGTGCTCTTGAATAATAAGATCTGTTTATGTTGCTTGTAGGCAGTGTCACTGTTGTTTCGGGAACAAATCATAGGCTGTCTTCCTTACCTAATATGCTTCAAAATGGGTTCTCTTTAGCTAAACAACAATAGGTTTGATAGAAATGACAGAGAAAGGAAAAATTAAAGAAATTCAAGTCTGAAGATGTCTTTCTGTTCGTTATTATTCTTTAGCAGAAATATTGTACTAACTGTAATTATATTTTTTCTCCTTTTTAAAATCAAATCAGCTCCTTTTGTTGTTTCTACCTCAGCTCCTATAAGTAAAGTGACCCTCATCCCTTCAATGAGAACAACTCTAGCAGTCAAGGGTAAGTTGGCCAAAGATTAGAGTTATGTGTTTTAGATCCATACCCTTCATGTTAATTATTTGATTTTCATTCCACTCACATCTTCAGATCTTCAGCAACAATCCTCCAAAACAGAAGTTTGGAGAATGCAGGCTGTCATGTATTAATGAGAAAGGGGTTGGAGACGAGAGAAGGGGATATTAGTGGTGGTCATAGGGATACGTGAAAAGTCATAAGATTGAGATCAAATTGGGGGATATTATATGGCTCAAATTTGTAAGAATGAAGGCAATTTCGAAGATAAATCAAAATGATTGTTATTGAATGGAAGGATGGGGGGCAAGACTTTGGATGAAGCCTTACAGATTGCTTTGAATCCACAGCTGGAAATCCTGCTCACAATGAGAGGGTGTGCAGCACATGGGGGAACTTCCATTTCAAGACCTTTGATGGAGACATCTATTATTTCCCTGGGATGTGCAATTACATCTTCTCATCTCATTGCAAGTCCTCCTATGAAGACTTCAACATCCAAATAAGGCGCTCTGTGGTTAACAATGCTACCGTTATTCGCTATGTGACCATCAGACTTGATGGTGTGGCCATTGAACTGACCCCAAACATTGTTACAGTCAATGGAGAATCGTAAGTTCACAATTTTAGTTTTGTTATTTCACTGTTAGAAATTCCAGTAATGCCAGGACAAGGGGGGAAGGAACCACAAAAAGATGTTGTGCTTAGAAGTTTAAATTAGATATTTGTGAAAGAGATGTTTTCTGTATGTCATCTTCCACATCAACTGCAATTTGTTTTATTCTCCAGTGTGAAGCTGCCTTACAGCCACTCTGGAATCTTGATTGAAAGAAGCTCAGGTTACCTGAAAACCATTGCCAAATTAGGCCTGGAGATTATGTGGAATGGAGAAGATGGACTTTTGGTAAGAATCAGTTCCAGATATTACAAAGAAATCATGGAATTTGGGATTTTGGAAATGACTTACTGACTTTTGTTTATGTTTCAGAGGGCAGATAATATAGAGGACTTCTTTAAATTGTTATTGTATTGCTTTCAACTCTACCCATATTCTCAAAGCTCATTCATCACCAGATCCCCTGTTGATTCAGAAATCTTATTAGAGAAGTATGTAGGTTGAAGATAACACTGCTGTGATCAGCATGGAAATTAAATTCAGGTGTTCGTAGTTTTCAAAAGATAAAATAATGAAATGCCTAGTGGGTTAAAAAAAGAAAGAATACCAATTAAGACTATTAAGTCATAGGCGACCTTGCCAAGTTGAAAACTAAGTGGCACATGTTAGGAACAGACCATGGCATTGCCCCCCTGCCTCTTTATTGGTGTCTTCCACACAAGAGAGCTCTATAATAGCTATGGAAAATGCTATCCTCTAAACAACAACTGTAATGTGAATTAGTGTACATTTATATGTGCATGCTTAGCAAGCTGGGGGTCATTATGAGAAGCTGCAGTTTAGATGTTATGATATCCAGGGGGTTTCAGATTAGGTAAAAACAAATTTACACATCTCTAGCCCTGAACATTGCCTAATATATCATTCTCCTTTCTTCTTTATAATGAAGAAGAGAACCTAAAATTGCTTTCCTCATGTCATCATTTTTAGCTGTTGGCTGTTTGTGGAAAGTTCTTTAGTAGAACAGTTTGGAATATGAAAGAACAGGGACTATTCATCACTTGACTTCTAACTGTTGTTTTTAGGTGAAGTATAAACAAAACTATATCTGTTAGAGATTCTTGTGTTTTTAATTGCATGACACTGAGAAATCTCATTTGCTGATAATATAAACCAATCAGAACTTAAACATGCAATATTTCCCCTTGGCTGTTTCAGCACTTGAATCATTTGCTTGGTCTGGTCATTGCCTGCATTTGGGCATCACCCTAAACCAGTGGTTCCCAACTTTGGGTCCCCAAATGTTCTTAGGCTATAACTCCCAGAAAGCTTCACCACTAGCTATGCTAGACAGGATTTCTGGGAGGTGCAAGAACATCTGGGGACCCAATGTTGGGAAAAACTGCCCTAAGCCTAGTTTTATCTAGGTAGTTTTATCTACCTAGTTTAGCACAGTGAAACGGGGTGCAGAAAATCTCAGGTTCACACACTCCCCTCTTCTCTGCTGGGATCTGATTTGGATTAAAGATAGATTGTTGTGTCACCCTGCACCAACAAACAATGGTCAGTGTTAACTGTGGATTATTTGAACCAAACCAACTTTAAACGATGGGTTATGAAGTATATTGTTGATGCAAGCCATAGATATGTTAGTCGCAGTTTGGGATTTGCATAGTACTGAAACACAATTAACTGAAATCAGGGAAAAGATTTCAAATGCCTTTTTGAAGCTATGACAGCCACCAACTCTGATTTTTATTTACAATGCTCATTACTATACATGTTCATTATGGCTGCATTGTGTTTCTTTTATCTTGATTTAGCTGGAGCTGAATGAGAAATATGCTAATCAGACTTGCGGTCTTTGTGGAGACTTCAATGGAATCCAAGCATACAATGAATTCATTTCAAATGGTGAGTACAAAAGCAACACATGCAGATGTTTTTATTGCTTTTAAAAGTGGGATACTTATCAGGTCGTTTGTACAATAAGAATATTTACCTTGGCAAACACTGTAATGAAGACTGATTTTATAGCTTAGTAGCAGCGGCCAGTGTTTTAAAAGGGTCAGTGCTTGTCTGTTGAAGTGACTCCTTGCAAATATAGTTAATATTTGCAAGCTAACTTGTAGAGTCTTTGTTTCAGTTCAAATATTGTTAACCTGTAAAGTTTTTGTCTCGCTTCACTTCTGTGTCCTGTCTTTTTTTGTAATTAATCGTGTATAAATCCTACACAGTTTAAAACTTGACTTCTTTTGAGAAACAGGATCCTCCCAGTTTTATTTATTCATTCATCTATTTCTATTACATTATATTTTAAATCTGCCCAATTAGAGAAGTCTGGAAGGGTTACAAAAAAGTTCAGAGAATACAACAGAATGCAATGCAATGTGTTTTTTTAAAAAAATGCAGGAAAAAAATATAAAAATAAATATAATATATAAACATCTAAAACCTGGACATCTAAAATGCCTCAAAGAAAAGAGCACCAAAGAAGTAACAGTGTAAGCACCAAGCGAACTTTTTTAGCCAAAGCATTTTATAATGGGTCGTCACCGCTGGGAAGATAAGAAATAATTGTAGTGAGCACCGGGTCCATAATTGTGTGCAGTGAAGATCCTCCTTCAGGATATTGTGCCTTGCAGTCCAGATTAAGCTAGATCCTACCTCCCTATTGAGCATAAAAGTATGAGCTTGGACCTGGCAGGATGGTCCTCTTAAAGGACATTTTTCTGCCAGGTTCATTTATGAGGCATTTCAAGAAAAGCACCCCTCAGGCTTGACAATCTGCTCTTGGTCACATGCTCCTGTCCATCTGTCCTACATGTACAGCTTTTCCTACAGGGAACTGATTGTGGATCTCAGTCAAGTGAGATTATAATGAATCCATTTTTTATGGGATTGCCAATTAACTGAGGCAGATCTGAGTGTTTCTACCTTCCTTTCAGGGAGTTGCATTAATCACCTTTTGGAAAATGTTCATGCTCATGATGTGAGACAAATATTGCAGCATTATAGATATGAAAGGGTAAAGACACCTTTGGCCCTCATAAGAGATGACCTCTTTAAGATGTCACCTCAGCACATGGTAACTAAATAATACCAATAATTAGAGAAAACTAAACACTATGCCCTGCATGGTGGTGAGCAGGATAATGGCACTCCTCCATCTCCATCTTCCTAACATCACAATTCTTCCAAGAGTCCATTTATTTACCATATCATGTGGGTTCATGCTCTCATTCCTGATTCAGTCTGCCAAATGTACCTGGTCTAAAGCTAACAAACTTGCTGCCAGGTTCAACCCAGATGGGCAGGCTGCTTTCCCCATCTAGTCTCACACTGTGTACAAAGATAGGGTGGTTATTTTGAAAATAACACTGTGCAATATTTGTGCAGGGTTCAAGCTGGATCCGGTGCAGTTTGGCAACATGCAAAAGATGGATGGACCCACAGAACAATGTGCAGATCCTCTCCCTTCATCTGCAAGCAACTGCAGCCATGAGTTTGTAAGGATCTTTGTTTTAACTCCTCCTATTTAAGGGAGATATTGTCTTCTCTTTGTCTTTGGGGTATGCAAAATAAATAGTTATTCATACATGTATTGCAATGCTCCTATGAAAAAGTGCTAATTTACCAAGATTACCAGTCAAAATCAGTAGTAGTTCAACAGTTAACAGTGGTGGATAAAGCCTATTTTCTTAAAACATTTGATTTCTTCCTTCTAGGCTGCTCTCTGCGAAAATATTCTGACTAGCGAAGCATTCATGGGCTGCAATGCACTAGTGGAGGTGCAGGATTATGTGGACGCTTGCATACAGGATCTCTGCAGGTGTGAGGCGTCTGCAATTGATGTCTGCGTCTGTGACACCTTTGCTGAATATTCCAGGCAATGTGCCCATGCGGGTGGACAGCCACTTGAATGGAGAACTCAAGATCTGTGTCGTAAGTTTGCCTGAAAGGAACTTTCACCTCTTGGGGCATCTCCTGGTATCAAATTCACCGAATCATGAAATCAAAAGTGGGCCATCTAGTCCAATCCCATGGTCAGTGCAGATCACCTCCAGCACAGGTGATGTTCATGTTCTGTTTCATGACACACAGAGACTCAACTAGGGAGTGCTCCCCTTCCCCTACATGATTTATTCCATTGTCAAACTGCTATTACCATTAACAGGCTTTTCCAGTGTGCAGCCAAAATCTACCCTTCTGTAAACCTCCTTAGATTTAGCCCTGTACTTTGTGGTAGCAGAGAACAAGTTTTTAAACTCTTCTGCATGATAGCTCTCCAGCTCTGGGAAGAGTGCTATCACATCCCCCTGTATTTTTTCAGTCTTTCATCATAATGCTTGTTTTCCATGCTCCCTGCTGCATGAAAAACTGCACAGGGCCACAACGTAAGCCAGGCCATGAATATGGCTTAATCCATTTTCACCTGTGTGTGCATCACACACCTACCCAATCTATGAGGCTATGAAACACGTCATCATTTATTTCTCCTTGCAGCCAAGACTTGTCCTTACAACATGGAGCACCGAGAATGTGGATCCCCATGTTCTAATACTTGTACCAATCCTGAAAGGTCCCAGCTCTGTGAAGATCACTGTACGGACGGCTGCTTCTGTCCCTTAGGTGAGTCAGCATCCATGCTTGCACCTGACTTTATAAATCAAAATTTGGTTGTGTCTTCCCTAGCTTTAAAGAAATAATGAAATCTACAAGAACATAATAATGTTGGCCATATCTCCTTCTTTTAGGCACTGTGTTTGATGACATTAACAATTCCGGCTGCATTGCCCTGGAGAACTGTCCCTGTACTTACAATGCAGAAACCTATTCTCCTGGGGCTTTCTTTGCATCCCAGTGCAGTTCATGGTAAGAAGCATTTTGACCCATTCATCATGAGTTATTTGGATTGTGGGTGGAGAGTCGTTTTGATAGAATTAAACAACATTATTTGATATAATCGATTGTTGAGAATATAATGGGTTATATATAATTAGCCAAGGTAAATTATGCAAACTTTACAGAAACACTTGGCTAATTGTGGCTCCCTGATGAGGTGCTGGAAAATGGCTTGCTTATAAGAGGGGAAGGGGGATAAAGAAATTCCAAGGGGTACCATGACAGTGTGAGGCTGTCAGCATCTTTCACATTCAATTCATTTTGTTTCTGCTATTCTTAAGTTAAATTCTGTTTATTAACTATTTAATAAAGTTAACAAGACAAGAAATTCTACTTGTGCTTACTTTTAGTTTAAAATATTTAACTAGGTTTTTGTGTTTAATTGTACTTTCACATTCTGGATTGAAATGTTTGTTAAAATGGAGCTGGATAATGATAGAGTTGGGAGGCACTGGCATTTATCAAAAAGGGAGCATGATGCTGAAAAATTTAGAAGCCACTGCCTTAGAGAATACAGGTACAGTAGTGTGCTATCTATGAATATATATTCCTTTTCTTTTTTAAAAAACAGGTGTGATTTTAGCTCCTTAGAGAACAGTGCAACACAACATAGTAGCTATAAAAAGTGATTTATTTTTTGAAAAGACTAGAATCTATAACCTGACGAAATAAATGGAAGCCAGCATGTTAATTGACGTACTTTTACTTGTACTACTTTTTATTGCTTTGTTTATGTTTATCATAGAATTATAGAATCACAGAGTTGGAAGGGGCCTATAAGGCCACTGAATCCAACCTATTCCTCAGTGCAGGAAATCAAAATCAAAATGTATCTGACAGACAGCTGTCTAAATTTCTCTTGAATGCTTCCAGTGTTGAAGCACTCACCACCTCCCAAGGTAACTGGTTCCATTATTGTACTGCTCTAACAGTTAGAAATTTTCTCCTGATATTCAGTCAAAACCTGGCTTCCTGTAACTTGAGTCCATTATTATGTGTTCCACACTCTGGGATGATCGAGAGCAGATCCTGCCTTTCAAGTATTTGAAAAGTGCTATCATATCTCCCCTCAGTCTTCTTTTCTCAAGGCTAAACATGCCCACTTCTTTCAGTCTTGCCTCACGGAGCTTGATTTCCAGTCTCTGTGTTTACATTAACATCAGTTGACAGCACATTTCTGTCTCTTTTTTCCTCCCCCAGTAAATGTACTGGAGGTCAGTGGACCTGTGTCAGTCTTCAATGCCCTGGCATGTGCTCCGTTGAAGGTGGCTCCCACATCACCACACTTGATGAGAAACGATATTCTGTCTTTGGTGACTGCAGCTATGTTCTAACCAAGGTAAATTTTGTGGGAGAATTTGACCGGAGGAGCTGGTTTAGCTCAGTGGGTTGGAGCAGCTGGCTGTGGAGCCAAGGGCCTAGAGTTTGAATCCCTGCTGTGTCTCTTGGTAGAGGGGATATCTGATATCACCTGGAGCATATGTGGCTTACTGTATGAGGTTACATGCCCTGTCACCTGTGTGGCCATGGGGAAGCTGCACAGTTTCAGTGCACTACAAGAGGTGCTGTTCTCTCGTGGTCTGAAAATATTTAATCCCTGGAAAATCATGGAGTTGCCATAAGTCAAAACTGACTTATTATTGTTATTTGTGGTGGTGGTGTTATTGTTGTTGTTTGATTATGATTATGATTATTTGTAGCAATAGTAGTATGTGAAGTCATCTTACATCAAGGGCAGGTGAAGAATGGTCCATGGACTGCATACATCCCCCTTGGACCTAAATGTGCATTCCCTACTCCTGGTCCCCAGAAGCATCCCCATAGAAACCCCAAGGTTTTTCCATTTTTATTTTTATTTAAAGTTATGCCCATCTCCCCTTGTGCCTTCTAGGTGGCATGGGGTAATTTTACCATGTTGGGAGGGGGGGGTCAACTGTTTTAGCTGAGAGGGAGAAACGTTTTTGAAAACTGGAAGAAGGTGGTGAGGGGAAGCAGAGAGCAGCTATTGAAACAATACAGGCTAGAGAGAGATGCAAAGATGGAAGACAACTGTATCATTGTAGGAGTGGGGGAAGGAAGAGAACCCTGATTAGCCCCATTGCTGTCGCAATGGCCCCCCTGGGTTAAAAGTACTGAATGCCAGGTCAATGAAAGGGAAAACATCAGCTGTCCAGGACTTGATCCTGGATGAGCATGCTGACCTGGCCTGTATTATGGAGGCCTGGTTAGAGGAAACTGGGCAGTTAGTCTCTCCCAGTTCTGCCCACCTGGGTTCTCTATGTAGCAGCAGAGGGGAGGGGTTTTTTTCTATAACCTATCATGATTCTATTCCCTTCACCATGTGCCTTGTCCCACAATTTGCTGGGTTTGTATGTGTATACCTGAAAGTGGGTGCGCAGGAGAGAGTAGGGATTCTGTTGGTACACTGCCCACCCTACTGCTCAACTGTCTCCCTTCCTGAGATGGCTGAGTTGGTGTCAGAACTGATGCTGCAGTCCTCTAGGCTTGTAGTATTGGGAGACTTAAGCATCCAAGCCAGGGCCACCTTCTGCATGTCAGCCAATAAATATTTGCAGCCCTTTTATGAAAAAGTACTAGAACTACAACTTTTTAGGAGTTCCATTGGTGGAACACAGTAACTGTTTCATTCATTGTTGTTTGAAAATTGCAGTTTATTTCACAGAGTGTGAAAACAAAAGGTCTCATGGTTAAAAAGATGGAATGGAGTCTCCAACATCCTGAATTCTAGCCCCTACTTATTATCAGATGCAGCCATAATATGAATGACACAACCACACAGGCAGGCCGTCATATAGTTTTTCTCCTTGGAATTATAACAAAAGCAAGTAGGCTCCTATGTCATCCTCAAGCAGCAATACATTAGAAGCCATGAACTAGGCAGCCATGTGCAAGTACTCCCCTTAATATTCTTTAGTGGAAAGGCTGTGGTTTTACCAGCAGTAAAACGTGGTTTCACGTGCAGGAAAGCTGATGTGAGGAGACTAAAATTCAGACAGACACACACACACCCCAGTCATGAAGCATGTGGGATGACTCTGGCACTTTCCCCAGCCTTCCACAAGTTATTTTACAAGGTTGCTGTGACACTGTATTGCACCGTATGTTCCTTGGAAAGAAGAAGGAATGTAAAGATACAAAATAAACGAAGTCCCAAATTCAATCCCTCAATCTTGAGTTAAAACACTCAGGTAGCCGATAATGGAAACAACATCTGCCGGTGGTGCTGGACAGCAGACAATACCAGGCTAAAGGGAGAAAGTCTTGCTAATGCTCTGCTCTTTCACTTGCAGGTCTGTGACAGCAACATCTTTACTGTTCTGGGAGAAATTCGGAAGTGTGGCCTGACAGATACTGAGACCTGCCTGAAAGGCGTAGCCATCAGCGTAGCTGGAGGCCAGACAGTAAGTAGAAAAATCAACAATTCTAAATGCATGTCTTAAAGGTACATAGCACATTGACCTAAAGATGTACTATTTTTTTAATCCATTAGTGTAGGAAGTACGATATTCTGCATAGGAGAGTAAATCCAGTGTCACTACGAGAAGAATTACTAACTCAACTAGAGAAAAAAAAAACCCACATATGTCATTGCACAAATGGAATAAAAGTATTGGAATCCTCACTTGTGATTCGATTCCTCAGTGGAAGAAGAAAATAAGCTTTCAGATTTAACCTGAAAATAGAATTATTCTTATTTGATCTCCTACCTACCATTCCTGTTCCTAACAAGAAAGTTGTACTAGAAACTTGAAACAAACCAACTACCTGGACAGTTTAGTATATGAAATTCATTCTCCTGGTGTGACCCTTAGCTGTTTCTACTTTCCCCTTTAAGGTTTCCCACTAGCGGTCCTTCAGTATCAGAAGCCACAACTTCTAATGAATTCCTTTTCTTTTAGTTACATATGCCTTTTCACAGGTTTTATATGCAGGGCCCCAACCCACAATTTGAATCTCTCCATATTCCAGTTCTTACAGATTATGCCCCATTTCTTCACTTGTTTATTTTCTTGGCTTCTTTCCTCAGGTCTGCTCCTTCATCATCAGTTCTTCCCTTAAGTTTGCATTCCTTAATCCACTATGTATCCCATTAACGCCTTCCTTTGGTGACCTTAGCTTTAAGCTATCTACCTCTTGGCTTCTGTTGACTTCTTGTATCTCTTTCATTCTTAGCATGCTCATAAAGCCAATCTGGTCCATAAGGGTCTATGCAAGGTTTTAATCACAGAAAATTGACAGTTATCTCTTCCGCCATAAAAGCTCTTCCAAACATTCTAGTATGTTTCAATAAGTTTCAAAATGATTACATGTCTATATGCTTTTTTGATATTTCAATTGTATTTTGAGCTGGATTTGCCTTTTAAATATTGTCTACACTGCTTTGACTGCCTTTATTAGGAGGAGGATGGGATATAAAATGAATGAATTAATGAATGTCTAAAACTCCGTCACCACTAATACACTGCAGTATAGATTCTGTTGACTTGCAGGGCAAATTAGGAGTGAGTGAATACTTCTCACAGTGGATAATGGAAAACACAGTAGTGCTTCCTTTTTCTAAGTATACCTACCCATTACTTATCTTGCCATTTCTCCTCTGCCAGATAGTTGTGATCAAGTCTACTGGGGTTGTGTATGTGAATATGATCCTCAGCCAACTGCCTGTCTCAGCATGTGAGTACTTTTCACTCCACTCTGCTTCTGCTGTGCTTTAGATATTTACTCTATATAGTGCCAAGTACTATTATCTTCAATCATGGTTGATAATAATTTATGAAAGAGGTCTAACTGCATTAAGTTCTATGTTCAAGTAAGCTTTCCAATAAATTCTAATTGAGAGACATGATCTGTGCACATGCTCATTTGTGAAATGAAATGTATACGACAGTCAGAATCCCACAGGGTTTGTTTGGCTTAAATGGGCAATTGTCCAAGTGACCCAGTCTATGTAGCTGACCATCCATCATGCTCCCCTGCTTATTTCAGTCGGGAAAATAAATGTGTGCCAGGTCACATCACCACCCCAGAATGGGTGGTGAGCTAGAAGGAGGAATTGTCTTGTGTGTTTGCCATGTGTAATTTACTACAATAGAATTTTGACTGGTAAATCTGATAGGTGGAACTGCTCCTTGTCGCTAGATAACTATGTTACTGGGAAGCTGGCTGAAGCTGGAATTCTATCTGCTATAGTGTTGCAAACTTAATGTCATTGAAGAGAGCAAGTCTGAATGTAAAGATTGCCACATGAATGGCTTCCTTCTCTTTGATGAAAAAAGGGAAACAGGAGGGAAAAGAATTATTTAATGAAGGAACAAATTCATAATATCCATACTATGATGCTTCCAGAAGCTGTAGAGCCGGTTATCATCCATGTGCTTTAAGCGTGAATGAATTATTTATTTATTTATTTATTCATTCATTCATTCGTTCGTTCGTTCATTCATTCATTCATTCGCTGCCTTTCTCCCCATAGGGACCCAAGGCAGCTCACAACAGATAAAACAACAAAATTAAATATCACATTTTTTAAAAAATTAAACACACTGTACATTAAGATTAAAAACTGAAGTATAAAAATGATTCAAAAGCATTTAAAAACCTATGTTAAAAAAATCAGCATTTTTCAGACAACTTACTGTTTAAAGGCCTGCCTGAAGAGGAAGGTCTTTGCCTGACAACGGAAGGACAAGAGGGAGGGGGCCAACCTGGCTTCTCAGGGCAGTGCATTCTGAAGCCTGGGAGCAGCCACTGAGAAGGCCCTCTCTTGTCTTCTCTAGTTATTTCCATCAAAATATGCCAGCATGCTAACCGTGGGCTGAAAAATGTACAGGTCAACTTCAGAATGCCATTTCTTAGGAGTTCAAACTTAAGTTTAGTGCCTTCCTTTTAGGACAAGTTTGTTTCCTAACCACAGAAAATGGCTATTATGCTTGGTATAAGCAGTTGTTTTCTGCTTTAATTATTTTAAGTGCGCCTCTCCCTTATCACCCCATCCCATCCCCTGTGGTAATTACAGACCATATGAACCACATATAGGCAACAAATGAAATCTTAAGTCCCTCTTGAGATTTGCTTACTTCTGTTCTATGTCTACAGCCAATGTTACCATCTTCAAACCATCATCATTCTTCATCGTTGTACACACAAATTTTGGTCTCCAATTAGAGATCCAGCTTGTACCTATCATGCAACTCTTTGTCCGTGTGGATTCATCCTACAAAGGGAAGACATGTGGTAAGTGAGTCAATGAGTCATTCCTGATACATAGAGGACATTTTCATTGTAATTATTTTTATTTCTATAAATCACGCCTTCTATGAAGGTTTAAAAATCTACCTGGTTTTGTCTTAGGTCTCTGTGGAAACTTCAATGATGCCCAGGCAGATGACTTCAAGGCTGTCAGTGGGGTGGTAGAAGGAACCTCAGCTGCTTTTGCCAATACCTGGAAAACACAGGCAGATTGCCCCAACGTCAAAAACATATTTGAGAACCCATGCACTCTCAGCATAGAGAATGGTATGTAATATGAGGAAAATGTTTTGCTGCTTCTCTCACAAAATCCCACTATGAAAACCTTGGCAGTATCATCTTTATTATTGGCAAAGAAAGTAGAGACTCTGAAGTATTGGTTCTTGCATGATTAAATTTTTCTTTCCCTAGGATTGATAGAGACTTGAAGGTCATTTTGACAGAAAATAGTTATTATATTATATTATATTATATTATATTATATTATATTATAGTAAGATACCCTCTTCCTTCCAGAAGTTCAAAGTAAGACACAAGGGTCAGAATCCTATTGAATAAACTGTATATACAATGGTAATTGTGTAAGTGCCCCCCTCCCCATTTGGCAGAGTGTCCATCATGCAACTGGTCACACAAAGGATGTGAAATCAGTTATAACCTCATTTAGAACAAGTGCCCAACCAGTCATATGATATTCTATACAGTGGGGAAAACTTATTAAATAACATGTATTTTATCCACAGCTTTATCCTAAAGGATTCTGGTCAGGATTGTTTTCTCTCATTTTATCCTTCTAATCTAGTGGATCATCTGTTGTGAGATCGATTACACTGATAGATTGTGATGGGCACAGGCTTGTACGCAACAGTGGCCACCTGCCAGTGGAAGTCTGCTTGTACAATGTTAGATGTCACTCTTTTGGCAGAGCAGGGATTTGAAGCAGAGTCTTTACATTGGCCCAGTATTAAGAGCGAAGATTGTATGTAAATGGCACAGTCCTTACAAAATAATTCCACATCATCTAGACAATAGAGAACAGAATAAATGCCAGAAGTGGCCCAAATTTTGTTGCTCAGTATAGTAAAACACAACTAGAATAGGCCCCTTGAATTAATGGAGATTTGGTGATTCAACTCTTCCATAAGATCCAATAACTCAAATGGGCCTTCTCTAGCAGTGATTTATTTTAGTAAATTGCATTTAGAGTAGGCCAATTTGAATCAATGGAACTTATAGAGGAGTTGATTAAATCTCCATTGATTCAAAGGATCTACTCTAGTGCAATTTACTATAATAAAGCAGCAGTATTTTGGCCAGGGATTGATAGACTGTAGATATGTCTACCTTTCAAAGCTATTCTTGTGAATATGTATATATGCAGGCATTATTTAGGGGCAATTGATTCTTCTTCAAAAATAGTTTGGCAGAACTAAACCTTGCACCTGTATTTTCCTGGACTTCTAGACTAGCACCCATACATGATTGTGGTTTGGTTCCATTCCATTGGTTACAGTCATTGCAAACTGTGCCCCTGAGAAAATATTGCTGAAAAGAAATGAAGTAAAATCACACTGTCTTCTTTATTTACAGAAAAATATGCTTCTCACTGGTGTGGGCAACTCACAGACAGCAAAGGACTCTTTCAGAAATGCCACTCTGTCGTTGATCCAGCTGTTTACCATACGGTACATTACAGCCCTTCCTCCCCCCCCCCCCCCGAAATGCCAATAAGAGTAAATTCTACAGAGGGAAAAATAAGTTACCAAACTGGTTATGACACTTTAATGCTTTTGCCAAGCTTTTGCCAAGCTTCTGAAGTGTCATTAATACTCCTCATTAATCCCTATCCTTTGTAATCCAACATATGCATTTCTTGCTCCATTACTAAATGTAAACATCTCCTGTTTCTTTTCCGTACACTGGGCCCCATTGTTTGCCAAGTTATGACAAACATGTGAACATGTCAAATGCTAGCCCAGAACATCTACTTTTGGCACTTCCCTGCAAATATATAGAGTGAGTCTTACAGGTAAGCACACCTGCCAACCTGCTAATGTCTTAAAGTAACTAGTAAAGTACTAGGATACATGCACTAATTCTGCAAAAAAAAAAAAAAAAAAAAAAACACCACCCAATAACCTCACTGATTTGCAACAAATTTAGGACCTAGATTGTGTGACAAAGGTGGTTCATGGACCAAGCAGTGTGGCATCTCCCCCTAACATTTCAGGGGAGGTGCTCCACTGCTCAATCCTTCAGTCACCACCAGTTTTAATAGGTGCATAGCTACCACTAACTTGCATCTCCCTCATGCAGTGTTGTGGAAGTGCCTGGCAAATGGATTGCATAACACAATTGCCCTAGTCAGTCATTTGAGAAAGGGTAATTGGAGAGAAGGTTTTAGCCCTGCCTGCTAAAACCGTTCACTATTTCAATGGGGAGAAGTATTTTCTGAAGAGGAAAGCCTCTATGACCTGTGCAATGTCTCCATATAATCGAGGATGCTGAAAACCACAGTTGTCAATTGTATGGAAATGATCCATATGTAGTCAAGAGGCTATGTCCTTTTCAGACTGTCCTTCATATGGAGACAGTGACAGGAAAAGGGTGGGATTAGAACTCTCTCCTTGTTCATGCTTTCAAATTAGCCCTTTCTTAAATGTCTGAATAGGGTTGATGTTGTTATATTCAGCATTAGACATCCCCTTTCAATGAATATAAGTGAAGAAATAAAGACCCTGATGGCATCACCACAATTTTGTATTAGGAAATGTTACTGTGGAGGTATATAAGGGAGATACAGGCAGGTGGCACCCACACATCTCCATAACACCACATAAGTGTATATTGAAGGCACATTTCCACACTATTTGTTAATGTCAATGGATATTTATTCCTAGAACTGTATGTTTGACACCTGTAACTGTGAAAGGAGTGAAGACTGCATGTGTGCTGCACTCTCTTCCTATGTCAAAGCATGTGCTGCCAAAGGAGTGATGCTGAGTGGATGGAGAACCAATGTCTGCAGTAAGTTTTATATTATTCAAGGAGACTTAAGATTAAACTGCAACTGGGAGTGTAACCAGACAGGCTTTTAGTTTGCTGTTTGGTCTGCTGAGGAGATAGGTTGGTTCACTCTTTTTTCCAGTGATTGCATGATGTAATCACTAAAGCAACCAAATTGTCCCTAGTGCATTCCTACATACGCTTTTCTGAACCCCTGTCAGAAACTTCTACTTTTTTGGTGCTGGTAGGATTACTCCAGTTTAGCCCATTCCCTGCATGTTTGATTACAGGAAATGGACCCAAAGCAAGCCTTCTGGCTGTCAAAGTTCCTTCCTATTGGAATTTCAGAAATCATGAAGTGGCTTAATAAATGAACCACTTCAGGATATCAGCAAATTGAATACTTTCTCTGTTCCTTGGCAGAGGGGCAGAGGAAGTGAACTGTATAAGACTGTAGTAGACCATCGCTGATGCACTGCAATACTTTTTTTAAAAAAAATTCTTTGTCTAAAGGGCCAGTTGAGAAACTGTTCACAGTGGATTTGGCTGCAGGCAGTTTCTTGATTGAACCTTCAGACAAAGCAAAGAACATTTTAATGTGTTTTTTTTAAATTAAAAGTAATGCAGTGTATCAGCAATGGTCTACTACAATCTTTAAAAAAAATCACTTCCCCTGCTCCTCCACCAAGGAGCAAAGAAAGTATTCAATTGCCTGTATCCTGAAGTGGCTTGTTTATTAAGCCACTTCATAATATTGGAAAATCCAGCTGGAAGGATTAGGACCAAACAAGTTTGCTAGAGTTCCAATATGCCTTTAGGATGTGAGGATCACGCCAAATTGTAACCAACCCCAAGTAACCCTATTTAGCCTGCACCAGCATCCAAAAGACACTCTGTAGAAAAAATCTGATTATGAAAAATTTAATGCAGTTTTCAAAGTTTCTACACATGTAGCAAACATTTTTGGATATTTGTTGAACCTTGCCTAATCTAGTACTTTTTACTTACAGAGACCGTTGTCTCAATCTCTGCAATAATTTGTTTTTTTCCCTCCTCTCAAGCCAAATATCAAATATGTCCCAAAACCATGACTTACCGTTACATCATTGATTCCTGCCAACCTACCTGCCGATCTCTGAGCGAGCCTGATGTCACCTGCAACATTCAATTTACACCCGTGGATGGGTGTACCTGTGAAGATGGGACCTACCTGGATGAAAATGGCAAATGTGTGCCTCACACTAGTTGCCCTTGTTACTACAAAGGGTCTCCCATACCATCAGGGGAATCTGTTAGTGAAAACGGCATCATGTGGTAAGAGATTATTTGAAATAAGCAGTGTTATGAGGTGACAAAAACAATTAATGTCTGTTTGTAGGAATTCTTTGGAAATCAAGCATTGTAAAGAAAGAAGCATTATGCACAAAAAGGAAAAAAAAAACAAAGAAAATTATTTGCCAATGCTTGTGAACTATCCTGCCACATTTCAGGGCAACTTCTTTCAGACATCAAGTGTTAAGTAGGCTAGGTCATCTTTGGCCCAGGTATTAATTTGGACAAATCTTATGTTTATAAATGGGGAAAAGGACAAAATGAAGGTTCTACCCATTTATTTGGAAGTGCTGGCTAATAATAAAATGTTTTGTACTTCAAAATACATTTCTTAATGCTCAAAACTGTTTGATTTTGAAGCTCACAGTGTTTGAGGAGGGCTGTTTGCAGGTTGTTTCTGACAATGGGGTGGAAAATTTGGTTTCATCATTTTATCAGCTTTGATCACTTTTGCAATATGCATAGAAAAGTGAAGTAATTAAATAGGAGTTGGATTGCAACAAATGGAGAGGAATCAAGTACATGATTCTGTTTCTACTGCCAAAAATTTTTCAATGGAAATTCTGTCCATGCAAATGTTGAAGTTTCAAAAAATAGTAGCAAGAAAATCCGTGTCTTTCAACATGGAAAAACTTTTGCTGCACAGATTCATAGGACTAGCAGAAAAACAGCTGGACTGTAAAGGTTTGTAATCTACTGTAGTTCAAAAGCCTTCAGCTCCGGCCCATGGGAGACAGATTCTTAGGTAAAACCACCAAACTGTTATTTTAAAAGAAAGCTCTTAGCCTTTGGGCACAAGGTGATCTTTCAGCATTCTGTGTTCTGCAGGGTTTGCTGTTATTGTTGCCTTTAGCTAGGAAAGATGAACTGCTTTTAATCTTAGTTCGGATTTTAAATGTAAGGAACATTCTTGCTCTTTTACAGTACTTGCACACAAGGAAAACTTCAATGCATTGGAGAAGTGAAACCAAAACCAGGTAAAAATCACCATTTTATTTCCCTCTTGTTTGATATCCTGGCCTTTGGCCTGTGGCATTCCTCAGTGTTTTGTTTTATCCCCTGTGCTATTTAACATGTACATGAGACCACTGGGAGAGGTTGTCTCCAGTTTGTGAGTTCAGGGTGACACCCAACTCTATCTTTCCTTGCCATCTAAATCTGAGGAGGCTGTTTTGGGTCTAGATCAGTATTTGGTGTGAGTAACAGACTGAATGAGGGTGACTAAACTGAAAACCTAAACAAGACAGTGGTACTCCTGGTCAGTTGAAAGGCAGAGCAAGGAATAGGGATGCAGCCTGTGCTGGGTGGGGTTGCCCTCTCTCTGAAAACACAGGTATGCAGCTTGGGTGTGCTCCTAGGATTTGTCTCTGAGCCTCAATGCCCTGGATTCAGCAGTGGCCAGGAGTGCCTTTGCATAGTTAAAACTAGTGTGCCAGCTTTGCCCGCTCCTGGAGAGGTCTGATCTGGCCACATTGACACATGTCTTAGTTACATCCCAGCTGTATTACTGTAACATGCACTACTTGGGGAAAATGCCTAGAAATTTCAGTGGGTCAAAAATGTGGCGGCCAGATTGCTAACTGGGACTGGTCATAGGGATCACATAATCTCACTGTTACAGCAGCTTCTCTGGCTGATGATCCATTTCTGGGCACAATTCAAAGTGCTGGTTTTAACCTATAAAGCCCTAAACAGCTTGGATTCAAACAATCTCAAGAACCCCATCCCCCTATATGACCCTACCTGGGCTTTAAGTTAATTAGGGGAGGCCTATCTTTCAGTCTTGCCACCTTCAGTGGTGCTTTTTGGGGGGACATGACAGACGGCTTTCTCTGTGGCTGCTCTCATGCGGTAAACTACCCCCCACAGGAGGCCAGGCTGGCCCCATCTTTGCTGTCCTTCAACAAGCAGACAAAGACCTGTCTATTCCAGCAGGTTTTCCCTTAGTGACTGCCTGTCTGAGAGGATTTTTTAAATGGGTTGTTGTGCCTTCCTGCTTTTAAATGTGTTTTTAATATTGATTTTATTTACCATTTTAATATAATATTTGCTTAATTCTTTTAAATATTTGTATACTTACTATTTTAAACTTTTAAATATTGTATTTTTAATGATGTAAGCCACTTTGGGTCCTTTTTAAGGAGAAAAGTAGAAAAAATATTTTCAATTAATTAATTAATGCTTATTATTATGTTCAATTAATTAATTAATTAATTAATCCTTATTTTGATGCACATGATATGCCATGGAAGCAATTCAGTTACCATGGCACAGCTAAGGCACAGGTGTACTGAACATGCATTTTCATCCTCATTGTTCATTCAAGCACCACCAACTGAAATCCTGTTCTCTCAACTACACCATGTAAGGTTGATGATGCTGTCTGCTGCAGAAGGTTTTTGGGAATTAAACATTTCTCTCTTCTGTCCTGAGGGTCCCCACTTTCTGCTGCATAATTATTTTCTTCACCAGAAAGCCTTGGAAGCTGTGGGACAGGAAGAAGAAGTCTATAATTACTGAAAATTACCACTGCCAGAAAAATAATCATCCTTACACAATATAGTTGCACAAATACAGTTTCAGCCACTATCTGTTATTGATTTGTTTACCAGAGCTGTTAATCAAAGACAAAAGAATGTTTTTCTTTCACCTGTATGTATGTGTGGAGAAGGAACAGCATAATGTAGCCCCCATTGCCACCTCCCATGCTTTTCCAAAAGGTCCCTATTCTCTGGCATAGTTTCCTTGGAAACACAGGAGATCCCTATTGCAAAATTGTTATTGGACCTCAAGCTGAGAGATTTCATCAGACTTTACTTTCTTTCAGAGTGTGATGCTCCCATGATCTACATTGACTGTGTCAATACCACATTTGATATCACTGGAGCTGAGTGTCAGAAGAGCTGCCAAACACTTGACATGGATTGCGTAAGTGCAGAACCACAACTGCTCCTTACGTAACTAGACTGTTCAGCTTATGTATTAATGGCAACTATGATCAGTTCTTAACTGCCTAACACTGCCTACAACCACAAAGAACTAGGATGGCAGATGATGACAGACAATTATGAGTGCTAACTTACAGAACAAATATATTAACAGCTCATTGGGGCAGGGGAGGGGGAATGAGGGGAGGTGAATGTTATAAATTTTGATTCAGACTGTTAGGTTTGTGGGAAGGTATCTTAGAAGATCCCTTAGTTGGCAGAGAAAACAGCAGTGCTGTTCTTGTGAGCTTTTAAATTCACCTTATTGTTCCATTCACTGGAGCAATAAGCCAGGCAGAAGGTAAAGTTTAAACAAACATTTAGAAAAACATTTAGAAGACCTCGTCTTAAGGCATCAGCACACGGGCCAGAGAGGAGACGTTTGGCCCACCCTCAAGAAAGAGATGTCAATATCCTGAGACTTAGAAAGGACTGATACCCTGTTTCCCCGAAAATAAGACCTAACCTGAAAATAAGCCCTAGTATGATTTTTCAGGATGCTCGTAATATAAGCCCTATCCCAAAAATAAGCCCCAGTTAAGTGAAACCCCGTCTCCGCCATTGTGCAGCAACCAGAAGAAGATGACATTACTGTATTTGAATAAATGTAGACTATTGTACATGAAAAAAATTAAACATCCCCTGAAAATAAGCCCTAATGCATTTTTGGAGCAAAAATTAATATAAGACCCTGTCTTATTTTCAGGGAAACACGGTAGGTGGAGACAAGAAGCGGTGAATCTTTAACTCTTCAGAAGGGGCAATAGGATAGTGAGAGATAACCAATACTTACAACCTACACTTACTTCCAAAATGCCCCTTAGGAGGAAGGATGATCATTACTCAACATACTCTGATGTCCTGTTTATTTAGGTTTTCAAAAACATGGAAAGTCACAATCTAGAGATTTACCAGAACATTATCAAGAACAGCTATGTAATGGAATTTCTCTGGGGGGAAAAATACACTTGAAACAATTTGGTATACAGTCAAAATGGCAGACTGAATTGGATCTCAGTGGTGATTTAGCAGTGGCAGCTGATACTAATTTCAGTTCATCTTGAATCTGTTCAGTAGCTTAAAAACTTTGCTTCAGTCTCACTGATTTGTGAAATAACACCTTCTGTTCACCCTGTTTTGCTACAGTATAGCACACAGTGCGTCTCTGGTTGCGTGTGTCCTAACGAACTAGTATCTGATGGCAAAGGTGGATGTATAGCTGCTGAAGAATGCCCTTGTGTCCACAATGAAGCTACATACAGTCCAGGGGAAACCATCAAAGTGAAATGCAACAATTGGTACGTATAGGGTGATTGGTTACAAGCTAAACTAACCATGTTGAATTCCTCCATCTCCATAGCAGGAAGACATACTAAATCCAAATATGTTTCCATCTGTGCAGTACTTGTAAGAACAGAAGGTGGGAATGCACCGATGAACCTTGTCTGGAAACTTGCTCAGTTTATGGAGATGGCCATTATATCACCTTTGATGGCAAACGCTACACCTTTAACGGAGACTGTGAATACACATTAGCCCAGGTATTAAACCTTTCTCTATATATGTACATTTGTATAACTTAGCACCTTTGGTATTGAAATGGAAACTGTTTCTGAACACTAAATAATGCTCTTTTCCATAGGATCATTGCGGTAAAAACAGTTCAAATGAAGGATCCTTCAGAGTTATCACAGAGAACATCCCTTGCGGTACCACTGGCACTACCTGCTCAAAAGCAATTAAGTTGTTCATGGGAGTAAGTAATAACATGAAAAGTAAACATAGAAAATGACATGTGATTGTGTTTTATTTATTTATTTAAATTTTTCTGTTTTTCAAAAGAAAATCCCTGAAGTGAACACAGATTAGCTGGATTACAAAGGAGGGATTAATAGAACAATATAGTATATGCTGGCTGGATACCTTAATGGATTGGGTATCTGGCTCTGGAACCAGAGGTTGGGAGTTCAATTCCCTATGTTGCTTCCCATAAGTAGCACCACCCTGTGTGGCCTTGGGCAAGCTGCACAGTCCCAGGACATTTGCAAAAGAAGGGAATGATAAACTACTTCTATGTAGTCAGAATTGACTTGATGGCACACAATTATTATAGGCTCAATGAAGCTTATCTTGATTTCAGTGGCATAGTGCTGGGTCAAAATTTCCTAGATTTTTTTCCCTGAGAATTAAAAAAAAATCTTCACTCTCTTAGTGAAGAGCCATTATGTAGAATTTTCTCTTAATTTCATCATTTTTTTTATTAAAAAAAATGGCAACCACCCTTTCCTATTCCAGGCTCCAAGTTATACTAGTTCTGAGACACAGTGGTGGGTTAGAATGATGGTCAGGTTTCCAATAAAGTTGTTGATGCTTTCACTTGCAATATCAGCAGCAAACACACACACACAAACACACACCCCTAGCAAACAAAGAAACTGTTCTTTTGCTTCTACTAATGGCAAGACTAACCCTTGAGGAGTTCTTAGAAAATTTCTTGTCTCCAGTTTCTTTGCGCACAGATGGAGAATTTCAAGAGACTATTTCTGTCACAGCTCTAGTTAAAACCCAGAGAACCCTGAAATAAGTTCTTTAAACATGAAACAGCCACCCTGCTATTTTCTTGGCAAATTGTTTTTGAATCTAGTCCAAATTTTACAAACACTGTGATTTGCCATAGAGATCTGTTCTTCAGCAAAGAAAGTAGGTCAACCATTCAAGGGAGCTAATGCTAACCCTGGGTGTGAAGCAATATTCTAGAACTCAGACAGGATCTTCTTGGAGAGAAGTTCCTGTACATCTTTGTAACACTTACTGACAGAGTAAGTTCTGTAAGCATTCTACGATATTCTAAATATGTGTCATTATATTTTTAACAGTTTCATCTACTCATCCAGAATTTGCTGATAGCAGAAATGCCCTATTGAAGAACTTCAGTGCAGCTAGTAGCTTTCATCTATCTGTCACTCTGTCTAATCTATCTACTGGTTGTTTAATTTCCATATTTCAGAATTATGAATTAATCCTTGCTGATGAAAAATTTGAAGTGATACAGAGGCTTCCAGGTGCAGGTGAAGTGCCATTCAAGATCCGATTCATGGGCAACTACATGGTGGTTGACACCGCATATGGACTTGTTCTGTTGTGGGATAAGAAAACAAGTGTCTTCATCAAAATTAGCACAAACTTTAAGGTGAGCTCGGGATGTCAAGGGACAAGAAAAACAGCATGAGGCCCTTCCTTCGTTTCTGAAGAATACAGTCGAGGTTGTACTAAGATGTGTGTTGTCTTAGAAAAGAAGATGCATTACCTTGGAATTCGTGTAGCAAATTCTCAGAAGAAACAAACTTTGAAAGCTAGCATTTTAACATTCCAAATGTTTCAGTTAACTGGTTTATCAAACAGATCTTGTGATTGCCTCACTTCACAGTCCATTTAACAAAGGCGTTGAACAGGAAGAACAGTTGATAGCTCTAGTTTGAAATGTTGAAGACAGATATAAATTCAATTATTGCCATTGATATTATCTTGTTCTATATAATCTTGTTCTAGCTAGCATTTTTATTGAGGAAGTAGATGTTGTTCTGCATGATCAGTGCAAAGAGCTGGTTATAACTGCTTTATTTTTATAGCAATAAATATACATTATAGTTAATGTCCAAAATTCAGAGAACATTCACCTTCACATGTCAATGTCTATGCCTATTTTCTCACTGTTCTGACAAATTTAAGGGAATGGTAACAATCATGTTGAGCCTGGCCATGATGCAAACCATGATTTGGCAAGACATCAAACAGGCCTAGCTTCTCCTTCCTTCTCTTTTTGCCTGACTGAGAGGATGTTCATCCTCCATTTATGGCTAATTACAGTTTGACACATTATCAAAACTGATAAACTATGATTATCATTAGACTGGCTTTTGAAGCTGGCTTGTTCAAACTAAACATAATTACATTTAATAATAGTTTTGGATGTGGACAACCTAACAAAATATGATTAACCAGAAATGCATGTCATAGCTGCCAAAACCCATGGCAGTGTGAAAACAGGATAGTGGAAGGCGGAAACATCTTTATTTTTAGGGGATTTTTAGTGGGGGGGAGTGTTTGGGGATTTTTTATGTGTGTGCATGTGGGTCTGGTCTCTGGGTGTCTGTGTGAATTTCGTTGTATGTGTATACTATGTATATACTTACAATGACAATAAATTTATTTGATTTGATTTGATTTGATTTATTTTTTAAAGCAATAAAGGAATCTAAAGTTCATTCAAGGATCAAAGTGTGAAGCTAATAGGTGTTTTTTTTTAAATGGGTGTGTAAGTTATATAAAGATCTCCTAATTCCACAGAGCAAAACCACTCCATTTTTCCACTTTGTTTCCATTTGTTATATAATGGCAAGCAAACTGCAGCTGTTTGTGAGAAAACTGGCACAGTTGCACAGAGCAATGGTCACAGGATAAAATAAAGAGCAGTATGAGAGAAGTGGAACTTAATGTCTTTCAAAATATTTGTCTAATCCTGGGGCAAAGGGAATAGCCATGCCCATTTCATTGCTCAAGTTGCATGTGTTAGATGTGCAAGCAGAGCTCTGAAATATCTGGGCTTCTCCATTTATGTCAAAGGAGACAGCAAATCCAGTTGGTGAAAGTTTGACGTACCGACAGTTTTCCTCTATGCAAATGAGTTGAACCAGGCTTTGTGCACACAACACCTATTGGGGACTAAACCAGAGGGTGCACAACTATACTGTAGTTAGGCCTGAGCTAAAATTGGCCACAAATTTTGTTGGCTGCAGCTTACATAGTTTTGGAATTGCATCCAGAAAGGATCTGCATGGTAGACAGTTCACTGGCTAGTTCCCCATCTCAGCCTCCATAGTGGTGAAATAATGACAGTTGCAGGTGTCTTCAACACATCACAATATGGATAATTAAAGGAGTGCCTGTCACTTTGCCACGGTATGTGGCAGTGAACCAGGGTGGAATTTTGAAGCTCCACTCCAAAAAGAAAAAGAAAAAAAGACTACTATCACCACTGCTTACTCTGAAAGAGATCTGTCCCCACTTCCTATAATGAAGAAGTCATGAAAAAGGTAACAAAATAAATCAGGTCTATAGACAACAGTGCTGATCCTGGCCCAAGGTAAAATTCCTTCCTAACCCCATGAACTAAGAGCTAACCTCCTCCCACAGCATCATGAATTATTGAGGACTGGGAAGGTAAGCTAGGAAGAAAGGGGTGACAAATGGCCTGGGCCACATATGGAACTCATGTGGACCAGAGAGAAGGGGTTTCCTCTCATTCTGCCCCAGGAACCAACTGCACTGCCAGTTGGAGCCCAGGATCTAGCATGGCTACACCACAATAAAAGGAACCTGGCCAGCATCCTCTCTCACATCTTCCTGGATACATTTTGCCCTGGCCTTTTGTGAATGGGGAAGATCCCAAACTTGCAAAGAATGCTGATGTCTAAAAAAGAACAAACATACACTTCAGTTTTGAACATGCAGGGTCTGTAATCTCAGAGAAATAAATGCCCTCCTTCTCACTCATTTGCTCTTGTCTCTGTGCAGGGTAAGGTATGCGGTCTCTGTGGAAATTATGATGGCAACGACCTTAATGACTTCACCACTAGGAGTCAGTCTGTAGTAGGAGATGTGCTGGAGTTCGGTAACAGCTGGAAGGTGTCTCCTACTTGCCCATCTAGTCCAAGCGCAAAGGACCCTTGTACAACAAACCCATATAGGAGTTCATGGGCCCAGAAGCAATGCAGTATCATTAACAGCCGGACATTTGCTTCCTGCCACTCTCTGGTATGGACAAATTCTCTGTTTTAGGTCATGTCAGTAATATTTTCCAGTGGTGATTTTATGTATCACTGAAACAATTCCAACCATTAATTTGTAAAAAAGAAAGTCACAAGTAAACCCAAAGTCAGTTGGTTTCCCCATACAGTAAAATTCTAATATTAACACACTTGATAAATAATCAATGTGTGTGTTGTGGGGGTGCCAGCTGATCACAATTTTTCCTTCTGTGAATGTGTAAAATATCCACTTTGCTTCCTTGATGAGTTCCTTCCCGTCTTTTTCACATCTGGTGGACATTCTGGAAAGAATCATGCTCCTTACTATTAGAGCAACATGTTTGGGTGGAATTCTGTTACTGTGGCAAACAATGTGATGTGAAAAGAAGAACAGGGACTAGGTCACAGATTCTCCAGGTTGAGTTTCCCAGAGAAAAGAGAATGGGAAAGAAATGCCCGTCCTTCTTTGATGGTAGCCCACCAAGACACAAACAGAAATTAAACTGGGCTCCTAATTTTCTTACAGGTTGAACCCACAAAGTATTATGAAGACTGTGTGTCTGATTCTTGTGCTTGTGACACTGGGGGAGACTGTGAGTGCTTCTGTACAGCTGTTGCTGCCTACGCTAAGGCATGCAGTGAGGCTGGCACCTGCATTTCCTGGAGATCTCCATCCATCTGCCGTGAGTATATCTGCTACATTTTTGAATCAGAATAAAGGCATGTGCCAAAATGCACTGAGCATTTTTGAATCAGAAAAAGAGAGAGTTTACATTTTTCTACATCCTGCGACCTAGTCTCTCATTCTGATTTCTGATGCCATTGGATATCAGTTCCTTGTGTTTCTGCCCTGGCAGAGCTTGAAATGCTGACTGGGGAATTCTTGGAGCTAGGCCAAAAAGTAACTTTACCAAGCTGTGGTTCTTGGAATATGCTAAAACTCAAGACCAGTTCTTTGGAACTGCTGGATAGCTAAGAGGTTTAAGCATCTGGCTGCAGAACTGGAGGTTGGGAGTTCAATTCCCCACTGTGCCTCTTTGACAGGGGCTGGACTCGATGAACCATAGGGTCCCTTCCAACTCTGCAGTTCTCAGGTTATTACTGTTTATTATTATATTTCAATGCTCCTATGAGTCCTGCACTCTCATATCTCCATCTCACACTATTTGGCAAAATATAAAAATATGCTGTTTGAAAGTTGATTCTCCACTCCTGGGATATTAGGAATTTTTGAGGCACTTCTTTTGAGGAAATGTTTGTCTTTGCCAACAATTTTAAATATGTTCAGTCCTTTTATGAGTTAAGGCTCATATTGGCAAGATTTCAGCCAGTGCCTGTTGTTTCAAATCCTGCCACGTCATCCAATGTATAACTGAAAGTCAGATAACATACAGTGCAATCCTAAACAATTGCTGAAATCTACCAGTAAGCTCACTAGAGTAAGCCCACTCTACACAGGGGTTGACTCACCAAATTCACACTGGTTTAATGGCCTTACTCTGGCTATGACTTGCTATTGGATCTCAGCCAGTGTGCTGAGAAGTAAGTCCCATCTTAATTGGATAAAATTATCAAACTAAGAATGAAAACTTTAGTATTCATTGCATGAAGGAACAGTGAAATGACAGAAGGCCAGCACAGCTCAAGGATAGATCTTGACTTGGTATTATTTTCTCTCCTTTCAGCTCTGTTTTGTGATTACTACAACCCAAAAGAGGAGTGTGAGTGGCACTATCAACCATGTGGTCCCTCTTGTCTGAAGACTTGCAGAAATCCATATAAAAAATGTTCACATGATCTACAGGGCTTGGAAGGTACAAGGATTATGGACCTTACCCTTAATTTACAAGCAATCTTTGTCAGAAACTAAAAATCCTACTATTCTATATCATTTGGTCTATTCACTGTGATTTCACAAAGTTAGAAATTTGACCTCAAGGGAACAAAGATAACCCAAGGAGCTTTGTGAGGACTATTGACAGTTCAGGACGGGTGAAGCTGCTTGAACTTTCTTCATCACAAGTATTGCTGAAATTAGGGTATAAATAGTAATAACGAGAAAAGAGAGCCATCTTGCAGCAGGATTCAAAGTTTGTTTATGGATTGAGGATTTTTTTAAGTACATCAGTTGTATAATAAGCAGAATGTTTCATTTTCTGGAAACTGATAAGTTCAGTAATCACATTACTAAGACTAAGGATTAGTACATGTGCCACGTATAATTTGGCACACTCATAACATCAGCTTAGAGATTTCTCCTACCTTGAATTGATATTCTCAAACAAAAAGAACTACATTTATCTAGCATTTATATAATGTTTATGATACAGGAATTACCCTCTAGAATCTTATGTTCTTTCCACTATTTTTAATGTCTCACACAAAAGAGAAAACAAAAGTATATCTCAGACTCAACACTCTTACTGCATATTGCCATTCAACATTTTCACCACATTATTTCTAACAACACAGCAGTTTAGCAACTAAGACAGGGAAAAGCATACTGATGTCATGTTGACTAACCTGGTTTTAGCAGTAGACTCTTTTGTGTGTGTTTTTAATATCAAAGAGTAGATTTGAAGTTATTCTGGTCAGTTGGGCATTGTACACAATAATTTCCTGTTTAGGAATATGGAAAGGAGTAGTGTGTGACAAGATGCTCAATTTCAGAACAGTAAAAATGGGAAATATTTCAAAATTTCTCATTAGGAAAGAAAAAGAAGATATATTTATTACAGTGTGTTCTTATGATCAATGTATGCTTTAGAACTGTGAGTTTCATTTGTTATGGAAGCAAGCAGACATATGAATGTCTAAAAGAAATCAGAACAACAAAGTGTTGGATAACTCAGTAGTTTAGGTATTGGCTGCGGAGCCGAAGGTTGGGAGTTCAATTTCCTACTATGACTCCTTGTCGTGGGCTCAACTTGATGATCCATAGGGCTGTTTCCAGCTCTGTAGTTCTAGGATGATGATGATTTAAACCATCTTAACCTCTGATCTTGGTACAAAGTACTGTAAAGGATTAAGTATCATTACTTAGACCTAGCATTGTTTCTTTCTGTAGGCTGCTACCCGAAATGTCCAGATGATAAACCCTATTTGGACGAAGATGACATGGAATGTGTTGCTCTTGACCAGTGTGGCTGCTTTGATAGCAAAGGACAGCATTACAAGCCAGGAGCAAAGATGGATTTTAAAAAGAAGTGTGAATCATGGTAATGCTTGTTTTTAAAATACGGATTTATTTATTTCTGTATTTATTTTTGTTATACTACCATCCCTAATTTTCTCCACTGAGTTCAAATCAGTATGTAGTACCGAGCTCTCCTCCTCCTCCCCATTTTATTTGCACAACAAAGACTGGCTCAGGATCACCTACTCAGTTTCATGGCCAAGTGGGTATCTGAACCTAGATCTCCCTTGTCCTAATCCAACACACTGCAATCCCCTATACAAGATTAAAATGGTGATAGAAATGTGACATAAATGAGCATTCGCTTCCATAATGAGGTAATTAGAAAGTGGTGGTTTAAATTCTTCTGTGGAGATGAATTTCTGGAAGTACATTAGGGTAGAGGTTCCAGTCCTTTCGCTAGCCATCCCAACTCCAATGTTCACCTCTCTCTCTTCTGGTAAACTGATGATATCTGTTGTTCACTGTCATTGCTCTTTTTCTGTGAAAGTATACTTTTTATGGTGTGTCCTTTTTGTGTATCTGAGAGGCAGGTTGAGATAGATTGATCATGTTGTTTAGCTGTAAAAATTACTGATAAATCAGCTTTGGGAAGAGACCTATGGAAATCAAATGGACAAGTTTGATTAAACCTATTAACACCAATATGCTGGAGTGAAGCTATACATTCAATTGGGGCTACGTGTTATATTGGGGCCCTTCCAATATATTATTCAGTCAATAAAAGCATCTATTGGCAGGAGAACAATTCTGGATAGAGCCTGTGGTGCAAGGTGAGAAAAATCTGTTATTTCCTCCTTGCCCTGCATCATCAGCCTGCACCCTTAAGCCATTTGGAGCTGCTAACAATGTAAGGCCACAGGTTCCCTCCCCAGAAGTAACAGCAACTTGGAGGGCTGCAGCAGAGGAATAAAAATTACAGTTGTCAAATGTGCTTTGCAGGGACAACGATCAAATTTTTAAAAAGAAAATTCACTTTAAATCTTGCAATGCAACCAAGAGAAACAATGCATAAATTTAACCCCATTTACTTGATAGTGGATGATTGCATGATTAAACAGTTAATTAAATGAATGTACATATATTTGCAAGTAAAAACAACAATGATAAAGGAAAACATATATGTATTTTTGTTTTTAGAGGACACACATGGTTCACACATACACCACTTGGCATTATTATGCCCTTTCACAGTAAAAGAATGGTCTTTGAACTTAGAAGTTGGAATTTTCAATTTTATAAGTATTTGTATTACAAACAATTTTTTAAAAAATTAAATCTGTCACCAGATTAATTTAGGGATATCTCTTTTTTATTGAGTAATTTTTTAAAAAAAACACAACTCTAATACCTAATTCAACATGAGGGAAGGAGTGTCTAAGATAAGGATGAGCAACCTACGGGGGTTTGCAGGCCAATTTTAAAAATCCCATGTCCTGCTTGTGGGGGGTGGGCTAATTCGTCTTTCTCATTTTCATTAGTGAAAAATAAAACTGGAGATGCCTCAAAATCCACGTCAGGGTTTTGTTTTGTTTTTTGTTTGTTTGTTTTTTGGTGCAGAGGGGGGAATGGTTTTTTGTAAGGGAATGGGAGAAGCTTTGTATCCTATTTAAAAGGAGTATTGCCCCTCTTGGGGCTTTTGAAGAGTTTCTGAATTCTAAAGAGAGAAATCCTATACGTACTTTTAAAGTAACACAAGAAAAATACCAAAATGGAACACATTTCATGTTTGTTAAAAGTAAGCCCAGAACAAAAATTGGAAGAGCATTATGAAGTGTGAAGTAAAAGGAATCTAATTTGCCTTGAAGCATACTTTTTTCTGGAGAATCTGAGGGAACCTTTCTGTGCTGTATGCCTTGAGCTACATCTACATTATCTAATGGGTGTGCATTAGATAAGGAGCATTCTTGCTGCCTTCTATGATTCCTAAAAATTTTAACCACCTTCAAACGTGTGTTTGTGCTTCCTTACAGCTATTGTTCAATGGACAGCAAAGAGGTCTGTGAATACAATGAAAAGGGTATGTTGAAAATGCAGGTTTCCATACTTGACATGTGATGAGTTGGAACAACCTTTTCCATTTTAGGAAGCGTAACCCTGACACTCTCTTTTGAATCACAGAATGCTACTGCACCTACGAAGGGAAGATATACCAGCCTGGGGATATCATTTACAACACGACAGATGGTATTGGAGGATGTATTTCTGCAAACTGTGGTCAGAATGGAACAATAGAGAGGAACATCTTTCCTTGCCAAACATCTACTCCTGCCGCCACCACTGCCACTTCCACCACCACTACAATCCCCTCCACTGTATTTGTATTTTCATCAACCACCTCACCAGCAACCACTGCTGCAGGTACAAATCCTCATGTCTCTGTTGTCACATGTTTTTTTCCTACTAAATGAAATTCATCTCCAAATCAGGAACATGATGTTGACTACAGTGCAAGAGAAATGGAAAAACTATTATTTCTTGCCTTCCCTTGTAAATTTCTAATATATAGGTAGTACAAAGACTCTTGCAGAGTGCGGGCAGCATACAAGTCGAATGAATAAAAAAAATACTATCTAATGTCACAAGAGGCAGAAAAGACAGTGTATTGCTTCACTACAGGATGTCAGTTGTCTTCAGCAATCTAAGTTCCTTTGAAAGAATCAAAGATACTGAAGTTAGATGAAGGTGTTGACAATTCCATCCAGAAATCCCCAACCTTCCTCACAGAACAACATTTCTCAGGGATACCTGAAAAAAAGAGAGTGACATTAAACCAATTTCAGTCTCTTATTTAGATATGACCATAGGGCTATACTACCAAAATGAAAAGTGCTCATCCCAAAGGAGCTATAGGGAAAACCATGGCCTAACTAAGCAGTAGCCTCTGAAGTTAGATGCTTGACTTGAATAAAAATAAAATATCATCAGGAACCCAGCTTGTACTAATTTATGTTTTTCTTCCTCCATCTACAGTGCCTTCAACTACTTCCCAGTGTGTTCAGGAAGCTTGCCAGTGGTCACAGTGGTACGATGGGAGTCAGCCAGGTTCTGGAAATGATGAAGGAGATTTTGACACCTTGGATAATCTGAGAGCTAAAGGATATAAAATCTGCAAAACTCCAAAAGCTATTGAATGTAGAGCAGAGAAATTTCCCAGTACACCATTGAGTGAACTAGGCCAAAAAGTAGAATGCGATAAAACAGTGGGACTAATCTGTTACAACAAAGACCAGCCTTCAATGAGCTGCTATAATTATCAAATCAGAATCCAGTGTTGTAGCTTTGTACCATGTGGTTATGTTCCTGCATCCACACCTGAAATTACTACAGTCTCTTTAACTCCTAAAACAACCACAACACCAACTACCACATTGGCTACTACAATTATTTCTACAACTCCAGTTACAGAAACCACGAGAATCTCAACTACACTCCCAAAAACGGTGCCTACATCCACTGGGACTGTGAAATCTACCACAGAAACTGTTCCTCCTACTACAGAAGTAACCAGTCCAACTCAATGTAAACCCATATGTAAATGGACAGAATGGTATGATGTGTCTTTTCCTACATTGGACAATAAAGGGGATATTGAAACATATGACATTATTAAAGCTGCAGGAAAAGATATCTGTAAAAAACCTGAACGTATAGAATGCAGGGCAGAGAAATTCCCTGAGAAGAAAATTGATGAAATTGATCAAATTGTCCAGTGCAATGTATCACTTGGCCTTATTTGCAGAAATGAAGATCAGACAGGAATACTACAAGTGTGCTACAACTATCAAATCAAAGTCTACTGCTGTGATACAGTTTGCTTGACCACTACTCCAGAAACTACAGTTGCAGACATAACAGTTTCAGCAACATCTTTACCCGTTACAACTTCAACAACTACTTCAATAGTTACAACTCAACCAACAACTACACTGAGCACTTCATCCATTCCAGAAACCACAACACTTACAACAACTATTCCTAGTACTAAATTAACATCTACTACTGCTATACACACGTCTACCACAACTCCAGAAGCTACAACAGAAACAACCACTCAGTTTACAACCTCACCCACAACGAAGATAACAAAAGTGTCAACAACTCCACAGATTACAACGATTACAACCACAATACCAACAACTTCTGAAACAACAGTTCTAACCACAACATCATCTCCAATTTCAACACATATACCAACAACAGAATCAACAACAATTGTGCCAACAACAACAAAACAAACAGAAAGTACAACACCTTCAACAACACTCTCCTCTACAAGTGAAACATGTACTGAAGAAGTCTGTGAATGGTCCCAGTGGTATGATATTAGTTATCCAGGATCTGCACCTGAAGATGGAGACTTTGATACATTTAAAAATATAAGAGCCAAAGGATACAAAGTCTGTCAGACACCAAAGAATGTTGAATGCAGAGCAGAAAGATATCCTAATACACCACTAGCAGAATTAGAGCAAAAAGTCATATGTAGTAAAACAGAAGGACTAATATGTTATAACAAAGACCAACTTCCACCAATTTGTTACAATTATGAGATCAGAATTGAATGCTGCAAACAAATTGTAGTACCATGTGCAACCAGCACAAAAGTAACACCAACACATCCAACTTCAACCTCAAAAATAACTAGTACAATTATTACAACAACAAAGGCAACAACGCTTCCAGAGACTACCACAACTACATTAGCAACTACCACTACACCAAGATCAATTGTGACACAAATCCAAACAACTCAAGAGCCATCTACTGCAAAACAAGTAGAGTCAACAACAACCATTGCAACCAAGCCTCCAGAAACAACTGTCACTGAGAAAACAACGCCACCAATGACCAGTAAAATCTCAACAACTAGTACAGCACCTACACGAACAACCAAACCAGTGACCACTACAATACCTGAAACTAGCACAACCAAGCCAATTGTCAAAACCACAACCACAACCACAACTGAAACAAAAGAACTCACAACTGAAACAACTTCCAGACCAAGTACAAGATTGTCCACTACAACATCTCCACCAATTACAACACAAAAGGTAACTACATTGCAAACATCAACATGTGCACCTGTCACCTGCCAGTGGTCCCAGTGGTTTGACGTTGACTACCCTACCACTGGACCAAAAGGAGGAGATGTTGAAACGTACAATAACATCCGGACAGCAGGAGGCAAAATCTGTTCCAAACCACTAAACATCCAGTGCAGAGCTGAAAGTTTCCCAGATCTAAGCATTAAGGAAGTGGGACAGGTGGTTGAGTGTGATGTTAATTTTGGACTGATATGCAACAATGCAGATCAAACTGGGAAATCTAAGCAGTGCTTGAACTATGAGATCAGGGTCTGGTGTTGTAAAGAAAATCCAGAATGCATAACTACTCCTGCCCCACCTCTCCCCACCACCACCACCACCACCACTACTACTACTACTACACCGACTACACCAGTCCCAACCACCTCCACCACAGTGGAAACCAAACCAGTGACAACAACAGCAGAATCCACCACAACAAAGACAACAGCTGCCACCACCACTAGTGCCACCACCCGAGAGAGCAGGGCCGCCACAACATCTACTACCATCGGTACCACAACTCCAAGACTGAGCACAACACCTTTACCCACTACTACCCCAGTGGCAACTACAAGTACAACAGAAGGGACAACCACAGCACCAACAACAACATGTGCACCCATCACCTGCCAGTGGTCTCAGTGGTTTGATGTTGACTACCCCACTTCTGGACCTAGCGGCGGAGACGTTGAAACCTATAATAAGATTGAAGCGGCAGGAGGCAAAATCTGTAGCAAACCCAAAAATATTCAGTGTAGGGCTGAAAGCCACCCTGATTTAAGCATTGACCAATTGGGTCAGGTGGTCAGTTGTGATGTCAAATCTGGACTGGTGTGCCACAATGCGGACCAAACTGGGAAATCTAAGCAGTGCTTGAACTATGAGATCAGGGTGTTGTGTTGTTCAGCAAATCCAGAGTGCATAACTACTCCTGCCCCACCTCTCCCCACCACCACCACCACCACCACCACCACCACTACTGCTACTACTACACCGACTACACCCGTCCCAACCACCTCCACCACAGTGGAAACCAAACCAGTGACAACAACAGCAGAATCCACCACAACAAAGACAACAGCTGCCACCACCACTAGTGCCACCACCCGAGAGAGCAGGGCCGCCACAACATCTACTACCATCAGTACCACAACTCCAAGACTGAGCACAACACCATTACCCACTACTACCCCAGTGGCAACTACAAGTACAACAGAAGGGACAACCACAGCACCAACAACAACATGTGCACCCATCACCTGCCAGTGGTCTCAGTGGTTTGATGTTGACTACCCCACTTCTGGACCTAGCGGCGGAGACGTTGAAACCTATAATAAGATTGAAGCGGCAGGAGGCAAAATCTGTAGCAAACCCAAAAATATTCAGTGTAGGGCTGAAAGCCACCCTGATTTAAGCATTGACCAATTGGGTCAGGTGGTCAGTTGTGATGTCAAATCTGGACTGGTGTGCCACAATGCGGACCAAACTGGGAAATCTAAGCAGTGCTTGAACTATGAGATCAGGGTGTTGTGTTGTTCAGCAAATCCAGAGTGCATAACTACTCCTGCCCCACCTCTCCCCACCACCACCACCACCACTACTACTGCTACTACTACACCGACGACACCCGTCCCAACCACCTCCACCACAGTGGAAACCAAACCAGTGACAACAACAGCAGAATCCACCACAACAAAGACAACAGCTGCCACCACCACTAGTGCCACCACCCGAGAGAGCAGGGCCGCCACAACATCTACTACCACCAGTACCACAACTCCAAGACTGAGCACAACACCTTTACCCACTACTACCCCAGTGGCAACTACAAGTACAACAGAAGGGACAACCACAGCACCAACAACAACATGTGCACCCATCACCTGCCAGTGGTCCCAGTGGTTTGATGTTGACTACCCCACTTCTGGACCTAGCGGCGGAGACATTGAAACCTATAATATGATTGAAGCGGCAGGAGGCAAAATCTGTAGCAAACCCGAAAATATTCAGTGTAGGGCTGAAAGCCACCCTGATTTAAGCATTGACCAATTGGGTCAGGTGGTCAGTTGTGATGTCAAATCTGGACTGGTGTGCCACAATGCGGACCAAACTGGGAAATCTAAGCAGTGCTTGAACTATGAGATCAGGGTGTTGTGTTGTACAGCAAATCCAGAGTGCATAACTACTCCTGCCCCACCTCTCCCCACCACCACCACCACCACCACTACTACTACTACTACACCGACTACACCCGTCCCAACCACCTCCACCACAGTGGAAACCAAACCAGTGACAACAACAGCAGAATCCACCACAACAAAGACAACAGCTGCCACCACCACTAGTGCCACCACCCGAGAGAGCAGGGCCGCCACAACATCTACTACCACCAGT